>OU618557.1:0-1202500 GCA_914829495.1 Eilema sororculum
GGGAGACGGCAACTACACCGCCGAGCCGTTCAGGCGATTATACTCCAAGGTGTTCCCGAGGGAGCGAAGTGCCAACTTAGTACCTACCTACTAAAACTTAACTCCTCAATTTTGGTTTACCATCAGTCGTAACCTGTGCATCTAGCGATTGGAACGTGTCCACTGGGACGCCCTCTGTCCGTCGGTACCGTTCCCGACTTTCTAGGTGGTACAGTTCGCCCAATAATAAACTTTTTAGTCTAAATTTTTAATTCATTTTTCAGTTTTTGGGCGTTATTTTCTAAATTTTTCAGGAAAGCCTATACTGCTTTTTGCACCACCGTGTGGCCGCCGACGAGGCCTTTCTGTAGGTACCTCACACGACCGCCTAGGGTCCGTACTTTTCGAGTAAAACGCGATTTTCATAAATTTTCACTTTTCTAGGGAAAAACCAACTTTTTCCCTATACAACTTTTCCAAATTTTCATTGCACACCCTTAAGGAGCTCGCCGAGACCTTTCTGCCGGTACCACGTGCGACTCTCTAGGACTTATAGTTTTTGAGTTATTCGCGATTCAGTGCAGGCTATAGGTACCAAAGTCTACCTTAAGGCAACATAAGTAATAATAATTAACCGCATTTAAAACTTTGTAAAATTTTTATAGCTAATTAGCATTGATAAACCTATACAATATATACATATTTAGATTCGGGACGCTGTCGGCTATTCAGCGCGACCATAAATTTTCACAATTTTCATAGATTTTTCACGAAAATCCCTTACTTGCGTCACTTTGAGCGATTTTCGAACGTTTTTTGGCAGCAAGTTTGCTTGTTGCCAAACTTTTTGTACCGACCGCTGAAATTCTAATTACACCATATTGTGTGAGACGACTTTGCGCGTCTTCTGATACTACACACGAGAAGATCAGGCGAGTCCTGTGCATAATAACACCATATTTCGCCAGCCGAGTAGGGATTTTCGCCACTTTTTAATTTTAAACAATTTTTTATTAGCTTTTTCGCTACGGACACTCGGTACTAGTCGTATACCATCAAGTGCGCGGATACATTACCTGTCTTCCGACACACCACACGGATACATCATCATCTGTATTTGGTATCCTTAGGTCGATTCCATAGGTTGTTTATTAAATTTTCATTTTAATTTTAGTTTCTGAATTTTTTAGGGGTCTAGAGGGGTTCTGATACCTAGGGACGCTCAAGGGAGACGGCAACTACACCGCCGAGCCGTTCAGGCGATTATACTCCAAGGTGTTCCCGAGGGAGCGAAGTGCCAACTTAGTACCTACCTACTAAAACTTAACTCCTCAATTTTGGTTTACCATCAGTCGTAACCTGTGCATCTAGCGATTGGAACGTGTCCACTGGGACGCCCTCTGTCCGTCGGTACCGTTCCCGACTTTCTAGGTGGTACAGTTCGCCCAATAATAAACTTTTTAGTCTAAATTTTTAATTCAATTTTCAGTTTTTGGGCGTTATTTTCTAAATTTTTCAGGAAAGCCTATACTGCTTTTTGCACCACCGTGTGGCCGCCGACGAGGCCTTTCTGTAGGTACCTCACACGACCGCCTAGGGTCCGTACTTTTCGAGTAAAACGCGATTTTCATAAATTTTCACTTTTCTAGGGAAAAACCAACTTTTTCCCTATACAACTTTTCCAAATTTTCATTGCACACCCTTAAGGAGCTCGCCGAGACCTTTCTGCCGGTACCACGTGCGACTCTCTAGGACTTATAGTTTTTGAGTTATTCGCGATTCAGTGCAGGCTATAGGTACCAAAGTCTACCTTAAGGCAACATAAGTAATAATAATTAACCGCATTTAAAACTTTGTAAAATTTTTATAGCTAATTAGCATTGATAAACCTATACAATATATACATATTTAGATTCGGGACGCTGTCGGCTATTCAGCGCGACCATAAATTTTCACAATTTTCATAGATTTTTCACGAAAATCCCTTACTTGCGTCACTTTGAGCGATTTTCGAACGTTTTTTGGCAGCAAGTTTGCTTGTTGCCAAACTTTTTGTACCGACCGCTGAAATTCTAATTACACCATATTGTGTGAGACGACTTTGCGCGTCTTCTGATACTACACACGAGAAGATCAGGCGAGTCCTGTGCATAATAACACCATATTTCGCCAGCCGAGTAGGGATTTTCGCCACTTTTTAATTTTAAACAATTTTTTATTAGCTTTTTCGCTACGGACACTCGGTACTAGTCGTATACCATCAAGTGCGCGGATACATTACCTGTCTTCCGACACACCACACGGATACATCATCATCTGTATTTGGTATCCTTAGGTCGATTCCATAGGTTGTTTATTAAATTTTCATTTTAATTTTAGTTTCTGAATTTTTTAGGGGTCTAGAGGGGTTCTGATACCTAGGGACGCTCAAGGGAGACGGCAACTACACCGCCGAGCCGTTCAGGCGATTATACTCCAAGGTGTTCCCGAGGGAGCGAAGTGCCAACTTAGTACCTACCTACTAAAACTTAACTCCTCAATTTTGGTTTACCATCAGTCGTAACCTGTGCATCTAGCGATTGGAACGTGTCCACTGGGACGCCCTCTGTCCGTCGGTACCGTTCCCGACTTTCTAGGTGGTACAGTTCGCCCAATAATAAACTTTTTAGTCTAAATTTTTAATTCATTTTTCAGTTTTTGGGCGTTATTTTCTAAATTTTTCAGGAAAGCCTATACTGCTTTTTGCACCACCGTGTGGCCCGCCGACGAGGCCTTTCTGTAGGTACCTCACACGACCGCCTAGGGTCCGTACTTTTCGAGTAAAACGCGATTTTCATAAATTTTCACTTTTCTAGGGAAAAACCAACTTTTTCCCTATACAACTTTTCCAAATTTTCATTGCACACCCTTAAGGAGCTCGCCGAGACCTTTCTGCCGGTACCACGTGCGACTCTCTAGGACTTATAGTTTTTGAGTTATTCGCGATTCAGTGCAGGCTATAGGTACCAAAGTCTACCTTAAGGCAACATAAGTAATAATAATTAACCGCATTTAAAACTTTGTAAAATTTTTATAGCTAATTAGCATTGATAAACCTATACAATATATACATATTTAGATTCGGGACGCTGTCGGCTATTCAGCGCGACCATAAATTTTCACAATTTTCATAGATTTTTCACGAAAATCCCTTACTTGCGTCACTTTGAGCGATTTTCGAACGTTTTTTGGCAGCAAGTTTGCTTGTTGCCAAACTTTTTGTACCGACCGCTGAAATTCTAATTACACCATATTGTGTGAGACGACTTTGCGCGTCTTCTGATACTACACACGAGAAGATCAGGCGAGTCCTGTGCATAATAACACCATATTTCGCCAGCCGAGTAGGGATTTTCGCCACTTTTTAATTTTAAACAATTTTTTATTAGCTTTTTCGCTACGGACACTCGGTACTAGTCGTATACCATCAAGTGCGCGGATACATTACCTGTCTTCCGACACACCACACGGATACATCATCATCTGTATTTGGTATCCTTAGGTCGATTCCATAGGTTGTTTATTAAATTTTCATTTTAATTTTAGTTTCTGAATTTTTTAGGGGTCTAGAGGGGTTCTGATACCTAGGGACGCTCAAGGGAGACGGCAACTACACCGCCGAGCCGTTCAGGCGATTATACTCCAAGGTGTTCCCGAGGGAGCGAAGTGCCAACTTAGTACCTACCTACTAAAACTTAACTCCTCAATTTTGGTTTACCATCAGTAGTAACCTGTGCATCTAGCGATTGGAACGTGTCCACTGGGACGCCCTCTGTCCGTCGGTACCGTTCCCGACTTTCTAGGTGGTACAGTTCGCCCAATAATAAACTTTTTAGTCTAAATTTTTAATTCATTTTTCAGTTTTTGGGCGTTATTTTCTAAATTTTTCAGGAAAGCCTATACTGCTTTTTGCACCACCGTGTGGCCGCCGACGAGGCCTTTCTGTAGGTACCTCACACGACCGCCTAGGGTCCGTACTTTTCGAGTAAAACGCGATTTTCATAAATTTTCACTTTTCTAGGAAAAACCAACTTTTTCCCTATACAACTTTTCCAAATTTTCATTGCACACCCTTAAGGAGCTCGCCGAGACCTTTCTGCCGGTACCACGTGCGACTCTCTAGGACTTATAGTTTTTGAGTTATTCGCGATTCAGTGCAGGCTATAGGTACCAAAGTCTACCTTAAGGCAACATAAGTAATAATAATTAACCGCATTTAAAACTTTGTAAAATTTTTATAGCTAATTAGCATTGATAAACCTATACAATATATACATATTTAGATTCGGGACGCTGTCGGCTATTCAGCGCGACCATAAATTTTCACAATTTTCATAGATTTTTCACGAAAATCCCTTACTTGCGTCACTTTGAGCGATTTTCGAACGTTTTTTGGCAGCAAGTTTGCTTGTTGCCAAACTTTTTGTACCGACCGCTGAAATTCTAATTACACCATATTGTGTGAGACGACTTTGCGCGTCTTCTGATACTACACACGAGAAGATCAGGCGAGTCCTGTGCATAATAACACCATATTTCGCCAGCCGAGTAGGGATTTTCGCCACTTTTTAATTTTAAAACAATTTTTTATTAGCTTTTTCGCTACGGACACTCGGTACTAGTCGTATACCATCAAGTGCGCGGATACATTACCTGTCTTCCGACACACCACACGGATACATCATCATCTGTATTTGGTATCCTTAGGTCGATTCCATAGGTTGTTTATTAAATTTTCATTTTAATTTTAGTTTCTGAATTTTTTAGGGGTCTAGAGGGGTTCTGATACCTAGGGACGCTCAAGGGAGACGGCAACTACACCGCCGAGCCGTTCAGGCGATTATACTCCAAGGTGTTCCCGAGGGAGCGAAGTGCCAACTTAGTACCTACCTACTAAAACTTAACTCCTCAATTTTGGTTTACCATCAGTCGTAACCTGTGCATCTAGCGATTGGAACGTGTCCACTGGGACGCCCTCTGTCCGTCGGTACCGTTCCCGACTTTCTAGGTGGTACAGTTCGCCCAATAATAAACTTTTTAGTCTAAATTTTTAATTCAATTTTCAGTTTTTGGGCGTTATTTTCTAAATTTTTCAGGAAAGCCTATACTGCTTTTTGCACCACCGTGTGGCCGCCGACGAGGCCTTTCTGTAGGTACCTCACACGACCGCCTAGGGTCCGTACTTTTCGAGTAAAACGCGATTTTCATAAATTTTCACTTTTCTAGGGAAAAACCAACTTTTTCCCTATACAACTTTTCCAAATTTTCATTGCACACCCTTAAGGAGCTCGCCGAGACCTTTCTGCCGGTACCACGTGCGACTCTCTAGGACTTATAGTTTTTGAGTTATTCGCGATTCAGTGCAGGCTATAGGTACCAAAGTCTACCTTAAGGCAACATAAGTAATAATAATTAACCGCATTTAAAACTTTGTAAAATTTTTATAGCTAATTAGCATTGATAAACCTATACAATATATACATATTTAGATTCGGGACGCTGTCGGCTATTCAGCGCGACCATAAATTTTCACAATTTTCATAGATTTTTCACGAAAATCCCTTACTTGCGTCACTTTGAGCGATTTTCGAACGTTTTTTGGCAGCAAGTTTGCTTGTTGCCAAACTTTTTGTACCGACCGCTGAAATTCTAATTACACCATATTGTGTGAGACGACTTTGCGCGTCTTCTGATACTACACACGAGAAGATCAGGCGAGTCCTGTGCATAATAACACCATATTTCGCCAGCCGAGTAGGGATTTTCGCCACTTTTTAATTTTAAACAATTTTTTATTAGCTTTTTCGCTACGGACACTCGGTACTAGTCGTATACCATCAAGTGCGCGGATACATTACCTGTCTTCCGACACACCACACGGATACATCATCATCTGTATTTGGTATCCTTAGGTCGATTCCATAGGTTGTTTATTAAATTTTCATTTTAATTTTAGTTTCTGAATTTTTTAGGGGTCTAGAGGGGTTCTGATACCTAGGGACGCTCAAGGGAGACGGCAACTACACCGCCGAGCCGTTCAGGCGATTATACTCCAAGGTGTTCCCGAGGGAGCGAAGTGCCAACTTAGTACCTACCTACTAAAACTTAACTCCTCAATTTTGGTTTACCATCAGTCGTAACCTGTGCATCTAGCGATTGGAACGTGTCCACTGGGACGCCCTCTGTCCGTCGGTACCGTTCCCGACTTTCTAGGTGGTACAGTTCGCCCAATAATAAACTTTTTAGTCTAAATTTTTAATTCAATTTTCAGTTTTTGGGCGTTATTTTCTAAATTTTTCAGGAAAGCCTATACTGCTTTTTGCACCACCGTGTGGCCGCCGACGAGGCCTTTCTGTAGGTACCTCACACGACCGCCTAGGGTCCGTACTTTTCGAGTAAAACGCGATTTTCATAAATTTTCACTTTTCTAGGGAAAAACCAACTTTTTCCCTATACAACTTTTCCAAATTTTCATTGCACACCCTTAAGGAGCTCGCCGAGACCTTTCTGCCGGTACCACGTGCGACTCTCTAGGACTTATAGTTTTTGAGTTATTCGCGATTCAGTGCAGGCTATAGGTACCAAAGTCTACCTTAAGGCAACATAAGTAATAATAATTAACCGCATTTAAAACTTTGTAAAATTTTTATAGCTAATTAGCATTGATAAACCTATACAATATATACATATTTAGATTCGGGACGCTGTCGGCTATTCAGCGCGACCATAAATTTTCACAATTTTCATAGATTTTTCACGAAAATCCCTTACTTGCGTCACTTTGAGCGATTTTCGAACGTTTTTTGGCAGCAAGTTTGCTTGTTGCCAAACTTTTTGTACCGACCGCTGAAATTCTAATTACACCATATTGTGTGAGACGACTTTGCGCGTCTTCTGATACTACACACGAGAAGATCAGGCGAGTCCTGTGCATAATAACACCATATTTCGCCAGCCGAGTAGGGATTTTCGCCACTTTTTAATTTTAAACAATTTTTTATTAGCTTTTTCGCTACGGACACTCGGTACTAGTCGTATACCATCAAGTGCGCGGATACATTACCTGTCTTCCGACACACCACACGGATACATCATCATCTGTATTTGGTATCCTTAGGTCGATTCCATAGGTTGTTTATTAAATTTTCATTTTAATTTTAGTTTCTGAATTTTTTAGGGGTCTAGAGGGGTTCTGATACCTAGGGACGCTCAAGGGAGACGGCAACTACACCGCCGAGCCGTTCAGGCGATTATACTCCAAGGTGTTCCCGAGGGAGCGAAGTGCCAACTTAGTACCTACCTACTAAAACTTAACTCCTCAATTTTGGTTTACCATCAGTCGTAACCTGTGCATCTAGCGATTGGAACGTGTCCACTGGGACGCCCTCTGTCCGTCGGTACCGTTCCCGACTTTCTAGGTGGTACAGTTCGCCCAATAATAAACTTTTTAGTCTAAATTTTTAATTCAATTTTCAGTTTTTGGGCGTTATTTTCTAAATTTTTCAGGAAAGCCTATACTGCTTTTTGCACCACCGTGTGGCCGCCGACGAGGCCTTTCTGTAGGTACCTCACACGACCGCCTAGGGTCCGTACTTTTCGAGTAAAACGCGATTTTCATAAATTTTCACTTTTCTAGGGAAAAACCAACTTTTTCCCTATACAACTTTTCCAAATTTTCATTGCACACCCTTAAGGAGCTCGCCGAGACCTTTCTGCCGGTACCACGTGCGACTCTCTAGGACTTATAGTTTTTGAGTTATTCGCGATTCAGTGCAGGCTATAGGTACCAAAGTCTACCTTAAGGCAACATAAGTAATAATAATTAACCGCATTTAAAACTTTGTAAAATTTTTATAGCTAATTAGCATTGATAAACCTATACAATATATACATATTTAGATTCGGGACGCTGTCGGCTATTCAGCGCGACCATAAATTTTCACAATTTTCATAGATTTTTCACGAAAATCCCTTACTTGCGTCACTTTGAGCGATTTTCGAACGTTTTTTGGCAGCAAGTTTGCTTGTTGCCAAACTTTTTGTACCGACCGCTGAAATTCTAATTACACCATATTGTGTGAGACGACTTTGCGCGTCTTCTGATACTACACACGAGAAGATCAGGCGAGTCCTGTGCATAATAACACCATATTTCGCCAGCCGAGTAGGGATTTTCGCCACTTTTTAATTTTAAACAATTTTTTATTAGCTTTTTCGCTACGGACACTCGGTACTAGTCGTATACCATCAAGTGCGCGGATACATTACCTGTCTTCCGACACACCACACGGATACATCATCATCTGTATTTGGTATCCTTAGGTCGATTCCATAGGTTGTTTATTAAATTTTCATTTTAATTTTAGTTTCTGAATTTTTTAGGGGTCTAGAGGGGTTCTGATACCTAGGGACGCTCAAGGGAGACGGCAACTACACCGCCGAGCCGTTCAGGCGATTATACTCCAAGGTGTTCCCGAGGGAGCGAAGTGCCAACTTAGTACCTACCTACTAAAACTTAACTCCTCAATTTTGGTTTACCATCAGTCGTAACCTGTGCATCTAGCGATTGGAACGTGTCCACTGGGACGCCCTCTGTCCGTCGGTACCGTTCCCGACTTTCTAGGTGGTACAGTTCGCCCAATAATAAACTTTTTAGTCTAAATTTTTAATTCAATTTTCAGTTTTTGGGCGTTATTTTCTAAATTTTTCAGGAAAGCCTATACTGCTTTTTGCACCACCGTGTGGCCGCCGACGAGGCCTTTCTGTAGGTACCTCACACGACCGCCTAGGGTCCGTACTTTTCGAGTAAAACGCGATTTTCATAAATTTTCACTTTTCTAGGGAAAAACCAACTTTTTCCCTATACAACTTTTCCAAATTTTCATTGCACACCCTTAAGGAGCTCGCCGAGACCTTTCTGCCGGTACCACGTGCGACTCTCTAGGACTTATAGTTTTTGAGTTATTCGCGATTCAGTGCAGGCTATAGGTACCAAAGTCTACCTTAAGGCAACATAAGTAATAATAATTAACCGCATTTAAAACTTTGTAAAATTTTTATAGCTAATTAGCATTGATAAACCTATACAATATATACATATTTAGATTCGGGACGCTGTCGGCTATTCAGCGCGACCATAAATTTTCACAATTTTCATAGATTTTTCACGAAAATCCCTTACTTGCGTCACTTTGAGCGATTTTCGAACGTTTTTTGGCAGCAAGTTTGCTTGTTGCCAAACTTTTTGTACCGACCGCTGAAATTCTAATTACACCATATTGTGTGAGACGACTTTGCGCGTCTTCTGATACTACACACGAGAAGATCAGGCGAGTCCTGTGCATAATAACACCATATTTCGCCAGCCGAGTAGGGATTTTCGCCACTTTTTAATTTTAAACAATTTTTTATTAGCTTTTTCGCTACGGACACTCGGTACTAGTCGTATACCATCAAGTGCGCGGATACATTACCTGTCTTCCGACACACCACACGGATACATCATCATCTGTATTTGGTATCCTTAGGTCGATTCCATAGGTTGTTTATTAAATTTTCATTTTAATTTTAGTTTCTGAATTTTTTAGGGGTCTAGAGGGGTTCTGATACCTAGGGACGCTCAAGGGAGACGGCAACTACACCGCCGAGCCGTTCAGGCGATTATACTCCAAGGTGTTCCCGAGGGAGCGAAGTGCCAACTTAGTACCTACCTACTAAAACTTAACTCCTCAATTTTGGTTTACCATCAGTCGTAACCTGTGCATCTAGCGATTGGAACGTGTCCACTGGGACGCCCTCTGTCCGTCGGTACCGTTCCCGACTTTCTAGGTGGTACAGTTCGCCCAATAATAAACTTTTTAGTCTAAATTTTTAATTCAATTTTCAGTTTTTGGGCGTTATTTTCTAAATTTTTCAGGAAAGCCTATACTGCTTTTTGCACCACCGTGTGGCCGCCGACGAGGCCTTTCTGTAGGTACCTCACACGACCGCCTAGGGTCCGTACTTTTCGAGTAAAACGCGATTTTCATAAATTTTCACTTTTCTAGGGAAAAACCAACTTTTTCCCTATACAACTTTTCCAAATTTTCATTGCACACCCTTAAGGAGCTCGCCGAGACCTTTCTGCCGGTACCACGTGCGACTCTCTAGGACTTATAGTTTTTGAGTTATTCGCGATTCAGTGCAGGCTATAGGTACCAAAGTCTACCTTAAGGCAACATAAGTAATAATAATTAACCGCATTTAAAACTTTGTAAAATTTTTATAGCTAATTAGCATTGATAAACCTATACAATATATACATATTTAGATTCGGGACGCTGTCGGCTATTCAGCGCGACCATAAATTTTCACAATTTTCATAGATTTTTCACGAAAATCCCTTACTTGCGTCACTTTGAGCGATTTTCGAACGTTTTTTGGCAGCAAGTTTGCTTGTTGCCAAACTTTTTGTACCGACCGCTGAAATTCTAATTACACCATATTGTGTGAGACGACTTTGCGCGTCTTCTGATACTACACACGAGAAGATCAGGCGAGTCCTGTGCATAATAACACCATATTTCGCCAGCCGAGTAGGGATTTTCGCCACTTTTTAATTTTAAACAATTTTTTATTAGCTTTTTCGCTACGGACACTCGGTACTAGTCGTATACCATCAAGTGCGCGGATACATTACCTGTCTTCCGACACACCACACGGATACATCATCATCTGTATTTGGTATCCTTAGGTCGATTCCATAGGTTGTTTATTAAATTTTCATTTTAATTTTAGTTTCTGAATTTTTTAGGGGTCTAGAGGGGTTCTGATACCTAGGGACGCTCAAGGGAGACGGCAACTACACCGCCGAGCCGTTCAGGCGATTATACTCCAAGGTGTTCCCGAGGGAGCGAAGTGCCAACTTAGTACCTACCTACTAAAACTTAACTCCTCAATTTTGGTTTACCATCAGTAGTAACCTGTGCATCTAGCGATTGGAACGTGTCCACTGGGACGCCCTCTGTCCGTCGGTACCGTTCCCGACTTTCTAGGTGGTACAGTTCGCCCAATAATAAACTTTTTAGTCTAAATTTTTAATTCATTTTTCAGTTTTTGGGCGTTATTTTCTAAATTTTTCAGGAAAGCCTATACTGCTTTTTGCACCACCGTGTGGCCGCCGACGAGGCCTTTCTGTAGGTACCTCACACGACCGCCTAGGGTCCGTACTTTTCGAGTAAAACGCGATTTTCATAAATTTTCACTTTTCTAGGGAAAAACCAACTTTTTCCCTATACAACTTTTCCAAATTTTCATTGCACACCCTTAAGGAGCTCGCCGAGACCTTTCTGCCGGTACCACGTGCGACTCTCTAGGACTTATAGTTTTTGAGTTATTCGCGATTCAGTGCAGGCTATAGGTACCAAAGTCTACCTTAAGGCAACATAAGTAATAATAATTAACCGCATTTAAAACTTTGTAAAATTTTTATAGCTAATTAGCATTGATAAACCTATACAATATATACATATTTAGATTCGGGACGCTGTCGGCTATTCAGCGCGACCATAAATTTTCACAATTTTCATAGATTTTTCACGAAAATCCCTTACTTGCGTCACTTTGAGCGATTTTCGAACGTTTTTTGGCAGCAAGTTTGCTTGTTGCCAAACTTTTTGTACCGACCGCTGAAATTCTAATTACACCATATTGTGTGAGACGACTTTGCGCGTCTTCTGATACTACACACGAGAAGATCAGGCGAGTCCTGTGCATAATAACACCATATTTCGCCAGCCGAGTAGGGATTTTCGCCACTTTTTAATTTTAAACAATTTTTTATTAGCTTTTTCGCTACGGACACTCGGTACTAGTCGTATACCATCAAGTGCGCGGATACATTACCTGTCTTCCGACACACCACACGGATACATCATCATCTGTATTTGGTATCCTTAGGTCGATTCCATAGGTTGTTTATTAAATTTTCATTTTAATTTTAGTTTCTGAATTTTTTAGGGGTCTAGAGGGGTTCTGATACCTAGGGACGCTCAAGGGAGACGGCAACTACACCGCCGAGCCGTTCAGGCGATTATACTCCAAGGTGTTCCCGAGGGAGCGAAGTGCCAACTTAGTACCTACCTACTAAAACTTAACTCCTCAATTTTGGTTTACCATCAGTCGTAACCTGTGCATCTAGCGATTGGAACGTGTCCACTGGGACGCCCTCTGTCCGTCGGTACCGTTCCCGACTTTCTAGGTGGTACAGTTCGCCCAATAATAAACTTTTTAGTCTAAATTTTTAATTCAATTTTCAGTTTTTGGGCGTTATTTTCTAAATTTTTCAGGAAAGCCTATACTGCTTTTTGCACCACCGTGTGGCCGCCGACGAGGCCTTTCTGTAGGTACCTCACACGACCGCCTAGGGTCCGTACTTTTCGAGTAAAACGCGATTTTCATAAATTTTCACTTTTCTAGGGAAAAACCAACTTTTTCCCTATACAACTTTTCCAAATTTTCATTGCACACCCTTAAGGAGCTCGCCGAGACCTTTCTGCCGGTACCACGTGCGACTCTCTAGGACTTATAGTTTTTGAGTTATTCGCGATTCAGTGCAGGCTATAGGTACCAAAGTCTACCTTAAGGCAACATAAGTAATAATAATTAACCGCATTTAAAACTTTGTAAAATTTTTATAGCTAATTAGCATTGATAAACCTATACAATATATACATATTTAGATTCGGGACGCTGTCGGCTATTCAGCGCGACCATAAATTTTCACAATTTTCATAGATTTTTCACGAAAATCCCTTACTTGCGTCACTTTGAGCGATTTTCGAACGTTTTTTGGCAGCAAGTTTGCTTGTTGCCAAACTTTTTGTACCGACCGCTGAAATTCTAATTACACCATATTGTGTGAGACGACTTTGCGCGTCTTCTGATACTACACACGAGAAGATCAGGCGAGTCCTGTGCATAATAACACCATATTTCGCCAGCCGAGTAGGGATTTTCGCCACTTTTTAATTTTAAACAATTTTTTATTAGCTTTTTCGCTACGGACACTCGGTACTAGTCGTATACCATCAAGTGCGCGGATACATTACCTGTCTTCCGACACACCACACGGATACATCATCATCTGTATTTGGTATCCTTAGGTCGATTCCATAGGTTGTTTATTAAATTTTCATTTTAATTTTAGTTTCTGAATTTTTTAGGGGTCTAGAGGGGTTCTGATACCTAGGGACGCTCAAGGGAGACGGCAACTACACCGCCGAGCCGTTCAGGCGATTATACTCCAAGGTGTTCCCGAGGGAGCGAAGTGCCAACTTAGTACCTACCTACTAAAACTTAACTCCTCAATTTTGGTTTACCATCAGTCGTAACCTGTGCATCTAGCGATTGGAACGTGTCCACTGGGACGCCCTCTGTCCGTCGGTACCGTTCCCGACTTTCTAGGTGGTACAGTTCGCCCAATAATAAACTTTTTAGTCTAAATTTTTAATTCAATTTTCAGTTTTTGGGCGTTATTTTCTAAATTTTTCAGGAAAGCCTATACTGCTTTTTGCACCACCGTGTGGCCGCCGACGAGGCCTTTCTGTAGGTACCTCACACGACCGCCTAGGGTCCGTACTTTTCGAGTAAAACGCGATTTTCATAAATTTTCACTTTTCTAGGGAAAAACCAACTTTTTCCCTATACAACTTTTCCAAATTTTCATTGCACACCCTTAAGGAGCTCGCCGAGACCTTTCTGCCGGTACCACGTGCGACTCTCTAGGACTTATAGTTTTTGAGTTATTCGCGATTCAGTGCAGGCTATAGGTACCAAAGTCTACCTTAAGGCAACATAAGTAATAATAATTAACCGCATTTAAAACTTTGTAAAATTTTTATAGCTAATTAGCATTGATAAACCTATACAATATATACATATTTAGATTCGGGACGCTGTCGGCTATTCAGCGCGACCATAAATTTTCACAATTTTCATAGATTTTTCACGAAAATCCCTTACTTGCGTCACTTTGAGCGATTTTCGAACGTTTTTTGGCAGCAAGTTTGCTTGTTGCCAAACTTTTTGTACCGACCGCTGAAATTCTAATTACACCATATTGTGTGAGACGACTTTGCGCGTCTTCTGATACTACACACGAGAAGATCAGGCGAGTCCTGTGCATAATAACACCATATTTCGCCAGCCGAGTAGGGATTTTCGCCACTTTTTAATTTTAAACAATTTTTTATTAGCTTTTTCGCTACGGACACTCGGTACTAGTCGTATACCATCAAGTGCGCGGATACATTACCTGTCTTCCGACACACCACACGGATACATCATCATCTGTATTTGGTATCCTTAGGTCGATTCCATAGGTTGTTTATTAAATTTTCATTTTAATTTTAGTTTCTGAATTTTTTAGGGGTCTAGAGGGGTTCTGATACCTAGGGACGCTCAAGGGAGACGGCAACTACACCGCCGAGCCGTTCAGGCGATTATACTCCAAGGTGTTCCCGAGGGAGCGAAGTGCCAACTTAGTACCTACCTACTAAAACTTAACTCCTCAATTTTGGTTTACCATCAGTCGTAACCTGTGCATCTAGCGATTGGAACGTGTCCACTGGGACGCCCTCTGTCCGTCGGTACCGTTCCCGACTTTCTAGGTGGTACAGTTCGCCCAATAATAAACTTTTTAGTCTAAATTTTTAATTCAATTTTCAGTTTTTGGGCGTTATTTTCTAAATTTTTCAGGAAAGCCTATACTGCTTTTTGCACCACCGTGTGGCCGCCGACGAGGCCTTTCTGTAGGTACCTCACACGACCGCCTAGGGTCCGTACTTTTCGAGTAAAACGCGATTTTCATAAATTTTCACTTTTCTAGGGAAAAACCAACTTTTTCCCTATACAACTTTTCCAAATTTTCATTGCACACCCTTAAGGAGCTCGCCGAGACCTTTCTGCCGGTACCACGTGCGACTCTCTAGGACTTATAGTTTTTGAGTTATTCGCGATTCAGTGCAGGCTATAGGTACCAAAGTCTACCTTAAGGCAACATAAGTAATAATAATTAACCGCATTTAAAACTTTGTAAAATTTTTATAGCTAATTAGCATTGATAAACCTATACAATATATACATATTTAGATTCGGGACGCTGTCGGCTATTCAGCGCGACCATAAATTTTCACAATTTTCATAGATTTTTCACGAAAATCCCTTACTTGCGTCACTTTGAGCGATTTTCGAACGTTTTTTGGCAGCAAGTTTGCTTGTTGCCAAACTTTTTGTACCGACCGCTGAAATTCTAATTACACCATATTGTGTGAGACGACTTTGCGCGTCTTCTGATACTACACACGAGAAGATCAGGCGAGTCCTGTGCATAATAACACCATATTTCGCCAGCCGAGTAGGGATTTTCGCCACTTTTTAATTTTAAACAATTTTTTATTAGCTTTTTCGCTACGGACACTCGGTACTAGTCGTATACCATCAAGTGCGCGGATACATTACCTGTCTTCCGACACACCACACGGATACATCATCATCTGTATTTGGTATCCTTAGGTCGATTCCATAGGTTGTTTATTAAATTTTCATTTTAATTTTAGTTTCTGAATTTTTTAGGGGTCTAGAGGGGTTCTGATACCTAGGGACGCTCAAGGGAGACGGCAACTACACCGCCGAGCCGTTCAGGCGATTATACTCCAAGGTGTTCCCGAGGGAGCGAAGTGCCAACTTAGTACCTACCTACTAAAACTTAACTCCTCAATTTTGGTTTACCATCAGTCGTAACCTGTGCATCTAGCGATTGGAACGTGTCCACTGGGACGCCCTCTGTCCGTCGGTACCGTTCCCGACTTTCTAGGTGGTACAGTTCGCCCAATAATAAACTTTTTAGTCTAAATTTTTAATTCAATTTTCAGTTTTTGGGCGTTATTTTCTAAATTTTTCAGGAAAGCCTATACTGCTTTTTGCACCACCGTGTGGCCGCCGACGAGGCCTTTCTGTAGGTACCTCACACGACCGCCTAGGGTCCGTACTTTTCGTGAAAACCGCGATTTTCATAAATTTTCACTTTTCTAGGGAAAAACCAACTTTTTCCCTATACAACTTTTCCAAATTTTCATTGCACACCCTTAAGGAGCTCGCCGAGACCTTTCTGCCGGTACCACGTGCGACTCTCTAGGACTTATAGTTTTTGAGTTATTCGCGATTCAGTGCAGGCTATAGGTACCAAAGTCTACCTTAAGGCAACATAAGTAATAATAATTAACCGCATTTAAAACTTTGTAAAATTTTTATAGCTAATTAGCATTGATAAACCTATACAATATATACATATTTAGATTCGGGACGCTGTCGGCTATTCAGCGCGACCATAAATTTTCACAATTTTCATAGATTTTTCACGAAAATCCCTTACTTGCGTCACTTTGAGCGATTTTCGAACGTTTTTTGGCAGCAAGTTTGCTTGTTGCCAAACTTTTTGTACCGACCGCTGAAATTCTAATTACACCATATTGTGTGAGACGACTTTGCGCGTCTTCTGATACTACACACGAGAAGATCAGGCGAGTCCTGTGCATAATAACACCATATTTCGCCAGCCGAGTAGGGATTTTCGCCACTTTTTAATTTTAAACAATTTTTTATTAGCTTTTTCGCTACGGACACTCGGTACTAGTCGTATACCATCAAGTGCGCGGATACATTACCTGTCTTCCGACACACCACACGGATACATCATCATCTGTATTTGGTATCCTTAGGTCGATTCCATAGGTTGTTTATTAAATTTTCATTTTAATTTTAGTTTCTGAATTTTTTAGGGGTCTAGAGGGGTTCTGATACCTAGGGACGCTCAAGGGAGACGGCAACTACACCGCCGAGCCGTTCAGGCGATTATACTCCAAGGTGTTCCCGAGGGAGCGAAGTGCCAACTTAGTACCTACCTACTAAAACTTAACTCCTCAATTTTGGTTTACCATCAGTCGTAACCTGTGCATCTAGCGATTGGAACGTGTCCACTGGGACGCCCTCTGTCCGTCGGTACCGTTCCCGACTTTCTAGGTGGTACAGTTCGCCCAATAATAAACTTTTTAGTCTAAATTTTTAATTCATTTTTCAGTTTTTGGGCGTTATTTTCTAAATTTTTCAGGAAAGCCTATACTGCTTTTTGCACCACCGTGTGGCCGCCGACGAGGCCTTTCTGTAGGTACCTCACACGACCGCCTAGGGTCCGTACTTTTCGAGTAAAACGCGAGTTTTATAAACCCGAGCCCCGCCCGCCCACCCTGATTTTCAGCCTTAGGCATATCGGCTCGGTTCGGAGGGGTCAAACGAGGTCGCGCGAGACCGGCTGAAACCGGATCGTTGCGGGTATCTTCATTTAGCGTAAGTGACGTACGAAGTAATTCGTACAGTTTATTTTGTCTTCTGTCTTTGTTTAACGAGTGTATAATCGCATTATACACTAAAACCTAAACTGATGAATTGTAACTGACGAGAACTAGACTAGACCTAAGCATCTATAACTGCTAATTATATTATAAGACTGTGTTTGTTTTGACTTGTTTAGTGTTCGTTCGGCTTACCGTCTGAGCACTATTTGTTTTCTGACCGTCGCGTGCAGCCATCTGCATATACACACACATACGTATACACACACACACACATACGCATACACACACACACACATACGCATACACACATACCCTAGGTAACACACAGTACACACCTCTCAACCCCTACACACGTCACATACACTATACAACCACAACACACACACGTAGGTACACATAATATCTTAGGGTACTATCGACATCGCGTCATCACCATATCACACCGCCGGCCTGTGCGTGACTTAGCGATTAGGTTAACTAGTATAATAATTTAGGTATTTTCTATACATTTTAGCGGCTTAATTTTAAACTTTAACTTTAATTTATATCTTATCGACTGTCATCTTATACGGGTGGCACTCAATATATTTTATTTATTTTAAATTCTTTTTAAATTTGAACGCGCACCTCCCCAATAATGAGTACATTCCGCTCACCCTTCGAAAAAAGGGAAGACCGGCAAAGGACTTTCACGGTCGAAAGTAGCCCGGAGACCGAGGTAGGGAGGCGCGAGTCCGGCACTGTACGGAGGAGTATCGAGAGGATCCAATCCAAGGTTGGATCTCTCTCTCAAAACTCAAAGAAGGGGGCAGTACACCCGCCCCCATCACCTCCTAAATCCGTGCAGTTGTCGGATCCGCGCCTCAATAAGGCGATTAAATGCTGCCGCACGATTAAAGAGCAGGTTCTTCTGTCGCGAAACTTAAAGAGCGAAATAAAGAATAGAATAGAGGGGGCCGTAGCTACGCTCGAGGAGTGCTTAAAGGCGTTCAGTGGTAGCGCCGATAAGCAACTGGATCAGGCAAGGCAGGGTGCTGGGGCGGTGGGGTTACCGGCCCCCGACGCCCCAGTCCCTGCCCCGAGTGGGCACGGTATAGAAATTCTGAGAAAGATAGAAGAGAATGAAAGACTTATTAGAGAGAACGGAAGAATGATGAATGAGTTGAAAGAAAGAATAGAGAGACAGGATGAAAGGGAAAAAGAGAGAGAAAGAAAGGAAGTGACGACGTACGCGGGTGTAGCGTCGGGCCGCTCGAGAGCGCAGCCCTCCGAGCGGGCGTCGCTGCACTCCGTAGCCATCACGTCAAAGGATGAAAGGGAAACAAGTGAGCATATAATGGAGAGATTGAGAAAGGTAGCAAACGAGGATGATGGATGGATACAAGTTGAGAAGGTAAGAAAGGCGAAGGATAGAAGAGTCATTGTGGGTTATAAGACGGAGGATGAAAGAAAGAGAGCACAGCAAAGACTGCGGGACAGGGCAGAAAACCTCGCCGTGGAGGAGATCAAAAATAAAGACCCACTCCTCATACTCTACGGCGTCCTCAAAAGTCACAAAGATGACGACCTGCTGAAGGCCGTAAAGTCACGGAACCATGATGTGTTCCGTGGCTTGGCCCCAGAGCAGGTGAGGATGGCCGTATTGTACAGGAAGACGGCGAGGAACCCACATACGTGCCACGTGGTGCTGAGGGTCTCCCCGGCGGTCTATAACCGTGCTCTAGACATAGGGAGATTGCACATCGACCTCCAGCCCGTAAGGGTAGCGGACCAGTCGCCTCTTGTGCAATGCTCCAAGTGTCTGGGGTACGGGCACACACGAAGGTTCTGCACCGACAACGACCCGATATGTGGTCATTGTGGTGGGCTCCACTTGAGAGCAGACTGCCCGGACCACATGGCCGGTGTGGAGCCGGTGTGTGTAAATTGCCGAAGGGAGAAGCTGAGCAGCACGGGGCACAGCGTCTTTAGCGATATGTGCCCGGTAAGAATGAGATGGGATACCATAGCGAGGACCTCCACTCAGTATCACTGCTAATGTTGTTCCTGGGAACGTGGCCCCCTACAAGCTGCTGCAGGTGAACCTCCAGAAGAGGAAGCTGGCAACCGACGACTTCATACTCGAGGCCTCGAGGCGAAAAGCCACGGTCGCTCTCATACAAGAGCCCTACGTAGGCAACCTGGCGAGGATGAAGGCATACCAGGGCGTTAGGGTCTTCCAGAACACTGGGCAAGGAGGAGGGACTGTGAAGGCGGCTATTGCCGTCTTCGATCCGACAGTGGACGTCGTACAGTACCCGCAACTCACCACTAACAACATCATAGTGGTGGGGATCCGGACCAGTGCCTGGATGATCACGCTGGTGTCCTTCTACTTCGAGCCAGAGCCAGCACCACTGGGGCCCTACTTAGAGCGGCTCAAAGAGGTGAGGAGAAGTCTAGGTTCCCAGCTTGTTGTTTTTGGAGGGGACTCTAATGCGCATAGCACTTGGTGGGGTCACCCAGACGAAAACGACAGAGGAGAGTTACTGAGGGGGGTACTCGCGGAATTGGACCTCCATGTCCTGAATAGCGGGGATATTCCAACTTTCGATACTGTGAGAGGTGGACAAAGGTACTGCAGCTATGTGGATGTAACGGCCTGCACTAGCAACGCGATTGCCTGGATCGACGCTTGGAAGGTTGATTCAAGCCTCACGCCGAGCTCAGACCACAACGGCATATCGTTCAACCTCAACCTGGTGAAAGCGACCGGTACGAGCATTAGCCGTACGACTCGCGCCTTCAACACCAGAAAGGCAAACTGGGAGGCTTTCAAAGCAAACATGACTCGGCGGCTCTCGGATATAGTGATAGGCGACACAAGGCACAACGACGAGCTTGATGTCTTGGCCGAAGCTTATACGGGAGCGGTCGAGGGTGCGTGCAGAGAAAGCATCCCAGTTAAAAAGCCGGGGGGGTTGATCGCTATGCCCTGGTGGTCGGAAAAACTCGCCAATTTGAGAAAGGTGATGATCACCTACAAGCGTCGCATCAGGAACGCTGCGCCGATCCGAAGACGATGGGTGATAGCTCAGTACCACGAACGAAAGGAGATGTATGAAAGTGAAGTAAAAAAGGCACAGGTCGAAAGTTGGAAGGACTTCTGCGGAAAACAGGACAGGGAGGGACTTTGGGAGGGTATATACCGTGTCATCGGGAGGGCCACATCAAGGGAGGAGGATACTCTCCTTATGGCCAATGGTTCTTACCTGGACGCCAAAGGTTCGGCCGAATTGCTCGCCCGAACCTTTTACCCACAAGATCGGGAGGGGGAGGACAACGGAGGGCACCAAATAATTAGAGAGCAGGCCAGAAGGCTAGACGAAGATGTGGGTCATCATGATGATGACCCACCCTTCACCATAGGCGAACTCTACGATGCCCTCCGAAAGTTCAACCCCAAAAAAGCTCCGGGAGCGGATGGCTTCACTGCGGATATCTGCACCCACGCCATTGGGGCCGACCCCTTACTATTCCTGAAGCTGCTGAATCGGTGTCTCCATCACGGCTACTTTCCTAAGATATGGAAGGAGGCCGTGGTGGTCGCACTGAGGAAGCCAGGGAAGGACTCGTACGCCGTTCCCAAGTCGTATAGACCTATCGGTCTTTTGCCCGTCTTGGGAAAGGTGTACGAGAGGATGCTGGTGGCTCGTCTTAATTTCTATCTACTGCCGACAATTAGCCCCCGCCAGTACGGCTTTGTGCCACAAAAGAGCACCGAAGACGCCCTCTATGACCTTATGGGTCACATAAGGGCTAAGCTCGATGAGAAGAGAATAGTCCTTATGGTGTCCCTGGACATAGAGGGCGCCTTCGATAGCGCGTGGTGGCCGGCCATAAAGGTGCGACTTGCGGAGGAGAAGTGTCCGGCGAACTTGAGACGAGTCATCAGTAGCTACCTTAGCGACAGGGAGGTAAGGGTTAGGTATGCGGGCGAGGAGTGCAGACGCTCCACGGAGAAAGGATGCGTCCAGGGTTCCATTGGCGGACCCTTGCTGTGGAATCTACTGCTTGATCCACTGTTGCATAGCTTAGAAGGTAGGGCAGTTCACGCACAGGCATTTGCGGACGATGTGGTGCTGGTCTTCGATGGTGATAGTGCCTTGGAGATTGAGAGACAGGCCAATGCCTCTCTCGAGCATGTGCGGGAGTGGGGCATCGGAATGAAGCTAAAATTCGCACCGCACAAAACTTGTGCGATGGTAGTCACGCGGAGGCTTAAGTACGATGACCCACGCCTCAGCATGGGCGGGGTAGACATTGGACTGTCCAAGGAAATCAAAATCCTGGGGCTCACCATTGACGAGAAGCTCACTTTTAACACACACGTCACCAACATATGCAGAAAGGCGATCGGCATCTACCACAAGTTGGCGCGGATGGCCCGGATCAGTTGGGGATTACATCCCGAGGTGATCCGGACCATTTACAACGCTGCTGTGGAACCGACGGTGCTGTATGCGGCCAGTAGCTGGTGTCCTGCGGTGGAGAACCTTGGTATTCGGAAGCAGCTGAATGTGGTGCAGCGCGGTTTCGCTCAAAAGCTTTGTAAAAGCTACCGCACGGTCTCTCTACACTCGGGGTTGATCTTGGCTGGGATGCTCCCTCTGGACCTCAGAGTTCGTGAGGTGGCCTCGTTATACGAGGCCAAGAGAGGAGTGCCCCAGTCATGGTTGAAGGATAGGGAGATCGAGCGGATGGCTCCAGCTATTGAGGCACCTCACCCCGCGGAGCATATGAACCTGGAGTTCGTAAGTCTGGTAGACGAGGAACACTTTCAACGCGTCAAATCGCAGACGCAGATACAAATCTTTACGGATGGGAGCAAGATTGAGGGTCGGGTCGGCGCTGCGTTATCCATGTGGGATAACGGGGCCGAAATAAAGACCCTCAAACTTGCTCTCTCCCCGTACTGCACCGTCTACCAAGCAGAGCTTCTGGCCATATGCAAAGCGGTCAGTGAGGCCCTCAAGCGAGGCGCGGCCACATTCGGCGTTTTCAGCGACAGCAGAGCCGCACTCATGACGGTGACAAATCACCGCGCCCTCCACCCACTGGCAGTAGAAGCCAGGGCTACCATCAAGCGGGGATTGACCCAGGGCAAGGAAATATCCTTGTTCTGGGTCAAGGCCCACGCTGGGTTGGAGGGTAACGAGCGAGCGGACCAGCTCGCCAAAGAGGCGGCTCTGCGGTCGAAGAGAGCGCCGCATTACAGCCTGTGCCCAGTCTCATTCGTGAAGCGGGGTCTGCGTGAGACCTCACTTCACGAATGGAACGAACGGTACATGCTTGGCCACACAGCTTCCGGTACCAAGGTTTTCTTCCCTTGCGCTCTGGACGCATACAGGATCGTTCGGAAGATGGAGATCGCCGGCACCACGACCCAGCTCCTAACGGGGCACGGTGGGTTCTCCGAATACTTGCATCGTTTCAAGTGTAAGGCGGACCCATCGTGCGCCTGTGAGCCGGGCGTCGACGAGACGGTCGTCCACCTCCTCGTGGACTGTCCCATTCACTCGAGGGAGAGATTCCACCTTGAGCAAAAATCCCAACTAAGGGTTAGCATCACCAACTTGCCAACATTCATGACCAAGGAATACAGGGAATACTTCCTCGAGTATTGGGACAAGATAGTGCGAATAGTGAACAGACGAAATAGCACTTAAATACATATCACGCCGATATTTATTAAGTAAATACCTGGCAGAATAGTAGACTCATAGCAAAATAATAAAAGTAAAATCTTGGCAATAAAATGAACGAAACACATATACATATAATAGTAATAACGTGGAGACGGGCTTTAAAATACCCCTTATCCAAAGCATGAAAGGAAAAGATGAAAAGTATGAGACGAATGACAGAGGATAAGTATGTAGAAAATGTAAGACTGAAAGAGATAACCAAATATAATGTGAAAAGAATAGACTAAACAAAAAAAAAAAAAAAAACGTATGTTAGTGAAAGTAATAAAAATTAAAACCTCAGTGAAAATATTAATGCACAAAGAATAGTAGAATAATGTAATAAAATATCTTTAGATAAAAGCACAAGTCAAAACAATCTTCATTTCAATTATTAAAAAACAAGTTCGCGACAATGTCACCGTGACGAAAAGACTTCGAACTTGGGTCGAAGGTGTCAAAAATAAAAAAAAAAAAAAAAAAAAAAAAAACCTAACCTAACCTAACCTAACCTAACCTAACCTAACCTAACCTAACCTAACCTAACCTAACCTAACCTAACCTAACCTTTTTTTTTTTTTTTTTTTTTTTTTTAACGAGGAGAGATCCGCTTACAGACTGTCCACTACTGGCTAGGTAGTGGGGGCGTGTGGGGGTCGCCCAGTGCCTGATCATATTGGCTCTGGGAATACCCACTAAAACTCCTCGGCGTCCATTCTTGCCCCTATGGCGGCGATTTGGGATCTACTAATGCAACTCACCAAATCACCACCGGGCCACCCGACTTAGGTGTCGGGCTGCCGCGCCATTGGGAGATTACTCTGGACTGCCCGAGTAATCCCCAGACGTGGGGACTTGTGCAATGCCTGCGTCGGTGCCACCGACAGCAGGCAGTCCTCCTGTGGGCAGGCGAAGACTGGCAGCCATTGCCGCCCGCCTTCTCCTGCCCATCCGTCTGCGCCGGAGAGGAGCGGCTAGAGCATCCTCCTCCCGCTCCCTCTCCGCTGCCTCCTTCTGTAGTACTACCGACTCACAGAAGGAAGCGACTGCGTCCCATTCTTCCGCGCTACCAAGCATAGCTTGTACTATACTTGGCAGCGCGAGGTTTCCTCTGCCGAGCGCCACCGTTAGTTCGTGGCGCTCGTGTCTCCAGGCCGGGCACACTCCTAGCGTGTGTTCGGCCGTATCGTCAGGGTCACCACAGTGGTGACACTGTGGCGTCTCCTCCCTGCGGGCGACGTGGTGCAGGTAGTGACCGAAACAACCATGTCCAGTCAAAACCTGCACCAGGCGGAACGTGAGGCTGCCCCAGGGGCGTCCCATCCACTCCTTGAGCACCGGACGGACCGCTTCGATCGTCCGGCGGCCGGCGGTAGGGTTGGCGAGCGCCTCGGCCCATTGTCTAAGGGCTTCCTCCTGCGCAAGGGAGCGTACTTGCTCCACCTCCTCGAGGTCGGGTCTCTCCCCTCGCCTTCTCGCTTCGGCCCGATGCCTATACACCTGTGCTAGGACAAGTGCATCGACATCCCACGGGGTCGTACCAGCTAACACGCAAGCTGCCCCGTGGCTGACTGTGCGATATGCCCGCACAGCCCGGGCCGCGATCGTCCTCTGCGGTTTGCGCAGGAGGGCCCTCGTCTGCCGGTTAAGGCGCTCTGCCCACATCGGGGCCCCGTAAAGCGCCATCGACCGTATCACCCCGTGATACAGCCGACGGCACGAAACGTTCGGCCCTCCCACATTTGGGAGAAGGCGTGCGAGTGCAGCTGCAGCTGCGCACAGTCTTGGAGCGAGGAGCTTAAAATGCTCCTCGAAACTCCACCTGGGGTCCAGAGTCAGGCCGAGGTACTTTATGTTCATCTCGACGGGAATCCGGACCCCATCGACTCGAACGTGAAGCCCCGATGGGGTTCTGCGACGGGGGGCATGGAAAGATAAGGCTCTCGTTTTGGTGAGAGCCACTTCCAGGCCCAGGAGGCGGATACGTCGGACTACCAGCGATGTGCCGACCGACGCGAGGTGAACCACCTCCTCCCAGTCCTTTGCCGCCGCCGCGACCAGCGTATCGTCAGCAAAGCAGACGACGCACATTCGCGGCAGCAGCATCCCGCGCAGAACCCAGTTGTAACCCAGGTTCCATAAAAGAGGGCCAAGTACGGAACCCTGGGGCACCCCTGCCGACATTCTCCACGACTGGACGCGGCCCTCCGAATCCTCATATAGGACTGCCCTCCCACGGAGGTAGTCCTTGACAAGAGCGCGGAGATAGAGGGGCACTTGGTGGAATTTAAGTGCCTCCTCTATGCATTCATGAGGGAGAGAGTTGAAGGCGTTCGCGATGTCTAAAGACACCGCGATCACCCCCTCCCCCCGTGCATTGGCCTGGTCAGTCCACTCTTTGAGGTGTTTAACCGCGTCCATCGTGGAGCGGCCGGTGCGGAAACCGTACTGGCACTCGGCCAGATCCGGTCCTTCGTCCTCTAAGTGCTCAATGATGCGGGAGGCGAGAATTTTCTCGAAAGCCTTCGCCGCTTCATCGAGCAGGACCACCGGCCGATAGCCGGACGGTGAATCCGCCGGCCGACTCTCTTTCCGGAGTAGGCAAAGACGCCCCACCTTCCATCGCCCCGGAAAGCGGACCGTCGCGATGCAGGTGTCCATCACCGCACGGAACCTGTCTTCCAGGGCATCAACTGCTACCGCCAGGACCTTGGCTGGGCAGCCATCAGGCCCCGGCGCTTTATTTTTTCGTCGGAGCCTTTCACGCAGCGTGGCCCACTCCGCGTCTGTAACGGGGGGACCATCGGCCCACACCTCCATTGTATCACTGGAGGCCGCCATCGCTGGGGCTGCAAAAGGACCAGGATTCGGAAAAAGCGTTCCCAGAACCTCCCGCAGCAGGCCGGGCTCCAAGCTGGACGTAGGGGGGGAGGGAGAAAATTTCGCCCTAACCACCCTGTACGGCCTTCCCCAGGGGTCCCTGTCAAGGATTCCCAGGAACTCCTCCCAAGCGATGGCTTTGGCTCTGCGGATGGCTATCCTCAGAGCCTTGTTGGCCTCCGTGTATACCCGGTGGAGATCTTCCTCCTCATCGGGTGTCCTCATGGCGCGCCTCCGGCACCGCTGGTAGGCGCGCCTGGCCCTCATACTGGCGGTTCGCAGATCAGCCAGATCCTGCGACCACCAATATACCTGCCCCTTTCTTCGGGGGCAGACCTGCGCCCTCGGCATGGCGGCGTCGCATACAACCTTCATGTCGTCTGCGAAAAGGTCCGCCATACCGTCAGCGTCACCCTCTATGTTATCGGGCACTTCGGCCCAGGCCCGCACCATTGCTGCCTCCCCTGCAACGTCGGCACGGAGGCGAGCCAACGACCACCTTGGGAATGCCGATTTCATGGTGCCCAGGTGTAATGGGGCCCCTGGTGATGCTGTGGTGACATCGTATCGGACATATAAATGATCCGATAGTGTCACCGTATTCTCCATCACCCGCCAGTCCCGGATTCGCGCTGCCAGTGATGGGGTGGCGAAGGACACGTCCACTCTAGACGTGCCTTGGTCCCGGACGCAGGTCGGAGTGGTGCCTCTGTTGAGGACCTCGAGCCCCAGGGACAGAACCCAAGACTCGAGTACACCACCCCAAACATCCGTGTGGGGGCACCCCCATGCCTGTGCCTTGCAGTTTAGGTCTCCCGCTACTAGCACTGGATGGGGGGCCGCTCGGCGGATCACCCCTTCTACCACAGCCAGGAACCGCTCCAGTTCAGCCCTGCTGCGGTTTGGGGAGAAGTATGTTGACACTACAACCACTCCTCCCCAGCGTGCTGCCACGTATCCTTCCCCTCTCTCGACTGCTGTGAGAGGGGGGCTTGCACCAGCCACTGCGATCGCAGCAAGGCCGTCAGTTGCCCCAACCCAATTAGAGGATGGGGGGACAAAGTATGGCTCCGTGATCATTGCCAGGTCAATACTCCACTCGGCCACAGACTGGCACAGTAAGTCCTGTGCGTCGGCCGAGTGGTTCACGTTCCCCTGCAGTATTTTGCCAATGGACCTACTGGGCATTGTTGGTTTCCATTGGCGTTGCTGCAGGGGTGGCTGGTGTAGCCGACAGGTGAAGAGCACCCATCTGGAGGGGACGGCCTTTGACCGGAGGAGGGTTGCAGCTCACTCCGGCCATGCGGTGCCCGGAAGGCAGGCCTCGGTCTCCGCAGACCCCGCAATGTGGGGGAGCTGTGCAGCTGGAGGCAATGTGCCCCTCCTGACTGCAGCGGTAGCACAAGCCACTGCGGTCCTTTTTGGAGGGACAGAGCTGCTGCGGGTGTCCAATTCCGAGACATCGATGGCAACGCATTGGGCGCTGCTCCAGGACCGTAACGGAGGCGCTGCTCCACCCCACGTGCAATCGGCCCTCCTTGGCCAGACCGGCAATGGTGTCTACCGGGCAGGACACAATGACCGACCCGGTTCCCCTAAAGCCCATGGTGATTGTGCCCACCTTCACCTGTTCAGGTGGACATCCAGCCCTCACCGCAATCGCGTCCCGCACCTCCAGCTCAGACACTGAGTCATCCAGGCCTGAGACTCGGACGCTTGCCACTTTTATCGGCCTGGTGACTTTTGCAGCGTCACCTAGCACCTCGCTGATCTTCAGTGCTAGAGTGTCCGCCTGTGTGGCGGTTGTTTCCCTTGGGAGCTCGATGATACGGGCACCTGTGATTCCCGTACGGAACTTGGGTGTGCCGATTCCCAGAGCTCCCAGGCTTATGGACGCCTTGGCCCTGGCAATTGCGGCCTTATAAGTGGCCCCCTCCTCTACGGCCTCAGGCTTGAGGGCCACCACGACTGCCAGGGTTTTTGGGACCTTCGGCAACTTAGGCCGTTGGGGCACATTTGCCTTCGGGGCACCAGCAGCAGGCGCCTTCTTCCTCCCCCTTTTCACCACTGTCGTCCATTCTTCGAGGACAACGGGTTGCTCTTGGCGAGACGATCCGGGAAACTGTTCCTCTGCACGGGTGGGCTTGGCAGAAGGGTCCTCCTTCGGCCCAGAAGTAGCTTTGGCCACTTTTTTGGGCCTAGCTTTTGCTGGAAGGTTGGCCGGTGGTGCCAGCGTGGTTGCCTCCGACTGCTTCCTCCGAGTATCGGCTGCCAGGGGTGGCCTCACGGGTTGCGTGGGAAGAAGGCGTCCGTCCACCTCAAGCCCCTCCAGCCGCGCACTAATCACTCCTCCAACGTGTTCCATCAGGGAACGTTGGAGGACATTGATTACCGCCATGAACCTAACCTAACCTAACCTAACCTAACCTAACCTAACCTAACCTTTTTTTTTTTTTTTTTTTTTTTTTTTTTTTTTTTTTTTCGTGGTGGAATGCGTTTAGGCACTTCGCTCACCCCCCGCGGGGGCAGGGGGTGGGCTTCGTGTGGGACTCCTAGCCTCTGAGGGAGGCCAGACTACCCACTAAACCACCACGGTGTCCGTCTTCACCACATATCGACGATGGCGGGAACAACATCTTCCGCCATCGTCGTGTGGGTCGCCTGCCACTGTTCGGCGGCAGGCCCGTCTCTGGTGCGGCAGAAGAGGAGTCCTTCTGCCACCCGCCTAGGCAAGGCACACGCGACACGACGTGCGCCTTCAACCTCGAGGCCTATGTAAGGGCAGCAGACGCCCCCGCGTCTACTGCCCGGCCCGGTTAGGGGGGGAGGAGTTGGTGGTACCGCCTCCTCCGAGCCCCGGTTCTCTTGCGGCGCTGTGGGAGGGAAAGGGGGTCACATTCCCTCTCCCTCTCCGCCGCCTCCTTCCGCGAGATGACCGTCTCGCAGAAGGTCTGAACCGCTGCCCACGCCTCATCGCCGCCGTCGACCATAGACAGAACTACGGCCGGCAGCGAGAGGTCCGTCCCCACTTCGGCGATGAGAGCACGGCGCTCCCCAGCCCACGCGGGGCACTCCTCTAGGGTGTGCTGCGCCGTGTCCTCAACGCCGCCACAGTGGTGGCACCCACTGGTCGGCTCTCGTCCCACCCGGCACAGGTAGCTTCCGAAGCATCCATGCCCCGAAAGGACCTGCGCCATGCGGAACGTTACCGACCCCCGCGATCTGTCCATCCAGTCTCTGAGGACCGGACGGATCGCCTCGACGGTCCTGCTGCCAGCCGTGGGATTGGCCAGCCGCCGCTCCCACTCCCGGAGCATGAACCGTCTCACATGGAGCCTCCGCTCTCCCACCTCCGAAGGTGCCGGGAATTCACCCCGGCTCCGGGCCTCCTCGCGCCAATGATACACTGACGCGAGGACACCGGCCTCCAACTCCCACGGAGGGGAGCCCGCCATAACGCAAGCCGCCTCGAATGAGATGGTGCGGTATCCTCTTATCGCCCCGGCGGCCATCACCCTCTGCGGACGTCGCAAGAGGGCGATGTTGTGTGCCGTCAGGGCTTAACCTTTTTTTTTTTTTTTTTTTTTTTTTTTTTTTTTTTTTTTTTTTCGTGGTGGAATGCGTTTAGGCACTTCGCTCACCCCCCACGGGGGCAGAGGGTGGGCTTCGTGTGGGACTCCTAGCCTCTGAAGGAGGCCAGACTACCCACTAAACCACCACGGTGTCCGTCGTCACCACATATCGACGATGGCGGGCACAACATCTTCCGCCATCGTCGTGTGGGTCGCCCGCCGCTAACTACGGCAGGCCCGTCTCTGGTGCGGCAGAAGAGGAGTCCTTCTGCCACCCGCCTAGGCAAGGCACACGCGACACGACGTGCGCCTTCAACCTCGAGGCCTATGTAAGGGCAGCAGACGCCCCCGCGTCTACTGCCCGGCCCGGTTAGGGGGGGAGGAGTTGGTGGTACCGCCTCCTCCGAGCCCCGGTTCTCTTGCGGCGCTGTGGGAGGGAAAGGGGGTCACATTCCCTCTCCCTCTCCGCCGCCTCCTTCTGCGAGATAACCGTCTCGCAGAAGGTCTGAACCGCTGCCCACGCCTCATCGCCGCCGTCGACCATAGACAGAACTACGGCCGGCAGCGAGAGGTCCGTCCCCACTTCGGCGATGAGAGCACGGCGCTCCCCAGCCCACGCGGGGCACTCCTCTAGGGTGTGCTGCGCCGTGTCATCAACGCCGCCACAGTGGTGGCACCCACTGGTCGGCTCTCGTCCCACCCGGCACAGGTAGCTTCCGAAGCATCCATGCCCCGAAAGGACCTGCGCCATGCGGAACGTTACCGACCCCCGCGATCTGTCCATCCAGTCTCTGAGGACCGGACGGATCGCCTCGACGGTCCTGCTGCCGGCCGTGGGATTGGCCAGCCGCCGTTCCCACTCCCGGAGCATGAACCGTCTCACATGGAGCCTCCGCTCTCCCACCTCCGAAGGTGCCGGGAATTCACCCCGGCTCCGGGCCTCCTCGCGCCAATGATACACTGACGCGAGGACACCGGCCTCCAGTTCCCACGGAGGGGAGCCCGCCATCACGCAAGCCGCCTCGAATGAGATGGTGCGGTATCCTCTTATCGCCCCGGCGGCCATCACCCTCTGCGGACGTCGCAAGAGGGCGATGTTGTGTGCCGTCAGGGCTTCGACCCACACGGGGGCCCCGTATAGGGCCATCGACCGCACCACTCCCATGTACAGGAGGCGGCTGCTCGTCTGGGGTCCCCCTAGGTTCGGCATCAGCCGCCGAAGGGCGACGGCCGTGCCGAGCAGACGGGGGACCAGGCGGTTGAAATGAGCGCGGAAGCTCCATCGTGGATCGAGGACAAGCCCAAGGTACCTCATTTCAGACTTGACCTCGATCCGGGTGCCACTCACTACGATGTGGGAGTCCGCCGGTGGCGCTCGCCGAGGGCCATGAAAACAAATGGCCTCCGACTTGTTGAGCGCCACCTCGAGTCCCAGCATCGTTATTCGCCGCACGACCATGGCCACCGACGCAGTGGCGAGGCGCGCGGCGTCCTCATAGGTCGCCCCCCGGGCAGTAACCAACGTGTCATCTGCGTAGCAGGTCACGTTGGCGCCCGGGAGGCGAGCTCCTCGGAGTACCCAGTCGTACCCGATGTTCCACAAGAGGGGCCCCAACACTGACCCCTGCGGAACACCGCGGCACATGGCCCACCTGTGAAGGCTGCCACCCTCTCCTGGGTACTCCACGTACCGCTCCGATAGGTAGGCGCCGACAATTCTGCGGAGATAGGGAGGCACATCATGGTATTTGAGCGCCTCCCGTATGCACTCCCAGGGCAGGGTATTGAACGCATTGGCGATGTCCAGTGACACCGCCAATAACACCCCGCCCTTGCGGACCTCCTCTTGCGCCAGCGCCTTCACCCGAAGGACGGCGTCGACGGTCGAGCGACGTGGCCGAAAACCATATTGGTAGTCGGACAGGCCGCGACCTCCATCCTCGAGGTGCCGGACGATGCGAGCGAACAACACTCTCTCAAAGAGCTTACCCGCCTCGTCCAGCAGCACTATCGGTCGGTACGCCGAGGGCGATTCCGCGGGCCGTCCCTCCTTCTTGATGAGTACGAGCCTGCCCGTCTTCCACCGGACCGGGTATTGCCCAGTTTGCAGGCACGCACTCATCAGCCCGCAGAACCGCTCCTCGAGCTCCCGGAGCGCGACCACCAAAACGCGTCCGGGAACTCCATCGGGTCCAGGAGCCTTCACACCTTTCTCCTGGACCCGCCTGACGGCCACGGCCAACTCCGCCGTTGTGACCTGCGGCACCTCCGTCACGACCTCCTCTCTGCGCGCCGGAGCCATCACCGGGGGAACGAACCCCTCCTCCCCCTGTGGAAACAGGCAGGAGATAACCTCCCCCAGCACTCTCGGCTCCAGGCACTCCGTGATCGGAGGCGCCCATGGACGGAGCTTAGCCCTGACCGCCTTGTAGGGCCGCCCCCAGGGGTCCCGGTCAAGGGTGGCTAATAGAGACGCCCTCGAAGCTTCCTTCGCGTCCCCTATTGCCACTCCGAGGGACTGAGCGCACGACCGGTAGTCGGCGTACAGCTGCGCCTCCTCCTCCGGTACCCGCCGCGCCCTGCGGCGGTACCGGGTGTACCGGCGACGTTTCGCGACACACAGAGATCGCAGTTCAGCGATCTCCGGCGTCCACCAGTACACCTTCCGGTTGGGGAGTCGAGGCTTGGCCCGAGGCATGCACGCGTCGCAGATTTGCGACGCGGCGCTCCCGAACCATTCGGCCTCCTCCTCGACTCCTACTTCCACCGGAGGAGTCGCCCATGACTGGACGATCGACGCCAGCTTCAACGCCTCCCGGTCTATGCACCCCAGGACCCACCTCTTGGCGGACGGCCCCTCGCGTCTGGGACTCACCACGTGCTGGCCCGTGGAGACATCGTAACGGATATACCGATGATCCGTTAGATTCTCCACGTCGTCGTCCAGGACTCGCCAGTCCCGGACTGCCAGTGCGACGGCAGGGGTCGTGAACGTGATGTCCACGATGGACCTCCCCTGCTGCGTCACGTACGTGTCGACCGACCCACGGTTACTGATCGTCAGGCCGGTCGTCGTGGCCCACTCTTCCAGCAACCGGCCGCGTTCGTCGGCTGCGGCCGCGGGGCAACCCCAAGCCGTGGAATGCAGGGTCCGCTGCTAACCTTCTAGAGGATCGCGACGCCACAGAAGACGATCGCGATCCTGCCACCGAACCCGGAAATTGGAAAACCTCCGACTGGGGGTCCAACTCCTCGACGGCCAGACGTTTTGCGCGGGGTGACCGCGGGGACGCGGTCGACACCGCCGCACCCTGGAGGACCGGGGACTCGGTCTCCTCCTCGCTGCGCTGTCTTTTGTGCGTAGCGCTGCTTTCACGCGACGATGTCGCACTAAGATCCATGTCGGATCCCGCCATGGAAGGCGCAGGTGTCGGAGGCCTCGACAACCTCGACAGCCTCACTGAACAACGACGGGTCTGTCCTTCGGGAACTTGGTCCCGGCACGACACTGCCATCTTCTCTTTGCGCTCACGCGCCTGTCGCTCGGGAGCTTGGTCCCGGCACGACTCATCCTCTCTGCCAGTGCTCGACATCGTCCTGAAAAGGACAGTGCCGATACAGACAGAGGACACCAAAGAACAGTATTACTGCTTGCCGCAAGATTAGCTTTTTCAGATTTAGTCACCCAACGTGCCACTCCGTTACGGTGGTCACGTTGGGGTCCAGGGCACACGACGGGGACGTACTGAAAAGCTCTTGGGGCGTGCCCCAACCTAACCTTTTTTTTTTTTTTTTTTTTTTTTTTTTTTTTTTTTTTTTTTTTTTTTTTTTTTTTTTTTTTTTTTTTTCGTGGTGGAATGCGTTTAGGCACTTCGCTCACCCCCCGCGGGGGCAGGGGGTGGGCTTCGTGTGGGACTCCTAGCCTCTGAGGGAGGCCAGACTACCCACTAAACCACCACGGTGTCCGTCTTCACCACATATCGACGATGGCGGGAACAACATCTTCCGCCATCGTCGTGTGGGTCGCCTGCCACTGTTCGGCGGCAGGCCCGTCTCTGGTGCGGCAGAAGAGGAGTCCTTCTGCCACCCGCCTAGGCAAGGCACACGCGACACGACGTGCGCCTTCAACCTCGAGGCCTATGTAAGGGCAGCAGACGCCCCCGCGTCTACTGCCCGGCCCGGTTAGGGGGGGAGGAGTTGGTGGTACCGCCTCCTCCGAGCCCCGGTTCTCTTGCGGCGCTGTGGGAGGGAAAGGGGGTCACATTCCCTCTCCCTCTCCGCCGCCTCCTTCCGCGAGATAACCGTCTCGCAGAAGGTCTGAACCGCTGCCCACGCCTCATCGCCGCCGTCGACCATAGACAGAACTACGGCCGGCAGCGAGAGGTCCGTCCCCACTTCGGCGATGAGAGCACGGCGCTCCCCAGCCCACGCGGGGCACTCCTCTAGGGTGTGCTGCGCCGTGTCATCAACGCCGCCACAGTGGTGGCACCCACTGGTCGGCTCTCGTCCCACCCGGCACAGGTAGCTTCCGAAGCATCCATGCCCGGAAAGGACCTGCGCCATGCGGAACGTTACCGACCCCGCCCCAACCTAACCTAACCTAACCTAACCTAACCTAACCTAACCTAACCTAACCTAACCTAACCTAAATTTTAGCTAAATTAAATTTGTACGTTTTTCCCCAACTAAATGCTTAACGAACCATTAATATTTCGTCGACTAAAATAGTTCATGCTTAATGAAATAATTATTCAATTTTATTGAATGGAAAACATTCTAAACAGACACTCAAATACTTTGATATGTGAGGCAAAATCACTAAAACCGTTTCCTATCAAAATAGTACGTAGACAAAATATACTAAAACGCCATGCGCATCAGTTTCTACGTAAAGCACATTTACTTAACTAATAATCAACTAGTAGTTACGGCCGGCAATAAATACTAAAGCGACATCAATGATTCAACATCAGTATTTTAAGTTGCTGAACAAGGTTGAATTGGCTGGTGTCAGTGAATAAAAATACTGAAGCGACAACGACTAAAAATTAATCAAAATTTGTACTACGTAAGTTTTTGTCACGAATTCAAAATGATGAAACATCTCCTTATTTTGAAGTGCTTAAGCGCCAAAAAAGTGCCCTGATCAACACGAAACCCAGACCATTCGACGCAGAAAAAAAAATCCTATCCAACGATATATATAACTCATTTTGACTAAAATGGCGCTTTAGTATTATTGGCTTTCCAGTGACGATATGAAATAGCTGGCCTGTAGACATAGGAGAGAAAATAGAACAAACTTGTTTAAATTTAAATTAAAAAACCATCTAATCGACTCACTGCCCTAATGTGACACTAGAAATGTATACTCACGCACCTATTTAAACTCCATCCATATAATATTATAAATGCGAAAGTAACTCTGTCTGTCTGTCTGTCTGTCTGTCTGTCTGTATGTTACGCTTTCACGCCTAAACCACTGAACTGATTTTGATGAAATTTGGTATAGAGGTAGATTAGACCATGAGAAAGGACATAGGCTATGTTTGGTCGCGATAACCGACATCCACGCGGGCGGAGCCGCAGGCAAAAGCTAGTAAGCCATAAATAAATATTGTCAGATATACCTAAATATTTTTCCGTTTGTACGGTTTTGTGGGACTATGTATTAGTTTATAAGATGTATTATGTACTTACTGTAAATAAAGAATAAAAATACAAACCTAGTCACTAGTGTCACCCTAGCCACTGGTGAAGTCCTAGTCACTAGCGTCGTCCTAGTCACAAAAGTCGTCCTAATCACTACCTTATATCCTTGCGAGTTAGTTGCATGTTGCAACTAATAAGTACCTACCTACGGCAATTCTGGATACAGTACAGCAAGTGTCAAGAGACAGTTTTCTTCTCCATTTAGTTGTTCAATTTTAAAGTGGAACATACCGTGCTAAAAGTAAGCTCCCAATTGTATCTAGATGGGTGTGCTCCCGTGCTGATCCCTCTCGGTGCGTCGTGTCGCGCGGGTGAGAGCGGGAGGGTGAGGGGTGCGGCGGGGGAGACGGGCGAGGCGGGGGAGGCTGGCGGGTCGCGCTGGCAGTTCCATCGCGGCGGCCGCTCGACGCGGACGCTTGTGCGCGCGTGTTCAGTGTGGCTACGCTCCGTGCCCCGACATCGGTGAGTGGCACATTCCTCCTGCATGCTACTGCGGACTGCAACATTGTGAATGAGACTCATGTTTAAAAGAGTCCCTTATCCTTATAGCTTGGTTACGGGATTATTACGGGTGTAAATATTATGTTTTAGGCTCGAACGGCTGGCGTTACGAGTACTTTGTGTTTGTTTGTGAAGTTCTGCGGCACGGACGAAGAAACTCCATGCAATTGCGCCAGCTCCCTATTGAGATTGTGGGTCGGGGGAGCGTGCACAACATGGACTACACTGACCGAATAAGAGATTACTTATTGCTGCAACAGTGTGTTCCTTGAGTTTTGGTGAACCATAGTGTCGGCAATGGAATAAGCTTAGTGTCTTGCAAGAAAATCAAGTTTGTTGTTCACAATGTTGATCAATTATGTCTAAATGTGGTACCAACAGAACAGGCTCTTTCGTCACTTATGTCACAAGGTTGTACCGTTTTGCTCTCGTTGCACCAGCAGCAACAGCTTGCAGGTAGTGCACTACTAGCGACGGTTGTATCTTACGACTTGTCTCGAAGGGCTGCAGGCTAGCTACGTAGTTGGGATAGAATATTATAATAATTACGATCTATCATCATGTGATAAATAATAATATGTATACAGCTATTATATATAATCCATTTGATAATACACACACGTTACGAGAAATGGACTGGTCGAACGCACTGGTAAACTGCACACGCATCGGTAATGCGAGTGCAGTTTAAATGGTACCACGTGATCGTATCGATTTCGGCATAGCATCTGCGACCGTTTGATCTTTATAGTAAGTAGTTATTCTTCTTCCGTTATTCCGGCTATCATCTTCTCCAGGGGTGTCTAGCGCGAGTCACAGCTCACGGAGGCTCGACGTAGAACTCTCAACATTGCATGAAGCTGTACTCATGTCAGTAGACCATATTCTGTATGTAAGAGTGTTCATAAATCTCGATAGCTGAATCATAGAGATATCATAGAAGAATGCTCATCGCCGGCTCCGCTGTCGAGATACATGAGCGTTCCCACAGAATAGCATGACCGAGCCGATATTTTCTTAGACAAAGGCGTGATACAGCAGTCCTTTCATTGTTGTTGCAGGTCACCCGCATGGAAATGGAAATAGACAGAAATAAGCGTAGTTAATAAAATTCGATCAATGGAACAAAAGGAATTAGCAATTAAATATTCCAATAATAATTAGCAGGTTACAAATAACTATTTGACAGCCTTTGTGGCGTAGCGGTAGTGAACGCGGCCGCTCGCAGGAGACGCGGGTGCGATCCTCGCTCAGTGCAAATATTTGTATACATGAATATGGGTATTTGCATTGGTCTGGTCGCGCTTAGGAGAGCACGTTAAGCCATCGGTCCCGGTTGCCATACGAACATCTATGGCAGTTGTTACGGGGAGTTGGAGCCCTCAAAAGTCTAATAACTGATCTAACTGCAACGTTCCGATATCGCTTTTTGTTGTGGAGGTCAGATGGCAATCAATTCACGGAAAATATAATAATAAGTCCAGCCAGCAGATTACACTTAGACTGTATTCTGCTGGCTGGACTTAAACTTGGTAAAGCGGACTTCAGATTGCAGAATGAAAGCTTCGGATGCGAGTGAGATTAACGCGAGAGATTAGGATGAACGAGAAGAAATAACTACCTATACGAGTATCAACGGCGTGATTGCTGCATCGCATACTCGGATTAAAGTACTTAATTTATTGTAAGCAGTAGTGCTAGTTATATTGTATTACAGTATATTGTAGTACGGCTTTATTACGAGTATTTATGACAATCCATTCATACTGTCTCGGCTAGCAAAACTTGTATTCTTCTATTTGTAACTATTGTTTGCGTGTCAGCGGAGCGGGCGCGCGCCATGTTGCGCGAATGTCAGTGCTGTAAGAGCAGGTTGAAACCAGCAGTTGACTAGGCCTGTAATCCTGCATTAGCGGGTTGTTGCCCTGTGTCGGAACAATAATAACTTCAATAAGACGACTTAGATCAGATTGGTGTCGTGCACACACACTCGCGAGAGTCGCTCTGGTTTGGTATAACTCTCTAGTTTGGTGCGCATTGCGCGTGTTATGTATCGGAGCCGAAGCTTGCACTCTCGTCGTGACCTCAATCACTACACGAGGCCTGAACCAGCAGTTTCAAGAAATCAGGCACGAGGCACCGCTTTAGCGCTAGTGACCGGTCACAGTTCGCGTACACTCGACCTCATTAAAACTTGTATAAAGATATCTTTGCAGGAGACAAAGGGCAGTTGTGAGCAGTTAGAATATATAGATTGTAGTTCTAACATCGAACTCATTCGCTTAGGCTGGTACGATGTAATGAAGCTCTAAAAATCGAGCACATTCATTCGCTAGGCTATTTGAATTACCATTCAATATGCTTTAACTATATAAAAATTAATAAATATTTTATTATTTTAAAAACCGAGTATGGAATCTTAAATCACGCCTGTAGCACTCAGCGCGAGGTTTTACCCGTTTATAAGGATATTTGAATAAAATTAATATGAAGATTGAATGATAGATATCACTTTAAATCAGAATGAATAATATCGCCAAAATATATGAAATGAAAGGAGTGAAAGAGGTGAAGGTTGTGAAGCGAGTTGGTTCAGGAACAGGCGTCGTCGTCGCGTAGGCAGAGTGCCAGGACTCGTAGAACGTTAAGCGCTACGGTGGAACAGAACATCATATACCTTTAGAGTGCTGAGACAATAACAAGCACATGTAGCGCCTGAGAGAGGGATCAATATGAGAAATCCGCTTATACGATCTAGTCGGTTCGTACATGACGGTGGTGCGCTTTATGATATCGGTACATACTCAGTTGTGGAACACAAAGCAACATCACGGACATAACGCATCTGGGACATCTGGACACAGTGGGACACACGCAAGTGTTTCATTCACGACTCCTCGACGTGTTTCGTTCAAAACCCTAAACGACAACCTAGAAGACACTAGTGTCTTTATTTCTTGCTTAGAGCTCGGAAAATGTGTTAAGTGGCATCGTTCATATATCGTTATACTGTGTAGCACATGATCACTCATTTGTCGCGACTTATATGAAGTGTCGTACGGGACACACGCAGCAGTTCGCAGACGTGCCCACTTGATGGTAACGGACTTGCTTAGTGCCAAAAACATAATCTTTCAAACTACGCCACAAGTATAATTTATATAAAACATTTTTCCGCTTACAAGTTGTTCGTAGCAAACTGCTACGTGGCTACGGCTACGGCGTAGGCGCGAGCTTGTAGATTAAACAATAATAATAAGTTAAACGAAGCCATAATTTAATGTGTATTTACGGCAGTTTCGGTCAAGTGCGAGCGCTAACGAGCGGGGCGGGGGGCGGGGGGCGGGGGCGCGACAATAACCAACTGGAAACCGAAAGTTGTTTCTAAACAATAAAATTGTGTAAAGTGTGGCGATAAATTAGTAATATCTGTGGGGACACGACGTGGGGTGGGGAGGGAGGAGGGTGCCTGGCCTGTCGCCGCTTGTCACTGGTGGAATGTTCGCAGCGCAGTACTCGTAGCAGTAGCTTCGCGTGCTGGTGATAAATGCACGTATTGGGATATCTCCTCAAGTGTTTCGCCTCCGAGGCAGTCGTTATCTATCGGAGTATGGTTGCAGATTTTTATAAATACCACTCCTCGGTAGGTGTCAGTACAAGAGTAGAAGATTGGCTAGATGGACCACTTGTCGGCAGTAGGCGCCTCCCGGGCATTGAGGGTGATAGCCGGATCGTTGAATGACAAGAGCTGTTGTTGTGTTGTATTTGCAGTTGTATTACGAGTCCTAACATTAAATCAAATGTAAATATCAGTGTCCTCATCCCGATTCACATACGCCAAACTCTCGCCGTATATTACAGTTAAGATGAGTCGCTCGTATTAAACAGCCTATTAGAGACGCTCGCAAAGGTTTGAAAAATGTCTTCAGTTCTCGTTTATAGTAAGTCTGTGTAGAAGTGTATTGTTAATAAGGTCCAGCTAATTAATGGCTCCAACTATCCCAAGTCTCACAGCGTCATGTCCACACGTGTGGCGACGCGTCATTCCACACGACTTTCATTGTATCAAACTCAGTATAACCGAAATGACTTTTATGTATAGAAATAGTGGCAAGTGGCAGGCGGCACAGACAGAACTTCACTAATAACTGTTAAGTGTTATTGCGCGTAGTTGCGCCGAGGCGGGGAGTTCCCGCACAAGTGCCGTTATCCGATTGTCGCGATGAATTATACAGCCGCGATAGCGCGCTGATGGGTGTTTACGAGCCAACTTGGGATATAATTGTGGATGTTTGTTCTACCTGAGCGCCGAGAAGAGAGCGAGAGACGAGCGCCGAGCGCCAAGCGATGAGAGACGAGCGATAAGAGGCTAAGAATTGGAGACAAGCAATGAAAAGCGAGCGATGAGAGGTCACCAATGAGAGGTGACCGATGAAAGATGCCGATGAGAGGTGACCGATGAGAGGTATGACGCCAGCTCGCCCAGGCACACCTCTCAAACTCCACTCTTCAAAGTACGAGGTGGTCGTGCAGTGCGACCGTCGTTGTCTATCGTTCGTCTGTTCGTTTGTCCGTTTGTCCATGACACGCGCTGAGTGCTCCGCTTCACGCTTGTCGTAAAGTCCTCTTCAGATATTTTATCGTTCCACCCAAAAAATACGATAGCAGTTATGGCCGTTTTGGTTTATGAGGCGAGAGAATTTATTTGTTGTAGATCATTTAATTTAGTAAATGGAATCCTTCGGCTGGGCGTATGTCAACGTTATTTAGAGATAAGAGGGTATGAGGACATCGAGTTGTAATAAAAACGAACTTAGTTTGTTATAAATAGTTTTATTACTCGTCTCACTGAGCGGCGTCTTTTTGCGTACAATTTAGTTTTATAGACATCCATCTTTGCTAATATTTATAATGCTCACATCAGGTCCACGCAGTGAGGGTCCATGTAGTGAAGCGAGCGTTGCTCTCGCGGAGTGTCTGTGACGTCACGGGACACACGTGCGCCTGCTCGTCCCACGGCTGTCCTCCCCGGGGCGACACGGGTGCGACCAATGGACTGCGGCCACAGTACACATGGCACCATTTAGCCGTTGTACAGTACGCTTGAGGCTGGCAGAGTGACAGAGTATCGCACGCCAGTTCAGTTAATATAGGGAGGCCTAATATGTTCGTAAATAATTTATGATACTATAGTTCTTAATCATAGTGGTATTTCTTTGTCATATTTATTTCATCCGAACGGCCCCGAGGCACAAAACTCTCATGTTTCAATCGTTTGGGTGAATAGACTCCTAGAAGTGTTTCATTCAAAACCCTAAACGACCATCTAGAAGACATTGGTGTCTTTATTTCTTGCTTAGAGCTCAGAAACTGTGTTTAAGTGTCATCGCTCATATATCGTCACAGTGTGTGGCACATGATCGCTCATTTGTCGCGACATACTCGTATATTACGCGATGTGATGAGATGACACCCTTCCTCGTAACAAAGTGTATCCTGGAGCAGTTCCGGACGTCCCGCGCCGTAGCGCCGTAGCGCCGTAGCGAGTGTAGCGACACGCGACAGTGTATCAGCAAAGTGTGCACAAAGCCAATATCCGAGCGTTTCCGATATCTGCTCAGAGTGCTACGAACTAGCTACGAGTTGCTACGAAACTCTACGGCACAGTTCGACGCGGCAGGAAGCGCGCTAAACACTTCCTTCCATTCGATGCGAGAGAAATACGATCACGTTGCTCCCTCCCCACTCCCCCTGCCCCCGCCCCCACTTTACCCCCCTCGCCCCCGGGGGCAGGGGGCGGCGAGGGGCGATGGGTGCCCTCGCGTGGTCGTCTCGAGGCTCGCGATAGCAACCGCGCCCCGAGGACGAATTTAAGTCGGAGATTAGGGATGTGGGATATATCCGCACGTCGCGGATATCGTATGTGACAGGACGTCTCAAACAAATCGATTGCGTGGAGGATAAACAACTCTTATCAACAAAAATATTATCACTTACTCTTTGCAGAGGATAGGGATAACGTACGCAATACATGTAAAGAGCTGTGTGGTACAGTGTGCATGACTCTATACTAAACTCTAGAGTAAATTGCAATGAACTCAATCCATCGACTAACTTCCCAGTTTCCCTGCCACAAACCTACGGATATTTTATTATTGTAATGTATTTGCTAGCGCTAGCGCGGCACTTCGCGGCCTCCTATCAAGCAACTTGATTCTCCAATAGCAATATCGCACAAATTGTCACGCTAGACAGACAAATCCGTGTTAGGAAGTAGTGCGGCCGTCGCGCACCGGTGTCGCGGTTGTGCGACAATCCGCGAGTGTTGTCTGAGTCACCGTGGCGTTAAGATCGATACTAACCGTTTTCCACCGCACGTGCACGTCACGTCGTGCTCTGGAGCCGACAGTTGTTTGAATGTGTCCTCAATAGACATGACTTATCATTTGACATCGCGACAGTACTGTAACCTTACTGTAATGTATACAGGAGCATGGGAAGGACCACAACAGCTATATGCACTCTGTTGTTGCGCAGATGCAGCGTCCGTGGAGATGAGCGGTGCGAGCGTGCTGTGGGCGAGGCTGCGGCGCGCCGTCTGTCCCGCTCGCACCCTGCGGCCGCGCGTGTTGCCGTCCCGCTCGCACTGATGGCGCCGCGCCCCGCCCGGCGCCCGCGCCGCGCGCGCCTCTCCACTGTCCTCTACTGCACCTTCCTTACTGGTGAGTCCTTGGAATAATACTTCATCTGTACTAACGGTAAAGCTGAACGATTGGGTTGTTTAAACATAATGACAAAAATATGTTGCCTTCATAAGCCCAGTTCTTGGCAAGGTTAAGTCCGGCTCGAAGGACCATGTTAAGGTTTGCTAAATGAACGTTTTGTCAGTCACTCACCTCGTAAAAATTTCAAACAAACGTGACAACGAGTGACGACTCGCCAGCGAGTCAATACGCGGCGGCTTAAGCTAAACTAATCACTTCGAATGTATTCGGTTTATAAGATTGGAGGTATTATGTTAGCTCACTATAATGTCATTGTATTTTGTGCGCGGGCGCACTGGTCTGAATGATCATAAACCACCAGCCCGGAGTCATCCTTGAATAAATTCACAATTCCAAAAACCACACGTCAGAGGAATGTGTTTCTTTAGGGTTCACTATCAATTTGCATAAAAAATAACCATAAAATAGCTTGGCATATGGTAATTTAGACTAATGATATTTATGCATTTTTTTATCCATTACAAATTTAGCATACTTGTCTTAATCATAAATAAAATTAGCATAATCATATTTAAGCATAAATGAGGTGGTAAAATAAAATAAAAAAATAACCACGAAGGCTAATTGCGGGCGCTTCGCTCCACTCCGCTCCCCCATTAGCCTTCTGACCTAACCTAACCAAGGTTAGGTTAGAATGTGTAGTGACTGTCCTAAAAACAGCCTTTAAAATTACAACTCCTTCTTATGGCAAAACATATTATACTAAATGATAGTTATGCTAACATTTGCACTATGCCAAAGGATTATTATGCACTAGTATTATTATGCCAAAAAAAGTATGCCAAATTCATTGTTCCAAAACCTTTTAGCCTTAAAATTTTATGCCAAGAGGAGGGATCCCTTTCTTTAGAGGTTTCTTCCTTTTTTCCTCAAAGCCTGTAAGATATAGTCGGCTGTTCGTCGCGTCTCGTGTAAAATAAAGTATCGTTGTTGACGGGAGCGATCTCCGACCTCACACATAAAACATACAAAGGCGATAGCTTCTTATCTGGCGGTACGCGTCGCGGTCCCTTCGCATCGCCGTAATCCCTCGCGCCCCGGCACCGGTCGCCGGTCGCCGGTCGCCTGGCTGCCGGCAGGCGGCGTTATCTCACCCGCAAATTAATGGTCCGCGGTAATTACGCAGCTTCATTTATAAACCGATGAAACGAACGCCAAATGTTACTTTACGATTTAAAATACTCAAAGGAAATGGATGTACGTCGCGGTTGGGTTAGATGAAGGCAGTTCATTGAGTTTATGAGCGGACTGGTTTTATTAATATTTATTTAATTATTTTATTTATATTGTCTCTGAGAACCAAACATAGCTTTATCGTTTTACGTAAGTCATGTCCGAGGACATACTCTCCACGTGTGCTGCTCGTTGGGGATATTTGTTCTGATTCCGAAGTACACTAATATTGGGTTGAGACCAAACACAAATGGGACCAACGCAGGTACATTTTCTTCTTATGGACCTAGCCCGTCGATATGTGTCCATTATGGAGGATTATTTCTTACGTCGCTTATTTCAATAGAAACTGAATTCTCATTTTGAGAAATGAGCTAGTATTCACCTTAACATGTAAAAACTACTTCGTATGAAACAGGATCAGCTCAGTCACATACCACCGATAAGCGTAGTGTTTAGGCCTAAGGCATACGCTGATGGACTTTTGCAAAACGTTTGCCTAAATAAATACTTATTGTGCAAGTGACAGCTGTCAAAATAATTCCAAGCGGCCTTCGCTCGTGGGTGTGGGTGTGGGTGTAGATATAGGTGTGGGTGTGGGCACAGAACAAGCCGAGCAGTGGTCGCCTGTAACGAGCGACGAGTGCTAATTGATTGTACAATTATATATAAGTGTGTATGAATGGAACACAACGAGCGCCAGGTCGCCGGCGGCAACTACCTTCACGCAATTTGAAGCCACTGTACTCCAACTGCCATTGTTTTGTGCCCCCACACTGGCATTCATTAAACTTCGTAAAAGGAAAGTGGCTAACTGTAGTATTCTATAGACATCACTCATATTCTTAATGTATGCGACTATCGTATATTTTAAAACGCTACTTTATCTTTTGGTGTTTTGAATGAAGAAATAAAACAATGAATAGAACAATGAGAAACAATGTATTACTATATTTTGGAGATATCTGGTTCTATGAATTCGCAATCCACGCGCAGTCACCCGAAGCTGACAGGTACAGTGATGGTATAACAATATTCGTAAGGTTACGACGATGACAGCTGGGCCGGGGCCCGCCGGTAGTGATAATTGTATGATCGATTTCATCTTAGTACCGTCACGTGGCCTGTCAGACACATACTGATGGCCTGGGTTCTGTCGTAAATAATACCTACCTTATGTTTTATGATTTCCTGTTTTGTCCATTTTCTCAGTGACGATATAAATAACGTTAGTATCTGCTAGGAATACAATAATATTCCTCCAAGAAAACGTTACAATTATCATGTACCCCCAGTGTGGTGACAGCCATATCCGTTAGGTGTAAAGTAATATCGGGCGTAAGACTGTGCCCTCCGCACAATAACACGCTAAGAGACACGCGTCATACAAAACGCGAAAAGATGTCCCAATATGTCGCCCGCAGACGAGGCGCCCGGCGCTCCTCGCGTCGTTAAGTGCGTGTAATAAATCACCACGCCCTGCACCCGTGTGTACATCTTATATATATATTATACTATGTGTATATATACGATTGTTTCCACACTTTTTTCCTCTCGGCGGCTCGGAGGCGTCGCGGCGTCGTCGCCTGTACGTGTCGTCGTCTGAACACATTTATTTGCTATCGATTAGCCACGCTCTGATGTTCGGTGACGGTGCACACACACGGTGTGACGCGGTGCTGCTGAACACATCGTAGGAAATACTGTGAGCTAGTGCTGTTCTGTCACCAATACGCTCTACACTCTATTGCACTTTTATATTTGCATGTATCGTATTTATTTAAGATAACATAAGTTATTTTGTCAGTCTATGATTAATTTGGGGGTTACAATCATCTCGTCTTAAACGCAACTGGTAGAAGTAGCCTCTGGTCTAAAACACAGCTGGTCACTGGGTGTAAATTGCACCTTGTCTAAAACGCTTCCGTTCTAAAACGCAGCTGGTCTAAGTATCAATTAGTCTAAAAATACAAGTCGCCTAAAGCGCAATTGGTCTAAAAGAGAGTTAGTCTAAAACGCAACTGGTCTAAAATGCCAATAGCACAACCAGTTGTGCTAACGTAGTTGTACATGAGGAAAACGTGCTAAATAGTTATCTCATTGTCGATTACTATAAAAGAAGAGAAATAGCTATTAATAGTTATGTATTTTATTACCTTAAAATATAGGAATAATCTTGAACACTATAGAAAACTATAAAACTAAAAATGCTCCCTGTACAACTAAAAATGTTCCTTACTTTAAACCGCAGAACAACTAAGCCCACGTTTATTCAATTTTTGGAGAAAATACTACTATTGTTTAAGAAGCAAGAAATAAAAAATATATGTATAAACAATAGTGTAGTACTATTGTTTATATATATATTTTTTATTTCTTGCTTCCGTTATTTTCTCTAGACAAAATTGGAATGGTGTAATCAATCCATTTTCCAAAGCAGTCAATAACTTCGAGTACTCAGCATTGAATTTTTTATCTCCCATTTTTTTATTATTGACATTAAACACATTCTTCTTCACCAATATATCTTGTATTTTCGCCTCTCGTAGTAATTTCTCCAAAAATTGAATAAACGTGGGCTTTGAGGGCACTCGACTATTTAATCTACGATGCCATGCTTCAACACTATTTGTCGTGCGGTGCTTTTCGTGAGCAGAGCTAATCATTGGCAAAGACAGCCATTGTCTGTTAACATAATGATGGAATTTTTGCATATCTTCTGTGTCAGATGCACTTTGCAAAATGTTTATCCACGCATCGGATATGTAGGCAGTAGGAAGCAATGGTAAATTTGCAGTCAATCTTACAGTTTGTCTTCCTTCATGGGTATTGGTAACATTAAGATCGTTTCCTTTTTTCCATATAGCTTTATTAAAATGAAAGTAGCAGCCGGTTAAGATCACTTCAGGGAATACTGTTTGAACAGCGTTATACTGGGCTATTTCGTAGTCGCATTTATAAAAATCTATAGAAAGTGATAGTTTTGTTTTGATAGCTTCAAACAACCGGATGTAAGTATTTTTATTTTTATTAGGTAGCAGGGCATAGACCATCGGTGCAATGTGGGTATGGTGTTCATCACTCCCAATATCCAAGTGCGGAGTAAAAAATTGGTAGAAGGGTTTGGGTACTCTTTTGAACGTAGAGTCTCCAAAAAACTGATGGCCCTTTAGTTTGTTCAAAGTGTTCCGACTTTGTTTGGTACAAAAGACCAATACTTTGTCATTGTTGTCCCCATCACTCCACACTAAAAAATCACGGGCAAAAATTTCAGGCACTTGGATTTCGTTTAAATTTTGAAATTCTGTCTTTTTTACATCTAAAAATCTTCTCCTCTTTCTATATAGCGTATCCTTTTTTGAGACAAACATGTCCATTTCGGCTATTTTATGTTTTGAACTTTCATGCAATTCGGATATTTTTTCTTCGAAAATTTGTTTCACCGGTGCATAATTTTTGCAGACTTCTTTTTTACACGAATCAATTATTACATCAATTTCATTTCTAAACTTATTTCTTCTGCAGGAATGTGGGGTTGGGAGTGTCGCTACATTTTTTCTTCCTGGACCTAATTTGATCGACGCACTGCATTCACCTCGATTTGCACAACGCCAACTAGTACTGTCATCTTTTTTATTCGTTTTATTTAAGTTGTATCTATAGCCGTCATGCAATAGAGATGGATGACCCCTCTGAGTCTCTATGAATACCAATTCTGGTTGGTTAGCATCTCCATTACTACTGGGTCCCGGGTCCATTTTAATTAAATTGTATTGAAAATCAAACATAGGTACCATACATACTTTACTGCAGAAAAATTGGAAATAATAGGATGACAATAGTCACATGTCAATAGTCAAACTACTTATAATCTAAAGTGGCCAGTATTTTATCTTTACTATCTGAAGTAGTTTCTAACTCGTAACAATAACTAACCTGTGTTCTTCTAACTTCAATTAATGCGTCACGTCGCGCGTCGTGTTGTTTATTCCATAGTTTACGTATTATGTTACCAGTTTAAAGACAGATTTAGAAATTTTAGACCAGTTGCGTTTAAGACGAGATGACACTTAGACCGGCTGCGTTTTCGACCTGATACTACTTCTACCAGTTGCGTTTAAGACGAGATGATACTTAGACCAGCTGCGTTTTAGACCTGATACTACTTCTACCAGTTGCGTCTAAGACGAGATGATACTTAGACCGGCTGCGTTTTAGACCAGATACAACTTCTACCAGTTGCGTTTAAGACGAGATGATCGTAACCCAGTAAAAGGGATTTGGGAAGTTTCAGGTTTCAAATGTTGCCAGTAAGAAAAAAAAATTATGCTTTTTTTTCTACATGCACCTACTAAAGTAACTCTGTGTTTGTCTATTTTATGATATTACTAAGCTCTTCGAATACATAGGGAAAAAGAATCTTCTCGGGCGGGACTCGAATCCGCAGTCTTTCCCTTACAGGGGGAATGCCTGACCAATTCGGCTACCGAGACACGCCCGATATGATTCAAATTTCCTATCTTATACGTCTTTAAGGCGACGTGGCGTCATCTACCGATTTTCTTACGAACTATCGGAATCAATGAAGGAATGAATGATGTTAAAATCATTTTAGCATACTTAATGCTGTAAAAATTCCTTCAATTACTAAGCTCTTGCCTATTTATATTATTTTAGCCTAACCATAGCTTCATTTTAATAAAATGATAAATGGCTTACGTTTTTGTTGAATAAGATTGTTGTGTTATGCCTCACGTATGTTTATCTACCCAATAAATCGTGACAATAGAGGCCTTGCGATAATCCCGCAAAGATTGGGACCCGGCCGGGGCTCGGCGGGACTCCCCGGGGCCCGCATTAGCATACGGGGCGATAGGACGTCGATACGATCGTGTCGATATAGAGCAGCGGCGGCGACGCGACAGCTCCGCACCACGATACGTTGGTTAAAAATAGCAACGGCAACGGCGTACAACCAGAATCGAAAGAAAAACAGAATTCCTTCTAATTTCTTGAAATTCTCAACCTTTTGATCTCCGTATCGTGATTCATCCCTCATTTTTCACAAAATTACTTAGAAATCTTTTAACACCATAAAGTAAAAGACTTTAATTGACAACTTGTGTGAAAATGTCCTTTTTTAAATCACAAAGTGCCACAGTGGCAGGTGAATTAGTCAGTTTGTACACGATCGTGTTAGAGCAGATAGTACGCCACAAACTAGCAGTGAACGACACACAATTCCTTATCCACAGTGAGTCGCATTAGGAATGAGACAAGCAGTGTGTTATTGGCTGATCATTCGTATCGGTTGTGACAGGACGCGGCGAGCTCAGCGGCGGCGGAGAGGATTTGGTTTAATACGATTTGATATGATTGTGCGGGAGTCGTCTCGTCTGCAGTCTCAGCGCGATGAGGGCGACGTCGTCGGCTCGTACTTTGATACAATTTATTCAGATGCGACTGGTGTGAAAGGCTCGTTTTTGTTTCTTACGCCACTGAGGACGTGGCTTATCAGCTTGCGAGCGGTTACCGGAGCCTGCGCAGCATTTAGGAACGCCAGATAAGATGACTCTCTCTCTCGCAATATCAGAAAATCCAGCTGCAGAGTTATGCTTCGGATACTAATTGGATACCTGGCCTATTTGAACACTATAACCAAGTGAGTCGAAAGCTAGCGCCACCATCTCTTGTGCAACAAGCACCAAAATTGTGTGATGAATACAAAAACATGCACTATTTTCGCCAGGTTTTAAATATTTCGCAAATAAAACAAGCTTGACGAATTGAATTAATTTCAACAGTCATTCCATGCACCTGGGCCGCGGTGACGTAACAAAGCGAATAAGTCGCTCACTGAGTGCACTCGCTTTACTTCACATTAACAGTTCTTAATTGATCGTTTGGTTCATCTTAATCGTTGAGTAACCTGCTGATAATGGACGAGGTTGGCATTCGCTCCCGTCCCGTTGAAGTCCTACGTAAGTACATTTACATTTTGATTAGTTTTATCTTCCAATCTCGTGTTAGAGCTCGCTGAAATAAAACTCCGCAACGCATATATGTGCCACGACCTACGAGCAAGTCATGCGTGAGATCGAACGTCGACTTCGACTTCGATAAACAAATTACCAAATAAATATATTTCACATTGAGGTTCATCCAAACGCTTTCATTAAATAATAATCACTCGGTTAAACGGTGGCACGCACACGGCGCCGCCGCGCCGCCCGCCGCCCGCGGCCGCGCTTCACTACGAGAGGCTTGTAATTACAGTTCAGAACACAATACAAGTGTAGTTATAAAACTTATTAACGAAACGAAAACTGTGTAATTACTTTGCGTTATTAATTAAACTACCACAAGGTATTTAGTTCGTTCACTGAAGGTCGAGGGCGGTCGGCCGACACCTAGTTGAGTGAATACCAATTGGAGAAAAATCTCTCAATAATATAATTATGATACAGCGATTGAGATAAATTGACCCGGGAAGGAGGTTTCGAACGAGTTCTACTACAAGAGCACATCGGCACGCGTGACCCGTGGCTTTTTTTTTTCGTGCGGAAATCCCCTCGGAGCCGGAAGGGGAGGTTATTTCGGACTCGAACCGACTAAAACCGCACGCCGACTGTGGGTCGTGGTGCTAGGCCGGAGGTGAGGTTGTCATCGACATATCCCTCGCACCCCGGCTGACACAGGGCCATCCCTTACGGTCTAGCCCTCCTCGGGAGGGGGGACAACGGTGTCCCCGACTCGCCCCCGGAATGGGGAGGCGCGCTTCTCAGCGGGCCGTCGCCGTGACCTGCTTCTGCTGGGGTGACAGGCGGCTTCACCCGTCACCCCCAGGCCCGCACCCAGGCCCGCGCGTGACGCGTGGCAGCCTGCTACCAGTTGGGCCGGGCACTTTCTGACACTTAAGCGATGCACCAAAACACGCTAAATGACTTAATGGAATAACGAATCCATCATTCAGATTCCGTTTGTTCTGTATTAATAGCCGAGAGGTGTCGAGTGAGGGCGCGGTGAGCGGTGCGCTGTCGCTAATCGCCCGCGCAGACAATGGCCGGCTGCGTGTAATCGCCGCGCATTTCGCTAACTGTGGCGTTTACCCGTCACCTCCGACGTGCCGCACAATAAAGTGAACAATGTCTCACCCCCAGGCCCCCACGTCGCCCTATTCTCCCAGAGCTCTCGACACTGAGATGAAGGCGTTATTTTTAAATCGTTATTATGGGCGCTCCTGTAATGTATTCATAGGTTCAGCGGTTAAAAACCTTGTTCTTTCGCCCCTCGAGGCGCGAGGCGCGGCTGCTGGCGGCTGCTGGCGGCTCATCAATATTAATGCTCGCCAACAATTTGTTGATTGCGTGTTATTATAAACTGAGCGGCAAGTTGCGCCGGCCCGCTAACGTTACACTTGGTGCCTCGTTTATCAGGTATCAAATGCATTCCATTATAAGAAAGATTTGTAAAATATTTTAGTGTTAATCAACTTATGGCGTTGACTGGACTTCTATAAAATAACAATAAACCACTAAACATACCTGTGTCTGTAGGTAGCAGGAAAACAAACCTTTAAATTAAATTATAACGTTTTTGTTTATTAATAATAAATGAAATACGTCCATTTTAGAATAGAACCCTTGAATAATAAATTGAAATAAAATATTATCTTACGAAGGGAATATCTATCAAAATGTGAAAGAGAATTTGGAAATGCCACATCGTTGTCGAATGGACGGTAATGTGTCGTGAGTTTTGGTGATCGGGACCAAAGTTTCTGTTTATCTATCCCAAAAATCATTAAATTAAACATATTTTAGGTGTAATTGTGACTGGTACAATGTTGTTCGACATAAATGCGCGGGTGACGTGACGTCGGCCCGCACTATCACGACGAAGTTCGCCGAAGCCCAACTTAGTGAAAGGACTCAATTTGGCCGCGACTTTGGAGCGAGGGGAGAGCGAGGGGGGACTTTAACGAAATCTACTGAAATAAGAAATAAGTCCCCGGCGGGATTGGCGCGCACGCCCGCCCTGTTTGCTACCGCATAATTACATTGTCGACTCTTTGAAATTAAAGCAGCGTAGTTGTGTCTTAGAGGGCATATGGCTCATGGGGCGCGCACGGCACGCACTGTCTTCAGATGATAATCTAAAACATTACTTGCTAATTCGTGGAGTGGTGTGACGGAACAGGTGAACAGTAAACGTCACATTATCATAAACAGTATAATAGACAGCTGGGGACTGTGAGCCATAATATAACTTCATTCAAGGCGCAGTGGGGCAGCACGAGCCAATACTACTCGGTTTAACACTCGTAAGATCACTTTTTTGCTGATACCAACAGTTCGTAAACTGTATTGAACGTTGGAGTGTATGTTTATCGATAACACGTGACATGGTTGAAGGAGGCATTAGCGGGAAGCGTCGCCCGCGGCGAGCACTTTTTCACAAAAGAGAAATGATTAAGTGAGGGCGCGCAGGGCCCCGGGCCGCGGGCTCCCGAGACGTCTCAACTGGCGCCCTCATCCCTCACCGACATGTCCTTTGTGAAACACAATTATATTTATCCGCGAGGAGCTCCTCCACGCCGGGAGCGGCTCGCGGCTGCCACTTCATTTGTCTTTTTTATCTAGCGGAGTGGCTGCGAGCGGAGTGTTCCCGGAGCAGCCCTCTGGAGATTGCTTGACAACGTTTGTGCTGCGGAGGATTATACTTATACCTTACATCCTGTGTTTGGCTCCAGTCATAAATCAACTTGATAAGTAGCTATCTTCTTGTGATCTTTAGATCTCACATCTTATTTGGTATATTAGGTACAATTTTCTTTGAACAGAGATTAAAGGGAAAGAAGGGTGGTCTTCAACATATCCCTCGCATCACGGCTGGCCCTGGGCCATTCCTTCCGGTCTGGCCCTCCTCGGCGTTCAACCTTGATGTGTCATGCATGCAGCTTAAGAACTAAAACTTAAATGATTTGGATTTCTTAAACTAATGAAAAATATTGTAAATGCTATTAAGTAGTTTTCAATGTTATTGATCAACCAAAATATACTTACCTATGTACAGTCCACAAAGGAGATACGGTACTTTATATGAAAAAGTGCAACCGTATCTCTCGTACAATCCAATGTGCATTAGGCCAATGCGTGCCAGAATCCGTAAAAACTTCTTTCTCAAAGTGTTACGCAACATAGTGCGGTTTTAGTCCATGTAGCCACGACGTCGCGTTAGTGGCACCCGCGCGAGAGGAGCCACGCCACGGGCCGAAGACAACACTCAGTAAATGGCAGTAAGACGTATCGTAAAGAGTGCGCACGCTAACATAAAATAAAAGTGTTACGAGATTTGGGGGGATAGTGGCGGGCGGCGATAGTGCGCGAGTACTTGCACTGTCTCATCTACTCGAGCGCTAACAACAATATACTTATCAAAGCAATATCGGATTTTATTCATAGCGGTATTGATTCCGGTGCGGCATGGCTTTATTCCTGGAGAGTATCTTGTGTGAGTAACTTATTGCTGGGATAAGTTAATGCGTTATTTCACTATATCAAATTTCAGCCAAATCTGATAATTTATTTAGTGCGTGATAGTAAAATAAACATTTAAACATCCCAAGCCACAATCACGTTTAAAACATTAATAGAAAAATAGATTGTATAATGTACTACATAACATAAACATAAACTCACGCCTGTATTCCCCAAAGGGGTAGGCAGAGGTGCTAGCATCCACATTTCGCCAGTTTATGTTTAGGTCCTAATGTAATAGGTGGCGACCCTATTGCCATTACCCGGGTACTTATGAACCTGCGATAAATACACACAAAACTTAGAAAAACGGCGAAAAGTCATTAGTGTGCCATGGTAAACCTGGGATCGAACCCGAGACCTCGTCTCGGCAGTCCATTACTATACTATACTATACATATATAATAATGTACTATACTCATAATAATCTTATGAAGTGCACTACATATTTCCCTTGTCCAGATTACCGCATATAGTTAGGGCGGGGCATCCACTGAGTGCATCAATTTGAATAGTACCGATCCGAAACGACCAATACTATCCCATAATGCAGGGAATAATTATGGTGCAATACATAATTGGTGCGCTAAATGGCACTACTAGGTGGTCGTTGCCGTCACCGCCATTGGGATTACATTTTACATACCCCAGCTCTCAATATCAAGATACCCTCTATGATTTTGAATGATTAATTTATGATATTGTTACGACTCCACTTTTAAGCACGTTATAAACATAAGATACAATATAAGACATGTTTATGAAAGGTAGACTAGTAGAATGCGTTTTATTGTTGGAATGTTAGTGGCGGTCGAGCAGCCGGCGCGGCGCGCGGCGGGTCTCGAGTCTCGACCGCAGCCGAGTTCGTCCGCCGGCGGCCGGCACAAGTTCGCGTACAGTTTACACGAGTGTATGCACAGACAAATGCTATTTTAAACTTCGGAATAGCCGCGCATTTGTCAACCAACATTATACACAGCTCGCCATATTTCGACCTTTAACTTTGTGTGTTTGTTTACTGTGTAGGGACCGCGCGGACACATTGCAGACTAGTCACATGTGTTTCATCGACTTTATTTTTAATGTGTGCGATAACTAAACAAGGTAGGGTTACCACCTGAAGTTAGCCATACGTAGGTGCTATAACTACAGCTATATGTAGCCCATATTTGCAATGATTTGAATAAATTATAAAAACTATGCCAGAATATTTTAGAATATTTGCCAGAAAAAATTAGATTATTTTTTATGTATGAACTCAATTCTCCACTCTTGACTGCTGGCAGCAGCAATTCATTCAATTTGCAGTTAAACATGAGTACTCCACTGATCGTCGAATCTAACATATTCGCTGCAATAACATTCGGTAACGTGACCATACGTACTACTGCTCCCACTGCTGCACACTCATTAAACTAGCTGCTGTGCTTTGCTCATGTGCCAAGATTTTATGTCCCTAATGAATAACCTCTCCGACCACCAACATCGCAAATAAAAAGTAAATACTTTGAGAGCGTTGTCTTAAAGAGATCCTTTTAAAAGCCAGTGTCCTTTAGACATAAGTTGTGAAATGGTTCGTTAGACTCGCGGCGGTAAAGTGCTCCTGCGCTCGGGCCACCCTCTCAACCACCCGCAATGGTTGCGGTGTGGTCGGTTTACGACGCGCCACGGCCATAGTGCGCTCAAGTACTGATACTTCGACGGAGGATGAGCGTTACTGTTGATCGAATGTAATCTCAACATCTCGGTGTTATTGGGACTTACTCATAAAATTTTATTTTGATTTGTTAAAGTCGCCACTTCAACTGATCAAATGGTTGCATTTAGGATATTCAACTCCTAGTTTCTTTCTTCACCAAAAACCCCGAGTCCTACTACTAAAACTGTCGATAAACTAACAATTTAAAACTTTCCACCGGAATGTAAAAAGTAAAGTCCTAAGTGGGCACGTGTGAGCTCTCACGTGAATAAACAATGCGGGCGGCGTACAGGCGCACACCTCCGCCAGTGACGGAGCCCCGAACCCCGCGACTTGTACAAATTAAAATAATTGCTACACAGATAAATTAAAGAGATAGCTCACTTATTTTTCATTTCCACGCTACTGAGAATGAGATGTGAGATATTGAGAAAGTGTAGGGCTGACGTCACGCAGTCGTCACGACCATCCGGATGGGACTCATCTTGGTTTAGCGGGGGGGTATCGCAGTTCGCTACGTCCTTTATACTTATGTTAATTTATGATTTTTTATGGCAAGTACGCTACTTAAGTTGCACCCCTTGTACTCTGTATTGAAGTGAACAATGTGCAATGGCCGACAATGAACACGGCTTCCCCTGGTAGCCACCGAGCGTTGCTAGCTAGGGGAGGGGGAGCTTTGGGATGATAGTACTTTTTATTGAGATTCAAATAATGGTGTAGCCAATAATCAAACCGCTTATAGCTTTGATGAAAGGAACAGTAAAGAGCGTTCGACTTGGAAGGGGTTGTTTTTTATCATTGATGCGAATGTAGACGGTAGCCAAAAGGTTTTGATGCGAATGTAGACGGTAGCCAAAAGATTTATCCATTAGCCATATTTACTACTATTATAAAAGCGAAAATTTGGAGCTTACTTCAAAACCGTTAAACAGAACTGGGTAAACCACAGAAATTGTGATCTGGAATGGCACGTTGGCTACTCTTCATACGCGGAACGGATTCCTGTGGGGAATTCACACGAGTGGACCCGCGGGAACAGCTAGTATAGAACAAATATTAATAAGTGAATAGTTGCGCGCTGGCGGCTCCCGGATTGTTCCGAGGCCACACTCGCCCCAGTGCGCTGATTGACTCCCTTTGAGCGCGTCTGTGGCTCTGCACAGTCTGCGCAGCTTCTCAATGATATCCGATAATTATACTCCGTTTGTTTGCTCACAAAGCTCTTTGTGTACAGATTAACATCGAACTGTTCAGTGTACAAAGTTGGAATGCGGCGGAGTAGGGAGTGGGCGAAGGCAAGCCTTTGGAAGCTAAATATATAATTTGTATTTTTGCCGAATTGTGTTGTAAATAGATTATACGAGTGAACACACAAACATTGATTTCGTACATACTCGATAATTACACAATAACTAACCTGTTGTGGATTTAATCTTCTAGTACTTAGGACAAAGACTAGAACTGCCAATGATAAGCAATCTCTCCTCGCTCAGATACCTGACGAATCCTTGAAGGTGCACTGGCCGTTCAACTGGCACGTATCTGCTCGCTAGTTCGTGTACAGACAAACATTAAGAAAACATTAAACACACGTCATGTACCGCGTGACGTTATGGGTCACGCCACATCGCCGCCCGGCTCGATGGAGCGTGACGCGTCACGTACGCTAACGACTACACAAAAGCTCTTGTTCAATAAAAGTGAAATTTACGTCAAGTGCGAGAGCAGCAGCGATGTATTTATATGATTTTATACAAGATATACGTAGTATAGTATAGTATAGTATAGTATAGTATAGTATAGTATAGTATAGTATAGTATAGTATAGTATAGTATAGTATAGTATAGTATAGTATAGTATAGTATAGTATAGTATAGTAGACAACCTCTGTGGCGTAGCGGTAGTGAAAATAGTGCAAATATTTGTGTTCATGAATATGAGTATTTCAATTGGTCTGGTCGTGCCTCGGAGAGCACGTTAAGCCGTCGGTCCCGGTTGGAATACGAACATCTATGGTAGTCGTTACGGGTAGTTGGAACCCTAAAAAGTCTAACGACAGGTCTAACTGCACTGCTTCGATATCGCCTTTGGGTTGTGGAGGTCAGATAGCAATCGCTTCACAGAAAATATCGATGTTCAGCCAAATTCGCAGTTAGGCTGGTAAAGCGGACCCCCATACTCCAAGTTGAAAACTTTCGGATGCGACAGAGATTAACGCTAGAATGAAGAAGAAACAAGATATATGTCACTTACTCCACGTCCACAATTGCCTCTCTACAAAATCTGGCTGCAAACTCACATCCACTGCACATTATTATCAGTTGAAGGGCTTATGAAGCCGGATGCCTTTTTCAGAGGTTAGAGTCGCGTCACGCTACAGTATTGCGATGTTTCGACGGTAGTAATCATTTATCTTTAAAATTACCAACTTTCGCGTTCGGAATTTCCTTACAGCCATGACACACTGAGCTATATTTAATATTTTCTCTCGATTAACTAACTTCTATATCAGGTAGGTAAACTTATCCTAAATCAGGTAGAGCAGCACGTAGGACGCAATAACTTTAAATTAATTCAAAAGATTTTGTTTTTAAGTTATCCGCGGGGACTTCCTCGGAAATGAAAGAATACATCAATCACAGAATTTCAATATTTCATCCAGATATTGTGCGCGTCACGCTCACAGTGATAAGCGGTGTTTGAGAACTTGAGCTAATATTTTTTAAATATTTCTGTATATTCCTAGCAGTCACAGAACTTGCAATATTTTGAATGTGAAAAGTGTTGTGACACTTTTCATCGAGTGACTGGTAGGCACAAATAGAAATAATTCCAACAAGGTGCTGATATTGTATTTACTCTCACCAAGTTATGAGCGAAGATTGTTTAATAGAAAGCCTTCCAAAAAGGGTATAAACTAGTTAGAATCCAAGCCATCATGGTTACCCATCGAAAATTATCCTGGAAGTTAGATCGACTTATTTATCAATGACATACTTTCGCAAATATTGGGCAACAGGCATCACAACGTGTACAATGAACACATTTATGTAGTCTGTTACGATACTAATATCTTCAATATATCAGTAGTGGCGCCGAGCCCCGAGTCCCGAGCCCCGGACGAGCGCCTTATCTGCCTTTACGACTTCAAACGACGCGCGCCGGTACGTTCTGCTTTCTTTCCCTAAATACATACTTCGTTACGTTCACAGAGGCCTGCTTCCTGCGGCCTCCGTCCGACAGCGATACAATTATATTTTCTTTTAGTCGTTCCACTGTTATTGTTCAATGGCCTACAATGGAACACAATATTTAGCCTTCTTTACGGACTATTGTACGGTTGGTTATAAAACACCATAAATGAGGTGGAATTCAGGGACGAATTGGAGCAGAAACGTTACTGTCACAGGTTTTGTGAGGATCTCCTGCTTCATACTCACATATAGATAGCCGGAAAACATCAGTTGTGTTGTGTGTGATACATACATATATAATCATGTCTGGTAGGGGTAGGCAGAGGTGTATTTATTTTGTCCTGGTGTGTATTACGTAGGTGTGTAAGGATAGAGTCAAATGGCAGGCTGTTGTCTGTGCCTACCCCGAAGGGAAATAGGTGTGAAGATAACTGTACTAGATAGAGCGGAGTGTATTCGCAGCGTGTAGTTTCTGTATTGCAAATAGGATTCCCTATGTATTCTGGGACTGCCAGTCTGCAGTAAGATTACTATGATAAATAGTTAGGGGAACGTGTGGATACACGCAGATTTCCGTCTATCCCACTAGTTCCATTGAGTTGTCCCATTTTAGTTGGGTAGGTATCACACACACTACTGTTAAATTCTGTACACAGTCCGTGTATTGGAAATTTACATACGGCTTGTATTGGAGCGAGCTCGGTGAATGGTGAGGCAACATGATAGTGTAACGCTAATATATTACAAAGACCGCACAACCAATCGATTGTCTATGCCATTAAGCCTCTGCAATCGATCCATCTCAGCCGATAGATTACGTCGAGTAGTAGAACTTTCAGATAATTAACGTGAAATAGACTAGAAGTACTCTAATGAGTAAAGATTACTGAGTTACTTTTGAAAAAACAAAACCTATGACTTAGTTATTGTAAGTAGGTAAGAAAGCGCTTCTCTAAGAAGCTCTTGCAGCTTTCTATGTAGAAGTTCAGGATATCTCAATATAACAAAGTTGTTCAACAAATTTACAAGGTACGCAAGTTTACTGCAGTGTTCAGCCCTGTACCCCGCACATCCAGCGCCGATGGCTGACACCTGTAGCGGAGGGGGAAGGGGGCACATCGCGTACATTCTGACATCGCAAATGGGATTACCTGAGCTGTTTCGTTTGCGAACATTTTTACATGAAACAAATTAAACTGTCGTTCTTCCTCCTCAGTGAGGTGTGCTCGCGAGGCGTGCGGTGGGGGGTAGTGCCGGGCGGCGGGGTGAGGGGGGGGGGGGTGCACTAATGACCGGGAGCGGGTTCTGTCGCGTGTTTAACATACGCTATGCGATGTTTCGCTGTACAACGAGATGATTAATCTCAACGCGGAAGCTGGGACGAGAAACTATTTGTGAAGGTTGCTATTTCAGCTCAAAGTTGCACGGTCTTCTTTTGTCATGGGTGATAAAACCAGTTTTCATCTATAAGCCGCACTGAAAGCACTCCATCCCTTTAGAAATAGCCAAATTTATTATGTACATTCCTAATTTTTCAGGGACTTATAAAATCTGTGATTGATGATGATTTCAATAACTAACCATTTTCCGTTAAGCGAGCCGTGTGCTTGTCTGCTACCTAAGCGAAATAAAAAATAGATGAAAATATAAGTAACACTTGTCATCGACTGTAGGTAGTTACTATCCTGATAAAACGCTATTATAAAACTGGGGTTAATCCGGGGGGAAACGGTACCAGGGGGAAATAGGAATACTAATATATTTAGCCGGTACCAGTATGAACATTAGCTCACAGCTCCGACAGCCTGTCACGATGTACCCCTCTGCCCCCGTACTAAATGCGCGGTGTATAAAAATGTTGGCACTTATCCCCGTGGCGTGTGATTAGGCGTGATCGATGAGCACTCCGCGGCGCGTTCCATCGCCGCATCCGCGCGTCACCTGCTCGCGTGCCGCCCCACACATCATCAATGGATGCTGATGTATTTATTTGAACGTAAACTTGTCTTGTTTACGATTTCCATTAATCGACTTGTCAAATTTTTCCGCGCCTTGTGCTTGGTTATTAAAACATTTGACACAAAATAGGAGCCAGAGGTTTACTATGTAGGTTTCGGTTCTTCTGCTATTTACGTTATGTACACATTTAACTTCAATATCCCTGACGGAGTAAGCAGAGGTGTGAGTCTACTGACAGGTTTCCTGCAAACAAGTTGGCTCTCCTGCCAACAACTTTATTTTACAAATATTGTATGTTGTTCTGCCTGGCATGGATTTTCTACGAAAATCCCCAATAACCGGTTTCAAACCCGAGACTTTATGCAGCCACCTCACGACTAATGTTATCGTAGTCCTATTAAATGGCTAACGTGACTGATATGATCACATATAAACTACATTTAATACCTGCCATATCTATAGTTTACTGCCCGTAAATATGGCGGATGCACAAGGAGATGGTGGTTCATGAAACAGATTGGACTTACAAAGAAAACTTCTCATCTTAAAACATTGTACGTTGTATCCGTTGTAAATGAACTTAACACAAAGGCAGCGAGCTCTTCACTTGGACTTTTAAGAAATGTCTTAAGTTTTGATGTTTATTGTTTGTGTTCGTTCGGTTCACCTCGCCAGCACTGCAACCGAATGTCGATAATCTTGTTCAAAATGACCGTAGTTCAAGAGAAGTTCGCGCCGAGTCGCGTTGTTTTATATGCGCATCAAGAAATAACAAGAGTCTTTATAGTTTTAAGTAAAAATGGATTTTGTTTGTGGAAAGTATTTTTTTTTATCTAGGACACGTCAATTTGACTTCCCCTCGCCTGATGTTAAGCTAAAGGCAAAGTCCCGGAACCACCATTGCAAACATGTACCATGTTAACAGTGGTGGCACTCAGCTTGACGGCCTCATTAGATGCCTTTTCACGCCCCGCTTAAAGGACCTGGGACTGTAGGAAGAAGGAAACTCGTGAGCTGGCAGGGAGTTCCAGGTCTTAGTGGTGCGTTAAAGGAATGAGTCACTGAAACGCTTGGTTCTAGCAGGTATACTCTGCACCATATATGGATGGCCCTGTACGTTTCGTCCTGTGAAGGAAAGGAGAGGGTGGGACTAATTGGAAGAGCTCTTCTGAACATTCACCATGGTAGTGACGGTAGAATACTGCCAAAGACGCAACATCTCTACGCATCTGTAAAGGCTTTTTTTAAATTTAATTAATATTTTGAATGCAATAACTTTGACCGCGTTAAGTTTGAGCTAAGTATCAGCAACACGCAACATTAGAAATTGCTCTCAACGTTTTCAATCTAGTTAAATCGAGCTTGACACTTGACACTTGACGCTCGCGCCGTCGAGTGGCGCGCAAGCTAAAAGCCTGTCGTGCAGTTCAATCACTCACTGAGAGATTGAACTGAACCAAATGTAACTACTTATTGCATTATGTTTAATACATTAAGGACATTTTATAAAAAAATAAATTAACTAATGGGAATATTTATTCGGAGATTATTGTATTAAATTTAAAAAAAAAGGGATAGGCGTATCGACAGTGCTGAAAACTATATAAGAACGGGAATAGTGGACGTGTTATGCCTTGTTAGTTCCCGGTGGAGTAGAATAGGACCCCAGCTCTTCCTGTGGACGTCGTAGAAGGCGACTAAGGGATAGGGCTGTTCTACAACATACAGCCAATAACAAAGTGCCCATTTGATAGTAATAGGCTCGCCCCATTTTAAGTGCGACCGAAACTCATAGTTGGCGAAATGGGGGTGTAGTCTATCCCTTCGGGGATGTACAGGCATGTGTGTGTAATTTGTATTGTCGTGACTCTTTTTTTATACAGGACACGTCAGTTTGACTTCACCTAGCCTGATGTTAAGCTAAAGGCAAAGTCTTGGAAAGAGGGTCACCATCGTAAACATGTATCATGTTAACAGTGGTGGCACTCAGCTTGACGGCCTTTTCACGTCCCGCTTAAAGGACCCGGGACTGTAGGAAGAAGGAAACACGTGAGCTGTCAGGGAGTTCCAGGTTCAGTAATTAGTAGTTATCCTCTAAAGTATGAATAGGAACCAAGTTGACGGTGCAATGCAGTTTCTATAGAGGATGTATCAGCAGGAGAAGCTAACGCGCCAATCTTAAAACGTTACATCGAAAATACAAGTTAGCAACATCTCCTTTGAAGCAGTACACGAGCACTCTCAATAATTTGTCGTATTTATTTGTGGTGAAATTACACAATTAAACTCATTATTAAGTACTTTTCTCAGAAAAGTTGTACAACAAAGCAATTGTTGAGAGATCCGCGGAGTCGCAGACAGATGATGTAATTAAGTTAATATTAGACGCTGCCAAGTACAAAAATTATGAAAATCAAAACCGAAACAAATAATGAACATTTCTCCAAATTATTTTGCGAAATTAGGGTTGTCAATCGTTCAGCCATGTTTTGGGACAATTCTACTTGAGGCAACTGGGTGTTTGAATACTGAATTAATTGTTGATCACGTAATAATAATGCTTATCATGAAATATAGGAACCAGAACGTAACACGTAACGTGACTTACCTTAGGATCATTTTTGCGACACGTCACTTAGTTAATACCCGCTATGAATAATAATATTTACGTTTAGGTTTCATGTTTAATAATATTTAACGTTGTTCTCTCTTATTCTCATCAGTGTCATTATCGCGTGAAATGACTGAGTATCGCGGCAGCAGATTGGCGCTATGCGAATCTTACCCTAATCTATAGTATACTCCGTTATCTCGCCTAAGCCGGTGTAAGCGCTACTCGCGGCAGCCCTGCGTGGTTGGTCGTACCGCGCGCTGCTTTGTGTGCGCTGTTATTTATTTACAAGTAACAAGATCTCAAGTTAATTAATTGGACATAACTTTACGACGATGCCTCAAACGTTACGGCACTAAGTTTTGTTTTACGAGCGCCTTCGCAACGGGCGGAGTGGCTCTGTGGAGTGGAGGTATAAAGCGAGCGGCACACTAACTTGTGCTTTACGTAGGATAAGATGGAGCTGTCCGATTGGGAGTTGTTTGTCTAACGGGTAAAAATACCGAACTAGTGTTCGAATGATAATACAGTTTAATTGTGATCAATTTATAGCAGAGTGAGGTCGACTTAGGCTTCAAAGGTGTTGGTAATAGTTGGGTCCTGTACACACAAATCTACCCACTCTGTTAGGAGATATCCAAATATTTCATTTATAAATGACTGATATTTACATAAAAATAAGTTCATTAATGTCTTAGTTGTTGATTTAGGTTCTGTTGTCTTTAATATTCACGACTTACATTCACTATGATGAAACATTTGAATTGGAAGTTTCATCGAATCATAATAGAGTATTCACCCCAACAAACGTCTCTCGTTAAGTGTAGTTTATAAACGTTAGAAAGCAGTTTCCAATTGTTCCTAGCGCTATGGTGACACAACCCACCTCGAATGACATTCACGACAGCTGCGGGACTCGTCAGTGGGCGCTACTCGCCCCACGGACTACGGGGCCACACTCGGATCTCTTAACATTACATCACACCACTTTGTCCTGTAACGTACAAGGCGCGCACTCACTCTGAGCGTTCGGTGAACTGAGCAACTATACTATAAACATAGTAACAAAAATAATAGCCATCGTTGGTCAGTTGACGGATGGTCCGAAGCCGACTAGGTCGGTGTTCGAACCCCATTAAACCACCCGATCGACATGCGGTAGTTGTTATAAAGGTTTTATTTCTATAGATCGTTGGTTGTTGCACTCCGAGGCTGGTGGAGGATAATTTAGTCGAATGGTAAGCTATTTTGACTTCCAAAAATTTGCAAATTGCAACTCCGACTCTGTCGCTTTTCCTCGACCGTATTTTCTTTTTAATGCTCTGAATAACAGATGCCATTGAAAGTCAAGGAAAAACGACACACGAAATAGATTATACCAAGCGATGGCTCACTTATATTACCGTAGAATATGAAACGGAAACCTTCTTCACAGACTTCTTTAGCGTCCCGCAGCGTGGTTCAAAATGAATACATTCTTCTTGTTAATACCGAAAAGGTGCTAAACACTCCCACCATCCGTCTAATGGCAAATCTGTCTGACGAAACATTAACACAATTCGACGATGCTTATATCTCTCCTTACTTGTGCTTTTTCAGTTTTGTCTAAACGTTCGCTTTGATAGCACTAGCATATTACCAGTTTGACATATTTACTGTGACTGAGGGTCTTAACAGAGAGGTGAGGGGAGCGCTACGGTGGAGGGGGGCGGGCAGGACGCAGTGGGAATTTTAATATAAGCATTTGTAGACGTTTGTCGCACAGATTTGGGAGCATTCCGGCGCCGGCGGGGGATTAGCACGGGTCGCGGGTCGCGGGTCGCGGCCGGCGCCGCCGGGGCTCGCACCTTCAGGGTGTAGGTGATACGACACGGGGCGAATACCTCTAAGACCTCTATTTAGCGATAGAGATGGAAATAGGTTAGAAATTCAACTGTAGCAATGTCGAGTAGAAAAGGCTTCAGATAAAATATTGCATGTCCAAATTCAAGCTTTTCAAAATAATGATACTGTAACTACAAACAAATCTTGATCCTTGTTCATTCTGTAGGTACTTACTCTAGTATAGCTATCTATATACCTACACAAGCTGTACTGGGTTAATCCGGGAGTCAATCGCAGAGCGCGCGGTAATGTGCTCCATTACATAAAGGCAAGTGGCTCTCAATTAACGCACTACCTAATGACATAAGTATTCTTTATGGCTTTGGTAATCAACCAGCCACTTGGACCTCGCATGACCTGTATATGGCACGGCTTTGCGGCTCAAGGAACACTGAACACTATAATATTAATATCTTGGCAGGCCATTTACGTAGCGCGTATTCCCAGTGGCTCTGTTCATAATATTACAGTCGTAATTATGGTTATTGCTGATGCGTGGATGTCAGTAATTGAATCAACAAACAGTAGCCCACAACCTATTTTCAGATCTACCAAATATACACGAAAAAGTCATATAAACTCGATCAAGCCGTTCAATATTCCACAACATTCCACACCACGCTATCTAGACCCATGGTAAGCCTTTATAGCTTGTGTTATGGAATTTAGAATGCGGATAAACATACTTATATACCTTTTTTTTTGTAAATACATACATGTTATACATAGAAACACCCAGGCCAATGACAATAGACATATTCATGCATACAAATATTTGCACTGAGCGGGGATCGAACCCGCGCCTTCTGCGTGGCAGTCGCGTGCACTACCACCACGCCACAGAGGCTGTCAATCTAAATTCTCAATGTCTTTCTCTACGCGTAGTATAATATTCTTAATACGTAAGTACGATATCTGAACGACGTTAGACTTATGGTAAAACCAAAAGCTTGAGTATTTTCTTAAACTAAGCACACTAGTGGTTAGACAATCGTGCGGAAGTATATTGCGGTAGTGTCCTCCACCGACCAATTAATCAAGTGGTATTATAGGACGGCGTGCGGCGGTACATATGGAATGAAATTATATTTTGTCAGTATCACAAAACTCATAATTATTTTATGGAACGGTACATATGGAATGAAATTATATTTTGTCAGTATCACAAAACTCATAATTATTTTTATACTATGACCAAAATTTGTTTGTATAGGCTAAAATAGCAATAACGGTCGAGTTAGTCCAGAAGTGCACTAACGTGAAATGTCGTCGACAGGGGCGCCACCCAGCGGCGCATATAGCGTCCACTCGCTTTGTGACGACACAGGGACGGGACGCTTTGCGTTGCACGATGCTGCAGAGAGCAATATTCCTCGATATAATGGCGCACTTGCTCCGAGGGCGCGTGTTGTTGCAATGTAGACCAACTAGTATGATTGCTTGTGTAACGTTATATTGTAACACTAGCTTTTGCCCGCGGCTCCGCCCGCGTGGATGTCGTTTATCGCGACCAAACATAGCCTATGTCCTTTCTCATGGTCTAATCTACCCATATACCAAATTTCATCAAAATCGGTTCAGTGGTTGAGGCGTGAAAGCGTAACATACAGACAGACAGACAGAGTTACTTTCGAATTTATAATATTAGCACAGTCTAACGATTCATACTACATACAGTCGGTCAACGAAGCCGTCTAGACAGAGCAATCGTGCGGGGGGAGAGGGGTGGTGGGGGATGGGGTATTACTCGGTACGCCCATACATTTTACTCGGTACTAAGGATTCAGGGCTGTCTCATTTTTGTAATCACACTAATCACGTGATTTTTTTTTCAAGGCTCGTTTTGTTTGTTAAAATGGTTTTTTTTTTCGTTTTCTATATTTAGCTATCCAAGATGGCGGACACGAAATTTTTACCAAAATCGATATGGGTATCGTTTTCAGGGTTTTTGGGGTCGCTGATTGCGAATATAACATCCATTTGGTGATCCAAGATGGCCGACTCGAAATTTTCACTAAAATCGATATGGGTATCGTTTTCGGGGTTTTCGGGGTCGCTGATTGCGAATATAACATCCATTTGGTGATCCAAGATGGCGGACTCGAAATTTTCACTAAAATCGATATGAGTATCGTTTTCTGGGTTTTTGGGGTCGCTGATTGTGAATATAACATCCATTTGGTGATCCAAGATGGCCGACTCGAAATTTTCACTAAAATCGATATGGGTATCGTTTTCGGGGTTTTCGGGGTCGCTGATTGCGAATATAACATCCATTTGGTGATCCAAGATGGCGGACTCGAAATTTTCACTAAAATCGATATGAGTATCGTTTTCTGGGTTTTTGGGGTCGCTGATTGTGAATATAACACCATTTGGCGATCCAAGATGGCGGACTCGACATTTTCACTAAAATCGATATGGGTATCGTTTTCAGGGTTTTTGGGGTCGCTGATTGCCAATGTAACATCCATTTCACGATTCAAGATGGCGGACTCGAAATTTTGACTAAAATCGATACGGGTATCGTTTTCAAGGTTTTCGGGGTTGCTGATTACGAATATGTTATTCATGTAGCAATCCCAGATGACTGGATGGATGATATATTCGTAATTAGCAACTCTGAAAACTGGGTGAAATGTGGGTGCTAGCACCTCTGCCTATCCCTTCGGTGAACACAGGCGTGAGTTTATGTTATGTTATGTTATGAAAACCTCCAAAACGATGCTCATGTTGACTTTGTGGGAAATTTCAAGTTCGCCATCTTGGATCGCTAAATGGATTTTATTATACGTAATTAGTCACCCCGAAAACCTCGATTTGTTTTTTTTTTAAATTTCAAGTCCGTCATCTTTGATCGCCGGTAACATGGTCGTCAAGCCCGATAGCAGACAATTGCCGGCAGGCAATCATACGATGGGAAACTTTCGACTCCCAATTGATCGTGTGTAGCCGCAAAACTGACAGCAGGGCATGGCCACCAGGCCAAAATCGCTTTCGTGTGTGGGCGCTGTCGACTTAGGACTACAGGCCGCCCGATACGATTTGAAACTGCAGGCTAGGCTCCTTCATATATTCATCATCCATCATAATTGGTTGAGTAGAACCGGAGATATAACCAAAAGTCGCAATAGCCGACATCCATGCGAGCGGAGCCGCGGGCGTCACCTAGTAATATAAATTAGCGTGAGTTGATGTGCCTTGACAGAACAAAGAGAACGAATAGGAGTTATATATAGAATATTACAGAAAAATTATTATAAAAACTGAAGTGACAACCCTGACAAAACTGCAAAAGGCGGCATTTCCGCAAACATCAAACGCGATGAACTACTGTAAGATCTCTCGTTATACTGTGATATTAGTATGGATTTACCGTCTCTACCATGGTGAATGTTCTGATGAGCTCTTCCAATTACTCCCACCCTCTCCTTTCTTACACAGGACGACACGTGCAGAGCCAAAATGCCATATATATATATATATAGTATACCTGCTAGAACCAAGTGTTTCAGTAACTCATTCTTATGCTGAACCACTAAGACCTGGAACTCCCTGCCAGCTCACGTATTTCTTTCTTCCTGCAGTCCCGGGTCCTTTAAGCGGGGCGTCAAAAGGCATCTGATGAGACCGTCAAGCTGAGTTCCACCACTGTTAACACGGTACATGCATACGATGGTGACCCTCTTTCAGAGACTTTGCCTTTTGAAGTCAAATTGACGTGTCCTTTATAAAAAAAAGTCAAACTACGTTATCATTGGACCTGTAAGAGATTTAATTCATCTGAGCGTTTTAGATTCGTTCAGTGACATACAAATATGTGTTTATACCATAATATTGAACATTTCCTTCAGTGAAATGATCACTGCAACGTCTACACTATCTTTTCCGATAACTTATTTATTCAAATTACCCCTTCGTAGTAAAGTTACAGTCTGAGTTAGCGCAGTTCCGCGAGCTCAGCTGTAAAACTAGTTGCAAGTAATGAAATAAATTCCGAGCGGCGACAGTTCGCCTCGCCAGTGCATCTACTGAACATGCACTGTAGAATGGCTGCGTGCACATTCGGTCTCGCATTTTCAATGCAGCTGCTCATTTAAGTACATAATATATGTTGCTAGTATGTAGTGGTGGTGCTCTTCATCTCGCGAACGTGTACACTGTAGTGAGCGCCGCCGCCGACAGCTATTGTCGCGTGTGCCTTTTGTTCTGACGTGCGCATCCGCGAGACCTCGTCGACACACCTCACGCCTCTTGTTCTGTGTTTTGAATGTTTGAACGGGGCATGATTGGAAAGATCATAGGAGTGCCTACCTGATGTATACGTTTTGATGATAAAAAAAAACAAAAGTAATTACCTGTACACAATGTCATCTTAGTATTACGTTATAAGTCAATTATATTATGTTTGATGTATTGTATTCTACACTACACACTTAACTCAGGGAGAAAGGATAATGACGAATATGAAGTAGAACAGAATATTAATATATTGTTTGTGTAAAGATGGCATATTTTCTGAGAGTATCGGGTGTGCAAGTGTGATATGTTGCTCTTCTCTTGCATTGCAATATATTACTCATAACATAACATAAACTCACGCCTGTATTCCCCGAAGGGGTAGGCAGAGGTGCTAGCACCCACATTTCGCCCGTTTATGTTTAGGTCCCAATTTAATAGTTGGCGAGCCTATTGCCATTAACCGGGCACTTATAAACCTGCGGTAAATTGCATTGCAATATCAATATCTTATGAAGTAACCAGTGCTTAAACCGTAATAGATTCTATTTCTAAGCATTAACACATCTCTACCTACCCATTCAGAGATTTACAGGCGAGTATTAAAAAATAAAGTCTCTGGAACGCAGTCAGTTACAACTGTAGACATTAAGAACAACACAATCTCTCCCCCGCCTCCGCCCGCGCCCCCGCCGGTCGGTGGGTAGGTACTACCTTAACGACGCTGTTCGACACACATTACGCGAGATCGCGCGTTAACGCGCTGGCAGTTACCGGCGCACGTGCCAATCGCGCCGATCGCACCGATCGCGCCAGTTAGCGGTAAGTGGCGCCCTAATGGCAGTAGCACGGCCGCAGCCTTTTGATGGGATTACGATTAATATTCAACTCATGGGCATTCTTGCAGAATATCTACGAAATATCTATTTAAGTACTTACTACAAATTGTGACAGAGACGTGCACACGAACCCCTCCTTCACGACAAGGCTGTGTGCTCCCCTCGCCACGAGCCCGCGGACATAGGGTCGCTCCTACAGTACGACTAATTAGCTATCACATGAAGTAATTAACGATAAAACTCTAAGGAATTAACATTAGGATTAATTATTTTAATTGTTATGTAAAACGTGCACAGAATAGATAAATAGTACGATTAGAATTAAAATTCACATGAAGACACGTGCAGGGCTAAGATGCCATCCATATACGATGCAGATATTATCTATATACGATCAGACATAGATTCCTATATCGCACCACTAAGACCTGGAACTCCCTGCCAGCTCATGTGTTTCCTTCTTCCTACAGTCCCGGGTCCTTTTTTTAAGCGGGGCGTGAAAAGGCATCTGATGAGGCCGTCAAACTGAGTGCCACCACTGATAACATGGTACATGTTCACGATGGTGACCCTCTTTCCGAGACAAAGTCCTTTAGCTTAACATCAGGCGAGGTGAAGACAAATTGGCGTCTCCTGTATGGGTGTTCTAAGGCGCCCCGATATTAAATATGTAGGTGTTGAACGACATGAGGGTGTGGGTGCACACACACTTGGAGTGAAGACATGACCCGTAGGATGCAATCAAAATCACAACGAACAATCAAAATACCTAGTTAGCGGCAGCCCCCAAGAGACGCAGGGCACAGGGCGCAGGGCGCAGGGCACGCGTCAGATAAGAATGTAATGCTTAGTCGAGCGCTCCCGCGAGTCTGTTGGGGTCCCTTGCCTCGCCGGAGCAGGGTCAGGGCCGAGCGGTACAGCGGCATCGATATCATAGTAAATAAAATATCTACATATAAAATTCGTTTCACTCATCTTTGATGAACTGTTAACTGTTTACGGGTTTTGAATTCGAATATTTTATCGGTTATTCGCGTACATAGCTCTGCACCACGTATTCACTATAGCACTGTGATAGATAGTTCTTATGTTCCTATGCCGTCTCCGTTCCTATGCCGATGCCGCGGTCTTGACATAAATATAAAAATACATTATGTACATAAATTATAACGGGAATTAACGCGATCATGGTATAGGTATGTACCTATACCATGATCGCGTTAATTCCCGTTATAATTTATGTACATATATCATGGAACGCGAGAGTTTAAAAGTTAGTTTATAAAAATACATTTTTTACCATTGACCCTAGAGAAAGGCCCGTGATCAAAAACAGTGAATTTAACGCTCTTTTCTCACTGAGTGAAAAAATAATTGAATTTGGAACATGCCTAAGTAAATGGATTAGGTACAGTTAGAAAAAAAAAATATAAAAACGTATTAAAAACCACCAAAAAAACTAAACAGGCTGTGTGGAATACGGCTCAGTTTGAAATATTAAGTTAAAAAAAAATTGGGTAATCTACTATTATGTAATCAAACAAATTACCCGGTCGATAACATACAATGCAAACACTATTTTATAATGTATGCGGACAATGAGCCATATCAATATTTTATCACCCTTATCTCGTAACTAAGAATATTGCTTCTCAACTGTGCTTAATATTGTAGCTTCCTAGGTACTTCTGGGTTCTTATAAATCATATAACCCTTGTGTATAATAGCTCGTGTATAATTCATAAATAACATAAACCGTGTAACCTAAGTTAACAGATGGGTATCAGAGTTATACAAAATATTTCATTATGAAATGAAATGGTTAACGTCGAAAATGTGGGTCTTTCGTCGATTCACACCACAAGCTGTTCGCACCATGGTGTGAATCGCACAACGCCGCTTTTTGAAGTGGTCGATTCGAACCAGTGGTGTGAATCGCACCACGCCATTTTTTGAAGTGGTCGTTTCGCACCACGGTAAAAAAATCTAATGCGATCTTTGGACTTATTATACTAAAGAGAACCATTTGGTATCATTCAGGAAACAGGTCTTTTATTGTTGAAATTGCAGTTATTTCGAAGTCCATTGAAAAGTGCGTAGGATCCCATTCGTTGATTTGACTTTTTATTAGCTGGAAGAAAATGTCGTACGTGTCCCGTTTTCTATCCGGAAGCAGAGCATATAGTACAGGAACTACGTTGATGAATTCTTCGTTACTGCCTATATCCGCATGCAGAGTGTATAATTGGTGAAAACCTTTGGGACATATCTTAAATGTGCCGGCGACAAAAAAATGTTTCGATGTTTTTAAATAGTGTCTCATTTCTTTTTTTCCAAAAATGATGATGCGCTTGTTTTTATATGCATAATTAGCAAAAATCAAATCTTCATATTTTTTCGGTATTTCGAAATCCTTGGCTTTATTAAAAATCAGTCTGTTAGCACCTAGTGCTTTGTTCCTTTGACGGTATAGTCGGTTCTTCACATTTTTAAATTGTGGTAATGAATTTAATAAATTTATTCCTTTATCGGCTAGAACTACCATCGACTCTTCGAAAACTTGCATTACTGGCTTATTGACGTTGTTTTCAACATTTTCAGTAAGCAAATTCATCTGCCTATCTATATCAATCACTGCTTGATCTTTAGAAGAATGATTATGTACAGTCTCATGTACTATTGCAAATGGGGATGGGGTGACTTTGAGTATTGCATTACACTTGTTTGAATCTTTTTTGACACTCCGCCATACCTCAGAACCGTCCTTGTTATTCCGTTTCCAGATGTAATTGTAGCCATCTCGACACAGCATACGGCGACCTCTCTTGGTTCTTTGGAACTCAGCACCATGTGAAGTTGACGGTTCTTCAGACATTTTAATATTGTAAAACCGATACCTATAAAATAGGAAAATGTATTGAAATTCAGGTTCTCAAGCTAAACATATTCAAACCTTGTCAAAACCAAAAAGTGCACTTTAATACGGGTAAGTAATTGAAGAAGATAGAAGAAGAAGAATAGAAGATAGAGAGATAGATGAAATCACATTTTAGTCTAATCAAATCAGTCTTTTTTTTTTCTAAAAGAGAATATTAGAACCGTAGTTACTAATATTCCCTCTCACCCCTCTAGCTAAGCTAAATTGCTTGTGTTAGGAGTGGGTTCACGTCGGTAGTGTAATGGCCAGGATCGAACCCGGGACCTCTCGATCGTAAGGTCGACTCCTTAACCACTAAGCTACCGACGCTAGTCATTTACTCTTAAAAACGAGGGTGAATTAAAAAAACGATCATTATTTGTTGAATGTTTTTAGACCAAATTGTGTGTTTCATACACTCGTATTTTAAGATCCCTTATTATGTGACAGTATCATCAACTACTATTATCTGTGAAGATGAGTTATTAATAAAAGAGTTATAATTAAATTTAGACAAATAAATGGGTTTTAAACACTGGAATTTAACCCTAGAAAGCTAACTCTACATCAAAATCACACAGTGTGTTTCGAAATATTGCTGTCTCTCTCTAATTCGTGCAAATCTGGCGCAGTGCTTTACGGCGATTCCTGTCATCAGTTACCGGGCGGAGGTATCGAGCGGCGGCGGTCGTGACATAGAAGTTAGTATTCCCGTTTTTGCAATACAAAAGGTGTTGGAGTCTAAATGACGTATGATTATCTTTTAAAAATTAAGTGCCTAAGCTACACATAATCGATCTCCGTAGATTTATTTAAGTGTTAAAAATTTAAACTCAAACTAAGAGTAAATGACTAGCGTCGGTAGCTTAGTGGTTAAGGAGTCGACCTTACGATCGAGAGGTCCCGGGTTCGATCCTGGCCATTACACTACCGACGTGAACCCACTCCTAACACAAGCAATTTAGCTTAGCTAGAGGGGTTAGAGGGAATATTAGTAACTACGGTTCTAATATTCTTTTTTAGAAAAAAAAAATGACTGATTTGATTAGACTAAAATGTGATTTCATCTATCTCTCTCTATCTTCTATTCTTCTTCTTCTATCTTCTTCAATTACTTACCCGTATTAAAGTGCACTTTTTGGTTTTGACAAGGTTTGAATATGTTTAGCTTGAGAACCTGAATTTCAATACATTTTCTTATTTTATAGGTATCGGTTTTACAATATTAGAATGTCTGAAGAACCGTCAACTTCACATGGTGCTGAGTTCCAAAGAACCAAGAGAGGTCGCCGTATGCTGTGTCGAGATGGCTACAATTACATCTGGAAATGGAATAACAAGGACGGTTCTGAGGTATGGCGGAGTGTCAAAAAAGATTCAAACAAGTGTAATGCAATACTCAAAGTCACCCCATCCCCATTTGCAATAGTACATGAGACTGTACATAATCATTCTTCTAAAGATCAAGCAGTGATTGATATAGATAGGCAGATGAATTTGCTTACTGAAAATGTTGAAAACAACGTCAATAAGCCAGTAATGCAAGTTTTCGAAGAGTCGATGGTAGTTCTTGCCGATAAAGGAATAAATTTATTAAATTCATTACCATAATTTAAAAAAGTACAACAAAGCACTAGGTGCTAACAGACTGATTTTTAATAAAGCCAAGGATTTCGAAATACCGAAAAAATATGAAGATTTGATTTTTGCTAATTATGCATATAAAACAAGCGCATCATCATTTTTGGAAAAAAAGAAATGAGACACTATTTAAAAACATCGAAACATTTTTTTGTCGACGGCACATTTAAGATATGTCCCAAAGGTTTTCACCAATTATACACTCTGCATGCGGATATAGGCAGTAACGAAGAATTCATCAACGTAGTTCCTGTACTATATGCTCTGCTTCCGGATAGAAAACGGGACACGTACGACATTTTCTTCCAGCTAATAAAAAGTCAAATCAACGAATGGGATCCTACGCACTTTTCAATGGACTTCGAAATAACTGCAATTTCAGCAATAAAAGACCTGTTTCCTGAATGATGCCAAATGGTTCTCTTTAGTATAATAAGTCCAAAGATCGCATTGGATTTTCTTACCGTGGTGCGAAACGACCACTTCAAAAAATGGCGTGGTGCGATTCACACCACTGGTTCGAATCGACCACTTCAAAAAGCGGCGTTGTGCGATTCACACCATGGTGCGAACAGCTTGTGGTGTGAATCGACGAAAGACCCGAAAATGTTAAGAAAGAATTTTCTCCCGACGCAGTGTACCTAAGAGTTTATGAGAGCGAGTCACTGATAGAATAAAATATTCAGAGTATCTCGACCCTCGGCGAGAAGATGCAGTTTTTATTTTATTAGTGAGGGGCGAACGGGCACCCGGCCGCCTGCCGCCTGATGGTGAACGGTTAATTTAAAGTTAAGTCGGACACTCGCCGCGCCCGCGCCAGGAGCGGCCCTCTTGCCGATCCTACAACCGTTTAATAACTTTTCTTAACCTTTGCTTAAAATGTGTACCAAACACTACTCAGGGAGCCATCTCGCTAAGGGCGAACCGCTTTCTGTCTCTCATGAACCGGCATTATAATGATTGTTATTGAATTGATTGCAATCATTGTTACCATGGTACGTGTTTGTAATCGTGACCCTCTTCCCTAAGACTTTGTTTTAAACTTACCATCAGGCAAGGTGAAGCTAAATTGATGTGTCCTAGGTATATAAAAAGGAAACTATCCAAGTCTGCTTGGACACTTGTAGTTGCTTGTCCATATCGAGGCTATCTCGAACATATCACTGGCCAATCTATGCTTCCACCTCAACAGCCAATCAGATTAATATTAAAGGCAACTTTAGCGGTGTCAAGGTTGTTTAATGTAGTGGTATGCGGCTCGCCGAGGCCGCTAGATAACATTTAACTTTAAGCAAAATTCTCATTTGGGTATTTTATAGGGCGTGGCGCAGATAAGCGCGCGCGTGATGTATGGCCTGTCTGCGTAACGAATGGGCGCAATTAATTCCCCGCAGCGGGCCAGACACACAGACACACGGACACGGGGCCCGGGGCCCGGGGCGTCGCCGGCGGCCCACTGACCGCGCGGTCGTGTTTATGTGGAAGCCCCGCAGGAAATGTTCAAGCTCGGATTTCAATGTTATCACGAAATTTTCATTTTGCGTGTGTACGCGTGTGATTAAGACAAATGGTGAGCGGTGGAATATCTGCTAATGACAGCCCGTCTCACTCAATGCTGTGCTTATAGACACTGAGCTGTTTGGGTTTTGCTGTACTGTTGACGCTGTACGTTTCTTCAGTTGTACTACTGATGGCTATTGAATAAATCCTTTCATGACTATTTAGGTGTCTATAGAAAATTGCGAATCTGTAAGTAGCGTTGCTAGTGTTCGTGTTCTGTGTTGTTTAGATTAGACTTACGTAGCGCATTGGCAATGTGCTTAATCATCGTCAAACTATTAAGTAGTAGTTATTTACATCACATTAATACATTAGTTGCTTAGGTGCAACCGACAAAGGAGATACGGTCGCACTTCTTCATATAAAGTTGTATGTAAAGACTGCACACAAAGAGTAGCGATCCGGAACCACACACTTTATTAACAATTTCAAGTTAAGTGTACACAAATCAGAGAGGTTGGCCAAAAAATGTGATGAGGGTCTGTTTGCGGGCCGTGGCGTGACGTGACGGAACGTGACGCGGCGGTCGGCGGTCGGAGCGCTAATGCGGCTGTTTGCGCCGGGTTGTGGCCACAAGCCGCAAATTGTTTCTTAAAGAATACACTTCGTGATACACGCGACATTGTCACTGTAATAGACGATGATTGAGTGTTGTTGTGTCTTTTCTTCGCACTCGGAGTGAGAGACATTCAAATTTATGGTCTTTATTCGCTAGACTATGGCGTAATGGTGTTAGGTATACAAGAGAGTTCAATGATATTATGGCGTTCAAGTAGGTACATGGTGACACACATTTATTGTAGGTACCTATGTTGATTTCACTTCAAAATCCTAATCGTCTTCAAAATAACCGGTTAATCCGAACAGGAGTTAATACTATTGTGAGGGACGTATTAACTCGTAACCAGTTTCAAATAAGAAGATAAACAGGTATCAGTTACCGGCCATTTTCTTCAAGATGTTTTAGAAACTATTTGTGACGAATGAAGCAAGGAAATAGCTCCAGCCAGATGTATGTACACTATGTTTACCTGTGTACCTATGTAAACTGGGTAGGTACTTGACTCACTTGCAGGGTGCTATCGGCACCGGCTCACGTCGCAGCCGAATGTTTACGAGTTTCCAGGTCGGCGCTCGCGGTCAGTGTGTCGACGTGCGCCGGTGGGTAGGCGCTCAATGACTTGAATATATTCCTGTCACACGCGGGCACCACGTGTTGTTCGTTAGCAACCACAAGCCACACTTTCAGGGCCCCGTCGCGGAAAAGTGTGATTTTATAGCAACACATTACCGGGTTCAGAACAATTCTGTTTGGTGTAGTTTAAGTAGGGTGATATCAACACAGCGCACTCTGCGATTGCTCTAGGAGCCTGTGGTCAGCAGGCCGGTCTAATGTGCCTCTTGTCCATGATTGGTTTGCTTGGCCTCTGAGACCTTGGTGAAGTTCCCGGACGCACGCAACAATTGGTACACATAATTAAATTATTATTAATTAATTAAAATATGCGTACCAATTGTTATGCAAAACATTTAGTTTATTTATTGATTTCTAAAGTATAGCAATTTTTACGAGTGGCCGTGCGGATTATTGTTTGGTGGTTTTCTCACAACTTTTTCCATTAGGTACATCTACCATTTGAAACATCTGTTCAACAGTCTCCAAATGTTTACAAACTGCAAATAAAGTAATAACGACAATGTAATAATTGCCACTTTATGAGAGTTGTACAACAATAAAAGACATTTTCACAAATTGTCCCGCGTGACGGCAGGAGGAAGGGCTACACACGTAATGTAGTAACGAAAGCTACAAACAAAAATGATCAAGTCATTTAGGAGGAGGAGTTCACAAAGTCGAGTTTAACTTTAAATTGGAGCGCGCCGGGGCCCCCGGGGCCCTCCGCGCCGACAGCCGACACGAGAAGTTGGCAAGTGGCTTGTATTGTGCTACGTAATGTGGATAATAAACAGGGCCCGCCGCGACTCGGACGGTGGCCGATCTTTAATGAAGCCTAGGGCTGCCACTACAGCCGACATCACTTATTTATTACACATGTCCACGCCAGTATCTTTTGAGGAGTAGGTGGGCAGGGAAACCTATAATTGCCTTACAGAACATCGCGTTGTGGACGTATTTGAAAGTGCAAAAGCTATAAGCTCGACTGAAGTTCGCGTAAATGGAACTCGAGACCTCATAGACAGTTTTTAGGTAGACATAGGCACATAGTCTTCACATAGGTAATCTGAAAGAAAGAGATACCATTAACATCGGATCGCTAGTTAGCCAAGCAGTTTATGATATTAGTCTGACTTTAGGTGTACTTTGTTGGTTTGAAAATCCTGGCGGCACAGAGAATCTTTGGACGCACATAAGATCAGTGATTTCGGACAGAATCTGGCACAGAAACGTTACGACTATCAGCTTAACATCGTGCGTAAACCGGGCTAGTGAGCAGCCCTAGCGATATTAATTAGAGCTATTAATGTAAGATACACGTGTCGACATTCCCGGGGGACACGTGGCGAGTGCCGGGGTAAACACACATAGTTGGTATAATGGGAAAAGTTCAAATAACAAAGGTGCGGCGTGATGGAGAGCTCGTCGCACGGCGCGGTGCTTGCTAGCCTAGAACGTGAAATGGCTGCGTGGTACAGGGATGCGCATTGGATATTTTGATGTATAATCCATCTGACAACACTATTATCATATTCTTTCGAGGTCTATGTTCGTATGTTGCAATATGGACACAAGATACTTTTGCAATTTTGAATATCGCTAGTCCGTATAGTGAAACAGCTGCCTTGATGTGGATGTTACCATAACACAGTTATTATTACATAACATGTTATATTTACATGCACATAATATGATACAGGGGCTACCGGCGATCCATTAGTGGCAGGCAGGACACGCCGCGCAAGATCGACACACGAAAATAGCACATCAGAACATCCATTGTTTAATGTGCCATCAGTATCGTTGTCTACATATTTATGATATTTGAACATCGTTCCACGGTTGTGAATTGTACCTAGGTAATAGAACAGAAGAGATATTAGTACTAGCCTTCATCAGAAAGCTGTTGACGTAAAAAGTACTCAAAATATATCTTAATTTCGCTTTGTTCCCCCCTTCCAGTTGACTGATTGTTCTGATACTCGGTACACATCTTTAGTTTGACAGTAATAATTCCATATAAATCAATAAAATAGTTTGATTTGTCGCTTAATATGAGAGTCTTAAGATCATATTTTGAGACTACGTCGTCAAAATATTTATGATACTGACTGTACCAGCTACTAGTAAGTACTTATAAGTATGTAGAGAATCGCTTCACTCTTCAATTGTACTTTATTTTTAAAATTACTGATTTATTTAATAATAAAATGACGGCTTTATACCCAATAAAATATTGTTAATTGTAACACATTAGTAGTGTAGAGAGTTGTATTGCCGGAAATCGTGCGAAGCTAAACAAACACTACAAAGAATCGGCGCTGAAGATCTCCGACACATAAATCTTTAGAAAAATATTTGCTTGTAGTAAGCAGCACTCGTATATTTATATATCACATGTAAGATGGATTTCAAGTGTCGTTGCAGTTCCCGAAAGCTTCACAATATGTTCCACCGCATAATATCAACATTATTCTCCTGCAATATCACGTTTACGGAAAAAGAGGAAAATATTTAGTTGAAACAAAACTAGCTAGCTATCGTTGTTAAATAAAAGTATTTTATAAGGAAAAGAGTTTACCCGCACAAGATGTACCATTGTGCGTATATCGAGGTACCTACGTGGAATGTGCGAACGAGGCGGTAATTCGCACACCTTGAGGAAGGCATTAGGCGCCGGGTCGCCACTTGTCGCCTCGCTCGCCCCCACCGACCTCTTACGACGACACACGTCACAGGCGGTATAGGGTGACACACATTTTAGGAGTAAGAGAGAACTGATACGGTACATAAAGATATTAGAATATCACATTGAAGGACATAACTGCTAAAGACGTCGTCAGTAAAATACTTTGATACGGCGGGTGGCTGTACACGTCGTTTTTGTAGGCATATTTATTTTATTTTGAACCTTATTGTAATACAAATACGAGTACCAAGTCATAAAAAATATTTAATGTCATATCGCATCAACTTTCGCCCTTTTCAATGTGAGTGTGTCCACACGTACACATAAACCTGCGTGACAGCATACAACGTCCACGGACGTTGCATTTGTTCGCGTCAGTCGGGTGTTGTCACCACACGGGAACCACGCGTTATTACCGGCTGATACCAACAAGAGTACGGATCTGATCGGTTGAGGAAGTCCTCTTTATCACAAACAAGCAACTTAAACATTTACAAGGTGAGAGGACGTCCACCACCGTCTAATTTTTTTGTATGGAAGTTGACTGTGTCATATGTCCTTCAAAGTGATATTATCTAATTTCAATTAAGGCGTTCATATTTCTCACTCCTTTACCTCGCATGTACGCCTTGCGAGCTCTCCAAACAGTAGCAGTTTCAGTGCGAGGACTACTAATGTATGCGCTGCCGGTGCAGCTGCATACAAGTGCTCGGAGAGTTGGAGTAATTAATACTAACGTTTGCATACAGAGGTGCGCATTAATTACTAGAGCTTCTACTCTGCTGACTTACCAAAACAATTGTATATTCACGGTGTAGTTCGTAGCACAAATATATGTAGAATAAAACATTTTATTTTTGTTACCTTCGGCAGTTAGAGGAGATATCAATAGTCTATGCCAAAGAACCATGGAGCGTTCACTCAAGCAATAGTAGCAGCTAAAACTAAAGATTTAGATTTCCAAACGATGAACTGATTTAGATGAAAGGCATTTATATCTTACTTAAGAACTGTGAGAGAGGTTTAGGTTAAAATAATTGTAATATAGGATTGTAAGATAGGAATACCGAAGCAAATACAGAGTTAACGCGTGGTCCGACTACCCATGCCTATGTGCAACAGATCATGGGATCATATCAGCATTCGAGTTCTTGTCAAAACGCGTGGTCACCGTACAAACGGGAGCGCGATTAAGTTGTTGCTACAATAACGGTGTGATTTATGACATACTTCACTAGAATAAAGCTTCTTTTTGCGCAGCTTTCGCGTTACCCTAACTGAGAATGAACCTTCATATCCAGTACATGGTAAACTAAACTACACTACCACGTTGTTGATTGGTTGGTGAATGATGTTTTTCGTGGTGATACATTACAAGGTACATAAAGACACAAATCGCCCAAAGTTTACATAATATTAAGTACTAGCCTTTACCCGCGGCTCCGCCCGCGTGGATGTCGGTTGTCGCGACCAAACATAGCCTATGTTCTTTCTCAAGGTCTAATCTACCCTTATACCAAATTTCATTAAAATTGGTTCAGTGGTTTAGGCGTGAAAGCGTAACATACAGACAGACAGACAGACAGACAGACACACCGAGTTACTTTCTTATTTATAAATTAGTATGGATATGGATTATATTTTTGGGGAAGAAAAAATGTATTCAATCGTTCAGTTATTGCTTACTCTCCCAAACCGTTGCGCAAAAATAATATTCCCTTTCCTTTTTAATATACTCCCAATTTTCCCACTCCTAATCCCGGTTGACTGAGCTCACCCCTTACGTGGGACTTAAATATAGGAGGTGAAATGTGAGCGTATGATGTATCTCTACCTACCCCACTTAGATAACACACCAACATTATGTTTTCTTCAGTTTACATAAGCTCTTGTGTTTAAATATTTATTTTTACTACCTGTCATGTAGTTAAGTAATTGTAGTCTCACAGAAAATATTTAGGAATCTACTTGAATACTGTTGAGAACGGGGGCTATTTATTTGTAGTCTCTATGTTATTGTGTATTAAGTATATAACTGTAGCGCACGCAATAGGGACTAACAATATACTATGCTTATATTCTCGTATGGAATCGTATACAAGTATTTTAGCGTTCAAAAGTGTTGCATTCCTATAAGATTTTGATTGTTGCCTCTAACAAACTTAACCAAAAAGCACTTTCTAACGGTTGATCACTTCAATGTGGTATTTCATCAACTGTAACATTGATCTATAGCCGAATATCTCCTTGTCCACAGGTTTCCCCTTCGTCCTCAGCTCCGACTGGAGCACCACCGACGTCCCGGCGCCGGTGGACGCCGCCGAGCTGGTCCGGGACGCCCCCCTCTACCCTGTTCTCAGAGACGAGCACTCCTCGCTCGACAACACCGCCTATACCGACGTAGCGCCCGATACTAACCTCGACACCGACGTCCCGCCTGACAACGAGCCAGCTCCGAAAGATAACAGCGATCCTAATGTAACACACGACGACACGGCAGACCCTGGCACACATGTAGCTCCCGAAACTGACATAACTGATGCAGCAGAGACTGAACACGCAACGAACGTACAAAGCAATGAAGAGAGTAGAGTTAAGAGAAGTCCGGGACAGGAGTGGGACCGGACACATAAAGTGAGTATACACATTACAAAACATGTTTTCATTAAATACACTCTTTGCAATCTCTACTCTTAATATAATACTACTATTAATATGTATGTATATTATTATTATTATATTATTATGATTTTGTAAATTAGCGCGGTACCACTCCTTCAAACAATATATGACCTAGTTGAGGCTATGATAACGGAGAGGTAGCTATGATCTATGATGGTTTACAACTCCAGAGGTATTACTCATTTACTCGATAGCAGAGCAGAAAGTAAGGGGTTGAAACATTCAGCAATTTGTAGTAACAGTTATCCCATATTACACAGTCACAACTCCTTATCGTACCCTATCCTATTCTTTTTATCGGTGTTATTTAATAAAAACTGTATTAGCATGGAAATATGTCAAGCATAATTAAAAACTGAAATCGTAAGATATTGAAGGTTGTGGTGGAGTAAAACCTTAATGCATGCAATGGAATTTAAGTTTTGTGATATTAAAATTAAGTGGTATTTCTGGTTGTTCAGTCTACCGGTGGCAGCCCCGAGCGGCGCGTGAAGACCGGCGACACGATCCTGAACATCCGCGGCGCCGTCCGCGACGCGATAGGGGACGCGGGCGCCGCGCCCGGCCCCCGGGCCTCCTCGCGCCTCGACACCTTCGTGATCCGCCCGGCGCAGGCGCAGCACGCGCCGCGCAACCCGCCGCGACAGGAGACCAAGCACCCGCACCCGCAACCACAGGTGATAACTTTTTTTTTATAACCGACACGTCAACTTTACTTCACCTCGCCTGATTTTAAGCTAAAGGCAAATTCTCGGAAAGAGGGTCACCGTCGTAAACAAGTACCATGTTAACAGTGGTGGCACTCAGCTTGACGGCCTCATTAGATGCCTTTTCACGCACCGCTTAAAGGACCCGGGACTGTAGGAAGAAGGAAACACATGAGCTGGCAGGGAGTTCCAGGTCTTAATGGTGCGGCATAGGAATGAATCACTGAAACGCTTGGTTCTTGCTGGTATACTCTGCACCGTATATGGATGGCATCTTAGCCCTGCACGTGTCGTCCTGTGAAAGAAAGGAGAGGGTGGGACTAATTGGAAGAGCTCGTCAGAACATTCACCATGGTAGAGACGGTAGAATACTGCCAAAGACGCAACATCTCTACGCATCTGCAAATCGCATCGCCAGCCGGTTATAAAGCTAGGAAAATCTAATGTATACCTTTGTCTTTACAAAATATTCTTCGTGATACGAGTTTTATTGGCCATGAGTAGGTTATCAATCAGTCAATTGGCCCACCACAGTCCACTGCTGGACATGTGCCTCTACCAATATTGGGAGAATTTGGCCTATTGTTTCCACGCGGACTAGACGGGTTGGAACAAGGTTTCACTTCGAGTTTTTCTTCTCTCTTCGACACCTTTCGGATGAGATGGGGTTGTGTTATTTGTATTCGTTCTCCGTCACCACACGGATTGTGAACTAGCTCACATTGAACAAGTGAATCAGTGGATTTTTTAAATATATGAATATGTTTCAAGTTCCCAATGATTCCAACCACACATTCATTTATCATTCGGTATGGATAGAACATCCAACTACCTGGTCATTCTATGGAATGAGGTTGGTGATAAAGATATCGACTTGATAAACACAACGCTTGCATGGACGAATGAGCTGAACTCGATACTACGGAAAGTTAACGGAGTTCTGAAAATATTATTTCAAAACTAGCCGTCCAGTTTATTACAATTGTAAATTTGTACCAGTGTTCAGACAGATTTGGAGTATTTAAATAAAATTTAACAAAAATACTCCTTTTGAACGAGTGCGTCTGAATATTCATGGTGCCGCTCCGCTCCGCCGGACGACGCAGCATCCGCTCGTTTGGTTTATTTTCCTCTCGTGCTCTTCATTAAGTCCGGAATAAATTCAGCTCGTTAGTCTGTTACTATTTTTCTTACAAATTGTCGCGTGGCCGTCTCGCCAGATCTCGGCACAGACGCCAAACCTCCTCATTTACATCTGTATTAGCGCTTCATTAACAACTTGTACTTTTTGACATTCTAGCATTTTCGCTGATGCTTAAGTCCGTAATAAACATCGTTAAGGAGCGTCGCATTTTTTCCTTTATCCATGTTCCATCGTTAATCTGAATTGGTCGTACACGTAATAAAGAAAAATCACTGAAGATTTTCATCCGACAATGAACTAATGTTATCGATATAGCTCGCGGAATAAGCAAGCTGATATGGTAGTGGCCTGGCCACGTCAGTCAAAGGGCCGATGGCCATTGGAGCAAACGAGTCCTACAGTCCTGGAAAATGTGGCTGGGATCAGACCGAATGCGGATGGCGGTGGATCGGCAGAAATGGTGCATATTGCGAGAGGCCTGGTCTGGACTGCAATAGGCAAATTGGTTGATGATTGATAATTATTCATATACCCTTTATTGTCCGCGATCTACCTGAATTACCCGGATGGATTACACAAAATTCGTCTCTTTAGGAATCAAATAATCAAAGAATCAATTCTATTTATTCAGCTTAGGCACAATAAAGAGCACATACGAACGTCATAATTTTTACATTGATGAATGGAAGGTCAAGAATTATAAATAAAATATGTAAATCATTTGAAAATGATTCTTTCACTGGTTCGGTAGATTGGTTCCAGCCAGAAACTCAGTGAACTCGATTAACTTCCTTTTTTTAAAATAATTATGCTTTTATTTATAACAAATTTATTGACCATGCATCTTTATCATTTAAGTATTCGTCCACTTTATAATGCCTTTTTTTCATGAAGCAATTTTTACTTCAATTTTAAATCTCATAGTTTTAGGCTTTAGGCTCATAGTTTCCTCCCTTGCCCCCCTAGCCGGCCAAGCTGGAGCGCGAGCTGCTGGTGGAGGCGCACTCGGTGGCGCGCGTACCGTGCGAAGTGAGCAACGCGAGCGACGTGCGCTGGTACAAGGACGGCGAGGCGCTGGCGCTGCCCGCGGCGGGCGCGGCGGGCGGCGCCGCGTCGGGGGCCGGCGGTGACGGCGTGTGGCGCGAGCGCGGGGCCCTCGTGCTCGGGCGCGCCACTCGCGGTGACGCGGCGGCGTGGCGCTGCACGCACACCGACGACAAGGGGAACACCGTGTCGGGCAAGCCCACAAGACTACTCATTTACGGTGAGTTCCAAATGTTTTGAATTGGTAAGTGACTGCTTTTGTGGTGAAGTGGTGGCGTAGCAGTGAAATAGCGGCGGAGTAGCGGGGTCGTAGTGGTGGCGTAGCGATGGCGTAGCGGTGGCGTAACAGTGACGTAGAGGCTGCTACATCGGAGGCAGCGAGTTCGATTCTTGCTCAGTACAAATATTTGTATTCATGGGTATAATATGTATACATATTTGCATTGGTTGGGGTAGTTCTATGTATTAATACAAGTATATATTTATTTACAAAAGAAAATGTATTTAAATAAATAAATAAATAACCGCATTATGAAACCTGTAATACAAGCTAGTTCAGCTATGTTTAGTTTGAGTCTGAATAACGTTATGTCCTAGAATAAAGGGTCTACATTTTTTATTTTATATCACGTTTACCTACATACAAAACTTTCCACGTGGATCTGATCCTTAGATTTTATTATATTTATAACTCATACCGAGTTGAAAATATGTTTGGAGTCTAGTTTTTTATCAATAGCCTCCAAATTGCGTTTACTCAAAGCTCTCTGCTACACGCACACATTTACATACCTTAGCAAATACTAATACTGAACACACCTAGCATTCTGTAACAATCTGTATAATGAATAATAATGATAATAAAGTTATCCTTATAAATCTCCGCCTCGCGCCGCGCCGCTAGACGAGGCCTTCGAAGTGAGTCTTAAGATATTAACTTGTTAATATCGCTTGTTTTACAAAGGCCGCGCCAAATGAGCGCCTTACAGAGTACATTACGTAGTGTCCCGGCCTCCCCCGGGCCCCGGCCGGCACACAAATTAGCGCTTTACGATACTGATACTGCCGTACATTATCGTACTGATAACATTTTCCGTTACACCCAGGGACATACGATACACACGCGGCGCGTCGATAGATTTCACATTCAATATGTATTCATGTACGCATTAACGTCCTGCGGTTGGCGGGCGATCTGCAACCTAAATAAACATTACAGTACTAGGAGTAATGAAATCTGATTTATTCGTTAAATTAGTTGCGTCTGACACAAGTAGACATAGTCATGCATACAAGCATTGATATAGAGCGGGGCCTCCGTCGACGATAGCAGTTGAACACTACCACTACGCCACAAAGGTTCTTTTTCGCTTCTTTTAGAAAACAAATTGCCAATACGACTTTTGTAATATACGAATTCTATAGATTCAGTACTTATCTGCAGTTATATTCATTTTATGTTTAATCGGTAGCTAATTCTGAAAGCATAGTATTGTTTCGCTGTAGAACCAGTCCGGTCCGTGTACCTGGCGGTGGACGGGCGGCGCCTGGACGCCGGCAACACCTGGGTGCCCGTCAGGGACAAGACCGAGCTCGAAGTGCGCTGTGTCGCCGAAGGTACACTTTGCAAGACACCTTTATTGAATGAATTTTTCCAGCATTAAGTATGCTAACTATACAAATCGAATACATAGGGAAAAAGAATCACATCGGGCGTGTCTCGGTAGCCGAATTGTTCAAAGCATTCCCCCTGTAAGGGAAAGACTGCGGGATCGAGTCCCGCCCGAGATGATTCTTTTTCCCTATGTATTCGAAGACTCTGTTCGGGTTGCGATCGGAAATGGGTTTAGAATCAAGAGATGTTTGTTATGAACGGAAACTGTTTATTGTTAATTTATACACTATAGATTGCACTTTATGATAGTTGAATAAATGTTAATTAAATTAAATGTTAAGTATGGGATGTTAATGTTGGAATGTTATTGGTAAATGTTAGGTGAATGCACCCGGTCGCGACGGTCACCGAAAGTACACTAAATAATTAAAACTTATTGTCTAATTGAGTCGCGTCGCCAGCGAGCTCGCGGCACGTGTTCGGTGTCAGCATTAAACCGAACATCTTGCCCAGGGCAGAGATGAACGAGATGAGAATATGATTCATCAAATTTTGTTAATAACTGCGAAAATGGGAGGCTGATACAAGATGATGTACAGTTTGTTACTTATCTAAAATGTTAGTAACCCCTTAAATTTAATTACTTAATTCTAGGTTCACACCGAATCACTAAATGCTATTTTCTTTAAAATTGGGGATGTTCCTTTATCTTTGTACTTAAATTATTTTATTGCACTTTCACTATTAAACACTCGCGCACTATTGGATGGTTCACTGTACAAACTGCCGGTTGTTGGCTGAGGCCGCGTGGTCTCAATTGCGGTCATCTCCAAAACTACGGGGGACACCGGCGTCGTCGCTGAGGCTGCTGCAGCCTGCCACCGCCAGCGCATACGGCGACACATGCACACCACCCCCACGATGATTGCTACACCCCATGATGCGTAAATCAAAACATAATGATGAACATCATGGATGGATAGGTCTTCAGGGAGCACAGGTTGTTGTTTCAAGTTGTTAATCTGGTCTTCCACGTTTTTGAATAATCTTAGATCTTCCGTTTGATTGATGTTATCTTCTATTATGCTGGGTAAGGTTAAATTTATAATATTGTTTATTGGAGCTATTCGTAAGGTTTCTATGTTCGCTGCGACGTTCATTCTACTTTCAAGTAACTTGTGGCCAAAGATTGTAAAATTTTCTGTCTTTATCATACAATCGTCAGGGAGATGTATAATGTTTGCTCCTGTTAGCGTCTCAGCTGTTATTTGTTCTTGACAAATCTTTCTAGTCAGACAACGAGCGCAGCAAATGTGTAGGTATTGGTTTAATGTAGTTAAGCCAATCCATTGATTCTGACAAGCGGATGTGACTGTTTTGCACTGATTGTTGGTGTCTTTGACGCAGAGATCCAAATCTGACTTTAATTTGTAGATGGGAGTTTTCAGACGACATAGATAAGTCGTTGAATCCCGTGCTAAGCAATGATCCCAGTCACCTGGAGCTAATGGTAGATAGGAATCCTTTTCCAGATTAATGGCTATGTGGCTTGCAATCGGCACAATAGTTACCATGTTGGTTCCCATCTGTCGGGGTATCTGTAATGCGTGGTATAATTCATAACTATCTTTATCAATTAACGGAACTCTGATTTCAAATATCAAGTATTGTCTTGAGGCCTTTGTTTTGACGCTTAACAGATGGTAAATATTCTGCATGTTGGTCTGCAAATTCTCAATCGGAAGAGAGAGATCTTTGCCTATCTGGCCTGATATGATGCCCAATTCTTTCTGAAGCTGTTGCGGATCGATTAAATGTATGTTCAGGTTTCCATTATAGATATTTGTTAACGTGTCCAACAAACTGCTTTGTATGTCTTTTAAATGGGTCAGTAAATTGTTAGCGGACATGGCGCAAAGAGAAAATTCTAAAAGAAATTCAGTCTCGTTTATCTTTTCTACCAAACCTTTAGTTACATTGTCTAGGGAAATCAAGTATTTGTTAATAATTTTGTGTTGAATTTGTATAGTTTCTTCTGTTCTTTTTAATAAATTAAATTCCGCTTCCATTACCGATGTCTGGTTTTTCCATAGTAACGCTAAATGTTTTTGATTATTCCGTACGAGTGTAATATCGTTAGTGTATTGTTCTGCGAAACGGTCATCGAGTACGCCGAATAGGGAGTTTGCCAGATACCCGACACCGTTGATCAGACCGCGCCGACGTCGCGTGCGCTCGCTCGCATACTGTTGTAATAAGACTCTGTTATTATGTTCCAGTTCAGTCAATGAATGACCTAATTGTATTGTGATTATGTCACAGTGTGTCGGCCGTTTTATGTAGTCACATACTCTTTCCAGGTGTTTATAATATTTTTGCAAAGCGGTGTTTCCTTCCCAGAAAGGATGCAAATCGTAGTAAGCAATTATTTTCCACTCGTCTCTCACGAGCTGTATGTTTGCTACTTTATCGAAATAAATGCCTTGTTGCTTGTTCAGGGAATTAACGTTTATGCACATAGCGGTCGTTAACATTGATATAATATATAGGAAGGTCAATGCCGTTGTAATGAAACTCGATCTCGGTCGTTTGTTTAGGTATAACTGACCATTCCCACTAGTGTTACTTGAAGCTCCCGTGTCGGGTTTTGAGTTATGTATTGTTTCTGGATCAAGTGGTAATCTAGATAATTTTGTTACGGGTCTTTTTATCAGGTTGTTTTTGGTTTTTAAGGTTACAACTCTCACGTAACCATCACTCCCAGGGTGGACTTCAACCACTCTTCCCAGGGCCCATTTTCCTGACGGAATGTTATCATCGTGGATGACTACCATATCTCCGATTTTCATGTTTTGTTGAGGATTCTGCCACTTTATTCTTATATCCTGTTACTACTAAGCCTGTGCTGACGATGCTCCTATGTGAAGGTGGCGTGCCTCCCCCCGAGCTGTCCTGGCGGCTGCTGGCGCTGGAGCCGGCGCTCGACCACCGGCCCTACCTCCGCATACACCACACTAACTACTCTATTGGTAAGTGTTCCACCAGCTTCAGCAACAACCATGAAATACCACATGTACTTTCCTCAACACAGGTCATAGAGAACTGTTCAGTTTTTCTTTCTAACGCAGTTTTATAAGTAGGAATTAATTGTATCGCCCTTACGGCGCGGTACATCTGCTATAGACGTTCGTGCGTCATGAGTGGCACAAGTTTGTTATTTATTATAACATAGTCGGTCTCTCTCCAACTAACTTGTGCAAAGTTCCACTTCCTGCGCAATTCTCGGCGCTCAAGGGATAAAGCTGGATAAACAGTTGCCGAGTTCGCGAAAGTAATCAGTAGCATTCGAGGAAAGAGCAGATCATAGTGGAATCAGCCGTAAGTCTGTTTAGATGTTAATGTTACATTAATGTTACTTCCGTAGTTTACTGAGCGACTCTTACGACTATATTTATCTAAAGGACGCTTACCCTCCATTGTTTTGATATCTGATACATATTTTGAGGTGAAACTATTTCTGCTTTGTTTTTTTCGTGCGGAAATCCCCTCGGATACTTTCCCTGCCGAAGCCGGAAGGGGAGGTTATGTCGGTCTCGAACCGACTAAAACCGAACACTGACTGTGGGTCGTGGTACTAGGCCGGAGGTGAGGTTGTCATCGATATATCCCTCGCACCCCGGCTGACCTAGACCGTAAGGGCTGGCCCTCCTCGGGAGGGGGGAACTATTTCTGCTACTACTATTACTGTGACTACTAGGCAAGTAACACCCGGTGTGGTGGTGTGTAGAGGGCGTGTCGGTGTCGCACGCGGTGGTGACGGCGGCGCGCGAGCTGCACAACGCGACGCTCGCGTGCGAGGCGCGGCAACGCACGCCCGCGCCCGCCGCCTCGCCCGAGTCGCCCGCGCCGCCCGCCTCGCCCGCCTCGCCCGCCTCGCCCGCGCCGCATGTCATGGCCGCCAAGCTCGAGATACACGTCACCTGTAAGTTGCTCTTAGACTACTACTACTTACTATTATCTATTGAATAAGTTCATATTTTGTACAACACAGAGTGAGCACTTCTGACTACGCTATGCTTTAATTCAGCGTTGATAGATACCAACCATCAATGTTACATTAAAATTTCCCCGTGATACACCTTTTTTATTTCTTTCTTCGAAGAGTTATACTTAAAAAAAAAAAAAAATAATGTAGTGTTCGGATCGTTATAAACTGTTTATTTTCTGTTCATATTCTTCCGACTAACGGTAACAGAAAGTAGCAGACTTGAATTATTATTCTTCAACTCAACTATGAAAGCTAATATTAGATGTAAATTACGAATAAAAAACCCCCGTCACAAAAAACACTTCCAAAAAGTTGAAAATAAATTAATAAATTTCGATTCAACGGTTGCCATGTCGGGGGACCCTAACTGGTTAAGCTTTCCGTTATATTATTGGAACAATTCAAGGTCCCCCGACATGGCAACCGTTGAATCAAAATTTATTAATTTATTTTCAACTTTTTGGAAGTGTTTTTTGTGACGGGGGTTTTTAAAATTTTTAATTTAATTTTTATTTTATACTTTTTAAATTGATCTACTAGTCAAGCTCTTTCATTTGATACCCATATTGAGGCAATTATGAAGAAATATGTATTCGGACATGTTGTGGCGGCGGCCATCTTGGACCGATTTTTTTTAAACATAGCTAAGAACACTCCCGACTAATATACCTTTCAAACAAAAAAAACTAAATCCAAATCGGTTTTTCCGTTTGGGCGCTACGATGCCACAGACAGACACACACACACACACATACACACACACACACACATATACACACATACACAGACACGTCAAACTTATAACACCCCATCGTTTTTGCGTCGGGGGTTAAAAACGGTTTTGAACGACTGACATTTATCGTAACAATGTTTGTCCGCATTGGATCGTGGGCACAAGAGCGGTGTCCTGATAAGCACGTCATGTAGCCAGTCGCCCAGGTGATAAGTCGCTAATAGCGCTAATAGTGAAAGCTGAACACAAACAGTGCGACCAAAGTTTGCGGAACGAGCCGGGCGAGGGACAGACCAACTTTGTAATTCAGCTAGTCTTTTTCCACTGCTTTAACTCCAATATCTTGATGTAGATATCACTAGAGCCGTTGTGTGAGTCATGTGAATGAGTCGTATTCATTTCTAAAAGTATTCTTGTAATGCCTCTTTAATACAACTAAATACTAAGAGATAAAAAGATAAATAAAAAAAAGAAACCAAAAATGTTGGTTCCCGGTGGAGTAGAATAGGACCACCCCATCTCTTCCCGTGGGTGTCGTAAATGGCGACAAAGGGATAGAGCTGTTCTCCATCCGACACTAAACATACAGCCCAAGACAAAGGGCCCGCTAGACAGCAATTGGCTCGCCACTTATTACGTCGTGGGTACCGAAAATTATGATTGGCGAAATGTGGGTGCTAATACACCTCTGCCCCCCTTTTGGGATTTACAGATGGGATGAATGGACTAAGAGATAAATATAAACTAGTTCAGAAACTCATTACAATAAACACGTGAGCACTGATTTCCGTGGCGTTCGTAACGCTATGTAAGTAGATCAGTTACAACAATGGAGGCTTCAGATAACGAGGTTCGTCGTCGCAATGAGTATTTGTCAAACTGAAATAAGGTTGGCTTCGTATTATTTACCCGCTGAAGTGCCCGAGTTTCCAATTCGTCATTCTAAATGTCTCGAATTTGATGAAACGAAAATTTCATGAATATCAAATGGATTACAAGGAGTTTGGTGCGAACTTTGCGCTAACTTCTGAACCATTTGGATCAGAGTTGAGCTTCTCGTTATTTATACTTGAAGTAAAGATAATTACCTGGGGCACCGTTGCGTTATAGGGTGGATACTTTCCTTGGGACAGCGGACAAACCAAGGCCAGGTGATAGGCCATTCAGCCTTTAAGAAAACTTATAACCGTAGATCGTAACCAAATGATGAACCACTTGTTAATATAACCAAACTCTAACTAAAATAGATGCTACAATGCTGTAGTCTTCATGACATAACTAAATTCTAATATGAAATTTCCAATTTGTTTGTTTGTGAAGTAATACCGGCGCCAATATTGACTCAAACAAACTAAGGAGTCGGGCACCACACGACAAAACAGCGCAAATCACTTGTTTACATACTGAACACAACACACAACACACATTGTGTGTGTGGGTGTGTGTGTGTGTGAATTGAATTGTGTACTCGCAGCTACAGACGAGCAATTTTATGTGGCCCGGCTCTTCAAGATTACGCGTGGTATACGCATTGCATCGTATTAGTACGAGTAAGACGCAATTAAGAACTAAAGCCAGATGTTATCCTTCATAATAATACTACTTTTTTTCTTAAACTAGACATTAGACATTGATAGATGACTGATGCTCGTTTCCAAATCGTCAAATTAAGGCAGTTAAGCAGGTACGTTTTCAATCCCACGTAATAAAATCCAGCATATTGCCTTCAATCGGCACATTATCCTGGCAATTCACTAATTACAGTTGCCCAGAAGATGTTTTTGTGTAACTTGGTATTTTAACCTTGGATTTCACACACAAGTGCCTAATCGTTACTAGAGGCAACAAACAAACGATAGAAATCCAGCAAATTAGCAACACTGAGTGTCCCGTGTGCCAGCTCGTAAGGTATTCAATATCGGTTAGTGGGTAGTTGGCGCGGCCCGATCCTGTGTGTGTTAGTGATTGTGAAAGTTAGCGAACAGCGCTACTCAAATGTTTGCCGATTGATTACGCGCGGTGGCGCCCCCTCGCCCCTCGCCCCTCGCCCCTCGCCCCCGCTCGTTATGTCTTCAGCGAGCTATTGTGATGGCGGTAATAACAACCACAATAATAGACTCTCAAAAGTTGGCCAATCTACCACGTGCTATTGTGATATTGATCTTCTTCATGAGTCAGCTATAAATGTATCTACAGTTCTAGAGAGCCTTGAAGCCTTATGAGCTGAAGTCCTATTTTTAGCTTTAAGTTCTTTGGTTTCTTTTCATTCACTAAGCTGGTCATGCCAATGATTTCTGCGTAATTATACCTAATACTAGACTGGCTATACGGAATGAAGAATCTAATCATCCTAGTAAACCTTTATCAATCCTCACATTTATACAAGCCAAAAATTTAAATAAAAATTCACATGCATCAATTCAAGGGCTACCATACTTTAATCAAAGGGAATCACTTCATTACATTTATTACTTACGAGACAGCAATTTTATTTTCGATACAGTGAAGTGTTCAATTTTCGCAAGATACTCTGAATTTTCGTTGAAAATAATGTTACAGAATGAATGAACTCTGCAAAATAATTATTTATTATATCGGTTACTGAATGTTTTAGGTTTTTTTAATAAATTTTCATCACTGTATTGTATTGTATGTGTGGTGCGCAGACCCGCCGTCGTTCGTGATCTCGCGCTGGCCGGGGTTCGGCGTGGCGCTGGCAGCGGGCGGCGCGGCTGCGCTGCGCTGTGACGTGGACGCCAACCCGCCGGCCCGAGCCTGGTGGCTGCGCGACGACGCCAACCCCACCAGGTTAGTTACCACTCAACCAGGCACTAGCTGGAGTTGTGACAACTGCACCAGTTCAGCACAACCACTCATTAACTGGGGTTATGACAACCCCACCAGGTCAGTCACCACTCACTAACTGGGGTTGGGACAACCCAACCAGGTCATTCACCACTCACTAACTGGGGTTGTGACAACCCCACCAGGTCAGTACAACCACTCACTAGCTGGAGTTGTGACAACCCCATCAGGTCAGTACAACCACTCACTAGCTGGGGTTGTGACAACCCCACCAGGTCAGTCACCACTCACTAGCTGGAGTTGTGACAACCCCACCAGGTCAGTCACCACTCACTAACTGGAGTTGTGACAACCCCACCAGGTCAGTACAACCACTCACTAGCTGGGGTTGTGACAACCCCACCAGGTCAGTCACCACTCACTAGCTGGAGTTGTGACAATCCCACCAGGTCAGTACAACCACTCACTAGCTGGGGTTGTGACAACCATATTACACGCCCACCCTACGGTCAGCCACCTTCTGTCGTAACAACCACTACTGTCGTCCCGCTACACTAGGACGCAAAAGCGACGTCGCCGGCTACGTCATGTTAATAATAATATGTTAATAATGTGATACAGTCTTCAAGTATTGAAATATATCCAATCAAAATCCAAACGGTATACTCGTAGCTTGTCAACCAGACATTTCAATACTAACTGCTTGGTCGCTTTAGCGTCGTAAGCAGACAGAGGAATTAAGCTAATTATAGAGTTTTATGACTTTAGGCACGTGAAGCTGCAGCAGTTAACTTATATAAAAACTAGGTAGCTTTGCACAGCTTTGCTACGTGGATTTAATTTCCCGTTCCTGCAACCCATGACAACCTATGATAATAATATATATTACATAATTATGTACTTTAATTAAGTGCCAATAAATGCGTCATTCTGATCACATGTGTTTCAATCAAGTAAATCTCGGCGCGGTACTCAGTAACAGTCATCCCAGTAAGTCTCTGACCGTACACAGACTATAACCTATGACTGTACCTTTCAGTTTCAAAATGTGGACACGCGTTAGCGTATCCAGTTGACAAAATAATAACTAACATAAATTTTGGAATGAACCAAGTGGACATGCTTGTTTAGGTTCCCGTGTCTAGTTAGTGAAGACCCATTTTAATAATTTGAATAAATATCGTATTGAACATTTGTCATATCCAAACAGAGCACTGTGTTACTATTATCAACAAACAGTAACTTAGTAGGTCAAACATAGTTACAGTTGATTTTGGACGTACGAGCGTGTTCACCCTTTAATTCCACGACTTGCCACGCAACCCGAGAGCTAATAGTAAATACCTCTCCAATGGTTGTTTAAATGGAGCCTTATTTTGCATAGTTTGCTCGGCGGCCCGACCTGTATAACTAGTTAATTGATCCGCCCGCCTGCCCCCGGCTAGTGTGTGACCTGCTGGCGGATTGTGGCTGTGAACTAACTTTTCGGCGGTTTACTTGTACTGATGGAACTGTTTAAATGTCTGTATTTGTTGTAATTTACCGAAACATAAATAGCGTTGTTGTATGCGCTGCTGTATGTGGCGCACACAAGTTTGATATGAAATGATAAGTCACCGATAGATAAAATGAGATGTGTTTATTGATCACTTAAACTATCACGTAACTAATGCTAAAATGGATTGATGAGTACTGCTTATTATGAGCTGTGAATGCGTACTGTCGCGGAAATGTACAATTTATGCGAGGCGACGGAAAAGTGCTGATGTGAATGATGCGCGCGTGCCATGTACGATATATGACTCGTACATATTCCCCGGCGCGAGATGAGCGAGTGAATGATGACAATGAGTAACAAAAGTAAAAGTTTAAACACTAAACTTATAAATTTCATTCGATACATGACATGACTTAATTCTATGCTTATAAATTGAGTTTTAGTCACTATCACTAGATACTGGCTTTGTAAAAACGGGTGGCATCTTCTTGTGACTCTTTATGCTGCTAAGGATGTTGGAGAAGTTTCTCAATTCAACGGCCTCTTGAGATTCGTGTGTACTTCTGGTGGCAGGCGTCGGTCGTCTGGGTGTCGTCGATATTGTTGGCTGCCCTTCGGAGTCCGATCGCAAGATGGCGCTCCCCTGCCGGCGGCGATATAACCACCGACAAACGGAAACCACTAATGTTAATATTGCGCCCGTAAACAACAAGTAGATCGCTGAATATTGATGAATGTCATGACTTGATATTCCGGTATCTAAGGTATTTTCAGATTTCATCTGTTCAATTTGTTGTTTGATATGCTGTAGTGAGATTCGTTGGTCAGTGCCGTTGAGTTCTATTTGTGGCACAGAGATATTCAGGATATGATTGATAGGTGCGATTAATGGAGAGTCAAATTCAGGAGACGTTTTCATCTCGGTATGTCGCAGTTTGTGTGAAAAAACTGTGAAGTCTTCGCCTTTCATAATACATTCTGAATCGAGGGCAATGACTCCGGCCTTAGTGACTCGTGTAGCTGTAATCTGATGCTCACATATGATGCGGAGTGCACACTGCCCGCAACAGTAAAATAGGTATGTATTTATTTTATGCAACTCGATCCAGTTATTCCGGCATTCTGCGATATTTGTAAGACATCTGTTTGTAATATTATCCTTAATACACAAACTGTCTGCCGATTTGAACTGAAAAATTGGCTTTTGGGAATGACATAGACGAGTAAATTCGTCGTATTGCACGCACTGTTGTATGTCTCCTGCTGTTAACGCCAAATAAGTGTCCTTGCGTAAATTAATTGCGATGTAATCCGATACCGGCACGATAGCCACTGTCTTCGTATCGTTTTGTTGTTGTTGTGGAACTGATATTAACTGATATAGATCATAACTTTCTCTGTTGACGAGTGGTATACCGATCTCAAATATGATGTATTGTTTTGTTATTCTCGCTCTGATTTTTAACAGATGATAAATTTTCGGCAGTTCTGTTTGTATGTTTTCAATAGGTAAGGAGAGTTCACGTGACAATTGGCCTGAGATAATACTGAGCTGGTCACGCAATTGCATCGGTGAGAGTAAATGGACACTAAACATTCCATGATGGATATCTGTTATAGTGTCGATCAATGTGTCCTGTAATGACTTCAATTTCGCAAGCATGTTTGTTGCTATGATGGCGGATAGTGCCAATTCGTTCATCACTTCTTGATCTTGTATATTTTTGTTCAAGGTATTAGTTGCCTTCGTCAGATTATTCAAATACTTATTGATAGTTTTATGTTGGCTGTTTATGGACTCTTCAGTTCTTTTTAACAGATTATATTCTGCTTCTACAACCGAGGTCTGGTTTCTCCATAAAAGTGACAGGTGATTTTGATTTTGTTTTATAAGAGATATGTCCTTCTGGTATTGATCTGCAAAACTTTGGTCCAAAACTCCAAATAAACTGTTAGCAACATAGCCAACACCATTAATGAGACCTCGCCTCTTGCGCGTGCGTTCGAAACGTTGATTCATTAACATTCCATTGTAGTAATTTAATTCGTCATAAGAGTGACGTAATTGTAGTAAGATGATGTCACATAGTGCTTTGTTTCTTTCTCTTTCGCAAACAGCGTTTATTTGCTTCAAATATTTTTCGAGTGTTGCCGAACCTTCCCAGTATGGGTTCATGTCGTAGTACACGATGAGTTTCCATTCGTCACGTATAAACTGCATGTTTGACATTCGGTCAAAGTATAATGCCTTGTGTATCGGTGTAAGACTATATGGCGATGGTATCTGTTTGTCACCAAAGACTGATGTCATAAAGAAAATGAAAGTAACGAGAGTTGTTATTAAATTAGACATCGGGTTAGTTCGTTGTTGTGATTGCTTTTCCTTTGTCCTAATATTCTGCTCGTTTGATGTATCTTCACATGTCGTAGGAGATTTGTTGTCAGACACCATTGTGCCATTTTTAGTCTTCAGGGTAACAACTCGGACCAATCCATCTGAACCGGGATGCACCTCAATCACTCTGCCTAGAACCCATTTTCCTGCGGGGACGTTTGGCTCGTGTATGATGACAACGTCATCAACTCTAATATTTTCGTGTGGGCTCTGCCATTTGCTTCTTGTTGAAAGTTGAACAAGATATTCGGACTGCCATCTCTTCCAAATATCTTCGAAAATCTTCTGAGTCTTGTACCAACGTGTCCTTTCATCTTGCTCTGTATGCAGTATTGTCAGTATAGGACCGCTGCTTAAGAAATGTGAAGGCGTTAGGTAGTTTAAATCATCTGGATCCTCTGTAAGTGCACACAATGGTCGACTGTTGAGGCATGCTTCCAGTTGGGATAGTAACGTATTGTATTCTTCAAACGTAAGTTTTTGTTCACCGACAACACGTCGGAGATGGTGCTTGAGGCTTTTAACAGCTGCTTCCCATAGGCCTCCTGCGCTCGGCCAAGCGGGGGCGTTAAAATGCCACTGAATTCCCAACTCATTGATTTCTGAATACAATTCATCACTAAATATCTTGTGAAATTTCTGTAATTCTTGCTGCAATACCTTATTGGCACCAACAAAATTAGTGCCATTATCGCTGTAAATATGCTGTGGTTTGCCTCGACGTGATGACATGCGTTTTAATGCAGCCAAAAAGGCTGATGAAGTAAGATCTGATACGAGTTCGAGATGCACGGCTTTGGTCACCATGCACACGAACACCGCGATGTATCCTTTGCTGGTCTTCACACCACGCCCTTTATTCAGTTTTACGTCAACATATCCAGTGAAGTCTACGCCAGTGTGTAGAAAAGGACGCGAGGGGTTGCTCCGCGGTTCAGGTAAGTTACCCATCATTTGCTTTTGCTTGTTTGCTTTGTGTTTCTTACATATGATGCATGCATGTAAGCGCTTCTTTACAGCTCTGTTTCCGCCCAATATCCAGTAACAATTTCTGACGTATGCGAGGGTCAACCGAGCTCCAGCATGAAACGAGCGACGGTGAGCTTGATCGATAATAAGGTCGGTAATATGACTGCTGTGTGGTATAATCAGGGGATGCTTCATCTCAGCGCTGAGGTTAGCGTGCTTGAGCCTGCCTCCAACTCTCAAAAGACCATTTTCGTCTAAAAATGGATTAAGGTTCAAGATCTTGCTCTTGCTGTGCACTTGCTTGCTTAAACGTAGGTTGCTTATTTCTTCTGCAAACTCTATCTCTTGAATATATTTTATGATCATTTGTTTTGATATGTTTAATTCATTTACATTCAAGTAAGCCGAACGCTCAGTATAAGGTCGCATGAAACGTAACACCCATGCCAGTACGCGCTCGGCTCGTGTTATGTTGCTGTTTCTACGTAATATGTTTTCTATGACATCATTACTATGAGGTTGAGTAATAGTCATGACGTTGTTTTGTATATTTTTCTCCTCTTGACTTGTGCTGTAGATAGGCTTTTCTACCAGTGATGACTCTTTGAATCCCGGAAGAAAATTGGGGCCACTCCACCACAGCTGTTCTCGCTTCAAGTGTTCTACGGTAACACCGCGACTAGCACAATCAGCTGGATTTTCAGCAGATTTTATGTAGTACCACTTGTTTGGTTGTATAAATTGTTTGATATGTTTGACTCTGTTCGCTACAAATGGTTTCCAGCGGTTAATGTCGCCCTGAATCCAGCCGAGAACAGCAGTAGAATCTGTCCAACCAAATACTTTAATTTCGCGTCTGGTGAAGGCTTGTTGAATTTTGTGTATAAGTGTTGACAACAAATGTGCCCCACTGAGTTCTAGACGTGGTAGAGTCAGCTTTTTGTTTTCGGGCACTAATCTTGTCTTTCCGGCGACTAGTGTAATGAAGTTGTTATGTTTACAATATACGACACATGCATACGCTTTCATTGAAGCATCGCAGAAGCCGTGTAATTCAATGGGATCATGTTCTCCAATCTGGTACCATCTTGGTATTTTAAAATCTCTTATACTCTGTAGATCATCCTTAATCTTAAGCCACTCTGTACTAATTTCAACCGGAAGCTGATCATCCCATTGAATATTGGACAACCAAACTTGCTTGAATAAAAGTTTCAGTTTAATTGTAATTGGAGACAGCCAACCGAGGGGATCAAATATCTTTGATATATCTGAAAGTAATGAGCGTTTGGTATATGTTGCGGTTGACTTTGTTGGATTTATCTTTAATTCAAATGTGAAGATATCTTCAAGTGGTTGCCATTTTAATCCAAGGGTCTTTGTTGATTCCGCTTGCTTAAAGTTGAATGATGATTGATTTGAGCACGCTTTGCTTACGCCTTGAAGTAGATCTTCGTTGTTTGATGACCATTTACGTAAGTTGAAACCTCCTGAATGTAATAACTGGACCAAGTCGCGTTGCAACTGTTTGGCCGTAGATAATGTGAAGGCTCCACTTACAAGGTCATCCATATAGAATTCTTCTTGCAATGCTTGAGCGGCTCTGCTGTCTTGATACTTGTGCCCTTCGTCCACTGCCAACTGTTTCAAAGTCATCATGGCCAAAAAAGGAGCTGCTTTCATGCCATAAGTGACAGTTGTGAGCTGGTATTCACGCAGTAGTTGATCAGGAGAGCTTCTCCACAGAATTTTCTGGTACTTTTGATGATCAGGACTGCATTGTATCTGGCGATACATTTTTTCAATGTCAGCGGTATACGCGAATTGATATTGTCTCCACCGCAAGATTAATAGCATGAGATCTTGTTGTAAGTTCGGTCCACGTTTCATGAGATCATTCAATGTATAGCCCGTGGACGTTTTGGCCGATGCGTTAAAAACTACTCTTAACGCCGTAGTTGTCGAGTCAGCGCGTTGAACACAATGGTGAGGTAAATAACAGCTCTGGCTCGGGTTACTAGTACACTCAACCATATGATTTAATGACTGATACTCTTGCATGAAATCGTTGTATGCTGCTGCTAATTGTGATTGTCTGCTAAACTTTCGTTCAAGTTGTCGAAATTGTGCCAAGGCCATGGGTTTCGAAGCTCCCAATTTCTCTTGAATGTTCGATTCGAACGGGATCTCGACTATGTAGCGACCTTCTTTGTTGCGGGTTGTTGTACTTTTATAGTGTTGTAAGCAATCTAAATCGTCCTGTGACATATTTGAGTTTTCTGCTATGTCTTCTACAGACCAAAATTGCTGGATATCATCGATGTTGTTAATCACGACGTTGCAGTGAAATGTTTGCACATTGCCACATAAAATCCATCCTAGGCGTGTTTGTTGTGCAACCGGTTGTGATTTTTCCTGCTTGATGATACCTTCTTGAATGATATTTGAATACACGTCAGCTCCCAATAAAATGTCTACCGGTCGACTCAAATGAAATTCGGGATCAGCCAATGTTATATTCTCTAAAAATGTCCATGATTCTGGCTTCTCGAACGATTTATTCGGCAGATTATTTATCAAGTTACGCATTATAAATACATCAGTATCAAATGTATAATCGCTGTGAATGGCGTGACACGTGATTCTTAGGACTCCCTTACAACTATTTTCTGTAGCGCCGACCCCGAAAATGACACCTTTACATCGGCCGCGTGGTAATCGGAGCATTTGTGCTGCTTTTTCTGTTATTAAGGATGTTTGAGAACCCTGATCCAGGAGTGCACGCAACGTGATCAGGGACCCGTCACAAGCTTGTACCCTAATCAATGCTGTTGTAAGGAGGGTTTCTGATAGATTTTCTTGGGATACGTGATTGCTATTCACGTTAGACATTTTCTTGTTCTCAGTAGCAATGCTATTTTGGTGCTCTGATTTGCTGTTCAATGTCTGTCCGCCCCCTTTTCCGTAAGCGTCGTGAAGTAGTGTATTATGATCCGAACTGCAAACGCGGCATCTTTTTCTTGACATGCATTCAATGCCACGCGTATGAACGTTCAAACAATTTTTGCATAAATTGTATTTCGCAACTGCCTTCCGTTTCGCTTCAGGTTGTAATTCTAGAAACGCCTTGCATGCAAATAACTTATGTTCTTGATTGCAATGAGGACATTTTGACGGGTCTTCGTTGGTTTTTGTACCCGATTTAAAATTATGTTGAATGTTTTGATTTGCACTGTACGCCTTGTACAAAGGATATCTCTTGTTAGTGGATGGCTGTTCAGACTGCGGTGCTTTTGATACGTCTGGCTTGCGCCGAGATGATTCCCATGATACAAATTTGCTTTCCAGGAAACTAAGAAAATCTGAGATGTTTGGTAATTCCCGTGGGTCTTTCAGGGACTCTAGGTAGTCATTGTGAGTTACTACATCCAATTTTTGGCAAAGTAAGTCTATTATTAATGGATCCCAAGATGAAATATCCACGCCCAGATTCTTGATTGCGTTCAAACACTCCCTTGTTGTGTCATGAAGTTTTTTGACTGTGGCTGCGGATAAATGTATAGTGTTGGGCACACTTAACAATGACTTGATATGGGATGAGAAGATCAACTTTTTGTTATTATATCTGTGGTTGAGTATCTCCCAAGCTGTCTCATAGTTTTCCGAGCTGATTGTTAAATGTTGAATGAGTTTCTCGGCTTCACCTCTTATTTTACTTTTGAGGAACTGCATACGCTGAGCTTCAGATAGTGATGGGTTGGAATGAATAGTCTCAACAAACAAATCCTTAAATGCTGTCCAGTTTTGATAACTCCCACTAAAAGTGGGAATTTCGATCTTCGGGGTTGATTTTTCTCGGTGAGAAACTGACCACATTTTGGCATTGATTTTTGTTTTCATCTCGTTGTAAACGAGTTCACACGTGCTGTAAGACATCTCATATTGCACGTCGGTTTTGTTCGGCAAGCTGTCAAGATCCCAATAAAGCGAATCAACTGCATTCCACCTTGTTTCTAATCCCTTTAATGCGTCTTCAAACTGCCATTTATCTTTCAGAAGATCCACGTTGATGTTCGATGCTGTTCTTTGGAACGCCTTAAAGTTGCTTCTTTGTTTGCGTAACATTTCGTCTGTTTTGCTATTAGTGTCAGACTTCACTACCTCAGGCACCTTTATAGAAAGGGGTGACTGAACTGCACGTTCAGCTTCACTTTTACTTTTATTTTGATAATTTGGCTCTAATGATGTCGAGGTTGATGGAGCTGGATCGAATGTAAAGGTCGGCGACTTCACTATGGGAGAAGTTGGTTTTCGTTCTTTTTTTGAATACCCAATTAGGAAGTCCCTTGTACTTTCGTAAAATTTTCGTGTCTGCTGATAATTATCTTGTACGAAGTATGGATGTGAAGAACCTTCGCCGTCGCGAATTTTCTCGTGATTAGTCTGAAACTCAGCCCAATACTTGTCCAGAAGATCTATTTTTTTCTGCACGTACTCGGGCGTCTTACGACCCGGACCATCCTTTTTAAAGTTATTCAAGATGCTATTCATAGCCTGCATGATTTGATATTGAGTTTCAATAATGTCCTCCATGATAGAAAATTGAATAATAGCTACCTCAAATCACCAAATTTGCTTCTGTTACTTGTTTGTTGCTGGTTGCTGTTTGATCTAAGCGTTCCGTATCCTATGTACGGCAAATGCGCCTTCTCAATTGAACTGGTGAGACCCGCTTCTGGGAGGCCAGCTCAACCGATTCGCCACCGCACAAAGAAACCTCGGAACACTCAAAACTTCACTCTCGAAGGACCATAAATATGTATGCTCTGCTGTATGTGACGCACACAAGTTTGATATGAAATGATAAGTCACCGATAGATAAAATGAGATGTGTTTATTGATCACTTAAACTATCACGTAACTAATGCTAAAATGGATTGATGAGTACTGCTTATTATGAGCTGTGAATGCGTACTGTCGCGGAAATGTACAATTTATGCGAGGCGACGGAAAAGTGCTGATGTGAATGATGCGCGCGTGCCATGTACGATATATGACTCGTACAGTTGTGTTAGTTAGATAAATATGTTTGTTATTTAACTGTATTGTTAAATTGAAGTCATAATATCAAGAATCCTTTCAGGTCAATCCATCGATCACATAATACAGGGTGATTTTATAGTCGTTTCGGAAAAAAAAAGAATTTGGGCTCAGTTTCAATAGCAAAATCATCTGCAAGTATTAATTTGGCGAAATAAAAAAAAATTACAACCCCCATACATTTTGCCTTTCACCTGAACATTATTCCCATAAATTATCAACAAAAATATTTTTTTCATATGATTTTGCTATCGAAACTGTGCCCAAATTCTATTTTTCGGGACGACTACAAACTCACCCTGTATAGTAACCAGTCATTGGCTCAATGGGGTATTTGACTAAGTAATAGGGCACTGCTTAAAATGATGGCTTGTTCTGAAAAAATATGCCTAGCAAAATAAAATATTGCATATCTAAACTGAAACTATGACTTTTCATTAGTTGAAATTCCCAAAAAAAGTCAAAATATAAACAATCAAATTCAATTAAAATATATGACTTTTTAGATTCCTCATTAAATTTTAAATAACTTTTATTATGAACTATATACTATTCTCTTGCACTCCATACATTTGCACTACGCGCTACAGAAGCATGACGTCACAATTTCATACGATTTTGTATGGAGCGTTTTCGGGTGGCGCGTGGCGCGACAAATTGAACTTTTCAAAATCAAATATCTTGAAAACTATTTGTTGCACGAAAATTTTACTTTTACAGTTCATTATATTATAAGAAAGTGGTCATTTTTCGAAAGTAAAGAAAAATAGTCAAATACCCTACTAACGTGCGTGGTGTCTATCAGCTCGCCGCCGCCGCTGGAGGCGGGCGACGAGCCGCGCGGCTCGGCCACGCTGCGCTGGGCGGCGCTGCGGGGGGCGCACGCGGGCTGGTACCGCTGCCGCGCCACCTGGCTCGACGCCGAGTACTCCTCCATCGGGTACTACCTCAACGTCATCGGTACGTGGTACTTATTAGCCTTCTAGCCTAACCTAACCAAGTCCGTAATTGTAGTGACTGTTCTAAAAATAGCCTTTCAAATGTATGCCACTCCTTCTTATGGCAAAACATAATTATACTAAGTGATAGTTATGCTAACATTTGCATTATGTCAAAGGATTATTATATGTATATAGTATTATTATGCCAAAAAAAGTATGCCAAATTCATTGTGCCAAAACATTTTAGCCTTAAAATTATATGCCAAGACGAGGGATCCCGTCATAATGTTACTAAATGACCACTTCGTAGCTCAGGTTGGCTGGAATCTCGTAGATATTTGAAAATAAAATATTCATGGTTCACAGTTATAAGATCCATTACATCATGCGGACTTTTATCCCAGTCAATAACACTGCTAAATAATATTGTGAATCTTAAAGTCAACTGATTGTATCCTGACACACTGATCATCCAATTTATTATTTACAAACAGGAGTAGTTTTGATACTGAACGTATAAGATTATTTTCTAGCAGCTCCAGAAGAAATCACTGAAACAGCGACTGAAGCGGAGCCGGAGCCGGAAGAGCCGGACCACCAGAAGGTGGAGGTGCCTCTCGGAGGAAACGTGCAGCTGCACTGTCCGAAAGGTAACTTCCTACGTCACCATCTTTGTACGACAAATCAAAATATGTGATTCTATGAATCTGTACGAAATTCGTCTCTATGCAATGTTTATTACTGGTTTCCAATAATACATGGTTTAATTGCGCATGTCCTCGTACAGGGACGGTGGGGTGCTGGTGGCGGCGCGTGGTGGGCAACTCCAGCGAGTCCTGGGCGCCGGCCGGCTCGCACCACGCACACGGCGTGCTCGGTGAGTGACGGATGAGCATTTAAACCTATTTTATTCTTTTCCATTCTCTAACTCAACGAGCTAAAGTTAGGTTATGTGACAAATGTCGTAGGTCTATATTGCGGAGGTGTACAGAGCTACCACAGTCTGGTTATAGTATATGTATTACGAATCAATGAGTTAATAAAGCTATGTCTTACAAACTAAATAACAGGCTTATATACTATGATTCATCCACCATTGGTGGAGTGGGAGCGATGCTTGTGGTAACGTCCTATCTTCTCGCTGACTTGCATATTTTGTGTTATGGCAGAGGACGTGATTTCTTAGCTTACATAATTATTATTTGTGCATTGTAATTTTATTATAGAATTCAAGTTCCTGTCTGCCATAGTCTATAATGTGGTGTGTCTGTGTGCACAGGTATAAAGGACGCGCTGTACCAGGAGGGCGGCGAGTACCGCTGCGTGGGCGCACGCGGCCCGGACCTCATGCGCCTGCGCGAGCTCAAGCGTGTCACGCTCAAAGTTACCGGTACGCTACCCTCGCATTGTACCACATTAATAGTTAAAAAAAAATATATCTTCACTATTTTAGGAGCTTATTTCATCTATACATCGTTTCTCATTTATACAAAAATCTGTTCTTCAATGTCATGCACATAACTTACCCTTCATTTGATAAGCTTGAGCGCCTTCAAAATTTCTGTATCAGATTTATATTTGGTCTTCGCAAATATGATCACGTATCACAATTCCGCAACTTGCTCAAGTGGCTCCCAATTCGACTTCGACGGAATGCTCATATTCTTTCCATACTTTACAGTATTCTCTTCAATCCCCGTACTCCTATTTACTTAAAAGAACGTTTTGTGTTCCTCAATGACACACATTCGAGAACCTTGAGGTCGTCAGTAACATTACAACTGTCCACGCCCTCTCATTCCACACCATTTTATGACAAGTCGTTTACTGTCCAGGTTGTAAGGTTGTGGAATGCACTGCCTGTATCCATCAGACGTGCTCAATCCCTGGCCATTTTTAAAAAGATGGTAATGGCTTAGTTACCTTATCATGTGATTTTGAGTGGGTATGTGCTCGCTGTATATATAAGTACGTATATTGTGTGTGTGTGTGTGTGTGTGTGTGTGTGTAATGTATATATTTGTGATATATGTATATATGTGTGTATGTGTTTATGACTACACTTATAACTACCCATAGTTATAAGTGTAGTCATATTAAAATCACAAAAAATACCTAAAATAAATAGAGAACCTATTTTTAATTACAACATAGCAAATTACGAAGCTATCGCACGTGAATTGTCTGATATACGTTGGTCTGAGAGATTCGAAAACTTGAGCGACATAGATCACACGGTCGATACTTTCTATAATTCTATAATGCCAATTATAAAAAAATACACACCTCTAACTAAAAGAAAAGACCTTAGATATCCCGCGTGGTACAGTTCTTCTCTGATCAATGCACTAAATGAAAAATCAAAGTTCCATAAAATTTACAAAAAGTACAACAATCCTCGAGACAAATTAACCTATAACATGCTGAGGGATCGCTGTAACAAAATGATAGCACAATGTTATTCCAAATTTAAAACAGATGCGAAAGAGAATATCAAGAGAAACCCTAACTACTTCTGGAACTTCATTAAGTTTTCTAAATCCAATAGCTGCGACATACCGGATGACGTGTATCTACAAAATGAAACAGCGCACGGTGGCAAGGAGATCACGGAATTGTTCTCGAAATATTTTTACTCAACGTTTAACACAACTTCAGATAATAGTGGCCACCAAGATATTGGCATTAATAGCTGTAACCACATGCACATACATAATTTCGAGATATCAAAATCTGATATCTTAAAATCTTTAGAATCATTAGACATTAAGAAAGGGCCTGGGCCAGACCAAATTCCTCCAATTTTTCTCAAATCCTGTGCTAAACAACTGTATGAACCCTTGTATATAATTTTCAATCGGTCTCTATGCCTGGGTGTATTTCCATCAAAATGGAAGACTGCTCATGTTACTCCAGTTTTGAAAAAAGGTGATGCATGTAATGTTTCCAATTACAGGCCAATATCTATTCTGTCCGCTTATGGTAAGCTGTTCGAATCCCTGGTTCAAAAAACGATACTACCCTTTCTAAAAAATTACATTAGTGTCCATCAACACGGATTTTTACCAAAACGATCAACCACATCAAATCTTTTGTGCTATGTAAATGAGATCTCCGAGGCAATGGAAAAAAAACTAGAGGTCCATGCGATATACACGGATTTTTCCAAGGCGTTCGATGTGGTAAATCATAGTCGATTGGTTCGCAAGCTTGGACATGCGGGCATATGTGGTTCACTGCTGAGGTGGTGCGAATCGTACCTGCAAAATCGTTCACAAATGGTAAAAGTTCGGGGCTTTCTATCGGAACCCAAACGTGTACCATCTGGCGTCCCACAGGGCTCACACCTGGGACCATTGTTTTTCATTCTTTTTATCAACGATTTATGTAGTATTATAGAGTCGAAATATCAGTTATTTGCGGATGACCTAAAAATTTATAAAACAATTGCATGTACCTACGATACTCAAATCCTGCAAAATGATATAGATAGAATGAATGAATGGTGTGTCACTAATTGCATGTCTCTCAACGTCTCAAAATGCCACCATATAAAATTTACTCGCAAGAGAAAACCTACCCCTGTAAATTATTTTCTCAACGGAACAAAACTAGGTGAGGTTTCAAGTATTAGAGATCTGGGTGTTACAATGGATAGGAGATTGGACTTTCGTGAGCATGTCGATCACATTGTCAAGAGGGGTAGTAGGCTCGCTGGATTCGTTATTCGACAAACCAAGATTTTCAAAGATCCATCAGTGTCAATACTACTCTTTAATTGTTATGTTCGTAGCTTAGTGGAATACAGTAGCCCCATATGGTGCCCTACTTACAAAATCCATATTGACCGGCTTGAAGCAGTTCAGAGGCGCTTCATGTACCATCTAACCTTTGCGAATGGCAAATGCCGTGCGCTTGCTTCCTATGAAGCGAGACTAAGTCATTATTGCGTTAGCTCGTTACATCAGAGACGCAGTGTGGCCGATCTCACCTTCTTGTATAAAGTTGTGAATGGTTTGGTCGACTGTCCAGAACTGCTGGAAAAGGTAACGTTTGCGGTGCCTCGTGGTGGTAGCCGACTTCACAATATGAAAACTTTTGTAATGCCGACTGCTCGAACTAATCTAGGGCAACACTCGCCTATTTACCGTATGTGTTCGGCATATAATGCCATTGGTAGCGAGATAGATATATTTAATCTTAAAATCAATCACTTCAAGAAGCTCTGTTTTGAACAAAAGAGTGGATAATTTTTGATTGTACTTTTGTCAGCAGTGGTACTTTTGGTGTAACATGTGTAATTTTTTGTGTATGATAACACTATTTTAGTTATTTGCAATTCATTCTTTGTATGTTGTGTTCACATCTAGTAGGTCGTACAAACATGTAATAACATAATATTGTAAGATTAATTTTAAGTTACTAAATTGTATTGACTAGTTTTGTGAACCGTTAATAAAAAAAAAAAAAAAAAAAAAAAATTACTGTTAATATTTAAAACATGTCCATCCAAAGGTTGCCTGTAAGAGATCGCTCTTAGCGATAAGGCCGCCATTTGTACATAATTTCATGTATTGTCCATACATTTACTGTATTACTGGTGTACAATAAAGATTTATCTATCTATCTATCTATCTTCATTCCATATGATTGAAATATATTTCATTAACTATGATATTACAGCACTTACCCCAGTCTTTCATTGATAAAATTTTAAGTCCATGTTATTTTTGGTCCTTCGAACCGGTCAACCATTACCGGACAGTACTAACAACTAGTGGTGATTTCAATTCATATTAAGTTAATTGAGTCTGTGGCGATACCACATTTACCCAGTGCCATCTAGCGACAGCAAGCCGAACTACTACGCCACTACTACGTCACTACGAATCCTGCATCGCGAAAGTGAAGTTCGTACAATATATATATAACATCCCAACGACAATCGTTGGGCCGCGGTCCGCCAGGCGTGATCACCTTGCCTGGTCGGAGGATCCTCCCTTTGTGTTGGAGGAACATCACAACTCGTTCCTCCACAGTGGTGACCCCGACGTGATCTGATCACGTAACCTTCGCTGTGCATAACAGCAGCATTCTCATCATCACATCCCATTCACTTCTTCCGCATGAGCGGTAATTAAGTCTTCGCCATCCAGCACTTTCGGCACTTATATGGATACCATTGCATGCAGCGACCGCTGCAGCCTGGTTACCCTTCGGCCACACCTGCATCCAAGGCACACAGTACATGTACATACGGTCATGTAAGAAGAGGACATCTCTCCCGTCTACGTAGTCACTTCGCTATTACGCAACATTCGCCACACTACACGGGGGACTTACCTCGCCTCATCGAGGACTCACCCCATCACTGCCGAGGACTATTCACCTCAACTCACTGAGGGCTACTCACCTCAACTCACCGAGGACTACTCACCTCAACTCACCGAGGGCTACTCACCTCGACTCACCGAGGGCTACTAACCTCAACTCACCGAGGATTCGCCTCGCCTCACTGGCGGCTCGCCGAGCATTCATCTCGACGCTTCAAGCCCCAATTTACTGGGCGTTTCAACGCAGGACCGCAAGCACCGCAGCACCGCACTTGCCCCGCTTCTTCGGGACCAGCGGTAATCCCGACTCACTGGGACTAGCGAGGATGACTGTTCCGCCAAACGGAATACGCGGCGTCCAGCTATGACGAAACGGAACTATTCAAGACTGGCATTGTCATTGTCAACATGTCTCGACCGTAATGGCGATCTACGGTCCCTTTCACTGCAGTCGAGGACAGTCTCGCCCAGATGATGCAATTTTCACGCGAGTTTACCCGTGTGATTCGAATCTCGTGATTGTGAGAGACATGAAGCTCACAGCTGTGTCCCCTGCGCAGGCGGCGCCACGGCGACGGCGCTGAGCGCGACCCCGTGGCGCGGCGGCTGGCGCCTGGAGTGCGGCGCGTGCGGCCGCGGCGTGCGCGTGCTGTGGCTGCGCGGCGCGGGCGGCGCGCTGCCCCCCCTGCCCGCCGCGCTCGCGCCCGACCTGCCGCAGCACTGCTGGCGCGCCGTGCTGCACGTGGCCGAGCCCGACGAGGTACGTGCCCCCTCCCCCCTCCCCCCGCCCGCCGCGCTCGCGCCCGACCTGCCGCAGCACTGCTGGCGCGCCGTGCTGCACGTGGCCGAGCCCGACGAGGTACGTGCCCCCTCCCCCCTCCCCCCCCTGCCCGCCGCGCTCGCGCCCGACCTGCCGCAGCACTGCTGGCGCGCCGTGCTGCACGTGGCCGAGCCCGACGAGGTACGTGCCCCCTCCCCCCTCCCCCCCTGCCCGCCGCGCTCGCGCCCGACCTGCCGCAGCACTGCTGGCGCGCCGTGCTGCACGTGGCCGAGCCCGACGAGGTACGTGCCCCCCCCCCCCCCCCCCCCCTGCCCGCCGCGCTCGCGCCCGACCTGCCGCAGCACTGCTGGCGCGCCGTGCTGCACGTGGCCGAGCCCGACGAGGTACGTGCCCCCTCCCCCCTCCCCCCCTGCCCGCCGCGCTCGCGCCCGACCTGCCGCAGCACTGCTGGCGCGCCGTGCTGCACGTGGCCGAGCCCGACGAGGTACGTGCCCCCTCCCCCCTCCCCCCCTGCCCGCCGCGCTCGCGCCCGACCTGCCGCAGCACTGCTGGCGCGCCGTGCTGCACGTGGCCGAGCCCGACGAGGTACGTGCCCCCTCCCCCCTCCCCCCCTGCCCGCCGCGCTCGCGCCCGACCTGCCGCAGCACTGCTGGCGCGCCGTGCTGCACGTGGCCGAGCCCGACGAGGTACGTGCCCCCGGCCCCCCCCCCCCCCTGCCCGCCGCGCTCGCGCCCGACCTGCCGCAGCACTGCTGGCGCGCCGTGCTGCACGTGGCCGAGCCCGACGAGGTACGTGCCCCCTCCCCCCTCCCCCCCTGCCCGCCACGCTCGCGCCCGACCTGCCGCAGCACTGCTGGCGCGCCGTGCTGCACGTGGCCGAGCCCGACGAGGTACGTGCCCCCTCCCCCCTCCCCCCCTGCCCGCCGCGCTCGCGCCCGACCTGCCGCAGCACTGCTGGCGCGCCGTGCTGCACGTGGCCGAGCCCGACGAGGTACGTGCCCCCTCCCCCGTCCCCACTCGTATACCTTTCCACCTTACAAGTGTAACCTAATGTCGTATGCGCAGGTGTGGTGCGTGGCGGTGGCGCCGGCGGGCGGCGCGGTGGCGGTGTTCCCGCGCCGCGCGCCGCCCGCGTCCCCCGCGCCCGCGCGCCACTCGGTACGCGCGCTGCACAACGCCGCCTCCCCGGCCCCGCTCCCCCCGCGCCTCGCCCCGCTGCTGCTGCTAGTCGTGCTCTCATTCCTCTCTCAGTGCCACGACCGGGCCCTCCCCCGACATTGACTCTGTGAGTGAACCTCGTGTGCGAGACGCTACTCCGGGTTTACTTCATGCCACCAGGAATCTAGAAAACTTGACGCTACGAATCTAATAAAATTATTTTCTAGCGAAAAAAAATTATTGACTGGGACGAGCGAAATAGTCACCATCGTGATATACCCTCCTGTAAGCCTGAGACGCTTGTGAGGACCGGTAGCGGTCACAGCGTCGTCCCCGTGACGACCGTGGGCTCGTCCAAATTGTAAACCATTCTCTTGCCGTCCGTCTCGGATCTCTGTCGCCTCCCGCAGGACGGCGACCTATCTATCTCCTATTCTAGTCTTCGTAGTTCTATGTATGTAAGTATCATTTGTTCCGTAGCGTGTCTATACTCGTATTAAGTGTAACTCCCACGTCCGCTGTGCCACTCACTTTGACGGAGTGCTGCCAGAAATGGCTTCCAAACTTTAGGAACTTGTCAGAAGACCGATCTCATTTTGTATCCCCCAAGTCATCATTAAATGTTAGGCTCTCGTGTACTACAATATTTTTTGAATTGTCGTATTCGAGACTTCGTGTTATAAACGCTAGGTTTGCAGGAATACACTTTTGTCAAGTGTAATATCACTATTCTGGCGAGGTGAAACTGTTGTGTTGTTTCACCCGAGCGCTCGTCGGTGGCGGACGTGTTTTGGCCTAATCTTTGTCTCCATTCGTTAAGTTCCCCTGTGACTTGGTAGAACTCCCGTGTCCTAGACTACACTTTTAACTCCGCGCTTCTCCTATATCTCCTGCGTGTCCACTTTATTTCTTACGTGTAATTTAGAAACAGGAAACAAATGTGCCAAATTGTTGATATTTTATAATAGATTATCTTATATTAATTATATATTATGTACGTTACGTTCATATGGATAAATATAATGGAATGTGAATTACTATAGTGCAATGTGAACACCAACGATGTTATGATTAAGTGGGGAGTGCAATGCTCCGCTAGCTGTAACTACGATATATTTTATATAGATGTCAAATTCTTAACAAATAAATATGAAGTGTATCATAGCTTAACTGAATCGTGTAAATTTCGATGTCAATTTTAGACGTCCGTTTAGGTCGGCCGTGTTTTGTATGAACGAAGTACTACTAACATTTGCTACCACAAGTTTTGCAACAATCTCGTAGCTGTAAGTGTAACAAATTTTTATCAAATGTTCGATGTTATGTGACGCCGGGTCTCGGCGTCTCTGTCCTTAGATTGTGTTTAGTGACGTTCCTTTTCCCCTTTTCTATACTGTTGGGCTCTCTCTACCAGCGGGACGAGCATGCACGTGGCACACGTGTGCGCACGCGCATGGACGTCCGCTCCGTTAGTAATTGTTGTTGTTAAGAGTTGTGATATGAGCGGAGGCGCGGGCGCGTCGGGCACGTCACGTCACGTCACGTCACGTCGCGTGTTATTGTCGATCTTACAAACCATTTATCGTTAGTTTAATTAGGTGTAGCGAGATGTATTTTTGTACCGTCTCTGAGCGTTTTATCGTCAATTGGACAATGAGTTTGGAAAATATAATTCATAATATATTTAAACAAAAAAACGTTGTTTCGTTTATGTACCTGGAAATGTGAAAAACGTAATGTTCCGTCCATTGCGGCTCGGTGTAGATAGTTAAGGAAGTCCGTAGCGGCCGGCGCCGCGCGCGCGCCCCTGGGCCGCACTGTCGCGTGCACCGCGTGTGCAGCGTGCACCGCGTGTGTAGCGTGTGTAACGTGTGCATGACGCGGGCGCGCGCGCGACACCTTCACTAGTGTTGCTCAGCTACTCCTCCCGCGTGGCTGCTGGCGCACGATCGAGTGAACATCACTCACTTAGCATAACAGTCTGGATCTTTGTCGGGTAAAACAATAAACAATGTTATTGATGGATTTGTACTCCATTGTATAAGAAATGGTCCACACACCTTTATAGGTGTGCTCTTGCCATACTTTACCAGCTAAAAGTTTTCCTGTGTCGTCAGCAGTCGTGCGTTGTACCCGTAGAGTCTGTCGTCCTTCCCCCGCCCCGTGCTCCCCCCTCAGTGTCGCAAGAGTGCCGCCTGCCGGCAGTAGGCTCTGCCGCCCTGTCCTGCCCGCTTGGCGGAAGATCCGGGCTGTACCAAGCTCCGTCATGCTGAGACAACTCGGTGACAACATCTATAGAAACTAAAACTAAAAACTGCCAGGAAGTCAGATACAAGCCCAGAAAATGTGAAAACCTTCAACAAATTGCAACAGAAAAACGGCTTTAGAAAACTATAATCTTTATAAAAAATTGTTTCACTGGATCGACTGCTTGTGACAGCTCTCTAAACATTCTCACCGAGTTGTCCCCACGTTGTCACTGCCGCTAGAGTTCACACAACTGGCCAATGAGTCGGATACTGCGAGACAGTTTCGCTGACACACTACCTAACGTAACGCAGTGGACAATCTGTGGCAGTGCCAACATATTATCTTGATGTGTAGGGTTGTCAGACTTCTGTGATATCTAATAATTTAGAAATGAATTCATAACAAATGTTAAAGTCGAACTCACCACGACCGGTGTATTGCTCCTTGTGAAAATCTTTGAAATACAAGTTGTAAATAAAGTTAATTCTATCCAGAGTTATCTTGAAAATCGCTATAGTACTTTGTACCTAAAATAAAATACAGTCTGTCTGGTCAGTTATAACCATTTTGAGTCTGGCAACCCTAGTGCGTGACGGTGCGCGTGCGGCTCGTATCTCCTGAATTCACGTTGTAGCGTCCATGCGATAGTCAAGTGTCAGCGATGCGTATCGGTGCCAACACATTATTTATGATATAGACGTACCTACACACCGACTGTCACGCATATTTACATTTTATTATATACATTATTGTTTACTTTGATATTGAATGTACAGAATCCATATATTCATCGCCACGTTATGGAAACTCGTGTACCGGATAAAATAAACGATCGAAAAATAAAAGCGCTCTTTCATTTGCTGGAAACCTTTGATAAGTTCTGCTAATAACAATATACACTCTAAATGTTTGATCTTAAGACATAATTTGCTCCGAGGGCTGTCGGGAGGGATTTTAATAATTCTAATTTGGCTAAGGGCGCGCTCGGAGTCAGCGGCGCGTGCAATCGACGCGGACCGAAGTTCATGGAATTGGGACGAGGCTCAGTATCAAAGAATATCTGTATTTAGTGCTGTGAGTAGGTATACATCGGAGAAGGACGAAACGCTTGTCAGATGGGTGAAAGTTCGAGACTTTGTAAGATTAATGGAGCATGACCGATTAGCATAAACTGTTTATATAATTTTATTGAAAACAAAAAGACCCAATCTTATATTAGTGGCTCGTCTACCAGTATTTTGCAAAATAAGCAGCTAAAGTGCTGACATAATGTAATAAAACATCTTACTCATGGAGTAATTCTACCTTCCTGTAGATAGACTATGTGTCCATAGATTGTATATGTTGCCGGGTACCGGTAGGGGCCTCGACACGTAAATTTTATTAAACTGTTAGGCGAGGGTTGACGGACACTACTTTTATTGAAGACGTGCTTCGTCGGATTTTATCCATGTAGCCTCACATGGATAACATCCTGTATATTTGTAGGTACGGGTATATGGGGCGAGGTAAGGCTGTGAGATTCACTATGTTGATCTTTACGAAAGCTCTCCGGCTTTTTGTTTTAGTACAAAATTTCAGCCGCTAAAACGTTCCAATTTTTTTGATCGAAAATAATTCAATCATGGTAAGAGAATTTCAAAATATTTATTCCGAGAGTTAGCAAGAACCAAGTCCGATTTTAATCATTAGGTCCCTACTATAGTTAAGTTAAAAAAAAAAACACTTTTGGTACCGATCGAATAGAGCTCGCTAAAGTGGGTATTACATCTTCCTAAATTCAGAAACCTGAATTTAGAAAATTCTGAATTTAGAACAGTGTAATTGCATTTAGGAAGCAAAGCTTCCTAATTAGGAAGCTATTTAGGAAAAGAATGGTTTCCGACGTCCTAAATGGCTAAATCGGATGAGTGTAATTACGTTTCCTAAATTCAGGACGCTCAGGCGCCGCGCGCCTGCCGTCGAGAGCGCACGTTTGTCTTTCCCTCCCAATATAATATTGCGTATGTACCGACGAAATAAATGAAATTTTACATCATTTAGTATGCTAATTATTCAAATCGATCAAGGAAAAATTATATGATCAGTCCAGGCGGGATTTGAACCCGCGATCCTTCTTTTACAGGGAGAATGCTTTGACCACCTAGCTACCAGACTCACGCCCACACCAATCTGTATCCGTCTTTAAGGCGATGGTGGAGCAATCTACCGACGCTCTTACGAGCTATGCTATCGGAACCAATGAATGATCTGTCATTCATTTTATTCATTGATTTTTGCTACTCCGCCCAAATGTTTGAATGAAATTTTACAGCATGTAGTAGGTATGCTAATTATACAAATTGATTATGAAAGAAAAAATTCGTTCGTCGTTAAGCTAACCGCAAGGGTTATGGCAATATCAATATTTTGTTTTTTGTTTATAGTATTGAGGGCATTTTGACGCAATTCACTCGACAGTCGACACGTCCGTCCCTTGCCGCTCGTCCTTCAAAAATGATTTAGGATCCTAAATTAGTGAACGTGTAATCGCGAGCTTCGGTGACTGAATTTCTTTTCCTAAATAGCTTTCTGAATTTAGGATTCTGAATTCAGGAAGATGTAATACCCACTTAAGACTAACCAAATGATCACCAAGTCAACAAGTTTATACCAGTAGCCGTTCAAGAGTTCCTGCTAGCAACACGTAGCAACAAAACTTTGGTAAGTAGCTGTTGTACTGTAGGCAAAAGAGATACCTATATAATGAAGTTGTATGAAATGATTTTTACTTATCTTCTTTGCCGACTGTACCTATGGAGGTTCTTACAAAAAGTAGTAAGTAAATAAAAGATGCACTGGCGCACGGCGCACCGGGCGGTCGGGTGGCAGCTAGTTACGGATAAAACGAGAATAAAAAACATTATCTGAAAATAAAACATAAAACGTCGGATTTAAAGCACAAATTCGCTATTTAATGAGGCAATTACACGGGAATGGCTCCTCGCAGCTTCCGTACCATGCCGTCTCCGTCTCCGTCTGCCCCTCCGAGTTGGCCATAGTTCTCTCAGCAAACTATTCTCATGTAGATACGCCTTAATTTTCTTTTACTACATAAACTAAAACGGGAACGACTCTTCTTTTTATTTGAATTTAGTTCGAAACAGTTTCATTTGTTAGTCTTGTTTGAAACAGAACGAAGATAAGTTCGTAAGTTCTGATCGGAAAAATTATGATAGTCATAGTAGAAGAACCCGTATGAACTCAAGCAGTATCTATGTGGCACAATAGTAGAGCGTTCGAAGATTGCGGGTTTAATTCCTTCTCAGTATTTGTATACCTACACAAATATATGCTTTATATTTACATTGTTTCCGAGTTAGATATGTACCATGTATTTATAAAAATTAAAAAGTACAGTCAGCCAAGTTTTAGGTACCTATATTTATGATCGTTCATAAATACCTAAGTCAGCCAAAATCCATACTTACTATTACTATTATAAATATGAAAGTAACTCTGTCTGTCTGTCTGTCTGTCTGTCTGTATGTTACGCTTTCACGCCTAAACTACTGAACCGATTTTGATGAAATTTGGTATAGAGATAGGTTAGACCATGACAAAGGACATAGGCTATGTTTAGTCGCGATAACCGACATCCACGCGGGCGGAGCCGCGGGCAAAAGCTAGTAGTCTATAGATTATCTATCCATAGCTATACCTACTATACTCCCAGTGCCTACCTCCGTGCTTACCCCTCTATAACGATCACGTTCGTTTCCGTGTCGATGGTCATTTACCTTTTTATCTGCGTCTTCTGCCTATTTCCTTGTTCCGCCTTCCTATTACAATGCTTTCTTACAAAAACTCTGACAATTAAAAGAAATAATATACCTATAATAACAAAAGCAAAGATCGGATACTCGCCATAAACTGCCATAGTAACCATTAAAATACCATGAGCTGAAACAGTACTAGTAAGAATAAATGTTGTAGAACATTACAAATTGTTTATTTATTAAGATATCGGCGGCTATTCATCTTAGGATTCATCCATGCTGACCGAACTACGGTTGCACTTTATCGCAAGTAGCTTAAAAATAGTTTATTCAATATTAATTAACCATGCCCAATATAATAGAAAATCAAACGAACTTACCTGTAAGTGAAGTTCGATGATTTATTAAACAATGTGATTCGCCCGAGAGATTACATTTTAATTTATTTGTTGCAGCACGCGTCAGTGCTGCCATCGTACACAATTTTATAGCAACATTTTAAAAAGAAAAAAATGTTAGCTAACTTGAGGGTATCTCATACACGTTTTGTGTGGCGGCCATCGTGCACTTGTTTTTTCTTGTGTGTTAAAATATATTAGAATTATAGTGATAGTTTGTGTGATTTGTGTCGGAACAAGATGGGAAAGCGTAAACATTACAATGGTGATGAAGAGGAATACTTAAGACGAAAAACCAAGAAGCTAAACGCCAAAAGTCAAAGATTCGTCGCATACAATTCGACTTCCAGTAATCTTCAAAATCAACCGATTGGGATTATGGTGAGTACGACGACGATGTGTGGTGATATGATATGTGGACGAACATCCTTTATAAATGCGATAGCACAATGAACTGGAGTCTCCATATCGAGTATGTTTCCGATAAACCGTGCCCAATATAATAAGGCAATAACTCGCAACGCCTAAGGAACGACACCTAAAATATCCATATATTAAAAATATCTGAGGCTTTTGCCAGCCCAACGGTTTTATTGTCCTGTGCGATACGCCTCAAAAGCCTGTTTAATAACGATTTATCACTCCGATCTGATATTCGGGGTACAATGGCTGAAACAATACGAAATAATCCTATAAAAGCGCTTCTTTGTTCTCGGTATTAAATCGCTGGCGGCGGGGCCGGGCGCGGGCCGCGGTCCCACCGCCGGCCGGCGAGTTCAGTGATACTGCCGGTACTTATGGTAATTCTCACATATTGTTCCTCTTTCATACTACAATTATTAATTCTGATAAGATTTTATATAATAGTACGCACAGTTAGGTATGAAAGGAACTTCATCCCCTGCTTGCTTAAGCTATGCTGTCGTAGTTTTTCCAAGCAACTACAATATGGGGTTCTTCGAGAAGGGCATTAGAAGGTTCCAACAGAGTCTGCAGCACTAGTGTGACGTCACTGGTGTTGCCGACGTTCATAGGTCACCGTAATCGTTGTAACATACGGTTCATCAGATGGGCCTACACCACTGCAGAACAGAACCCTTCGGGGATTTACTTATTTGTATGCTTATTTACTTAAGTGAAGAACGTGGCTCGCAAAAGTTAGTCACTTAAGTCGTCCCTCGGTGCTCGAAGTGAAATAATTCCTCCGCCGCCATGACTCCGGAACCTTCACAATTCACGACAATGCGACAATGCATGTACCACTTGACAGTTAGAACAACACTTATGTAAATTCGCGTGCATTGTTCCCTTTGTTCGTCGCCGGCGACAACACGCGCGATGTAGCGCCGCAATATATGGTGAATGTATGCTTATCTTCTTGAATACATCTTAAAAGACATTGCTCTATCAAGTTTTCATTCTTCTATTAAGGGCTCATTCTTTGTTCTGATTTAAAACCAGTTCGGTAGAGTAGAAGCATAGTTTAGACTACGAAGTTTACCCATGACTTTCAAAATGATAGATTTTGTTTGAACATTGTTGCTTGATATAAGAGATTTACCAACAATCGCAATAATTAGTCCATACACATAATGGCGATATTAGAAGGTATCAGACTAGCGATCCAGTGGCCACCACACTTACGAGTTCAATCCTTATCGGTAGTAAGTATGCAATTCTTTGAAAATTGTATGAAAAGTGTAGAACAGCTAGGCCCACTACAATGCGATCATCAATCGATTCTGTGCCACTACAGGTGACAGTGGCACAAAAATGAATTATTTTTCCATTCTGTCCCACTAGGATAGGGGACTCTTTTATCCGCACTTTGCCTCTCTTCTTGGGCCATTGTATGTGGTTATGTGCCACTAGTGGCAAATCGGAATATATCATCTAGGTATAATAGGATGTTCCAATCAAGACCAACGTTATACGCCTACCCGTAGCAACCGAGCTCATAGTACTCCTGATAAAGAACGTCTCCCATAACCCGGGTAGTAATTGCTATAGATATGGTGTGGCTGGCCGCTTGCCAGACTAAAGTCCGTGGCAGTCTGTGTGACGGCCGCAAAATGACCAAGCCGCACTTTCTGACCACGATATAAAAGGCTGTTTGTTCTGCATGCAACACTTGATGATCATTCGTTGTACTTAATCGACATACAAAAATAAACTTTATATTTTTTGACCTAGACATTAAACTTACTGTGTTTTCTAGTTACCAAGAAAGTAGATGAAATATTCATGAACAGTGTCGTTCAACTTCATTGCAGTTGGATGCGGAATTTAGCGTAGATAAAAGAACTCAAGCTACACAAAACCTCCACCCCTCAGGCACCAACATGCGATGCTCTAATTGTCAATCAAGTGAACACGCCACCAGACCGCACCAGACAGAAAACACGAAGCCAAAGAGCGGGTACAGGTCAACATTTCAAAGTTGGCGCTCTTCGCAAAGTGGCCCACAGACTCGGAACTAATTAAAAATTGCGCAAAGTCGTCCGTCGTCGTGTCGGTGTCGTGTCTGGTGACGACCTAAGTGTCATTTCAGCACTTTACAGTTGCAACTCGGTGCTCCTTTGTAACGAACTTGGGCCAAAGTTTAAGCTTGTAATGGCGCTATTGTGGCGTTGCTTTTGCATTATTTTTTCTTTATTTGTTACATTTAATGCCATTCACGTTACAGAAAATAATTTTCTTTGTGATTTTTTCTGGCGGTTTCGAAGTAGGTATCCGTCAATAACTCAGTACGGTAGGCCTATCAATAAAACCTATTTAGATAAACCAATAATACGGTTTTTATGAGGGCGACTGCCACATAACCCCTAACCGCCAGAGGAGAGCCTGTACCACAATCTTTTTGGTCAACCAGCGAATAGGTTTAGCTTCGGCCCTTGAAGACATTGGTAGGGCTCCAAACCACCCAGAAGATGATAAATGTACAATGTATAACCTACAGTCAAAGAAAGCACTGTTAAGTATACATGATATCTACACTCGGACTAAATACGAAACTTCAATTACTTCGGCAGAGGCCCGCCTTGCGCAAAGTGCACGCCCGGCCCAATATTTGTGTTGGCTCCATCGCAATTCAATCCCGGCGCGGGCAGAGTGCTGACCAATGCTTTGTCGCTGCCAGATACTCGACCACCCGCCATCCCCAAGTAAATAGACGTCTTTTTATTAAAGATTCTTTCCTAACTATAGAAATATTCTTGATCTAAACTTTATACTTGTGGCAGACTGTGTAGGAGTTTACTCAAGTATTTCTCTTTCAAACGAATAGACTCACGGAAAAGACAGCCAGTTTTTGTTGCCCTGTCATAGTTCATGTCTTAAATAGCCCAATTATACGTCGTCTTACAAAAGTATATCACCTAACTAAATAATTAACTATGCCCGCATAACTGTCTTCGAAACTTTGCTTTGCGAAATTAGAACCTTTGAGTAATATTTAAAGCTATTCGGCTCCTCCACACAAGCTGCACTATACGTAGTAGTTGGGTAGGTACGTGGCCACTACACACAGTTAATCCTACTTTACAACTGCAGAGCGAGCTCCAACGGTCCTTTGTTCAACAAAAACGGTTTTATTCACAAATGAAAACGCACAAAAGCATTCATTCAGCGTTTCAGTTTCAATAAAAATGATTTATCTCACAAAAATAATGTCGTTTAAGACCGGAGCCACACCAGCGGGGATGGCTCCCATCCTTCGGCTCAGTTTTATTACTATCGGCAAATAATAATGCGCTTTTGTCGAACCAATGTTAGCGGTGCATCTATGGAATGGTTGTTTGTGCCGAACTGTGTGAAATGAACTATTTTTTTTAAAGGAATGTTTGAACCGAAGTCACTAATATTCACTCTAACCCCTCCAACTAAGCTAAATTGCTTCTGCTAGGAGTGAGTTCACGTCAGTAGTGTAATGGCCAGGATTCGAACCCGGGACCTCTCGATCGTAAGGCCGACTCCTAACCACTCAGCTACCGACGCTTTTAATTTTTTTATTTTTTTTTTTATTTTTTATTTATAACAAAGCGATATATGATAATGGATATAAAAACACCCATTAAACCCTTATGGGTTTATCTTGGGTGTGACTGTCTGTACATTCTTATAATAAATAATAATCATTTTACACTTATACAACAAACACAAGGTCTTATAATTTCACCCGTAACAAGAAATAATAATGAATAATAGTATCAGGTGCAGAGTAGGCAGGCGCATACAGTTCTAGCTCTAAAACCGGTTTGTTGTTTACGCGCCGCGCGCCCGAAGACATAGATACAGGGTGACTGCTAGATGGTTATTAATTACAATAATTTATGGTATATTTATATTAATTATTTGAAATTGAATTTTGAGATTATATTGCTAAGTTATTATTAATTAGAATTTAGTTATATATGAATTATATTTATTTTTATTAATTATAATCATTATATTATAGTATTTATATTAATAATGTTATAATTCTATTATATTATTATGTTATTTTATTATATTATTTATATTAATTATGTTATTTTTGTAACGGTTTCTGTAAGGTTGCTATTTACTTCAGGTAGGTACATGTGTTTAAGAACTCGTTTTAGGTTGAGAAGATTTATTTTATTTCTGATTTCTAATGGTATCTCGTTTATAAGTCTAGGTAGTAGATACTCTGTAGTACGTTCGCCATAGTAGTTTTTGGCTGTTTTAGTAACCAACTTTTTATTAACTATTTTACGTGTCGTGATTTGATGTTCTATTAGGTTGTGATTGTATTTAAAATAGTTTTCTACCACTAGCACCATTTTCACCCTCTCGTGAACAGGTATCACTTTGCAATATTGAAATATTTGCTCATAGTTGTTCTTAAACCGAGTTCGAACATTACCAGGCACAATCGATTTTAACAAACGAAGTTGTATGGAATATATTTTACGCAAATATGATGGAAATGTGCGTCCATAGCTACTGAGCCCATACAGTACAATGCTCTCCGCTAGTGCTGTGTACATGTCTAGTAAGATAGGGAAAGGTATTTTATATCTCAGAATGCAAAATTTTGCCAGAATGGCGCGAAGTTTATCACACACAGTGTCGACATGAACCGACCAATTGAACCTTTCATCTATTGTAACGCCTAGGTATGTAATCTGAGACACCTTTTCAATGCTTTTGCAGCGACATTGAGTTCCATTTCCATGCAAGCAGTCGTGGTCGTGGGCAACCAAATTAATGTCACTATCTGTGCCGCTCCTATTGTAGGCCGATGATACATGTAGCATCTTAGTTTTTTGTGCATTCAGTACAAGTCCTGCATCGTGAGACCACTTCATAAGAAGCGAGAAATCTGTTTGGAGTCTACTATTTGCTGCCACTATGTCACAATCAGCCGAGATGAGGCATGTATCATCAGCATACTGGTAAACGATACAGTTTTTTATTAGGTTATTCATGTCATTCACATAAGCAAGATAATGTAGAGGGCCAAGCACAGATCCCTGTGCTGTTCCCCTCGTAACATCAATTTGGTCGCTCAATTCGTCATCGATCCTCACCTGATATGATCGATTCTTTAAATAGTCTGCACACCATGCCAGAAGGGGACCGCGTATGCCACTGTGTTCCAGTTTCTGTAGGAGTATATCATGTCTCAGCATGTCAAATGCTTTGCTGTAGTCTATAAAGACCATGAGAACATGTTTTTTTTGGTCCAGACTGCTGTTCACATAGTCTGTGAAACTGGATAGCAATTGTGTTGTGCTTTTTTTTGGCTGGAAAGCAAACTGGTTTTCCGATATAATTTGATGTTGCCTGTAAAAGTCGTGAATTTGGCTGCATATATATTTTTCTACAACTTTATCAATAATGGGTAATATTGTAATGGGCCTATAATTGTTATAATCGTTGGTAGGACCTTTTTTATAAATAGGTCTAACTATACCTGTTTTTAATTCGTTTGGGTATAAACTCTTAGTCAAACTTACTTTAATTAATTTTGCAATTGCATAAGATAGCGATTCAGAAATTACTTTAATGTCAACTGCTTTAATTTTGTCTATTCCGGGCGCTTTGTTGGTTTTAATGTTTTTAATGATTTTATTAATGTCGTTTGGTGTAGGGTCTTTTATGAGCATGGAAACATTTGCATCTTTAATATAGGAGTTCGGGTCGAGTAGTGGGGTATTGCATTGGGGCACTATGGATTTTACGGTGTTTTCGAATTCGTTAGCGAAATTATTCGCTATGGCTTTACTACAAGTGTTTTGTTGGTTGTTAAATGCTTTTAGAATTACATTATCCAGGGACAACTTCATTCGACCTGTCATGCCGTTTAGGATTTCCCACAGTTTTTTGGGATTGCCCCTGTTATTATTAATTTCTTTTTTGTAGTATTGGTTCCTAGTTTTCGCCACAGTTTTATTACATTTATTTCGTAACTTTGTATATTGTAGTTGTAGTACTTTATTTGTAGGATCCTTTTTTAATGCTATTAATTTTTCGTCTCTTAATTTACAAATTTTAATTATTTTATTACTAACCCATTTTTTGCTGTTCCTAACGGATGAAGTTATTTTTATCAAATATTTAGATTTTTCGTAACAGTTATCTATGTTAGTTTTAATTGTACGGTATATTTTATTTGGACATGTGACATTTTCTATATTATTCCATACAATGTCACATAGCTCCTTCTCGAGCAAGGATTTGTCATATCGGAGCACATAGTTACAATCACCCTGTATACGTGCAGTAGTTGGGAGCGACGCCACAGTGACACGGTGGTCCGCTAGTACTGTACCGAGCACCGCACAAAACACATCCTGCGTGCGGGATCTTATAAATATGTGATCAATACAAGTTTTTGTTAAAATATTTTTTCTAGATTCTATTCTCGTATATTCTTTGATCCCACACACAAGACCGTGTTCGTATAATAAGTCTAGATAGGATTGTGCTACAGTAGTTTTGACTTTAAGATCTATATTGATATCTCCAATCAGAATGATATCCTGTGTATGATAATGCCCAAGAATATTGCCCAGCTCAACAAGGAAACGAGTCTTACTCCGCGCTGGTGGCCTATATAGTGCAAACAGAACGGCGGTCATATTCGAATTTGTATTTATTTTGCCTATAATACATTCAGTGTGGATAGTGGTGGTTTTATATGGTGTAAAATTGTGATTTTTGTGTACGTAGATTATTATACCACCACCTTTCCGCCCATTCCGTAGTTCTGTGTGCATGTTATAGTCACGTATATGATATAAACAGCTGATTCGTTCCGATATACCAACCTCGGTCAGCACAATAACATCTATATTTTTGGTTGAGTTACTTAATAATAACTCTAGTTTGGCGAAGTTTTTTATTAATGAGCGAATATTGACATGGAGGTAAGTTAGATAGCCTAAATTATTGCAAGGGTTAGGTAGCTGTTTGAAATAGCATGAGATTGTTGGGCAGTCGCTTATTTCGGTGACATTATCTTTGATGTCATCCATTTTTAGGGGTTTTTTTTTTTGTTGATAGACTTATCTTTACAAACACACAATTATGACTACGCGAGGTTTTTTATATCAGCCTCAGAGCGTACGACGATGACTTTCGCTTTATCGGTTTTACGTAAAAGTACCCTACCTTCTCTGCACCAAATATATTTGTAGGTCTCCTTCAGTTCCTGCTTGGCTTTCCACAGTAGACTTTTAGCATATGGAGTTATTGCTTGGCGTATAAATACTTTATGCTTCATTACTGCTTCATCACAATTAGTGGCTACATCAGAGACCCGTAACAATACTTGTCGAGCTGCGTCTACCCACTGCATCTTCATTTCTTCATTTTGCAACTTAATGTGAAGAATTCCTGGCTTCCCTTCTTTCATGGGCATTCGTTTGATATCCTTTACCTCCTCCAGTTTCCTCGTCAGTTTATTTGCTAGTCCTCCAGCGATTTCTTTCAATCTTTCGTTTTCTTGAAAAGGAATTCCTTGTACTTCTACAATTTTTTTTAGATCTCTCTGTTCATATTCTATCATACGTTGTTCTTGCGCCTCCAATCTTCTTTCTAAGTGCTTGTTGCGGTTTACAAGGTCCGTATTTTTCTTTTCCAACTCCTTGATCTTTTCTTTAAATGCTTCAATGCTCTCCAGACATTCATCCATCTTATCACTCGTAAACTGCACTGATTGTTGAAGCTCTTTCAGTTCACGTTTGAACAGTTTATCCATATGTTTAGTGATATCTGCTACGAGCTTTTTAGTATCTATGGGGTAAATAGCTCCATCCCTCTGCTCATCGTCATCCTCATCGTCTTCTCCATTGTCCGGAACTACAACTGAGTTTCTTTTTGAGGATTTAGCCGCGCACTCATGGCAGGTCCACTCGAGGTTTTCTGCTACTTTTAGTAGGTCTAGTTGTTTAGTGGTAAGCTCGGTGCAGGCGGTATTTGCATGAGTCAGGCTGCTACACTTGTTGCATTCCAGTCCTGGAGACTTCTTGGTTACATTCTTATTACAACGCATACATTTTCCCATCTTGAGGGTAATTGCGACACTTTTTAACGATTTTGATATGTGTTTAATAGGTACATTGAGCTTCGGATTATAGTAATAATTATAAATATAAAATAGGTCCGATTTTTATCACCATGTAAGAGTTATGATAAGGACATCGAAATAAAATATACTGCATGAGATATTACGAGTACACTTATACCTAGTCTTGGATTAACCAAAGTCACAATAGCCCCCAAGCCGCACCACTAAGACCTGGAAACCCCTGCCAGCTCACGTTTTTCCTTCTTCCTACAGTCCCGGGTCCTTTAAGCGGGGCCTGAAAAGGCATCTAATGAGGCCGTCAAGTTAAGTGCCACCACTGTTAACATGGTACATGTTTACGATGGTGACCCTCTTTCCGAGACTTTGCCTTTAGCTTAACATCAGGCGAGGTGAAGTCAAATTGACGTGTTCTTTATAAAAAAAGCCTTAGTTAGTATTGTGACTTCATCCAGGATTCCTTAGGGCCTAAGGAATGATTTGCAGTGACATGTGGTCAGTATTGGTTGTCCTATGACTGAGATGATAGTGACAGCACAGTCTAACGATTCATACTACATACAGTCGGTCAACGAAGCCGTCTAGACAGAGCAATTGTGCGGGGGGAGAGGGGTGGTGGGGGACGGGGTATTACTCGGTACGCCCATACATTTTACTCGGTACTAAGGATTCAGGGCTGTCTCATTTTTGTAATCACACTAATCACGTGATTTTTTTTTCAAGGCTCGTATTGTTTGTTAAAATTGTTTTTTTTTCGTTTTCTATATTTAGCTATCCAAGATGGCGGACATGAAATTTTCACAAAAATCGATATGGGTATCGTTTTCAGGGTTTTTGGGGTCGCTGATTGCGAATATAACATCCATTAGGTGATCCAATATGGCGGACTCGAAATTTTCACTAAAATCGATATGGGTATCGTTTTCAGGGTTTTTGGGGTCGCTGATTGTGAATATAACATCCATTTGGTGATCCAAGATGGCGGACTTGAAATTTTCACTAAAATCGATATGGGTATCGTTTTCAGGGTTTTTGGGGTCGCTGATTGCGAATATAACATCCATTTCGCGATCCAAGATGGCGGACTCGAAATTTTTACCAAAATCGATATGGGTATCGTTTTCAGGGTTTTTGGGGTCGCTGATTGCGAATATAACATCCATTTCGCGATCCAAGATGGCGGACTCGAAAATTTTACTAAAATCGATACGGGTATCGTTTTCACGGTTTTCGGGGTTGCTGATTACGAATATGTTATTCATGTAGCAATCTCAGATGACTGGATGGATGATATATTCGTAATTTAGCAACTCTGAAAACCTCCAAAACATGCTCATGTTGACTTTGTGGGAAATTTCAAGTCCGCCATCTTGGATCGCTAAATGGATTTTATTATACGTAATTAGTCACCACGAAAACCTCGATTTGTTTTTTTTAAATTTCAAGTCCCCCATCTTTGATCGTCGGTAACATGGTCGTCAAGCCCGATAGCAGACAATTGCCGGCAGGCAATCATACGATGGGAAACTGTCGACTCCCAACTGATCGTGTGTAGCCGCAAAACTGACAGCAGGGCATGGCCACCAGGCCAAAATCGCTTTCGTGTGTGGGCGCTGTCGACTTAGGACTGCAGGCCGCCCGATACGATTTGAAACTGCAGGCGAACTGATCGTGGATAGGCTCCTTAAGAATATATCATCAATTTAGCGATCCCAGCGATTAGCGAAACTCGAATTGGAATCCGAATGCAACCCCGAACCCGAACCCGAATCAATATCCAATTTCAAGTCGGAATCGAAATAGAAATTCGAAATCGAAAACGAAATCGAATTTGAAACCGAAATCGAAATCGAAATCGAAACCAAAATCCAAAAACTCAGACTTAAAATATTACGTTTGCTTGATCATAATTGGTTGAGTAGAACCGGAGATATAACCAAAAGTCGCAATAGCCGACATCCATGCGAGCGGAGCCGCGGGCATCATCTAGTAATATAAATTAGCGTGAGTTGGTGTGCCTTGACAGAACAAAGAGAACGAATAGGAGTTATATATAGAATATTACAGAAAAATTATATATAAAAACTGAAGTGACAACCCTGACAAAACTGCAAAAGGCGGCATTTCCCCAAACATCAAACGCGATGAACTACTGTAAGATCTCTCGTTATACTGTGGTGACAGCTTCAGTCTATTTAGTTTCTAGAACAGTGTACTATTCATATACAACACAATCATGTTTTCTTCTTCCTAATCCTGAGTTTCTCAAGCGGGGAGTGAAAAAGTCTCTGTGCCAAAGCTTTTCTTTTACCTACTCTTTGGGATTCATTGTAGTTCATACAAGCTAAATTTGCATTGAGTCCTGTGACAATGTACCCCGGACCTAAAGAGTGCGAATGCTATCGAATTGACTCCGCATTTCAGTAATGAGTGTCGATGTGCGCTGTACCGTCCGAGGTCCGAGCCGGCCGGGGTCGGCGCCCGACGCGCGAGGCGGGAGGGGGGCAGGAGGAGGGGGGAGGGTATCGGACGGGCACTTCCACCGAGACGTGTCTAATATAAGGATATTGCACGTCAGCTGGTTTCTATACGATCGCATCTTCGGGGAAGGTGCTTAGTGAAGTAAAAAATATATTGGTTGTGTGTCCATGTGTCTGTGTGTGCGTGGGCGATGTCAGTAGTTCAATAAGTCAAGCAGAAAGGGTGACATTTTGTGATACCTTTTTAACCCCCGACGCAAAGAGAGGGGTGTTGTAAGTTTGACGTGTTTGCCTGTATTTGGCATCATAGCTCCCGAACGGGTGAAGCGATTTCAATTTAGTTTTTTTTGTATTAAAGGTCACTTATTTGCGAGTGTTCTTAGACATGTTTGATGAAAATCGGTTGAGCCGTTTGGAAGTTATGGGGGTTAAAGTGGGGATGGGGAGTGTCGGAGGTTTTTAAATTTAAATATTGTTTTTTATTAAATTAATCATAAAAGTTATGTATCGCCTGCAAATCAATGCTACTTATTTGAATGATTTTTATAGCATTTATTATGCTAACTTTTAATTTCGAAAAACATCGGAAAAAATGAAATGCTCAAGTGAGACTTGAACTCACGACCTTTCCCTTACAGGGGGAATGCTCTTCCAACTGAGCTATTGAGCCACACCTGAATCATTTCACATTTTCCTTCTATTTATATCCGTCTTTAAGGGCGACGGTGGAGCCATCTACCAATAATCTTACGAACTGTTGGAAATAATGAATGATTTTCCAAACATTTTTAAACATTGATTTTTGATGACACCGCCCCAATATTTGAATGATTTTTTGTAGCATTTATCTTGCTAACTTTTAAGTTCAATGCTACTTATGTCAATTACATGATACTTCCTAAAGTTTTATGCGAATATCACTCATTGAAATAAAATCACACACACTGTTTAACAGATTCTAATCTGAATTTTATCGCGATTTATTTGATATTATTTACATAAACCAACGTTTCGCCATTTTTTCTGCAATCATGGTCGCAGGCTGACTAAAGATGGTAGTTGTCAGATAGTTTGTTGTTGATTTGTTGTTGAAATTCCTCTCTCTTCTGACTACTCTGATCAGGACTCTGCTCAGCGAGACTGGAAACCTCCCCTCTAGCTTTCACCATTGTACTCCTCTCTGTAAACAGTTAGTAAGTAACAAAATAATGGACGTTTAGTATGTCAAACTAATTAGTGTTAAGCCCCCAGCTAATTTGAATCGCTAATAGCTACAGGACCACTTACAAGGGTGAGCCCACCGCGGCGGCGTGTGGAGCGTGAGCCCATGTTTGAGTTTGTCTTGTTTGTGACGTCGTCAGATTAGTTCACAAACAGCAGAATGATTGAAGGAGCTGACAAATTTGACTAGACACTCATCGCCTGATGATAAACTGTAAGTGAAATGTATAGATTGAAGATTATAGATGCTAACATCGGTCACTGCTAGAAAGACGTTCCTTAGAGCTCTAGTTAATTTGATTTTGAGATAACATTATACAGACTCAAAACATACAGTAACAATCATGGGAATATGGCAATACCTGTAGTCGTAGATGGTATTATTGAGAGATCTCTACAAGACACAGAGCAAAGCAAGCAAAATTTTGCAGTTGGCATGTTTGCTTTCAAGAGTTACTAGAGAATCGATGTTTCGCCGGTACCAAAAACGGCAATGATAGGTGTTAATCCTTCTCTGCTTACACCTACGGGAATATAAAGTGACTATTAATTCAACTTATTGTACTGCAACCGTAGCGGTGAAACATGGAGCCAGTAAATTTGCAGGAGACACGCGCAGTGAGGCGGCGCGCCAATTTGCAGATCGCATCGTCGGCGCAAATATGCCGAGCGATAATTAAACGAAACAGCAGTAGTGAGCTACCTATACATCCTACGTGTTGTGTGGGCGGTGCGTGGCTGTCGGCTGGAGTTATTGCTTACGAATTAATTTAAAGTAGAATTGTTGAAAAAAATAGGTGTCTACCATTAAAACCTAATATAATGTGCCAAATATTGCACCCAAGAGTACCTCACTAGCAACCTGGTACATCTGAGGATTGATAGAAAGGCTCTGGCTTCAGACGGAGGTCACTTTAAAATCCTATAAATATAAGTAAAGTTAAGAGGAGTTAGCGGACGGCACGCGATGAGGTTGGAGATCTCTAGAACAACGCTGAGATGATAATCGCACTTCATGACGTGCGAGCAGTCTGCCTATTTGCTCTTCGCGCTTAAAATAAGCGATTCGCTAACTTGGTTTCATCTGACAATTTTGAAGCAAATTTTCCGATTAAACACTTGACCGTTATTTGAAACTTTAAACAATTGAGATAGGCCCTATGTTCGCTGCTGCTGACTCTTTCTACCCTATTGCTCTCTCGCTCGCACCATCCCCACTAGGCAGGTGGCGGGGCGGTCGTCGTCGAAAGAAAGCGAACGCCGCCGGTTCGTCATTGGTGTCCTTGTTCTTGCTGCGCACAGTCGTGCTTAGGACTCTTTCAAGTACCTAGTACAGAATTTTTTGTTTAACACGTTGGTGGACAGTACCCTCTCTCAGATTGTTGTTGCTGAGACACTACTTTTTTCCATACATTGCCCATGGGCGTAGTGTCACAGCACAATTATTATTATATCACATGATATGACAGAACGTGTATAGACGTGAACGTCGTAAGGCGTTCTGTCACATATGTTATGAATTTGGGATGAGATATGACAGTACGTTTTGAGCCGTAAACGCCTTTATCCGTAGTGTCATATTTTATGCTCTAAAAGAATAAGCGTTATGCACTTACGCCCTCAGACGTCAATGTCGATGTGATGTTTATTAATGAAAGAAACTTTAATCAGTCAAAATTAAGATTTATTTGAATTATCACTATCAAAATAATTACAATTATACTTAATCATTTCAATGGCACACAATTTTTATATACTAATTGTATTATAATCTTCTCAATAATCAACATAATTATATTTTAATCAGTCTTACATTTTGTAAGTAAGGAACTTGGTATCACAATCAGATTCAGTATCTCAAAAATCACTATAATTATTAATTATTGTCAAGACGAAGACTGTTATGGTAAGATTCGAAACATGATGGGCACAAGGGCGGTTTATCCGGGCATCCTTTACAGCGATAGCTCGTTTCCTTTCGAATATTATTTTTTGTACAAACTTTGCACTTCAAGAAGGCAAATTTTTTGGCAGTACCAGGTCGAGATAACATTTGTTCTGGCCAGTGACCAGTCATAACATTTTCAGAAACAGAATCATTGACCGGCTGAGTAGCAGACAATGTACTAGGTCGGAATCGTCTATTATCATGAATGCTGCCTTGGTTGATCAAGTCTTTTCCTTTGATATTTAGATCATTAATTCCAATCATCACCTTGATCAATTCGTCTCTGAAGTGAATATATTGATATGCGGGGGCATTGTTTTTCTTGTATTTTTTAAAAAGGAAGTAAGCATTCCATACTGCCATGTCCAGCAAGTGAAACAATACCTTTTTATACCATCTAATGGTTTTACGGGGGCACGAGTAGTAAGATATCATTTGGTCGGACCTATCAATGCCAGACATGTACGTGTTATAAAGTGCCACTTCTGCAGGTTTCAGTCTCGTCTTCCCAAATTTGTTTCTCACCTCCACAATAGAAGGTTGTTGGCCAGTGGTAATCATCAGTACTGGACGTTTATCCTTCCACTTTGACACATAGACTTTATTCTTGCGTGCCCATACGTGCTCACCTCTCTTTAGCTTTTTCTTAGTGATGTATACAGGATTCTCTTTACGATTTGCACGCAAGGTTCCAGTGCAGTGGGTTTTCAAGTCGATTAATTTCTCTGATAAATTGACAGAATTATAGTAATTGTCCATAAAAAGGTGATGACCACGTAGTAGATATGGACGCATTAATCTCAATACTAATTTTTCAGTCTTAGACCCACCTTCACCTATATTTTGCGGAGCTTCTTTACCCGAGTACATTTTTACATTTAGCACATAGCCATCAGAAGTAGTAAGTTCGTAAAATTTGATTCCGTAGCGAGCCTTTTTTGATTTGATATATTGGCGAAAGTGTAAACGACCTCGAAACAGAAGAAGCGACTCATCTAGTGACAGTTCTTTTCCAGCATTGTAACTTTTACGAAATTGTAGTGTCATCATATCAATAAATTGCACAATCTTGTTTTCTCCTTTTGCTTCCAACTCTGATGCATAGAGGCAACGTAAAATTTGCTCATATCTTCGTCCTGACATTATATAGGTAAATATAGGGTGATAATATAGAGGATCAGATAACGAAAACAACTTTCTTTGTTTAGGACATTTTATATGACCTTTGAGTAAGCTAAGGCCAAAAAATTTCAAAAACTCTTCGGATGTGACTTCTCGATACAACATTTTGCGACTGTGTCTAGTATGAGGTCTATTACTGTTACATAAAGCATTTCCATATCTGTTAGTACAGGTTACCAGATGTTCTATATAATTTTGCGGGAATACAAGGTGGAAAAAATCAAGAACTCCGTTCATTTCATCTACATTTACGGTTATACCACATTGGGAGCTATCAAAATTGAAATCTGGTATTTCAGTAATCGTGTGAGACCATGATTCATCAGTAACATGTATGTTTGATGCCGTAGGACTCGTAATGACAGGATTTGGCGAATCAGAGGTCACTTGAGACACATTAGGATGTTCCTCATCATTTACAAATGCACCAGGTACCAATGGGGGTTCATGGGTTACTGGGATATCAGAACATTGTATAACCTCATTACTAGATTCATCTGTGTCACTACATGAAGAAGATGTAGACTCACCAGAGGATACTGCAGCTGTACTATGTTGTTTGTACCTTATTTGTGACGCCTGAGTTTCATCCTCAGAACTCGATGTTATTTCACCAGATGGTTGATAGTCGGCATCGGATGCATACTCTCCATCATCTTCATAAGGATCATGATGAGAAGATCCAGAAGAAGCCACATCAAAGAGATCTTGAAGCCGCTTTTGTTCAGAATCGTATGGATCACGAGAAGTCATCTGCAAAAATATTTGTTTATAATTTATTACAGTAAATCGTGTTCAAAACATACGTGAGCAACAAAAAAAAGTTATTTCGATAGACAATTATACTACATGTTGTAGTTTGTATGCATAAAACAGTAAAATTACGTTGAAAACAAACAATACTTACGCTGAAAAATTTGATTGCGCGCGAAATCACGTTACGACCTGTCTCGGCGCCTCGCGCTGGCGCAGTACTGCATAGTTTCTATTGAAATACGACGGTCACGGGCGTAGTGTGCGTGTAGAAGGAGTCATCAAAATGCAAATGTGTGTGTGTAGGTACCTTATTTGACCGGATTTTTGATCATTTTATAATGACAGTAGAAAGTCTAAATTAAGTCTTTGGTGACAGTACAATATGCTCTTCTATGTAATTGCATAGATAATTGTGCGTCTAAAGGCGTACTGATTTTCTGTGAATATAAACCTGAACGTCGACCGGCGTACTGTCGTATTACTTTTGGCTGTCTTGACGGCCATAGACGATACTGTCCACCAACGTGTTAATATTAATAAAAATACTAAAAATAATATATCAGTTACCTATTGAAATAATTGGTAAGTTGCTTTCTCCTTTTTATCTGTAACGGTGTTACCGTTCGATTTATACTAATTATTTCTACCCTACTTTGTTATAATGTTATTGTGATAATTTTCCTTACTGTGTATTTTGTTTTTCCTGTGCATTTTAGTATTACGATATACACGATGGATAAAGATTCGAATCAGAATCCAGAAATTTTCGTTAATTCTCCGAAAGCCAGTACTTCTAAACAGTGTCCTATAAATAACGCTAATCACCGCGTGCAAAAACGAACGAAACGAAGGCGTTTGTCAAGTAGTTCTAGTGATTCCACTTCTTCTTCATCTAGCTCTAGTGACACTGATAGAAGCAAAGTAGTACATAAAAAGAAAAAAAGAGTAGACAAACGTTCCCGTAGGCGGGATCATCGCCGCATTGACCAATTATCTCGTGAGCTTAATGACCTTCGTAAGCAAGTCGCACATGAGGGTAAGCTGACATTTTATGACAATACTCGTTCAAATTCAAACGATTGTTATATAGATGCTAATGTCAGTGACAATTTATACAGTGAGGTAGGTTCATACGATTCCGGCAGACCTAAAGCTATTACAGAACCTCAAATAATGTTCGAAATAGAAACCAAGCTAAAGGAACCCTCTGTTCCGAAAACTCCTCACGAGTATTTGTCCTTGTTGAATGATATTCAACATTTCGATAATAGTGATTGGTGTGAAGTTCGTTACGCAGATACGCAAAAACTATATAATTTCTCTCCCGGTTTCGTTGACCTAGACGTTAATGACGAACTTAAGGCCTACGATTCGTCACGTCAACTTGCACAATCCGATAAGGCATATGCCGCCTTAACAGCTTGTATGCTAAAACAGCGCGAAGCTTTACAAAATTCACTGCGTAATCTGATGCAATGGGCTCATAATTCAGAAATAACGTATGACGGTTTATGTGAAAAAGTTAATGACTTATTCACGAAGGGTGATGTATTTAAAGTTTCTTCCGAAATGCTCCAGCTCATTTGTGGGCACCGAGCCGAGGTCATTCAAAGAAGGAGGGATGCTATCATAAACTTTGTACGTGATCCTCTTGTTAAAAGTGCAATACGTAAAGTTCCACCCTCTTGCCAAAATTTATTTAATGCCGAGCGACTAACTACGGTCCTCGAGAAGGTCGGGGGTGTAAAGAAAGCATTCTTTCCTCCACCTAAATTAAATCCTAGTAATGCTTCAGCTGCGCAAGCTGGTCCGAGCACGCACCGTCCCACACAAGGGCGAGCATATAATAAAAAACCCGCGCAGGGTAGTTCACATTATCATGGATGTGGTGCAGCTTCGCACCTTTCCCATGAAATACAACCTACGCAAGGTTGTTGTCAGTCTCGTCCTGCGCAAGGATTTGAGCCACAAAGTGCCGAGTGTGCAACTACTCGCTCAACATTTCACAGGCACTCTAGAAGTAATTTTCGAACCAGAGGAGGTCGACATAATCACCAAGAGTACAATCGAGGCGCTCGTAAGCCCTCTGGGAACTCTAGAAAAGAGCATACTAATCGAGGAAGGCAGCGTAAGTATTGACAATTCGTTCAGAGCGGGGAGACTACTTCTTTATTACCGACGATGGCAAGAAATGCTTGCACCCCCTTATTTATTGAAAATCATAAAAGGGTATCGCATACCCTTTTCACAAAAACCGCCGCTGATAATGCCGCATTTAATTCAAAATCGGCTCAGTACAACGGTATCGGAAACGATGACATCCGTTTTGTCACAAATGGAACGTCAAGGTGTTCTGGAAGTAGTCAAACCGTCTCCAAGTTTTATTTCAACAATGTTCCTCGTACCAAAAGGGGATGGTACCAACCGCCCTATTTTCAATTTAGCTGCTCTCAACAAATACGTTCTAACGGACAAGTTTCGTCTCATAAATATACAACGAATACCCGAATTTCTACAGCCAAACGACTGGCTGTGCAAAATAGACCTATCACAAGCCTATTTTCATCTCTCGATATCGCCATCTCACAGACGATTTCTTCGCCTAGTTTACAACGGAAGACTTTTACAAATGTCATGCCTCCCGTTCGGCCTCAGCACGGCACCAAAGGTTTTTGCTTCTATGACCAATTGGATAGCTCAAACATTAAGGGATTTGGGTCTACGAATTATAGTCTATTTGGACGATTATCTCCTAGTTCATCAAAATCCCCAAATACTACAATCACACGTACATATTCTCCTGAACAGGCTTCAGTATCTCGGTTGGCAAATAAACATGAACAAGTCGATTGTAGTGCCTCAAAAGAGTATAAATTTCTTAGGTGTTCACTGGAACCCTTGGGACAACGAAAAATTCTTGCCCAAAGAAAAGTGCATGAATCTGTCAGCAAAAATATCAACCATTTTAGACGATGGTTTCGTGGATCTGAAGAGCTTACAAAGCCTAGTTGGTCTCTTGAATTTCGCGAGCTTCGTTGTCCCAAGAGGCAGACTTCACTACCGGTCCCTTTTAGCGTTCCTCAACTCGCTAATCAAAGCTCCTGTCTCTTGCAAACGTTACCAAGTCCCCAGCCAGGGTTTGGAGGACCTGAAATGGTGGCTCCAGAACCATCATCGTCCGTCTTTAATTCATTGGCCACCCCCGTCACACTTTTTGGTAACAGACGCATCCAATCAAGCTTGGGGTGCCCAACTAGACAATCAGTCCTTCTCCGGTCAGTGGACCAGCCACGAGCAACTCTTACATTGCAACCAGAAGGAACTGCTAACAGTACTCAAGGTATTGCAATGTCAACCACAATCTCTAAACCATTCGTCGATATTGTGGCAAAGCGACAACAAGACTGCCGTTTCTTATATTCGAAACGAAGGGGGAACGAGATCTTTAATTATGATGAATTTAGCGGCAGAAATTTTTCAATGGTTAGATCTGCATCAGATTCAAATATCTGCCCAACATATTCCAGGCAAGTACAACGGACACGCAGATCATCTGTCTCGTTACCGTTTACTTCCCGAATGGCATCTGCTACCCAGTTGCACAAAGATCGTTTTCCAAAAATTTGGAACACCAGTCATAGATTTATTTGCCTCGAAAAACGCCCACGTCGTATTCAATTATGTCTCCCTGGATCAGAGAGACAGTCAAGCGATGTTCCACAATGCCTTTTCTCAAACATGGAACTACCATTTAGCATGGATATTTCCTCCACCTCATCTAATCCCCAAGGTGTTATGTCACCTGAACCATGCTCAAGGAATCTTCTTGGTAGTAGTCCCACGCTGGGAGAGGGTCTTTTGGAGAGCCGACCTCAAGTCCCGAGCATTAGCGGCTCCGTTCACGATTCGCAATCTGCACCGTCATCTGATAGACATTTCGACCGGCCTTCCACCTCCCAGGGTCAGCGAGATGACCATGGAAATTTGGAAGTGTGGGGGTGGGCAAATAACTTAACTGGCTGGAACCACTCCCAAATTGACTTACTTTTAACATCATGGCGCCCTTCTACACGAAAAACTTATAGAGTAGCTTGGAACAAGTGGCTTGCCTGGTGTAAAACAGAAAAATTTGACCCCTTTCAACCAAGTGGTTCTATCTTAGCAAGGTACTTGTCCGATCTGTTTCTGAAAGATAACCTTTCATACAATACCATTCTCGTACACAAATCCGCAATTTCTACTTTGTCTAATGCTGAAAGCTCGGGTCAGTTGAGTTCTAATGTATTGGTCAAGCATGTACTGAAATCGATTGCACTAAAAAAACCTGTACCTCATAAAAATAAAACGGTTTGGGATATTGATGATTTAGTATCTTATTTATGTAATTATAGTGTAAATGAAAACAATATGTTCTCTGTATGTAGACATGCCGCAGTATTACTTTTATTGTGCTCAAGTCGCCGTATTCATGACCTTACCTTACTTTCTGTGGACAGTGAACATTATGTAGATAATGAGGAAAATATTATTTTTTGGCCGAGTTTTGGTTCTAAAACTGACAATTCCAATTACAGGCAATCAGGGTGGAAGTTACTGACCAATAAGGAAAATAGAAATCTGGACCCAGTGTTTTGGGTGAAACGATGTATTGATCTCCTCGATGCTAAGCGCAAGTCGGCAAAATGCACCAATTTATTTATAAATTTCAGGGGATCTAGAGCAGCCTCTCGTACTATAATTGCAGGCTGGGTCAAATCATTATTGTTAGAAGCTGGTATAATAGCGTCTCCTGGCAGCATTCGTTCCGCAGTGTCGTCGAAAAGTTGGTCTACTAACACAGCAATAGATGAGATTATGTCTCAAGGCAATTGGCGGTCAAGCAATACTTTCAAACAATACTATAGGCGTGAAATTGTACCAAATGCTGCCAGTAGAGGAATATCTCGTTTATTTATTCCATTGTAATTGATGATTCTTATTTAAGGTATATTTTGTATCTACCTACCTATACTGTATGATTATTTGATTGTAAGCTTTTTACTCAATAATATTCTTCTACAACAAGGATAAATCATTTTAATTTATTAATCGTTCTATGATACTGAATAAATGCATACTTATATTATTTTGTCTGAAATATTTATTTATTGCTCGCACCCTATAATAAAACAAACTACGTTCATAATTATCTTGTCACATTGATGTCCTTTCCATCCCATACTCACCAGGCGATAACAAACACGTCTCAATTGTTTAAAGTTTCAAATAACGGTCAAGTGTTTAATAGACGCGTTTTACCTGAAATAAAACGCTTATTAAATACTTACCTTATTTGAAACTTTAATTTTAACTCTGCCTGGTAATTTCGACTCAATGACGAACCGGCGGCGTTCGCTTTCTTTCGACGACGACCGCCCCGCCACCTGCCTAGTGGGGATGGTGCGAGCGAGAGAGCAATAGGGTAGAAAGAGTCAGCAGCAGCGAACATAGGGCCTATCTCAATTGTTTAAAGTTTCAAATAAGGTAAGTATTTAATAAGCGTTTTATTTCAGGTAAAACGCGTCTATTAAAATTCGATTGGTTCACGAAACAGCGCGTTTTAGGTACCTACCTATGTTATTTTTGTTTGCCACAAGTGCGGTTCGTGTATCATTATTGTGGTTATAGACATTTATTCGTACGATGTCATTGCGTAGTGCAGTCCCGTATCGTCGTCTCAGGCGGCACGTTCGACACTCTCCACACGGCTATAAGCTGTCACAATACAAGATGTCGTATCGATGTGATCCTATCGATATTCGGTTGTCTCTACAGCCTCGTACAGTCCATCAAATCTAAGAGGTACCGTTTGACGTTTCATATTTTTCAAACCGAAACAACTTTGTTCATACGTACATTATTCAGTTTCGATAACCTTTTTCATAAAACCATGAATTTAGAAAGATTTCATTATTGTATCTAAAAATGTACAATTCTTAATATCTAAATGTAATTGAAAACTTTCAAACAAAGCAAAATAACACATAATTACACAGTAAATAATTTCTAATAGTTATATTCTTGACCTCATTACAAAGTTACGTAGTTAGGTCACTGCACGTAGTGTTGCGACTCTTCGGATACACTTGTATGCAAAAAAATCGTTTACATATACGAAAAATCGAATGTATTATTTACAAATTACACTTGACAACCAAACAAATATTTTTTCATGTGAATGGGATTTATCTCACATATTACGATTATGTAATCGTAATATAGAGTGAAATAGTTATGTAATCGTAAAATATGAGATAAAACCCATTCACCAAAAATACGTATTTATAAATCAAATATATTTGCTTCTTTAAAAAGTTGTCGAAAGCGATTTGTCGATTTTTGATTTTCGCGCCCAAATAAGTCGGGGTTTCTCGCGCTAACGCTGTCGAAATAGTAAATGGAGTCAGGGATAGTGTTTTTTACATTTATTTTTGTGTATGATAGTATGGGTTTGCATATTACAGAGAAATAAACAAATTTTTAACAAGCACATCCATTGATTTTACAATTACAATTTTTTCTTCTAAGTCTTATTTCTACGTCTAAAACTAATAAAAATAAGGTATGTAGAACCCATTCACAAAAATGTTGTTGCCTGATGTTATAAATTAACGACGTTACTGCGCGACCGCATAATGCACTGAATACACAGATACCCTAAAATAAATTAATTTAATTATTTTTAGGTCAATAGGCAAAATCGCAGGTGTCCAAGTCTCTACAATTTTTTTTTTCTGGCAACACTGCCAACTACAAGCGCACGCGGTCCGCTCGGTCGGTTCGGCGTCAGCAGTCTCTCGCCATCTTGGAAGCTGACTGTGCGCGTACTTGCTTTCTCGTTTGTGTTTTACAATTTGTGACTTGGCTATTACTTTTCTGGACTGATCATTCTTTATCCGTTTACCTTGGCAATATTTATACTGCACTCCGAACTAAGCAAGTGTTTATTAATAATGTCGAAAAGAGGACGTACTTTGAACAGCCAGGCTCGTGAATTGGTGGTGAAATTACACGAGTATTTTGAGCGTGAATCTCAAAATGGAGGACTTCTACTGCCAGTTACACAAGTTCGGGATCGCGTCGGTGAAGCTCTCGGTATTGGTAGCCGCACCGTTGGCAAAATATTAAGTGAAAAATATGGGCCTTCGGGGAGTGACAGTAACGTACTTCACACACCGAAAAAACGAAAAAGAAATAAACCTGTGACAGGCATCGATGAATTCGATAGTCATGCTATTAGAAACCATATATACGGGTATTTTACAAGAGGCGAATTTCCAACATTGGCAAAGTTATGTGCAACTTTAAAAGATGCCGGGCTGTATAAGGGAAGCATAGAGTCGTTGAGAACGGTAATAACAGGAATTGGCTTCAGATACAAAAAAGTTGACAAACGTAAAATTGTTATGGAGCGACATGACATAATTATGCAGCGACTAACATTCCTGCGCGAAGTTAAACAAATTATAAACTGGGATAATGTAATATTTTTGGACGAAACTTGGCTAAATTCCAACCATTCTGTGCCGAAAACATGGACTGATGATTCTGAAGCTTCGTGCTCGAAGGTGCCGATAGGAAAAGGTGGACGCCTCATAATATGCCATGCTGGGTCAGCGTCTACAGGCTTCGTGGAAAACTCTTTATTAGCTTTCCAATCCAAAAGTACTAAAGAGTATCATGAAGAAATGGACGCAGTAAGGTTCCGAGAGTGGTTCTTAAATTTATTACAGAATATCCCTCCTAACAGCACAATTATAATGGATAATGCCCCATACCACTCTGTGCAAATTGATAAAGCACCTACGTCAGCCAATAAGAAAGCAGATTTGGTGGCATGGCTGCAAAGAAAAGGAGTGGATGCCGACATGTCACTATTAAAAGCTGAATTATTACAGTTAGTGAAATTGCATAAACCACCAAAACCGACATATGTAATTGACCAATTGGCCGAAGAGCACGGGCACAAAGTCATACGACTTCCTCCGTACCATTGCCAATATAATGCCATTGAACTGATTTGGGCCCAAGTTAAAGGTAATATTTTATAATATTATAATAATAACACGAGTACTTCTAACATTTATAATTTAAACAATGGTTTTCGTCTGCTATCAAATAGTTACATTATTGTTTTACAGGTTATGCAGCAAGACACAACACAAAACCACCCTTCAGTGTCAAGAAAATGGAAGGTTTATTAAAGGAAGCATGCGCCCAAGTTACACAGGAAGATTGGAGTAAAGTAGTACAAAAAACAAAGAAAATAATAATGGACGACTTCGAAAGAGACGTACACTTTGATAATGTAATGGACAATCAACTGGTCATTAATTTAAATGACGATGATGAAGAAGACGACGATACTAGTACTAGTAGTGAATAAAAAAATATCCTAAACATTTCTTTTATTTAATTATAACAATTGATTTCTTAAAATTCGGATATTATAGTAATCGATCTCTTAAAGTTCGGATATTATAGTAATCGATTTTTTCATCCCATCCCTATCATTCAATTGTCAGAACTGTCAAACGGTACTTCTTAGATTTGACGGACTGTAATGTTGCAGTATGATGGGCTTAGCAGATTGTAGGTTTATAAGTATTACTGTTATGAATATACCTTAGTTTATTAGAATTCTAATATTTTGGAAACATTTTATTTATTTATTTATTTAAACTTTATGCATACATGTACATAGGCGGACTTAATGCCGTAGGCATTCTCTACCAGTCAACCTCAAGGGTGGTGCAGAGAAATCAAAGTAGGTGCATTACGAATGGTGATTAAATATACAATAGAGCACATAATAAATAAGCTGTAGAGTAAGTAAGTAAGTATCTACGCTGATACTTATACACATATAATAATAATAAATATTACTTACATAATATATACATATATATATATATATATATATATATATATATATATATATATATATATATATATATATATATATATATATATATATATATATATATATATATATATATATATATATATATATATATATATATATATATATATACATACACCTAATTATATATTCATAAGAGGAATGCAGGGTGGGACAACATTCCTAATAGCATACTAAAAAAGTTCAAATCCATCTTTGCACCCCCTTTAACCCATATTTACGAACTGTGCTTGACTAACGGTATTTTCCCGAAATCACTTAAACGAGCAGTCGTTACCCCGATATTTAAATCTGGTGATAAATCTTGTGTCAATAACTACAGACCTATCTCGGTGTTAACAGGCCTCTCCAAAATATTAGAAAAAATTATACACACCAGATTAACAAAATATCTGGAAGACAATAACTTACTCTCTGACTATCAATTTGGTTTCAGGCCGAATAGGTCAACTAGCCAAGCTGTACACACACTAACAGACTACATAACTAACAACCTGGATAAAGGCATGAAAACTATGGGGATTTTCCTGGATCTAGCCAAGGCATTTGATTCCATATCTTGTTCCATATTATTAAAAAAACTGGAAGCTCTTGGAGTAACAGGAACGCAACTACTATTATTTAGAGATTATCTGAGGGATCGTCAACAATGTGTGAGAATTGGACAGAAAGTGAGCTCAGAACTCCAAAATAGTGGATACGGAATCCCACAAGGGAGTGTATTAGGGACAACTTTATTCTTAATTTATATCAATGACCTTTGCAACTCAAAACTTCAAAATGGCTATATTATATCATATGCTGATGATACGGCTCTTTTGTTCTCAGCTAAATCCAGAGATGAGTTATTTAAATACGCTCAAAAGGGTTTTAATTATGTGACGAAATGGCTCCAACGAAATCTTTTATCACTAAATACCGATAAAACAAAATATATGATGTTTACAATGCGAAATACTAATAAACCTGTGACTAACATAAACATGTATGCACATTATTGTACAACCGCTGACCTTGCATGCGCTTGTCCTACATTAACAAAAACTGACAATATAAAATATCTTGGAGTAACGATTGACACAAATCTGAATTTCCGTAAACATATTGAATTGCTTTGTGCAAGAGTACGAAAATTAATGTATATATTTAAGAATTTACGCGCAATATCGGGCTATAAATTAATTAAGCAGGTATATTTGGCGTTGTGTCAGTCCATATTTTGTTGTTGTTGTATAACGTCCTGGGGTGGGGCTGGACCCTCAATCTTACTTCCGCTAGAGCGTGCTCAAAGAGCTATCTTAAAAGTAGCCACGTTTCGTCCTTTTAGGTTTCCTACAGAACAACTCTACAGGGCCTGTAAGGTGTTAACAGTTCGCCAATTATTTATTCTGAACATCATACTACTCCAACATACCAAACTCCCTACACCCGCAGTACCTTCAGATAAGAGAAGAAAAGATATAGTTTGTGAAAATCCACAAGCTAAGCATGAGTTTGTAAATAAATTTTATATGTTTTTAGGGCCTTTTCTTTATAATAAATTAAACAAAATACTAGCCATATATAATCTAAGTTATTGGAACTGTAAGGTTTTAACTACAGAATATTTAGAAAAACTAGATTACGCAGACACGGAGAAACTGTTAGAAATATTAAAATAGGTAGCGATAAGCTGTAAACATAGATACTTTTAGATTATATTGTATAAATTTTGCAATAGGCACTTTAAATAATAGAACAGACATAACCTGAAGCACAGGTTTATAAAAATCTAGATCAGGTAGGTCGCAAAATGTAAATAAAGGAAGATTATTAATTTAAATTCTATTTTACCAATAAAACCTATTCTATGGCACATTTATAATATGCTACTTCTAATGTAGACATTATTATAGTACTTACTTACATGACTTAGCTATTAAGACCTTAATTGTAAAACTAGTATTAGTACAATGTACAGCCCTCATTTTTGATGAATAAATTATTATTATTCTCTTTATTCATTTATAAACCCTATAAATTATATTTTTAAATACATATTAAAAAAAAAACCATTTAAAAATATAAAAAATAGTATCCCACCGGCATCGGGTACAGGGACCAAGCTACCGGGGTGGTTAGGGCTCTAGAGAAAGGAACTTCCTCACGATGCGCGCCGCATCAAGGAGTACTGCCTTCTGCATCTGGCCCTTGACCCAACCATCCAACCCGAGCCTCTTCAGATGTTGGTCGAGGCTCTTTGCTATCAGTCCGTTGACTGATACGACTATCGGTACAATGATTGCTGAGCCAACATTCCACATGTCGACAACCTCGTGGGCCAAGTCCAAGTATTTAACTTGTTTATCTTTCTCAGCTTTCACGAGATTCTCGTCATGAGGAATGGTGACATCAACAATCAATGCTCGGCGTTCGGATCGGTCTATCACCACAATGTCAGGCTTGTTAGCTACAACAGTCTTATCCTGCTTAAGACTAAGTTTAGGGGCCTTCAAAACTAGCCCAATAAACAGCATCCTTGCCGAAGCTAACGAAATGCCTCTAATGTTAAGAAGAAAAGAATTATGCCTATCATACGCCATCAAACATATAGCTAACAACAAGGACTCATTCATCTTAAAATCCCCGGGACCGTCTGATATTGAATACCAACTTAGACCTACCCTTTCCCTACCTCTAAGACTAAGAAATAATAAATATTTAAGGGAAATTAAATTGAAACTCCCTCCTGTTTTTGAACGTAAGTACCCCCAAACCCCACCATGGAATAAAACAGAATCCCTAATTAACTTGGATCTAGCTTATAACAACCCCCGAGACACTACCCCTGATTATATTTATAGAAACCTTTTTTATGAAATCACGGAAAAATATTCAGACTTCAGACATTATTATACAGACGGATCTGTTCTTGATGGTAAAACTGGATGTGCCATTGTGTCTAAAAATAACAGCTATAAATTCAGGCTACAGGACTATGCGTCGATATTCACATGTGAAGCTATTGCTATCCTGAAATGTCTAGAAATAATTAGTAAAGACTCAAGTACAAAACAACATATTATTTTTTCTGACTCAATGTCCTCTCTCGAGGCAGTTTCAAATGCGCTCAACAAAGATCCACTAACAAATTTAATAAAAGAAGAGTTAATTAACTTAATCACCAAAAATTACATTATAAAATTATTTTGGATTCCTAGCCATCAAGGTATTCTCGGGAACGAAAAAGCGGATGCCGAAGCTAAAGAATCTACGAAAGGTGAACAGATCGATTACATTGTCGCCAACATTCAAGACCTCAAAAAATACCTTAAATTTAATATAAAAAGACTTTGGAACAACTGTTGGGTAACAAACAATACTAGTAAATTATATGAGATAAGGCAGTCAGTTTTTGAGAAAAATAAAATACCTGTAATAATAGGAAAGATCAAATTGTATTAAACAGACTAAGAATAGGACATTGCAATGTAACCCACATCCACCTTATCACTAAGGAGAGTAAAAAGAAATGTACAAGGTGCAACAATGATTTATCTGTGAAACATTTACTTATTGAATGTCCAATGTACAATACTGAAAGATTGCATGTTGACCTTCCTAAATCGTTGAAAGACTGTTTAAACAATACAGAAGCAACTATAGAATACCTTAAACTAATTAGTTATTATAAGTTGATATAATGTATACATACAGAGGTCGCTAATGACCTAGATGTTTCAGCGACCTAAAATAAATAAATTAAAAAAAAAAAAAAAAACAGTCTTATCAGTGATGATGGATCGATCCCAGTACAATGTGATATGGCTATTTTCTAGAACTGGCTCAGGAACATACTTATAGTACGGCACCTCAACTTCCACAAGGTTGTATTTCAGAGCAAGTCGCTGATGGATTATCCTGGCTACTTGATTATGTCTGTGCAAGTACTCGCCGTTAGCAAGACGAGAACAACCGGAAGTAATATGCCTGAGGGATTCACCAGGTTGGTGGCACGCTCGACAAATGTCAATTGTGCCATCCCTCATGATATACTTCCGGTAGTTATTCGTCTTGATAACTTCGTCTGCAATTGCACAGACAAAACCTTCAGTTTCCCCAAAAAGGTCACTGAAACGTAGCCAGGACACGGATGCCAGTAGGTCTACTTCGGGCCTGTGTAGGGCCCGATAGAATCTGCCATTTAGCTCCTTACTCTGCCATACCTCCCTGCGGCTGTCAGTGCTAACTATTGTAGGCCTGCGCCAGTTCTCTTTAGCCAAACCGAGCGGGGTGAGTCCGGTATCTACGTTGACTACATCACGATGCATGTCCACGTTCGACGTAAGAAAGTAGTCTCTGAGATTGCACACCTCGCGATTATGAAGGGTCTTAGCATTTAAAAAACCTCGACCCCCACATTTCCGCGGGATGTACAATCTCATGACTGACGACCGTGGGTGGTGCATTCGGAATGCAGTCAACTGAGTCCGGACTTTCCTATCGATGGTATCGAGTTCAGTCTGAGTCCACTTGAGTATGCCTAAAGAGTACATCAAGAGTGGCATGACCCAACTGTTACAGGCACGCACCTTGTTGCCACCCGACAAAAGACTGTTGAGTACCTTTTTCAGGCGGCCAAAGAAACGTTCCTGTAACATTTGTTTCATGTCGACCTCATTGATGCATAACGCCTGTGACATACCCAAGTATTTATAGGTCTCAGTTACGAGGAGTGATCTTAGGTTAGTGGAAACAGAGAGTTGTATACCCTCCGACTCCACCACTCGCCCTCGCTTTACATGAATGACTGCACATTTGTCCACACCAAACGCCATTTTAATAGAATTACTGAATGTTTCAGTTACCTTCAGTAAAGCTATTAATTGAGGGTTGGTGTGGGCGAATAGCTTTAAATCATCCATGTAAAAGAGGTGGGATACCATCTGACCCTCTCTTCGTAACCTATAACCTAACCCTGAATTCACTAGTAAAGTACTAAGTGGGTTCAGGGCTAAGCAGAACCAAAGGGGACTCAGACTGTCTCCTTGAAAAATACCTCGCTCTATTGTTATCGGCTCGCCACTACCCAAAGCCTGGCGACACCCTGGATAGAAAAGAACCGTCCTCCATTGCCCCATACATGACCTTAAGAAGGTACATAGAGTTGTATTCACTTTATACAACTCCAGCACCCTCAAAAGCCATGTATGTGGCACGGAGTCAAACGCTTTCTTGTAATCTATCCAGCATGCTGTCAGATCCTTACGATTGCGGCGAGCTTGTTGGCTAATAGTCATATCAATCAGGAGGGGCTCCTTAGTACCCCGGGCCCCATTCCTACATCCATTCTGAGAGGCACACATAAAAGAATTATTGTTTATATGATTGTTAATCTTAGCTCTCAGGATGGATGTAAGAAGTTTATAGACCGTTGGTAGACATGTAATCGGTCTATAATTATTGGGCTCCAGAATACTACCAGTTTTATGGAGCAGGTGAGTAACTCCTGTTGTCATAAAAGCTGGTAGCGTCCCAGATTCTACAGCGGATTGAAATTGTGAGGCCAAAACAACATGCGAACTCCGTAGCCATTTTAGCCAGAAATTGTGCAGTCCATCCGGTCCCGGAGATTTCCAATTAGACAGCGAACGGACCGCACAATCTACATCAATGGCATCAATGTTAATTTCTTCCATTTCTGGAATGGTTTCGCATGCTCTTTCAACCTCACGCATCCAATCGCCTTCAGTGTGGCTAACGGGCACCGACCAAATGCTGCGCCAGAACGCAGTTGTGGCTTCAGCATCCGGCCGTCGCACGTCATCCACACTTTCTTCTGTTCGCTCCCAGCTTCTATATACCCACCTTTGGTCTCTTTGGAACATACAGTTGATGGTATATCGATCAACTCGTTTTTTATATCTCCGTATACGGTTTGCCCATGCATAGACTTTCTGCTTCAGGAAGTCAATACGCTCTGTGACCCGAGACGTATAATCTTGGGTACTAATATCAGTTCCCGCAAACGCTCGGGTCACATAGCGCATCACCCTTGGGCGAGTATTGCCCGACCTGAAGCAGATTAGTTTACCGATGAGCACCCTTGCCTCGGCCACACGTCGTTCAATTCTGCATTGCCATGCTGGTATAACAGGTTTAGGTCGTATGGCAGGATGTTTGATGGGAAATTTAGCACCTGCTATACGACATGCCGCAACAGCAGTACAATACAGAATTGAATGAGTGTCACCGAGGTTTTCACTATTTTCTAGATATCTAGGTATCACTATTTTCTAGATATCTAGGTATTATTATTATTATTATTATTATATATAAAATATAGAAAAGATCATTATGACGTTTCTTCCAATTTGTCCAGCATAAGTTTCCGAATCTTTAGTTTGAATGTATAACGGCTGGTGGCCATCCTGATCCCAAGAGGTAGCTCGTTCCAAAGGAATATGGATTGTACAGGAAAGGAAGAGTGGATGAAATCGGTGCGATGAGAGGGACAGCGTAAGACGAGGTTATTGGCTGAGCGAAGGTTTCTGTCGTGATTTGAGCCAAGATATTGAAAATAGGGGGAGAGGTAAGAGGGAGAATTAGGAGAAGTAAGGATAGTATAAAGAGTGGTAAGGGCACGATGGTTCCGACGCTGACGTATCGGTAACCAATTTAATTGTGACCGGCATGCAGACACATGGTCATACTTGCGAAGAAAGAAAGAAAGAAAGAAAGAAAGAAAGAAACATTTATTTGGTGCAAAGCGGTCACACAATATAACAAATTATAGTATAAACAGTAATGACATTATTATAAATATCAAGTATTGGAAGCATGCTCATTAATAGTGAACATACTTCCAAACTCCAAACGCAACGGACACGCAGTAAGTGACATGCGACACACAGATGCACCAAACGGGTGTCCAGTTCAGCATGTGCCAGGTGGAGACCTGGCGCTGGTTTTCAACTAGAACCCTGTTGGGCAGTGACACACGGACGCCGAACCGTCGAAGCCGAGTGTGAAAGAGTGAAAACATGTGAATATGAAAATGTGAACGTGTGAATGAACGGTGTGTGGAAGTATTGTATTTTAAAATTATACAGTAAATGACAATATTTAAATAGTAGGTACATTACTAATACATATCCTACTAATATCATAAACGTGAAAGCTTGTGAGTAGGATGGATGTTTGTTAGTCTTTTACGTAAAAACCACCGAATGGATTTTCATGAATCTTTACTCCTAATATAGCCTATACATCAGAATAACACATAGGCTATTTATCACCACGCTACTACTCAAGGGAACGGAGCAGTGACCAACTTTAAATAAATATAAAAAATTACACAAAATATACATACAAAATATAACACAGTGTTTGATACAGTTATTTAGGAGACGGTCAAATCTGTTGATATATTCTACATTCAGGTCGAAGTAACAAACATCACCATAATCAAGTACGGGGAAAAGTAATGCCTGCACAATCATTGCCTTGGTGTTGATAGGTAGGAGGCTCCGTAGACGATAAAATGCGCGAAGCGAACCAGTAATTTTCTGACACACGCGTGACACCTGATCAGTCCAACTCAGGGTAGAGTCAATAACCAAGCCGAGGTCTTTGACAGACGGGCTTACGGGTATCACTACACCATTGAGAGTAATGGGCGGGAGGGTTGCCTCGTCCACCTGTCTCCGTAAATGTGGGCTTCCTATGATTATGGCCTGGCACTTACTTGGATTGACCATCAATCCAAATTGGCTCGACCAGCTGTTGATATGCTCTAAGTCCTGATTGACTTTGTTTATTGCAGAGCACAAATCAACCACCCCCGCTTGGGCGTACAGCTGCAGGTCATCGGCGTACAAATGATACGCACATTGAAGTTTTGGAGTTATGAGATTTATGAAAATAGAGAATAATAAGGGAGATAAAATACCGCCTTGAGGGACGCCAGCGTCAATGTCACGCCAACATGATAGAGTATCATCGCGACGGACAGCCTGCTGTCGCCCCTGAAGATAACTAGAGAACCATTCCAGTGCGTCCGGTGAGATCATAAAGTGAGATAGGGTGTTTAAAAGAAGGTCGTGGTTGACCGTATTAAAGGCATTAGAGAAATCAACCAGTGCTAGTACTGAGAGTTTGGTGTTTTGCATGCCTGCCCTAATATCCTCGGTCACTTTTAAAAGAGCTGTAACAGTGATATGACCGGGCCTGAATCCAGATTGTAGGGGATTTAACAAATTATTGCTATAAATAAAGGTTGACAGCTGTTTGTGCACACAGGCCTCGAGCACCTTGGATAGGAAGGGCAGAAGACTGATGGGACGAAAGTGATTGGGAAGGGATGGATTTGAGTTTTTAGGAAGGGGTATAACAAAGGCTTTACGCCAAATGGAGGGGAACTGTCCAGAGTCTAAGGAATAATTTATTATATGGGTGATTACCGGCAGAAGATGGTCCAGGATAGGAGTTATCATTCGGCGACTAATATTATCAGGGCCCACAGCACTTGATTTAATGGAAAGTATAGTTTTTTTGACCTCACTCGGTGCAACCGGAGAAAATTCGAAAGCCGCGATGTTGGGACGTGGTAAGCTTTTAAGGAAGTCTATTGTGCAGCTCTTGGTTTGGTGACTCAGAGGGGTGATAGTTGTGAAATGACGATTGATGTCGTCCAAACCAATAGAACACGGAGCTTCCGAGCATCGCTGTTTGCCAATACCCAGACTCCCCAGGAACTTCCAAATGCTGGCGGGGGAAGATGAAGTGATATTGTTAAGGATATAGCGGCGTTTGGCATTGCGCATCATCTGGTTACACCGATTCCTGGCGGCTTTGAAGAGCACCCACGTTTCGTCACGCTTGTTCTTACGGTACTTGGAAAACACCCGATCCCTATGACGCATTGCCATACGAACCTCCTGTGTTATCCACGGCGCAGGAGGACGTTTTATTTTAACTCTCCTAATCGGAGCGTGAGTGTCGTATAGGCTGGTGACCACGTTATTAAAGATACGAACTTTTTCATCTACAGAGGTGGAGTCACCAATGCAGTCCCAGCACAATGCTGAAGCATCCTTACTTAGTTGCTCAACGTCCATGCGTCCAAAATTACGCAAGAGCAAGATACGAGGTTGGCGTTTCGGTGGTTTAAGGACATATGACAGAAACATGAGATCGTGTCGAGAAAAAGCTGGCGCCGGGTGTTGACCGTGTGACGACACGAGAGATAGGTTGGATGTCAGTATTACGTCCAGCCAAGTATCCTCCGTTCCCACATTGTGGTGGGTAGCTTGAAGAGGCAGGATGTTTAGATTAACAGACTGGACAATGTCAATCAGCTTACGGTAGCGCGGCGTTTGGGGGGATAAGAGATCCGTGTTGAGATCGCCCATGATTATGTGATGTTCGTACTCCGTTCCCAAAGTTTCCAAGATCGCCTCGAGACTGCCAAAGTAATTAACTGCAGGTGGGCTTTAGACGACGCCTAGTGCGGTTCTCGTGCCCTTAACCATAACCTCAAGGAAAATATACTCAGCTGTAGTAGTAGAGTTGGAAGGAGAGGAGGCTAGAATTTTGAAGGGAAAATCAGCACGAAGGTATATAGCAACGCCACCTCCCCTAGTCTCGCTTCCGTCGTCTCGATCATTAAGGATAAGAATGAAACCAGGGAGAGGATAAGTAGTGGAGAGATGGTGTTGTTTGAACCAGCTTTCTGACATCAGGACGGCATGAACATTACAGTCACTAAAAGTCTCTACGAACTCATTATAGTGCTTTGGCAAACTCTGTGCGTTGATATGACAGACATTTAGGAGGTGGTTAGTTTGAGAGCCGAAAGTCTCTCGGACGAACTCACCAAGCTCATCAGTTGTATCAGAAGACACCGAACATAAACTATCATCGCTAGAAGAAATTGAAGACTCGTTGGCAGAAACATAAGAATCAGCAGAATTGTCAGAATACATGTAAATAGAGTATAATAAATATATGCTATGTATAATATAATATAAAGTAATGTAATGAAAATAATATAGAATAATATGATAATATAAAAATATAGTGTATATAAAAATGTTAGTTAGATAATGCAAATACGTACGGCAGCACTCATGTATCTGCACCACCCACCAGCAACTGCACACAATTAAGCAATAGTTCACAACAGATAATATTCGACAAACATTAGGTACTAATTACACTTTGTCATGATGCAAATTAGGTAAACAAAGATAAAATAAGAAAAAGAACGGAGGCTCCTGAAGATTCCGTGACTAACAATACAGTTTAGTGTAATGGAACGCAATAGTTAAAAAAAAAAGAAAATAAGAGAAATCACCCAGAATAGAAATCGGATCATTTCCGAACGCAACATGCAAGTTACAGCTGCCATAGAATAGATATGTGTAAATGTCACTGAACGTCAAAACAAACTCCAATGTGTCAAATTTGTCTAAGAAGAACACAAACAATCGCGGATGTTATGTTAGCTTTTACTATTTTCAATAATTGTGGGTAATATATATAAATATCGTCATTTATCAAAAGATAGCGGAGATAGCGTATAACACATTTGAGTATTGTGGTAACAAGCTACTTGGCAGCGACGAGAATGATGACAAACATATAGCGCATGGGTTCAAGTGAATATTTTTCTGTATTGGATGCGGATATAAACGGGTAGTAACACAAATAGACACTTCCTAATTTTTTCGAGGCCTTGACTTCGCGTTATCACGATGCTCGTCCGTCACCCCGGGATACTGAGTTGTTAGTGTGATAAGCTCATCCACAGTTGTTACCCGGTGGCGGCAATCAGCAACCTTTATGACGATGGTGCCGTCCTGTGTCCAACATGCCCGCATTCCAAAATGCAGCCGGGCTTTACTAAAGACAGCCTGCCGAGCCCTAGTTAAAATTTCTTTTATAGAAACCGAGGAGCCTTTCAGCTTGGTCTTGGAACGCCAAACGTCAGACCTGAGATTTAAATGGGAAAACCTCACCAAGATGGGACGTTGATGATCCTTTCTGGGCGCTCCAATCCTACAACAATGTGTCACGTTGTCCGCAGTGATGTTGTTTAGTGCCAGTTTCTTATAGAACACATCAAGAATGGCAGCCGTGCAATCTTCCTTGTCTACCTCTGTAACTCCCATAACAACAAGAGCTTTTCTCCGGTGTCTGGTTTCCATTGCATCTACCGCTCTGGAGCACTCGGAGATCTGTTTTCTAAGCAAGCCGAGCATTGAAAACATTAGTTCCCGGAAGGACCGGAACTCTTCAGCTACCTTTGAGACCGTGTCTTTAGCAGCCCCTCCCGTGTGCAACTGTGCTTCCAGTTCGGCCATCCTCTTCGTGAAGGACTCCTCCAGATTGTTTTGAGCACTCTCGATGGCAGCAAGATGTGACATTGTGATGGATAGTTTATGTGTGAAGTATGCTGGTAGGCGACGCTAGTGTTTACAGACTTAACTCACATTAAAACTTCTGCAAACGTGAGTACTGACTAATAATATGGTTCATGTGAATTTAGTTGATTTGTCTGTTGCACTTTCGTATCCCGCTTCTTTAACTCACGTAAACTAATCCTTATTCAATATCGTATCATATTATCAGAGGTACAGAAAGGAAGAATATCTACCTTTAATCCAGAAAGAAGTTCTTTTCTTTTGCATATCAAAATTATCTTAGAGGTTTAATTAATAACATTAATAGATAAAAAGCGTCGTCCGATCTACCCAGCTCCAAGTTATTGATCGCATGACATTGTATTCAATTGCTGTAGAAAATCTTACAACAATTCTGAAACATTTACATTTCAAAATAGACATTGCAAACTTCGGTGCAGTGAAGCCAGCGTGGAGAAGGTTGTAGGATAAAGAGACGGGTATGAAATGTTATTTTTACAAGCGCCGCTACAGATGGAAGCGAGCAGACCGTCTGTGTATACTCAACTCAGTACTGATGTAATGGAGAATGTTTTAAATTTTAATGTATTGTTCTGGAATTAAATGAGCCCTCACATTGGCACCCGTCCATTTGTTGGCACCAAACTACCACTGACTGGGCTGATTGCCATTATTGGCGTATATTGTTTCCTTAAAAATACTTTATTTATTTATTTATTTCTCCACATCACTATCCTTACAGGCTAACCTAATACAATAGTGCGGACTAAACATATGTATTTAAAACATTGATATATAAAAAAAAGAAATAATAATAATTAAAGATAACATATTACATAAAGTGCCCTTCTTGTGAACTCACTCAGAGAACAGATAAAAAGGTCTATCCCGTCCGCTACTTCATTGAGTATATGTAAGGTGCGCGTTATCGCAGCTTTCCCCAGTAAATTCGTCCTGGCCCTGGGCACTGCTAGTAGCCGGGGACTTGTATTTTGGTTAACCTCTACAGCTGAGCTAAGTTACTTATGTTAGGAATGTCTTCACGTTGGCAGTGTAAAAGCCAGGATTCAAACCCGGGACCTCTCGTTGGTAATACCAAGTCCCTAAACACAGTATTTAGTCTAATAACCATTGGGCCCATTGGAAATAACCATTAAAAAAAGAAGAAGAACAAAGCATATGGCAGCGTGCAATATTTCATTTCATGCATCGAATCTTAGCAAGTGGAAAATATCGTCTCTAGCTACAATAATATTTCATAATAATACAATGACTTATAATGAGACATCTACAAGGTACAACAAATTCAAATAAGAAGCTATAAAGTACCGGTGGAGAGGGCCCCAATACCTCAGTACCTCGCAACAGATCGTACTTACGCACTTAAGCTCGGCGAACAAACAGACGAACAATGCGCGAACTGGAGCGCGCGCCAATCTCGCCGACTGCCGGTAATAAGGAATATTGGGAACGAGCGCGCGAGCTTTGAGATTGTTCTACAATTGTAATGATACAAGAGGATTTTGAGTTATACCAGTGCAGTGACGCTTTGTCTATATTCCATATTATTATGGTTTATTAATTTATTAATATCCGGCTCGAAGGACCAAAAAATATGTATGGTTTGTACTACCACACATCTGATATGATGAGTACCGCGTCGGCGTGTAAATGAGTAACACGATGTTGCTGGTTCGACGTCTTTATTGTTAATATAATATAATATTATATTAACAAAATATAAAACAATAACAATCATTGTACAGAGCTAGCTCGTACAGTTACAGTACTATTAGTATACAGGTAAACCAAAATGCGAAGATACGAGTATGTAGTCTTCCTATAGTCCTAGCGGGGCGTGAAAAATCATCTGATGAGGCCGTCAAGCTGAGTGTTGTAACATTGTTGGTTTCTTTAAGGTCACAATTCTCTGTTCTCTTTGCTGAGACTTCGCCTACAGCTTATTAGTTTGTAAAATTAGGGCAAAGTCATATTAACGTGTCTTATAATAAAAAAACATTACATTGTGTCCCAGAAAGGAAACCACTAGAATATGATACGGAAAATAAAGAATATCAACGTACTAAACAAACATAATATTTTGTTTTCATAACGTTTCTTTCAGAGAAAGATATCAGGCAGTAACGAAACATCTATTCAACCCTCAGCATAGATAAAAGCAATTACTTTCAGACAGGAACATAAAAGTTAAGAAAAAGAAAGCTTCCGTCCTCGGCCTGTTATCTTCGTCGTCTAATAATGGCGCCGGTCTCCGCCGAACCGCCGAGATATTCATTCACTTAAAATATTTGCAGGGCTTATCATAACGTTCGAGATAGCATCTCTAATGGGAACAAATTTTATGTAGCAACCTAGCTAAATTAAAAAGAACTTTGATACTAAACTTTATATTAGAAACCACTTTAGTGAACTGTGCCATTCATTTTGTAGGGTTATAGTCTATTCAAAGTTATTATTAACTTGGGGGATGGTGGTACCACACCATACTACAACTGTAGAAGATCTAGGTAGTTGTGGTATTATAGTCACTAGCCAGCCTTGATTGAACCTCTAGTGCTTGAACAAAGTACGAGGATTTATGTCTTATACCTACTACTTCTTGCACTAGGTATCTACTAATATTTGAATGTGAAAGTTTTGTGAAATGTTAACACTAGAAAGACCAAGGCCGTCAATTTGACCGCACGGCGATTTCATTCTTAAATATTTCACAAACTATATATTTGTTTCCTTTCATATATTATGACTTTTCCTAATTTGCTATTCTTTGGCTATATGTATATAAAAAAATATTAAGCTATATGTTGTATATGAGATTCCTTTACAAATACCTACTAAGACCGCAAACCGTCAATTTGACGGCATGTATTAAGGCCAGGTAGGCCGCATTTTGAGTTTTTTAAAAGCATTTGAACCATAGGAAAAAGCGTTTTAAATTTCGAAAAAAAGATATATATTAGTTAAGGATCCAGTCTAGTCAAATTCGCATTCAGTTACCAGATCTGATGAACTTCACTCGATAGAAAAAAATCCCAAAGTTACCCCTTTTCGTTATTTTTTTTTTAATATTATGACTAAATTACTTATGCTTTCTATAAAATTTTTGTACTAAACTAAAGCCACTACATATGTCTAGACATTTTCGCAGATTTTGACTATATTATGAAATAATTTTTAAAGTTATATTTAAATACCTACTAAATTCGCGAGTGCTCACGCCGCTGAGGCCCGAAAAGTTGCGCCAGTCGCGCGCTGGCGCTTACCGAAGTAGGACCTGTGTCAGTTTTTGCGCGACAGTTTCGTGCACCAATCAAACGGTTTTACGTATTTATAATAAATTGTTGCAAGTCATTCAATATGGGCAATAAACAACGCAAGCTAAAGAAGTCGTGCAAAGCCATAAACAAAATTTCTAACTCCGATTGGTAATTTAAAAAATTATCATACCTAAATATTACGCTCATAGCGCCATAGTATAAGAATATCAGTATTACTACTGAAGATGCTACTTACGATTTTCTATAATTCATATTTTATCTATATCAGTACAGGGGTACCTAGTACCTACAATATTCGTACATTGTATATAATTAGTGTGTGTGTAAATAAATATAAATTTAGTTTTTTCGGCAGGGGAGGTATTCGAGGGGATTTCCGCACGAAAAAAAGAAGGTACAGTGTAAATTTATATAAATACTTCATAAAAACTAGCACCACGACCCACAGTCGGCGTGCCCACAGTCGGACTCGAACCGACTAAAAAGTCGGTTCGAGTCCGACATAACCTCCCCTTCCGGCTCCGGCAGGGGGGTATCCGAGGGGATTCCCGCACGAAAAAAGTTGTTAATCTCGTTAACTTTAGGTATTTAACTGCCCTGTCGACGACGAACGGTGCGATTATATAAAGTAACCGTTAGCATCAATTCAAACAAATGTTTGTAAAATTACAAGCATTATTATTATTATAATGTAAGTTTATTTCGCCCAAGCAACTAAACACATAGAACAAACAGTTCTCAAACTCATACAGTTTTTTTAATTTCGTATTTATTTCTTACTTAATATAATCATATAACTAAATAAAGTTAAAAAAACTGCATTTAATTTTCTAAGTCAAATCAAGTTTTCCTACTGCATATTTCTATACTGTGACGCTGGCGAGGTCATCGCCGAGTTCACCGTCACTGCGTTCGCGCTTAATATTTTACGAGCGGCCGGGATCGCTATAAATGCCTACTTTTGCAGGAAAACAGGGCCTTAAGGGCAGCGATAAGAATAGTAAACAACGATTTCTTCAAACTAATACAGGTACTTACTTATGTTTTTATTTATGTTGAATTCTGAATAAGTTGTTAAGTACTGTCTAGCTAAGTAGACATTGGTTCCGTTTATTGAGCAGTCGTAAATAGTTGTAAAAAAATGAGTCGCCGTCTCATTATTTCTCAAATAGAACCAGAACTGTTGCGATATCGGGATATACCACTAGATGTGTCAGGTGATGAATGCGGTGATGATTTATCAGACAAATTTAGCTAAAAAACTGATCGCCGAAAGGACTAGTATTGATGGAACAGTGCAAGACGAGAAGTACAACTGATTTGTAGAGGTATTCGTACTACAAGATTATGAGACCTTTATAATGAAAACCGACACCGATACCACCCTTATGGTCTATCAAGTAAAACCAGGATTTTTTGTTTATTATTTTGAGTACTCTGCACCCCAACGTGAGCATAGGTACTGATCAAAAAAAGCTACCTGAGACAATTCAATTATATAATGAAACAAAATTTGGCGTGGACATCATCGATCAAATGGCACACAAGTAAATCGTAAGAGTTTTTACAATATACTTGATTTAGCAGCTATAAACTCATGTATTTTATTTATACCAAAAAGTCACAGGACTAAAAATTTCTCGCCATGATTTTATCCTTCAACTAGTGAACGATCTACGTGCAGAGTATGTGAAAATAAAATCTACATCAACTGCAACTCTAAGACAAGAAAGTACTTTTGAAACAAGTGAACGATGTACAACAAACATAAGAGGCGGTAATGCCTAGTCAATCATATTGTAAAAAAAACGTGTGAAAACTTCAGTACTTAGCTGTAAATAAGCTGCTTGTGAAAAATATATAAGATTAAAAAAAACTATTACTTGTTACAAATGTTACTCAGTTTAAGTGGTAAAATTGTTTATTATTAATAAAAACATAAATTGATGTTATTTTTAATTTATTTCATTGCAATTTATGTCATAGTTTCATAAGTATTCTGACTGCACTTATAGTACCGTCAAATTGACCGCTGCGGTCTTTGAAGGTATAGTAAGAAGCTCGGCCCTTCTAGTGTTAATCAATCACGTTTCAAAGACTGAAAGGATCTAGCTGAAATATAGATTACCTTATAAAGTAATAACACTACCTTTTATCTCTGAAATCAAGATGCAAGGATCCCTGAAATAAGTTCTAGGTAAAAGGAATGGGACTAGACACGCTGACGGGCCAACGGTTACTGATTCAGTACATAGTCGACAAAGTCGCACATTTTCATCTAAAGTTGTATATAAAAGTATAACCGTATCTTCTTAGTCAACTGTATTTTTCGTAAACAAGCTGACAAACAAGCTGACAACTGCGCACTTATTGCGCTCATGAAGCATTGCCCTGCTGTTGTCCTACTTCACTGAAAAATGAGAGAACAGTTCTTTAGTACACACAGCCAGCGCTTAAAAACATTCCAGACTTTTTACTTCACTACAAGTGGAGGCATTTCATTTAATAAATGTAGTTTTTAAGTAAAAAGGTTGACGTTAGAATGGTTGCGTAGATGAGGGATAAGTGGATAAATGAGAAAACGACTTTATGGTCAAATAGTCTTTACATTATATCATCGTTTGACTTTCTGGAGTTTATTTATGTTTACTTATAGTATATAAGGTACTGAGAGTGTACTGACTGTACTCGTTACATATACTGTACTTGTATACTACTCTCAAAATGATCTTAATCTCGTTTTATCACCCCCTGCCAGTTGACTGTAGATCAATAAAATAGTTTTATTTACTTTTAATACGAGGATTTTAAGATCATTTCGAGGCTTCGTCGTCAAGATATTTATGACGCTGACTGTACATTTCACTACTCATACCTACATTTTTAGCAAGCATATATCGCACCCCCAGTGGAAAATAGGCATAAGTGATCTTACTTTGATTCGTCGATTTTATCATATTTGAAAGGTACGTTTAAAGATACATATGCTAAATTTTTTTCATATTTTTCTTGTTAAATTTGACGAATTAAAACAAGAAATTCGTTTTGAGAATTTTGGTTCCATTACATTTTTTCTTACGGATTAGTAGATTATGTGATATAACGCAAAGAATAAATTGAGAAATATGACGTATTACTTATTATTACGTTTATCCCTAATATTTTATGTAGAAAATTAAAAGTAACAATTATTATGATTTAAATGCGTTTGTTTTTTTTACATCGTTAGTCTTGTATACACGATTATTTTTTTATTTGTTATATTAACTAGCTAAGGAAATTATCTTAAATGCGCTTACTTAGCCTAAAAGATAAACTTAGAAAATAATAACAGCTGTATGACTGTTTACTTTTTATGAACATAAAATAAATTAGAATAAGAATAAATACTGCTTTCTTCCACTCAAAACTTTTCTATACGCCGAAACATAAGACTAGATAATACCTGCGTTAACGCATTTGCGAAAGCAAAACAACAACAATTGAGTGGTTTTTCTTCTTATTTTAAAGTAAAGTGACCTGAAATGTATAACGGACGCAGCACAGTAGGGCGAGAAGAATTTTGAAGTTATTAGGTGAGTATAAGCTAAAAAGAGATTATGACACAATGTTTTTTTTTATAGGACACGTCAATTTGACTTCACCTCGCCTGATGTTCAGCAAAGGATAAGTGTCGGAAAGAGGGTCACCATCGGAAACATGTACCATGTTAACAGTGGTCGCACTCAGCTTGACGGCCTCATTAGATGCCTTTTCACGCCCCGCTTAAAGGACCCGGGACTGTAGGAAGAAGGAAACACGTGAGCTGGCAGGGAGTTCTAGGTCTTAATGGTGCGGCATAGGAATGAGTCTCTAAAACGCTTGGTTCTAGCTGGTATACTCTGCACCGTATATGGATGGCATCTTAGCCCTGCACGTCTCGTCCTGTGTAGCAATGGAGAGGGTGGGTGTAATTGGAAGAGCTTGTCAGAACATTCACCATAGTAGAGACGGTAGAATACTGCCAAAGACGCAACATCTCTACGCATCTGCAAAGGCTCTAGGGTGTTCATGACCTCAGGATTCCCAAAAATGCGGACTGCACGTCGCTGCAACCTGTCGAGAGCATCTAGTAAGTACTTTGCGGAGCTGCCCCAGAGATGTGAGCAGTATTCCACGCAGGAACGAATTTGGGTCTTGTATAAAAGACACCACTGCTCCGGCGTGAAAAAACGTCTCACTCTGTTCAGGACTCCGAGTTTACGCGAGGCTGATTTGATGATACTTTCGATATAGTTGTTACTCAGTTTGCAGCGAACATCCATACCGAGGATACTGAGGTGATCCTGCAGTGGCAATGGTGTGCTCTGAAGAGTGGGAAGGGGAACGAAAGGAGATACCTTTGCTGTAAACGCACATGCCTGGGTCTTCTAGGCATTGAACTCGACCAGGTTCCTAGCGCCCCATTGAGAAATGTGGTCCAGGATCCGGTCCAGCTCAGTGACAAGAAGCTGCCTTTTTTCCGCGATATCAGACTGCTTGGCCGCAGGATACGCGTAATAACTCCCGTGTATGATGCTGTCGTCTGCATAGCAATGAATGCTACCGTTAGCATATCCAGCATTTACCTGCAAGAACTCCGAAGCTCGTCCATCACAAAGGACGCGAATACGGCGCCCCTGCAGGAAGGCAGGCAGGCAAGGGAGGTCTGGGAGGCAGGCCAAAGGCTGGTAGCTTAGAAAGAAGCGATTTATGCCATACCCTATCGAAAGCTTTGGCAATGTCAAGACTAATTGCCAGTGACTCGCCGTGCTTTTCCATAGCCTCACCCCAAAGGTGGGTCACGTACGCCAGAAGATCACCCGTTGACCGTTTCGGTCTAAAGCCGTATTGCCGATCACTAAGCAAGGAGTGATCCTCTAGGTGGCGCATGAATTGTGTGTTAATAATGTTCTCGAAAACCTTGCACAGCACTGAGGTGACGGCTATGGGTTGTTCCGAGTTGGCTGGGTCCGAGCGATCCCCCTTCTTGGGGATCGGCTGGACATTCGCCTCCTTCCAAGCCGACGGCACTGTATCTGAACTGTGGGACAGTCGGTACAGCCGCGTTAGCATAGGAGATAGCTCCGCTGCACATTTTTTAAGTACGACCGCTGGAATACCATCAAGACCACTGGTTTTCCGGACATCGAGTAATTGTAGTACTGCACGGACATCGCGTTACCTGATATGGATATCAGACATTGCGTGGTCACCAGTGGGCATTGTCCGTGGTTGCATACCACAATCATAGACTCGGAAGTTGGCCGCGAAGAGATTGACCAGCAAATTTGCTTTCTCTTGCGGCTAATGGGCCAGAGATCCATCGGGGTTGCTCAGCGGGAGCAGCGAGGGCTGGCAGAAGTTGGCTTGCACGGCTTTGGCCAGTCGCCAGTAGCCACGGCACGTGAGATGCGCCACTAGCTCTTGGCCCAGCCGTACTATGCGCTGGGCATCCGCCCTGACGTAAACCCTCTTGCAGACCTTTGTCGCTCTGTTGTACGCCGCCTTGGCCTTGTTGGGATCGCGTGTGACGCGCGCCCGCACCCAAGCGCGGTACGCAGACTGTTTATGCTCAACAGCCTCCGCACACTCGCACCCGAACCACTGACGCGCTCTGCGGACTCCGGTGACATCGGTTTATGGGATATAGTATTCCATACCCAAACCGATCTCACCGGCGACAGCAGTAGCGCTCTCAGATGGGTTCTTACCCTCAAAGCAGCGTTCAACCCACGGGATGGACGCATAATAGTCGCGTAGTCCATCCCAGTCCGCTGACGAGTAGTGCCAAAGACGCCTCTTCCCCTGCACGGGTCGTGGGGGCGCTACAATGGGCACGGTGGAGCGGACCAGACAGTGGTCGGAGTTACCTAAAGCAGCACTCACCGAGACACTGTACTGGTCCAGGTGACTCGTCAATAGAAGGTCTAGCAGAGAGGGCTCTATGCCGGACTCTCTTGATATCCTGTAATGCTTGATGTTTGTTTTTCCTGTCTAATCCTCCTAGTGTTTTCCCGGCTGCTCTTGGGGAGTCCGGGGTCCGCTTAAACAATGATTTGTCTGGGTTTATATAGTCTGGTAATTACATTGAAGCGACTATCGTCTGACCTTCGTAACCGGAAAGGCGAACCTTAATAATATTCCACAATTCCACAACATTCTACACAACGCTATCTAGACCCATGGTAAGCTTTTATAGCTTGTGTTATGGAATCTAGAATGCGGATAAACATACTTATATACTTCTTTTTGTAAATACGTACATATTATACATAGAAACACCCAGACCAGACCAATAGGATCCTGGTTAAATATTAAATATGAATGAATGTGCAGTTTCCTCGTGATGTTTTCGCTTACCGCCGAGCTAGTGGTACAAGTTTTGTATATCATAGCAATCGTTTGGTCTCCAAGTAGGGGAACCCCTGTAATATGAGTACAAGACGATGACTCGTACCACTAGGCTGATGAATGATTCGCAGTCTATTATCATAACATTACCTAATGTCTGTTACTAACGTGTAACATCCTTTTCTATTTTAACTTGTAAAGGGTTCACTATCTATTTGCATAAAAAAATAGCCATAACACAGGCTTATGTTAATTTATACTAATGATATTAATAAACTCTAAACTAAAATAAACTAGTAGGTGAAGGATAATGCCACCACTCGGGGTGCCTAGCCGTAATAATAACATGTGTAATAACAAAATATCTATTATAACTCGTTACCTTGATTTGTTAATAATTTTTGCTTGTTACCTTTGATTTTTATTGAGAGAACATAAACATTTTGTTGTACGGAGCCAATAAAAACTTATTTAAGTTTAGTCCTAACAAATTATCTACTGATTATTTAAGAGTTTATAAAATAAATCAATAGTGGTAGTAATCCTCACCGAAACTCTACAATTCTGAATATTATTGTGCAATTTTATTGTTGCTAGTACGAACTTTAATTGTTACCAAAATATAATTAGTATTTTGCCTGAAATAAAAAATAGTGAATAAAAAAAAAGGCATTGCCTTTTTTCCCTGTAGTCATAAATAATAACTCTAAGTAATATGTCTTAATATGCAGCTAACTTTTCTATAACATATAATAGAATAAGTAATTATTATTGTTTACTTAAGTTATCTTAACAAGCTCTTAAATTGAAAAAAGGGGTAAGTATTGCTTGTGCATTTTAAACATATTTTTTATAAAGGAAATAATGCAGTAATCTTACTTATACTACCATAAATGTTCATATTCACAAGTTCATTACTGCTTTAATATAACATACTTTTTGAAATATATTTTACTTTTCTGGCAAAGTCTGGCATAAATTTTGATACTCAAAATCTTTTATTTTATTGTATTCTGAAAAATAGCATAATAATTTATTTTTACAATTCCTAATCAACTATAAACATTAGCACTAACTTAAATACAACACGAAGTGCAACATTTTTTTCTCCTTTTTTTGATATAAGAATAATTCTTCTACGTTTGGAAATGAAGTAAATATGCCCATAAATTCAGTTTTTTCACCATACTGAAAAATCAGCATTTTCGTCTTATGCCTTTTTTCCACTGAGGGTGCGAATATACATATATCAATCTGACAAGTTCGACACTTCGTGCTGAAGATCCCATGATCATTCATAAGCGCAAGCTGACAATATGTGCAACGAGGCAGCTTGCACAGGCTTGCACATATTGTCAGCTTGCGCTATCATTATTGTATTTGAAGATAATTGAACCTTTTCGTTAAAAATTACGGACTCACACAACGTTGCATAGTAACTAAGTCACACATTAATTGATCATTTACATAATAAGCCAAAAGTGCCACGAACATCTCCTCTTTGTGATTTAAGTTTAAATTTCGAATATCAAACCCTACCACTTCCACTGCCGTCCGACGATTGTAGTAATATTCCGCTGAATCATTCCACTAGCGCTATTTGAAAATACCGGGATAAGTTTCTTTACATTGTAATGGTTTGTTATCTGGGCCTCTTCAAAGGATCTTTATTAAGCAGGCTGCACTGTCGAATTCTTAAACCAAGAAGTTCAAACAAAATAAATAAAAAATAATATATATCTCATCTTCGACTATAGAAACAAATACTTGTAAATACTTCTTTTCAGTTACATAATCGCGCCCAGTGTGACTCCATTCCCTGTTCCAGTTTGTGCCCCCACATGTGGTGCACGCTGCAACATGTGTAGGGGCTGACCCAGTTAGCGGCGCGTGAAACTGACGACGTGTGTCGAAAGGGCCAACTTGGAAGGAGCAACTTCGAGAACAGAATCGTGAGGTCTCTTTAGCTTCGTTGAAAAGGATAAGAGCTTTAACGAAGGAAAACTTAGCAAATAGATAATAAGAATTAGAAAAGTAAATTTATTTTCCTTTTTTTTTTGAATATTTAATAAGTAGGTACAGTTTGGTATGTGATGGTACATGGCGAAAAGAAAAGATCAAAAATATCGACAATGTGTGGCTCGAGAAGAACCTACTCCGTGAGTCGAAGATGGAATTGACAACTGGAGATATCAAATTGTGAAATAATGACCAGCTTTTAGTGTCTAGTGATGTACTCGAGACCATCGACAATATTTGTGGTGTAGATACAAGTTAGTTTGACCAAAAAACTGGCAACACTGGTAATCAGAATTTTATATAACTATCCAAGATAAAAAACAAACTGTAACATATAATTTTACTTGTAAATGAATATTTAGCATTATTTATGAATAATTGAATATACATGCTACAATATTGTAGGTATAATTCATCAAACAACTTGTAATGAACAATGTTAACACCAATAATAGCTTAATCCGTCACAAGTCTGAGAAACTTCGCAGACCTTCATTACGTTCGTTATAAGAATGTATTTTTTCGCCCCTAACAAATTAAAGGGTTGTATTCTGAAGTGATTGCGCATTAACCCACCCCTGGCTGTTTACAAAGGGTACAATGAAGTATGTTTGCGTGCCGGCGACCGACGGGTTGATGAAGACGTCACAATTTTATGCAAAATGTCGGTTTGTTTATTGCGCTATTTGCTCGCGATGAGGGAGATATTTGGATATGTATTTACATACGATTTAGTTTAGCTTTGGCGAATTAAAATTGAGAGGAGGTGGATTGATGAGAAGTAAAAGTAAATATACATTAATTATAACGGGAATTAACGCGATCATGGTATAGGTACATACCTTTGATTTGCCTGTCGTTTCGACCAGGTTACACCGGCCGTGGTCACAGGCTGACTGGCTCCGAAGTGCACGCCCGCCGTCTTCGAGTCCGTGAGGTAGTAGGTTCTTCATCTACCCGCACATTCTCGATATTTTGTTTTCGCCATGTACCGTCACATACCACACTCACAGTGTCCCTATTCTGTACGCCAACTGTCCGTTGTCTATCCGACTGCGCAGAAAAGCGAGGCTGCATGTTTTTTATCACTGGAGTCCATGTTGCAGATTACTTAAATCCATCTTCCCGATTGAAATTTTTATGCTTCTTGATTTCAATCGCTTCACGTACAGCTCTCGAGTAGAAGTGACGTTCGGTGGAGAGGGCTTGCGTATGGTGGAATTCAATCCAGTGATTGAGTGGTTAAACGAGCTGTTCCTATTAAACGAAATCATCATATTCTACTTTGCGTTAGTCCCGGTTGCATCTGAGTTCCTTGGAATCCGGAGTCTGCTTAAATTATAATGTTGCTTGGTTTTTCCGACTACATTGAGATCGACAGCCTATGTGGTGTGGTGGTCGTGGTAGTGAGCGTGACTACTACGCAGTGGGTGCGATTCGATTCTCGCTTAGTGCAAATTAGGGATTAACGCATGGATGTGGATGAGGGTGAGCATGCTGATGATGATGATGATGATAATTAGGTGCAATGAATCAAAGCGTCGGTATCTTAGTGGTTTATACGATCGAGAGGTCCTGGGTTCGAATCCGGGTCATTACACTACCGACGTGAACCCACTCCTCGCACACGCAATTTAGCTTAGTTAGAGGGGTTAGAGGGAATACTAGTAACTTCGGTTCTAATATACTTAAAAAAAAACTTATATTTATTAGAGCTATTCATGTCTATTGGGTAGCGAAGTGAATCCATTGGCCCCTTAAAATTATGACAGTGAATCATTACAGTTACAGATTTATCTAATCCTCCATCCAATTCATCCATCGCTGTGAGTGAGCCTTCTGATATCATTGAATGTTTCCACAAGTTCACCACAAACAGCAAGTGTAAAGACGCCCTAGACGGAAACTGGTGTAACTGTGAACAGATTGCAGTCCCATTACCCACAAGCGTTATATCGCTCCCTAGGGCCGGCCCCTTCCCGGCGAGTGGCCCCACACATGTTCGCACATTGTCCCCGCTCGTCTGGGGGCCCCTGGAACGTGGGACGTCTCATATTACCATACATTATAGTCTACTACACAGTTATACCTATAACTTGTGTGATTCATCAATAATGGCGCCAAGGCGAATGCTATTTTATTACCCGACTACGGCGAAGCCAAAAGGAGGGTTATGATTTTGACAGGCTATGTATGTATGTATGTATGTATGTATGTTCAACTAGACAAATGAGGTATCGTTACAAGCGGCTTTATCGTACGATGGTTATAGGCTATATGATCTGTCACTCAATCTTGTGTGGCGCCCCCTAGCGCTCATAAGGTACTGTGTTCAAAAATAAATTTCAGATAAATATGCCAGGTTGGGTATCAAATGAAAGGGCTTAAGAAGCACATTTCAAATATGTATAAATTATTAGCTTTACCTTGCCCCAAAATAATGTAAATAAAAAATAAAGTTTAAAACTAAAACCCGACTACCGAAAAATCACACTCTAAAATATAACAAACAAGAAAATATCAAGGATAGCCGTGGTCGTATGCTACTTACTTTAACAAAACAATATATTCTAGGGTAAAGTGGCATACGACCACGGCTATCCTTGATATTTTCTTGTTTGTTATATTTTAGAGTGTGATTTTTCGGTAGTCGGGTTTTAGTTTTAATTGCAAAAAAATATTGTGTGGATACTAAATGATACTTTATGTATGTACTAGCTTTTGCTCGCGGCTCCGCCCGCGTGGATGGCGGTTATCGTGACCAAACATAGGCTATGTCCTTTCACATGGTCTAATCTACCCCTATCCAAATTTCATCAAAATCGGTTCAGTGGTTAAAGCGTGAAAGCGTAACAAACAGACAGACAGACATACAGAGTTACTTTCGCATTTATAATATTAGTATGGATCAAGGGTTTTGCAGAAAAACTAAATAATTTAAGGAACTTTCAGCTCAGCCAATAATCACCATCTCTTTTTATATTAATAGGATTAGTCTGTCTCCAATGCGCCATCAATCATACTGTATTTACTTCACAAACGTAAATGTTTCTCGAGCTGAGAACATTTGACATTCGGAATATCGTCTCCAAACCAGGTCATCGACTGTCTACATCTCCACGCTCATTATAACACGCAGTTTTTGTGTTCACAACGAATCTAACATGCCTTCTAAACGATATGTCGGGCGACGCTTGTAATGCCGGATCAAACCAGGAATTGTTCACGACGCGACGTGACCGGACTGCCGCAACCCCGGGATATCGCAGCGAATCCTTGGTTCAAGGATTTTTCATATTCTACTAAATCCGCCAGCAGTCTATTTTGTGACCGACTCATTTTGTGTGCCACGCTATTCTGTGGCCACGGCTACACAGGGATCATTCGCTTTAATACCTGTATCATCTGTGACGTGTCATAACATGAATAGCTTTTAGCTGGAGACGGAATTTAAAAACCCTTCTGATTTGACTTGATTTGATTGAAGAGGCGATAGTAATCCGTTCAAAAATCTTACATTATAAATACGTATACTTCAACTTTGTCAACAAATTCTCTACGTCCGAGATCTAAATTAACATCGCCTACAAACTCAGGACGAAGTGACCCCGCCAGAGCCGACTTCTATCTGTATTTATAATAATTCTTATTGGAATGAATTAATTTCCGAAGTTCTCTCTCTGAAAGGCGCACTCCGCTTTCGGGCGCGAGTTGGCGCAACTTTTTCAACGCTCGAGATATCATCTGGCGGATGATTTATATCGTAGTGCGTGGAGCAAAAAGTTACGAACAACTTTTCCTCTTTCCCCCCTCCTTTATCCCCCGAACGACCCCCCGCCTAGCCAGTTGATGAATTCGAAAACATTGCTGTGTGTGTCCGGAAAGTTTCCAAGATGTATTAAACTGTATGAAATATGAATCTGGACGAGCTCACATGTGTGCCCGCCTCCCCCTCGGTCAGCACGTCTTGATATATAAAGGCGCTGGCACATTACAATGAAATATCGTTCAAACAGTAGGCGGGATCGTGTCTATGTCAATTTCTCGTCCCTCTGCCCTGGGGAGATGAAATCCGAATTGACGCCACCGGGATGGACTCTGATTGGAATAGTTTGATCCGCTTTAACTATTTAAATATTATAATACATACAAAACTCTTTGAAGTTCCTGAACCGTGCTGAATAATCTTCCTCGTTTTACCTATTTGTCATAGAATAAGATAATATTTCTCTTAAGAACGTCTTTTCTTTCCTTTAACCTATTCAGAAACTGTTCTTTTAAAAGCCTATTGTGACAAAACGATAACTTTATAGTAAAGTAAGCTGCTTTGCCTCCTTCCCGTATTGCTTGCACTTAGAGGGCCCGGGCTCACTCTCTTACGGGCATGTCACACTGGTGAGCGATGCAACATTCGCGACTAAAACTATTTTTTTAATAGCATAACAAACACGGCTTGCAGCAATAAATAATAAATTCAACTGTCAGAGCAAAGATAGGATCATGTCGAAGACTTTTGTCGCACGCCACTCGATCTATTTCAAAACGTATTTCAGAATACCTACTGAACTTGCCCAAGTCTTTGGTTATATGCGATGAAATGCTACTAATTATGGGATAAAGACTGATATTTAAGAAGCAACAATTATTATTGTTAAAAAAAATTGTAAAAATACTAAAAAATTTTCGTTGATGATATAATTACGTAGTGTTTGGTATCGAACAAACAGAATCCACAGAACAGATAATATGCCGTATCACTGTTGATTTCATTAATAAATAAAATAGATTAACCTTTATTTGATATTTACTTTTGCCCGCGACTGCACCTGTTCATGAATAATCTAGTTTCCATCACACGTGTAATTAGTATGGTTGCTTCCCATTGATGTTGAATATAAGCTACACTATTTTTCCCATTCAATTCCCTTCAAAGGTGACTTAAGGATAGGACCGATTTTATCTTTTAGAAATATTGCTGATATGACTTACAGACTTAAATGCATCCCTTCAAAGTTCTAAGAGTTAATTTTGTTACACGTTATATTTTATAACGTTTTTTTTATACCACTTAGGCGGCCGACAGCTCACGGTCCACCTGATGGCGCGTGGTTACCGCGGCCTATGGACGGATGCAACACCAGGGGCGATTCACTCGTGCTGCCTACCCTAACGTTTAATAAACCTCGGAACTTTGAGGGGTTGTTCGGTGTCGGTAATTATTGTACACGAACACACAAAAATATTATTTTTGGAACTTTTTTCAATCGTATAACATGAGAGGTTCACAAAATATTTCCAGTATGTTGCTCAAATAAATACGAACTTTAAGGCTTAGTTGCACCATACTAGCTGCTAAAGTAAGAGGTTAACGTCAAATTTAACATGAACAATGACTCTTCCGGTTTCTGCTAAATGTGTTGCACCAGTGTATTTAGTAGCTCCGTTAAAGTTATCAGGGTTGCAATTCAAATGAAACATTATTTACGTCAAAATCCTTCGGGTATTTTTTTATTGTGGTAATACTACATGTTAGCTGTCATTTCTTATGTCGATCAGTTGAGATATCAAATCAAACCCCATCGTTTTATACTTATAACATAGACACCTTCTTTTCGACTGATTTTAACCAATTGCATTGCAAATAACAGGGTAGTGCACGCGACTGCCACGCAGGAGGCGCGGGTTCCATTCCCGCTCAGTGCAAATATTTGTATGCATGAATATGGCTAGTTGCATTGGTCGGGGTTTTTCTATGTATAATATCTATGTATATACAAAAAAGTATGTTATAAGCTATAAAAGCTTACCATGGGTCTAGTAGAATGTTGTGGAATATTTATATTTATTTATTTGATTTAACGTTAGCAATGACAATAACCGGCCGACCGTGGCCGGTTACGGTTAGCGGCAAATATTGTCAAATGGTGGAACCTATTTTGTACCTGACTGGTACTTTAAAAGCACTGTTAATGTTAAAGTAAGTTGGTGCAATCCAGCCTTTTACAGTTTTATCACGCATCATGTTCACGCGCGATTTCCTCTCCTGGTGTGCAGGGCCCCTTAGCTGTTAGTCCGTCGTATGTGACGGAATGCCGCGGACCGGTGGCGCCTCGGGAGCGCGCACTCTAATTAAACTGTATTCTCGTTGATATACTTCTCGGGCTCGCTTAGTGTCCGCTTTGTTACCTGATGGACATGTTGATATTACATACAACAAGTTAGATAGGTCGTGAGTTTACTATATTAACGATAATGTTACTTTTTGAATTAAATTTTTATAGCATTTAATAAGCTAACTTTTAAATTAGAAATACATTGGGAAAATGAAGCGCTCAAGTGGGACTTGAACCGACGACCTTTCCCTTACAGGGGGAATGCTCTTCTGAGCTATTGAGCCACACCTGAATCACTTCAAATTTCCATTATTTTTATATCCGTCTTTAAGGGCAACTTACTTTTTGAATAAAAAACGCAGAATTTAATGACAGTAGAGGATCATAAAGTAGGTATAAGGATAGAAAAAGTGGGCGGGCTGTCTCTGCCTACCCTGGAAGGACGAAAGTGTTCATATATATGTAGTATATATAGATAATACTATTATAATATTTTGTGATTTTACTCTCCATACTTTATTGCAAAATCAAACATAAAGCAACTCAATTTATACAAGAATAAATAAACTGCCAAGTAATTTCTCCAAACATTACAACAAAAAACGTTGGTGAATTTCTCTCGATCGTTTGCTCATTTCCTCATCAGAACAAATTAGTCTCAGATGGACCTCTGAGATGAAACGCCATCAATCTTGGCCAAACGCTTTTATTGAGCGACTCTCGAGCGAGCGAGCGCGGCGGAAGCGGCGGGCGCTCGCGGAAATAGCATCGTGGCTCTGCTCGCTATAATATACTGTATTAGGCATTTGCAAGATACTGTATTGAGTTTTAAAAAAAATTAAGAATTTTTTTTTTTATTTCACTTGGCAATATTTAGACATGTCAACATAACATAAATTATACGATACTTTAAAATAAACATTAATTTATCTAGTAATATTGTAGGGTAATGCCACACACGGCCAAGTAGAAATAAACGGCCGCCTCTCAAATGCTGTCCGCGTTGTAGTGCAGGCGGACAGCGCTGGTTTTCAGGGACGGCCGGACAGTGGATGGGACATTTTTTTTATACGAGTAAATTGTTGGGGACAAAAAATAGTGACAAAAACCACATTTATTAATATTAAATTACAACGCCTGATTAAATTGGAGTCTCAATAGTATCAATTTACTGTCATAGGTACGTAGAAAAAAAAAAGGATTTTAACCTCGCAATTTTCCTTTTTCAATCAAGAGTTATAGCTTGTTAATCAATGGCTATTATGGCTGCTTCGCAATTTTGGGTGTTATCGAGAAATGCAGGCAGAAGATAATGGAAGAGGATTGTACAGTCAGCATCAGAAAGAAGATCATGAACAAAGTGCTCAAAATATTCTTAATGCCGTGGTTTTCCCGCTTTCATGTTGACGGATTATTGTGATATTTAGTACACATCTTTAGTTCGGACACTAATAAAATTTAAATCAATAAAAAAGTTTGATTGCACTTAATACCTTAGTTTTAAGATCGGTTAAGATGCGGAGAGAGCTACCACAGTCTGGTTGTAGTATATTTATTACGACTCTATAATAAAGCTGCTTATGTCTTAAAAACCAAATAACAGGCTTATATATACTAATTTATCCACCATTGGTGGAGTGGGAGCGATGCTTGTGGTCACGTTCTATCTTCTCGCTGACTTGCATATTTTGTGTTATGGCAGAGGACGTGATTTCTTAGCTTACATCATTTTTATTTGTGTACCCTTAAATGGTACATGACAATAGTAATCTTAGAAGATCTTTAGAAAGCAATAAGATAAATAATAAATAAATATGCCACAACATTCCACACAACATTCCACACAACGCTATCTAGACCCATGGTACACAAGCTTAACTAACTTGTGTTATGGAATCTAGAATGCCGATAAACATACTTAGATACTTTTTTTTTGTAAATACATAATAATATTATGAGAATATCATGTTTTGCGAATGTGATGTTTTACGAATGTGGTCTACCCAGATCAATGCAAATAGCCATATTCATGCATAAAAATATTTGCACTGAGCAGGGATTGAACCCGCGCCTCCTGAGTGGCAGTCGCGTTCACTACCGCCACGCCACAGAGGCTGTCAACCATGCCAGCCATTTCTATCATCCACTACTCAATAAAAATGATTTTCTGGCACTTTCTGCCATTTGACAGCGATTGGAACTACTTGTACAGCCACTACCATCTATCTTCAACCATTTATAAGAGAATACTTCAGCGTTTTGGTGAAAACTGATCCTAATTGGCAATTAAGCGTCTGTTGTAAAACTTCGAGAGAATTTTCCATTGTAACTCGACGGTGTCCTATCAAGTTGCTGCCAACAACCAGAGACTCCTACAAGCCTTCGTTACTCGATAAGCGACTGTAAATAATTGATGACGCTTTTCTTTACACTTGTATGAAAAGTACACGTTCCGTTATTAAGTATAAGAGATCATACGGCTTTACTCGCGTTGGAATATTGCTTATAAGATAATATTGTTATATTCAAAGGTGTGAAAGACGTCATCGCAAAGGATGAAACCAACTGTCATGATATTTAATATTCTTACAGCCTACTAATCTTTATGTGAGGCTCTTTGGATGATTATTATTCAACTAGGTTTTGCCCGCGGCTCCGCCCGCGTAGACGTCGGTTATCACAACCAAACATAGCCTATGTCCTATCTCAAGATGCAATCTACCCTTATACCAAATTTCATCAAAATCGGTTCAGTGGTTTAGGCTTGCAATACAGACAGACAGACAGGGCACGCCGTAATAGCGGCGGTAAGACCCATCATGGAGGAGTGGCTAGAGAGGCCACACGGCAGCCTCTCGTACCGGCTGACGCAGGTGATCACCGGACACAGGTGTTTCGGGAGTTACCTGTGTCGGATCCGGAAGGAGCCAACGTCCGAGTGCCATCACTGTGATGCGAGCGAGGACACGGAGCTGCACACGCTGACCGAGTGCCCGGCGTGGGACACGCCGAGGCGGGTCTTAGTGGCGGCTCTGGGGGTGGGAGTCCTCACACTCGCCACGTTGCTCACAGCGATGGTAAGATGCGCGAACGCTTGGGGTGCGGCTGTCTCCTTCTGCGAGCAAGTAATGCTCGAGAAGGAGGCGGCCGGTCGGGTCCGGACCAGACTCTGGGCCTGGGAAGCCCGCGCAGAGCGAAGACGAACCGGACGTCGGAGGTCGCAGAACGACCTCCGTCCTCCATGAGCGCTGGCCTGGGGGTGACCGGTGGAGCCGCCTGTCACCCTAGCAGAAGCAGGCCGCGGCGGCGGCGCAAAATGCGCCTCCCCGTAACCGGGGCTAGATGGGGACACTGTGGTCCCCACAACCCGAAGGGGGCCATCTCGATAGAGATGGTCCTGGGTCTGCCGGGGTGCGAGAGATATGCTTTTGGCAATCTCACCTCCGACAACCAAGGACCCAAGACGGCGTGCGTTTTAGTCGGTTCGAGTCCGACATAACCGCCTCCACCGGCTCCGTGGGGGTGGTATCCGTGGGGATTTTTGCACAATAAAAAAAAAAAATACAGACAGACAGACAGAGTTACTTTCGCATCTAAAATATTAGTATGGATCTCACTCTAACGGCAGTACGGATGTGGCAAATAATATAATATAAAGGATGGTAATGAAGGTCCTATGACGTCATAGCTATTGGGTGACGTCATAGCTATTGGATAGTTGGCGTGTTAGAGCAGGTTTAGCCACCTTGTTCCAGCTTGTCTATTAGATGGCCGGTCGATAGTAGCTCACGTCACTTGCGTGAGCAAGGACACCTGTTCTGTCTTGTTGATTAGACTATCAATCCTATCGAGACCTATGGGTAGTTAGAATCATGCTATTGACTCTTACTGGACAGCAAATCGCGAGTGAAACCTTACTCGTGTCGCAAACACACATTACAAACATTCATACGTCACGGTAACCGCTTACCGCCAGCTAGTTAGTTTAAAACTGTTGTGAAACAAAACAAACAAAATGGCAAAACTTTGCTTTATTTTCATTTATAGGTGCGCGGGTATGTGTGTGTGTGTGTGTGTGTGTGGGAGAGAGCGATTAAACATGCGAGTTAACAAACAAGTTAATTTGTCGAGTTCTTTGATTACGTTCAGTCAACAAGTCGACGCCTTGAGCCCCGAGCCCCGAGCGCCGAGCGCCGCCTTGAGAGCATTTCAATTAAATACAAAAGTAACATTTAAGACTTTTACACCCTCATACAGTACATATATACAGTCAGTGTCAGAAAGATCTTTACAACAAAGTTTCAAAATCAAACTGTTTATTATTACTGATTTAAATTGTATTATCGTACAAACTAAAGGTGTGTACTGAATATTAGAACAATCAGTCAACAAGGAATACCCAGGTGTTAGGATCTTTTTGAATACTTTGTACGTCAACATCGATACTGTACCTAATATATTACATATACCCTACCACACTCGAAAACTTGTCATATTTCTATAATTCTAATGTATTTATAGCGGGTTCGCCGAAGTGCGAGGGATATGCCCAACAACTTCACCTTCGGCCTTGCACTTCGACACACAGACGGCATGCGATTGAGTCGTTTGGAGTCCGATATAACCTCAACCACCGGCTCCATTCCAGTATTCGCGGGGATTGGTAAATGTATTTTTAGTACTAACGAACTGTTTGAACCAGACGAAATAACAAATTATCTAGATACATACATACATAAAATCACGCCAGTTTCCCATAGGGGTAGGCAGAGATCACGGATCTCCATTTACTACGATCCTGACTTACTACTTTCGGTTCATTAACTCTCCTTACATTCTTCATGCCTGCTCTTCGGTTTAGGGTACGCCTGACCTGCCTCTTTTCTAAAACTTCAACTTGTAGATACAATGCTAAGTAAGCCCAGTATTAACCGATCAATATCTTTTAATCCGTTAACTTTAAACATTACATCAAAACTAGTCGAAAAGCATCAAGAATAATATATAATACAGTTGAGCAGTAGTATAATCGAGTCAGTCGCGTCTCGTGTGTCATGGCGGGTACCATGACAGAGACAAATGGACGGCGTGGCGCAGGCGCAGTGGCGAGCTCTGGACTCCAGAGCGGTCACTGCGGGCGCTGGCTGTGACGATGTAGGAACATCACTATTTATGTAGCCTTATGGAAACAATGAATGATTTTACAAATATTGTATTTTGATGACTCCGCCCCAATATTTGACTGAATTGTTTTATAGCATTTTTAATGCTAACTTTAAAGTTATAAAAGTTATTCCGATGTTTTTCGAACTTTAAAGTTAGCATTAAAAATGCTATAAAAAATTCAATCAAATATTGGGGCGGAGTCATCAAAATTCAATGTTTAAAAATGGTTGAAAAATCATTCATTGTTTCCAACAGTTCGTAAGAATGTTGGTAGATGGCATCACCGTCGCCCTTAAAGACGGATATAAAGAGAAGGAAAATTTGAAATGAATCAAGTGTGGTTCAATAGCTCAGTTGGAAGAGCATTCCCCCTCTAAGGGAAAGGTCGTGAGTTCAAGTCTCACTTGAGCGTTTCATTTTTTCCGATGTTTTTCGATTTAAACAAATATTCCTCTACATCCCACACAACGCTATCTAGACCCTTGGTAAGCTTAAAGCGTGTGTTATGGAATCTAGAATGCGGATAAACATACTTAGATACTTTTTTGTAAACAAATACATACATATTATACATAGAAACACCCAGACCAATGCAAATAACCATATTACGAATATTTGCACTGAACGGGGATCGCACCTGTGCCTCCTGCATGGCAGACGCATTTACTCCCACCACGCCACAGAGGCTGTCAAATTGAAAGATACGGAGGCCCTATTCTACTCCACCGGGAACGTGTTGATTCCCAACTCATCTCTTCCTGTGGGTGTCTTAGACAACGACTAGGTAGGGCTGTTCTCCATCCGCCAATAAGCATACAGTCTTTTTCTTTTATCATGCGAAAAATCCCCACGGGTATCACCCCCACGAAGCCGGTGGAGGCGGTTATGTCGGACTCAAACTGAACAAAATGTACGCCGTCTTGGGTCCTTGGTTGCCGGAGGTGAGATTACCAATAGCATATCTCTCGCACCCCGGCAGACCCAGGACCATCTCTTTCGAGATGGCCCCCTTCGGGTTGTGGGGACCACGGTGTCCCTATTTAGCCCCTGGTACGGGGAGGCGCACATGGCGCCGCCGCCGCGGCCTGCTTCTGCTAGGGTGACAGGCGGCTCCACCGGTCACCCCCAGGCCTGCATACATTCTATGACTAAGTGCCCTTATTAGGTGTTAATACACCTCTGCCTACACCATAGCGGGGATGTACAGGCGTGAGTATGTATGTATGTTTTGTCATTTCAAGTCGAAGAACGTCTTCCTATATATTTGCACTGACGTGTGGTCGAACTCGCTACCTCTACGCCCCAAAGTGATTAAACGAAAATACTTAGTAAACTCAACATGTAATTGGAAAACATCCTCACTGATATGTTTCACTTTCTCAAATGATAATACTAATTACTTTAAAATTTCATTAACTTAATAACAACCTCTCCTTATGGGATACGTAGGTAATACGAATACTAAGAAATTTTCTGATAAAATCCGGTTCAGTTACCCAACATTAAAAAAGTACCGCTCACACTAATTGCGTGCTCTGACGCCGCCCGCACTTTATGCTAATTCCATTGAAGCCGGCCATCTGGATCGGAATTGAGAACCTTCTGTCCCCCGGCTCGGATTTATGTCCTACTTTACGGCTGAGCCACTCTATACAATGTTAGCGAACAATTCCTGCGACTGATCTTAAAGTAACTACTTCACACTCTTAATGCCTTTTGCGTAATTAAGATAATTATTCGAATGTCACTCTTAGCGTAAGTACATCGGTTAAAGAATCAGAATAGCCTATATCACTATTTTTTTTTTACTTTCGAAAAATGACCACTTTCTTATAATATAATGAACTGTAAAAGTAAAATTTTCGTACGACAAATAGTTATCAAGATATTTGATTTTGAAAAATTCAATTTGTCGCGCCGCCCGAGAACGCTCCATACAATATCGTACGAAACTGTGACGTCACGCTTTCGTAGCGCGTAGTGCAAGAGAATATCGCATTTATCTCGGTCTACGTTGCGTTTACACATAATTATATAGTTCAAAAGTGTAAGTACTTAAATACTTAATTGTTTCTATTTTGACTTTTTTTTGAAATACCAACTAATGAAAAGTCATAGTTTCAATTTAGATATGCAATATTTTATTTTGCTAGGCATATTTTTTCAGAATAGGCTATCATATTAAGCAGTATTGGGAAGAATGGACGACTTAGTCAAATAAACTATTAGGATTGAGGGGTCCCGTATTCGATTGGCAGTGTTAGGGTAGCCAGAGCTTACTGGAGGGTCATGTGCTATCAGAGGGAAGAACAAAGGCTTGTCCTGGACTGACGGCACAGATTTTTCTATGCTTACAGGGCCAGCAGAGACGCCCCTGGTGTTGCATACGTCCAAAGGCCATCATGGTGGACGGTGAGCTTTTCTGCCAACTACGTGGTATTACGAAAGAACAGAAGCGCTCAAGTGGGACTTGAACCCACGACCTTTCCCTTACAGGGCGAATGCTCTTCCAACTGAGCTATTGAGCCACACCTAAATCACTTCAAATTTCGCTTCTCTTTATATTCGTCTTTAAGGGCTATCTCCGTCTATTTAAAAATCTCAAGTACCTACTAGTAATTTCGATTGTTAATTATATTATAGTTGTGGATCTAAGTCTAAGACTGAATTTTTAAATCAACTGGGTTTCATAAGAACCCTTTAAGCCTAGAATCTCGAGCCCCAAAGTGTGCAATGAACCGTTCGAAGAGCAAATCTGTAAATTTAATTACGCGAGAGTTCGCCGACCCCGGCGGAGTACAAACATCGCTTGTGTGGATACGCGAGCAAATACGAACGCTTAAATCAATTATGTCACTGTAATGACGTCATCATTTCGATAAGGGGAAGCTTTCTCTGAAACTAACTATACCTACTCAAATGCATTCTGAAAATGTGTTCCGTAAGATAACTAGTGCCACAACTTAGTGGATTTCAGATGAGCGCTGCTAGCTAGGTTTGATTGCGGGTTCATTGCTGGCTCTGTACAAATGTTTGCATGAATATGTAATGTATACGAGCATTGGTTTGGGTGTTTCTGTTTACAAAAATATGTAGGTATCTATTATCTAAGTATGTTCATTCATGATTCCATATTGCAAGCTCTGCTTAGTTAGGTGAAGATAGTGTGGTGTACTTTCGGCTAGAATATTTATTTATGAAGTTACTAGCTTTAACCCGCGGCTCTGCCTGCGTGGATGTCGGTTATCGCGACTAAACATAGCCTATGTCCTTTCTCATGGTTTAATCTACCTCTATACCAAATTTCATCAAAATCGGTTCAGTGGTTTAGGCGTGAAAGCGTAACATACAGACAGACAGACAGACAGACAGACAGACAGACAGAGTTACTTTCGCACTTATAATATTAGTATGGATTACGTATGGAGTATGAATTTACGGAACTAAAACCATGTGTAGTGTACCCTATCGAATTCTTCGTCAATATATAGATACCGTGGCACTGCGCGGCTGCTATTTCATCTAGAAATCAATGTTTCAATCAAAATCTAATTCTGTTTCCCTGGAGTGTTACAGCGTCCTCAGACCGCTTTGAACATTCAGGATACAAAAAAGTCTTTAATTTACTTCACCCCAAAACAGGCACTGGGAAGCCGGTAAGCCGGGATTAGGCTCCCAGACGAGAACACTCGGGAATGCCGGGCTATCCCAGGCTTTGGGAATTAAGCCGGCGCGCTGCGTACTTCCCTAATCTTCACAATCTTGGAGGGTTTTTCTTTGTAAACTTCGATACAAGTTCATACGAAAGAATCAAATCTCTGCTTTCATAGATCCTATTCGGTGAATTTATTATGTTAAACGCCTGATTTGAGATCATAGGTTAGAGATAGGATATTATTATAGTAGGAAGTGTTAAACGAATGCCTGCGCACTGTAACTTACATTCAATTGGCAGTCTCACATTTCCCCGGAGATGTGCTATGTACCTAGTTGTGTTACGAAGATGATAAAGCTAAGCTATGAATACATGTGACTGTTTCCACTGTGCTGTGCTATGTAGTTAAGCCGAAGCGAGTAAGGTGTGTTATGATGAAACGCAGCTCGAACTCTTCCTCCTACAAATTCATATTTACAAAAATCGAACCGATGATAAAAGAAAATGCAGAACATTTTTCCAGCATTGCAATGCTATACGGATAAAAAAATAGGATTCTTAGATATAAAACGTATCCATAGTAACGTAGCATAGCATATCTCCGGTGGAGAGGCATCTTTAGTACACGCTGGAGTGAACTCGACGAGGTAGCTAAACCACTCGTGGCAATGATCCCTTCAGCGATATGAGCGAAGTTTCGCGACGTACGAGTCCACACATGTACCTAAATAATACCGTGACTATTGCACCAAGCGTTCGTTTAAAAGGTGACAGCGTTGTATTCATTCATTCACAAACAATACACAAACTTGTTAATTGTAATATTATTAAATATTTATTTACGATTTTCACACGGTTCTAAAAAGTGGACTGGCAGTGTGTAGGTATTGCAGACGAGTTGTCAGGTAGGTACAGCCAGCGTCAGAGAAAACAGACCCCTTCAATACTTAAAGAATATCGCCGCCTGCGCCGGCCGCGTCACATGACTCACGAATGACGTCACGTGATGCGATCGTCGCAGAGCTGCGAACGAGCGAGCAGCTTCATCTGCCTTTTATTTGCATGTTCATATTTGTAATTTTCTGATATTTTTCGTCTTTCGGCTCAATTGTATACCATGATACAATATATTCACAAAAAGATGCCACTGCCGCTTGAGGATACGAACCCGCATCCCCAGCGCCAGCCACTCACTTAGGCCGTGCCTTATACCACTAGGCTATCGGTTCACTTAATAATAATGACGAAATTATGAATAACATTACTCTTTTTATCGAACAAAGTTAATTGCGGTGTAATTTTATAGACCATAAGGTTTAAATTTCAACTTCCACCATATGTAACAATAATAATTACTCAATTGACTAAAAGATAAGGTTGAATTTTATATAGATTTTTTTTTAGTTCAATAGATTACGCTTGGTGCACTACCGTCATGTTTTACTCCAAAAACTTATCTGCGGCTATAGTATTATAATATCTGTTACAGCGCGCTAAAGTTGCAATTAGAATACTTCTTTGCCTTATTTACTAAACTGTGATTGAAGGTAACTTTATAATTCGTAGTAATTTGCATTGCTGTATTAATCCTCCTCGTAATATTATTCAATTTATTAAGTTTTTGATCAGTTTTTTGAGTAAATTCAAAGTATGGTTCGATTAACAACATTTATGAAAGCTAAAATTGTTGTTCTCTGGGAGCAAGAACAAAGCATAAAGAAAATAGCACGAGATATGGGCATAACGGTAAGAGTTACGATAAAAATACCTATGTTATATACCTATTTATATTGCTTAATCAATCATGTGTTATATTTTCGTTTACAAGTTTGTTTTTTGGAGTTTCTTTTATTTATTATCATTTTCAATACAGAGAAATACAGTGCGTAGATGGGTGCGAAGGTATCAAGTGACGAGTGATATTAATGTGAACGCCAAGGACCTCGCCCAGTTGCTTATACTCATGAATCAGAGCGGCACCGTGATATTGTGGAAGCTGTGAAGGATGTGCTGAGACTTTTGGAGTGTCGCTGAGCACTGTTCGACGACATCTACACGCTGCGAACATCCATAATTATAAGCCAGCCAGAAAGATTCAACTTACTGACGATCATCGCACCTACCGAGTAATTTTGCCACTCGTTATTTAAATTGTTATATTTACCGACGAAAAATGCTGCGGTTAACATTAGGTAAGTAAATGATTATATTCTCTAACAAATAAATAAATATATATATATATATATTTATTTATTTATATATCGGCCTAATTCTAATAAAGCGTAAGTCAAAATTTTGTCAACCAGTGATTTTTGCTGAATTGGGTAGAATGATCAAAATTACGTTTATCTCTTTTTTTACTTTTCAATGCTTGAATGAGAAAAAAAGAGATAAAACGCTTGAAACAATACGTCTTAAGTCTGGCCGCTATTTTGTAGTGCGAATAAAGCATAAGTCATTCTTTTGCATACAACTATTGGCGGGGAGCATGTGGCTCCGTGTTTAAAATTAATTTTAAGTGTTATTTAACTGTTTAGAAGACTATTGGGTGAGTATTACTGTTATTTTATTACTAATAATTCGATATTAACGTGAATTTAGCTTTCATTCAAATTAAGTACGAGTAATTTCTCGTTAAAATTCAGTCATTGAGATATGACATATTAGAACTAGCGATTTTGTTTGTTACTATTGAGTTATTACTTATTCGAATATATTTTTAATTGAAATGAAACCACTTTTTAACCCTCCTCCTGTGGAATTTAGTGATAGACGACCTAATCACAAGCTTGAACTAAAACTGAGACTACACAATAGGCTATGCTGATGACCTAAAAATCCTTATCTCAGGTAAGGTAGCGGGTTCGATCTGTAACCTAACCCAACAAGCCCTGCGCATTGTAGAAAAATGGTGCAGGGAATTCGAACTATCGGTGAATCCGAACAAAATCGAATTAGTTATGTTCACAAACAAAAGGGTACTAGGCGAATACCGACTACCAAAACTCTTCGAAACGGAACTCCAACTGTCCAAAGAGGTCAAATACCTGGGCGGTATTCTTGACAGCAAGTTAACATGGACTAACCACCTAGAAAACAAAGTAGTAAAGGCCGGGATTACCTTCTGGCAATGCAGAAGAATGATTGGCAAAAAATGGGGGCTAACACCGAAAATCATCCTGTGGCTTTACGAAACAGTGATACGTCCCATGACAGCTTATGGCACCATTGTCTGGTGGCCAAGGACCGAAAACAGCACAATATCAGCTAAACTACAGAAGACCCAAAGATTAACCTGCATGGCAACCACTGGATGCATGAAATCCACCCCCACCGCGGCAATGCAAGCCATGCTTGGACTACCACCCTTGGATCTGTTCATCCGCCAGGAAGCAGCAGCTGCGGCTATACGCCTAAGGGCACTCAACCTATGGAGCGAAAGAAACACACGACACACTTCACTGCTCACTGAGCTCACGAAGGAGATACCCATGATAACAGGAAATGATCATGTACCTAAACAACACTTTTTCGACAAAAAATACAAGATTCAGCTCCACGAGGACGACCGCTGTGAGGCCTTATGTTCAGCAGAATTGCGTATCTTCACAGATGGATCCAAAACAGGTACTAACACCGGGGTCTTCTCAGAGGACCTCAACATATCCATTTCAACACCGCTGGGGACCCATAATTCGTAGTAGTATTATTCGTAGTAGTAATAGTAGTATTCCCAGCGGAATGTAGGTATGGGGATCACCTTGGCAGCCCCAGCGGTGATGGCCAGGAAAGTGAAAGGCCACTCAATATGCATACTGTCAGACAGCAAGGCTGTGCTACAAGCTCTAGATAGCCATACTATAAACTCAGGACTAATACTGGGTGGCCATCTTAAATTAAACCAAATAGGACACACCAACAACATAACTCTGCAATGGATCAAAGGCCACAGCGGCTCGCGCGGTAACGATGCTGCGGAGGAGCTTGCTAGGAGAGGATCAGATATGGTTACAATGAGACCTGAACCCATAATACCGATCCCTTTTGCATATCTACGAACTATAGTGAATAAACGAACGAGAGATCATCACAAAAGTTACTGGATAAACCTGGAAGTATGCAGACAGGCCAGGGAGGCACTCCCTGCGCTTGAAAATAGTCTGACCAGGCGTCTCCGACAACTGAACAAACAACAACTACGCACGGTTACGGCTGCCATCACGGGGCATGGTTCCTTCAACAAACACCTTTATTCTTCAACGAGTTGGTGTGGATCGAATAAAGTTCACCCTCACGCAAAAACCGCGCCTTGTCGTGGAGTTGCGGAAAACAGCCCGTGATACCATACCATAGGTGCTGTGAGTTACAATAATTGAAGACGAGTTTATATAATTTGCAATTTTTCTACTTTAAACTAACGGACGTTATGTTTTCTTGCTCAAAATATATAAATAAATATAGTTTTTTCAGATTATTTGTTTTAATTTTAGAAACCAATAGAGAGTAAGTCATACAAAAGTAAATGCCAATAAAGCAGAAGTCCGATTTTGATATATCTTACAGTGTTTTAGGAAACAAATCCTTTAAAAATAAAAGTAGATTTGAATAATAAGTATTTTGTTAGAACACTATTTTTAAGTGCCCTAAGAAATTTCTCAAAATAGAGAGTTTTTTGTGCTTCCTGAAAAGTTATCAATTTTGACTTACGCCATATTAGAATTAGGTCGACGATATGTATGTATATATATATGTATATAACATATAGGTATTATATATATATTAATTATTATTGCTGCTGGCATTGTTTTACATATTGCAACAGATTTGAAAAGGTTTATTATTTTAGGTTACTGGGGATGGATGTCTTCGATGGGCCCAGGCGAGCTAGTGGAAATAGGTGACCGCATGAACAGTGAGCGATACCTAGAACTGTTCAAAGACGTAATGCTGCCTTCTGTGCGGGTCGCATATCCAGAAGGACAAATTTACCTGGTTCAGGATAACTCTTCAGTGCATCAGTTCCGAATAGTGCAAGACTGGCTAAATGCGTTAAATAAAGATATAACGGTGTTTGAGTGGCCGGCTAAAAGCCCGGATCTTAATCCTTTAAAAAACTTGTGGGGTCAGATGGTAAACAGAACTTGGGAACTAATGCGAAATAATGCCGCATGTTTTAATATGGTTTCGGGGATGAAAAGTCGTCTTCGAGAAGTGATAGTAGACAGTGAGGGCCATCCTCTCCGTTATTAATGCAGTTTATCGATTCTTACCCAGGACAAATCTTTGTGTGATGAACACGATTATTTGTTGGTGTAATTTATCTAAAAAAATATCTAAAATACCTAAATATTATATCAGTCGTCTAGTATCCTTATCACTTATCACATTAAGGTGCTATTTTGGGCTAGATGACGCTGTGTATAAAGTGTCCTAACATTCATAATAATAATAGTATATTATTAATATTCCATTACTCTTGTTTACAAGTTTAGTAATCTTCTAATGTGTTAACGATGCACCATCTGACCTCACATATTTTTCTAATGTTGTGTTAAAAGGGTTACTTATCAGAAAATGTGATCAAAGAGGAAGATGTATATTGCTATACCGTTATAGTTTAGCATGTTGGTTCTTTCTTTGTGATTCACAGGCACAAATAACATTTCATTTTTCAACCATTCTTTTATATTCGAAGATTATTCAGAGTGTAAAAAAATAATGTTGGCAACTTTAAATAAATATTGTAGTCATGTTTTTAGAATTATCTAATATTAAACATTTTATACTTCACTTAGGGTATTGTTTTGTCAATAAATTTAGGTCAGGTGAAATCAAAAAATAAGTAACCCTAATTTAACTCAGATAGAAAAACTGTATACTCAACCAGGAAATGGCCTCCATGTAGTCCTAGAAATGTAATTCGAGAAATAAATTAATATTGATTATGCAACAAGCCTATCTTTTCTTACAAACCTCATACCTACTATAAAATTTGATTCCTTAAATAATAATTAACAAAAATGGTTAAGAGAATAAAAAAATAATTACATATATGAATAAAAAAAGAACTTTGGGTCCGAGGATTTGAACCCCCCGCTTACCGTATCCTCAAAGCGTCACGCGTTGGTCATAACCACTAGACCAACATGCTATATACGTAATGCTTCAAAAAACTTCAATGCTTTCATGTCATTATCAAAGGGGGTTCCTTTTCTCTGAAGCTTACTGTACATTGATATATATGAATATTGTTACTGGTAGGTACAACTAATGACATCGTCCGAATGAGCAACGAGAAGCGAAATGATAAGACTTTTTTTATAAGTCAATTTGACTTCACCTCGCCTGTTGTTAAGCTAAAGGCAAAGTTTCGGAAAGAGGGTCACCATCGTAAACATGTACCATGTTAACAGTGGTGGCACTCAGCTTGACGGCCTCATCAGATGCCTATTCATGCCCCGCTTAAATGACTCGGGACTGTAGGAAGAAGGAAACACGTGAGCTGGCAGGGAGTTCCAGGTCTTAGTGGTGCGACATAGGAATGAGTCACTAAAACACTTGGTTCTAACAGGTATACTCTGCACTGGAAAAGAATAAACGGATTCCGAGTACCGAAATGAAAAAAGTCTTTTGCAATCGAAACCTCGGATGCTAAGAAAATGATAAGTTTCAAGCCGATGAAAAAATAAAAACGTTCCGAGATCAACTGACATAGGCTGTTAGTTATACGGCACAAACTCGTCAACCGGTCGTTACGGTCCGCAAGCCGCAAGCCGTGGGCCGCGGCTTACGGCTTACGGCACGCATTACTCGACTTTTACCACCATTTTAATTCGTACCGAGAGACCCGTAGTTAATTTTACCGCGCCTTACCGGCCGTTACGGGAATTTACCGCGCCGGTAACGGTCCGATACGGCGCAATGAAAGAGTGATGTGATTGAGACGGAATGTCCGTTTGGTTGTCCGCGAGCGGTCGCTGGTCGCGTACAAACGATCTTATGCAGTCTGTTGTGGAGCCACTTCAGTGTTAGTGCAGTCAGCGGCAAAAGTAACATTATATTTGTTATTTTTTCTTTTCATTCATCTCGTAGGTTTGTTTGAATAAATATTTTCTTTCTTTCTTTCTTTTTCTCTTCCTTTCTTTCTTTCTTTTTCTCTTCCTTTCTTTCTTTCAAACTTGACAGTAGCGTCGCAGGTATTTGTTAATTGAGATATTTTGAAACTATCATACATAATATGGAAATTATTATGTATGATATTTTGAAGTTCTATATTATGAATATTATGAAATGAATACTTTTTATATCTATTAATCTACGTAAAACGAGTAGTAACTCTCATTCCTGAGGCTTCACCCGCAAAACTTATCGTTTGGCAAAGTGAAGTCATATCAACGTATATTCGACAAAAGACTATTATGTTGTACCAAAACAAAAATAGCAAATCGAACCTAAAAAAAGAAATCATCAAAATGGAGGTAGACGTGTAATAAACTGAATTGTTACATCTTTTCCAGTTTTACAAAATTATCGCTCACATCTTCCATCGTACTTTATCTTTCTTATTTACTTGTAAAACAATTTTCTGCTACTTCATTGAAAAGCAATGACTTTATAATAAAAACGATTGCACGTCCAGTTTGTTCTGTACCGACGTTAAACCTACTCGTCTCATCGCGCGGAGAGGGCTATTTCATTTTAAAAATAAAACCACGGTATCAAGTTAATGAGGCGGAGAAATAATCTACTTGGAGCCATCTGAAGGGTTGGTCGCGGACACCGCCACCGCGCAGCGCCACTCTGGGGTATAAAGGGTCGTGTGCAGTTGAAAACTGCATATACAAATAGTCTGTATTTGGCTAGGTCGTCGATTCTTCCCAATACAAATAAAAAAAATATGCCTTGCCACATAAAATATTGCTTAACTAAGCTGAAAAATGACTTTTCATTAAGTATTTGAAATTGCCAAAAAAGGTAATAGTAATAATACAATCACTATTTTTTTTATATATTAACCAAAAATTAAGTACTGTACATTTTATAAGGTTAAGCTTGTGTGTGTACGTATATGTAGTTTTTCTCTCATATTAAGCAGTATTAGGAAAAATCGACGACTTAGTCAAATAGCCTATTTTTTATTTTATTTATAAAAAGAATATTAAATTATCTCATAGTTTTGTTTCCTAATTAAATGCAGTAGATATTTCCTAAATTACCACTCACTCTTACCTCTGACTGTACTTTCTTAAATTATATTATACATACATATTATTTATACATACATGTGGGCCCCAAAGCCTCCGTTAAAAAAGAGGTTTAATGATGTAGGTTTTGTGGACCAGGGTCGCGGTCCACAAGACCTATACACTCAATAGTTGGTAAAATAAAGAGACACTTTGTGGACCGCGGTACCGGTCCACAAAGCCTTCCGACCCCTATACACATAATCACACCTATTTTTTTGTTTGTCACGATCTCCTCTCGCCGGTCTGCTGGGAGAAATTTCTTATAGAAGTAAGCATTACCAATGTACCAATTTTTCCACATCCATTGCATGTTATGTAGGTGCCTTGCGTATGCATGAATGTTAAATAAAATAAAGACAGAGGTTTGGGTTCATGTAACCCGTTTTCCACGTTTTTAGGGTTTACAACTTCTTCGTGGTATGAAAAAATTAACTTCTAGGTCAATAAAGATTATACCAGTCGTCCGTCAATTCAATTTTGTACGGAACCCTCAATGCAGGAGTGACATGCACTTGACTGGTTTCCATTTTGAAATATCCAGCAAATCAGAAAACTTTTTAGAACATAGGAATTTAGGTGTCACCAGACACAGATATCACCACTCGTCTACAGAAAGTTCCTTAACGTACGCAGCCCTGTAACAGGAGCATGGGACCAAACCCCCCTGACCCCTCCCCCCCCCCCTACTCCCAACCAGGGGGGCTCGGCGCGCCTTTACTGTCAAAATAAAAATAATTCCGCGTCGTAAAGCCCTCATTTGGTACTTTTAACAGCCACTGATTGCCGGATATTGTCCCTTCTGTTATCTCGCGATACTTTGAGTTGACAATGACATTTAGCGTATGCATGCTTTATAAACGATGTTGTAGGTTTCCTGACGTAGAGATTTGATCGTTATGATTGCCACTACTTATCGATTGAAGCCATAAAAACTTTTTTCGGGTTTTAGTCGGTTTGATTACCGGGGTGTGTCAAGAGAGTTTTCAAAAAAGCTTTGAATGTAGTTTTGTTTCTTTAAAAAAATAAAGAAATGTTTTCTGTGAGTGAAATTCTCTATCTCCAATATTTCGAGCACTTGTCTTCCAGTTACCAAGCCACACGTTCCGCACAAGTCCACACAAACAATGAGCACAATTACTTCGGCCAGTTTAACTTTAACTTTAATATTATTATTCCACGTACGATATACTACATGAGCGTCAATTTTGTGTCTTGTAATACGACCATTTTGCACTCTATGATAACGGAATGGAGTTGTAGCAGTTACTACCCGCTCTGGAAATATAATCGCTCCAGAGCAGAAAGGAACCCCGTCGATAGATATGCCCACCATGTAGTCAAATTGGTCAGTCTCTGGCAACCATTTGTTTTGTCTGTAGTCCCTCCCTTTTACAATATGCCACGGACATCAGCATCACCAAAATGTTGAGCCTGAAAATAAATACAGAACTCAGATTCAATAACACTATAAGAACAGAAAATTATAAAATTAGGGGCACATTCCATTGTCTGTATTTTTGATCTATAGACCTATATTCTGTAACGTATAAAATGGGGTTTATGTGTGAAATTAGAGATGATACATATAGTTAGATACTTCACTTGTTTTACAAATCCTGAGGCCTTCGGATATTGCTCTCAGCAGCTAACACTACACCTTTGATTCAAGGACCTCTTACTCTAACTCAAGGAGGTTCTCCCAGGATAACAAATGAGAATATCGAGTCGTTAAAATTAACATGCTTTATTTGCGATTCATTCGCTGACATTGAGGACGGCGCAGCGGCCATCTCACGTTAGGTATAAACTAAGGCTGCCAAGGTGGCAATTATGTCAGCCAAGAGAGGCTTTACAAAGAAACTACAAATTAATCCAAGTTGAGTGAAGAGTTCATTGTTTGTGGCAACACTGCTACACAGTACTTGTCTTTGTGTAATCTTTGTAATTAATAATCGAAATATTGAGTTTAAAGTGCGAATAAGTAGTGTTGATGTTAAATAAAGCTGAAAACATAACCTATAAAGTGTGAAACAAGAACCATACCTGCGAATAGCTGTGAGTTTTAGAAATACGAAATACGAAACTCATCGTTTATCTCACCCACACACTCACAATCAGCTGTTAAACAGCTGTTTCTACAGTGTAAAGATACACTCACACGCTTATAAATTTCAACAACAAACTTTTTGAAAACTCTTGACTTCTGTTTGACATTTGACGCCCGATCACCAAACTACCAACCTAACAAAACGACTACGGTGATTTCTCAGTTTTCTCACTATCAAGGTGCGTTTACAAAGCTAGTCAAAATCAAGTAATAAAAATACACAGCTTTTTGGATACCTGCCTTTTGGACTAGCTCAAGAAAATAAACCCATAATGTCAGGCTGCAAAGTCAAATGTGCTGGCTGTCAAACTATAATAAAAAACAAAGAATTAATGAAATGCATGAAATGTTCCTCCGTGTATGATTTGGAGTGCTCAAATATCACCGTTAAACGGTTTAATTCAATGTTGAGCGAACACAAGCAGATGTGGAAATGTCCTACCTGCGTCAGTTCCGAACCCAAAACCGGAAATACAAACACTCCGATCAGACCAAGCAACCTACCGGAATCTGAGGTAAGCAACATTACTCTTCGCAACAAAAATATCAACTCAGACAGTAAGTCAAACTCCAGTTCCATCACCTCAGATGATATACGTGAGCTCATTCGTAGCGAGATTCATACTGCTTTCAAAACTGTGGTTGGTGACCTCGTGACTAAACATCTGCAAAACCTCAACGATAAGCTGGCATGTTTTGAAAAAGCACTCGAATTTTATAATACACAATACGAAGAAATGAAGCTCAGTCTAAGCGAAAAGGTGACAGTAATTGACAAACTGGAAAAGGACAACAAACAACTTAATCTAACGGTCAGAGATCTAAACACTCGACTTAACACTGTTGAGCAGCTCATGAGGGACTGTAACCTGGAAATCAATGGCATACCTGAACATCGAACTGAAAATCTTATTAGCATACTCCACCAGCTTGGCAATACAATCAAGTGTCCACTTCAGCCAGGAGAAGTATTGAATGCTACAAGGGTCGCCAAGCTAAATAAGGAAACCAATCGTCCCAGGTCCGTGATCATCAAACTTCAGAACCGGTCACTGCGTGATAAACTTTTGGCCGCTACTGCAAAATACAACGCTGAAAATAGAAACGATAAGCTATCAACCCAGCACTTAGGTATAGGCGGCAAGCGTGAACCTATTTACGTCTCCGAGCATCTGAGTCCTGCAAATAAACAGCTGCATGCTCTAACAAGACTGAAAGCCAGAGAACTAGCCTTTAAATTCGTTTGGGTGCGTGACGGACGAATCTTTGTCAGAAAAACGGATGGTTGCCAAGCCGTGCATATCCGTGACGTTGAAAGTTTGGCCTTCTTACACAAAGATAAATAGTTTGTGTATACCAGTATAATATTTTATGGAATTTACAGTAAAATTCAATTCTATGGAAATATATTACCAAAACGTCCGAGGTCTACGTACTAAAACTAGAGATGTCTACAATAATATACTGGAAAATAATTATGACATAATAAGTTTTACTGAAACCTGGCTGAATCAAGATGTACATGATCGCGAAGTTTTTGATGATCGATATGTGGTATATCGCAGAGATCGCAATCTAAGCCAAACAAGCAAATTGGATGGTGGAGGCGTACTTCTGGCGGTTTCTAAACACTTGCATTCGTCTCGTATCTCAGAGTGGGAAACTGGCTGCGAGGACATCTGGATTACGGTAGAGACTAAACAGAACAAAATGCGTAAGAGAGTTGCAATATGTGTAGTCTACTTACCCTCTCCAATACAGCCGGAAGTGCTGCGCGAATTTCTTGAAGGTGCGTGCGCGGTCTCGGAACTCGTTGATGACATTTTAATCTTCGGTGATTTCAACTTACCATTTATCACGTGGTCTATGGACAGCGACGGATTTCATTTAATTCCTACTCTACCGAACAACAATGGTGATAATAAAAACCGCAGAATGATGTTATCACTTTCAGATTTTATAGCTCTAAGCGACTTACAACAGCAATCACTGATTGCAAATACCGATGGCAAAATACTGGACTTAGTTTTAACTAACGTAAAATGTACCATACGCGAATCGGATAGCAAATTAAGTAAAGTCGATAATCTGCACCCGCCACTTAACATTGTAATAGACCTCAAACCGTATCCCGTGTCAGCCGACCAATCTCGGCAAGATTACAATTTTTATAAGGCGGACTTTGATAAAATTGTATCTCTCCTTGAATGCTTGGAATGGTCTGCAAGTTTCGCTAGATGCAACGGCGTGGATGAAATGGTTACACTTTTCTACGACAGTTTAAATAGCATCATAAGGGAATGCGTTCCAAAGAGAAAGCCGCGCAAAATATCTCATCCCATTTGGTTTACCGGAGAGCTAATCGGTCTCTTAAAAGAGAAAGACAGACTTAGGCATAAATCACGCAAATACAAAAATCCCAGGGATAGGCTGGAGTTTGAGATGATCAGGAAACGATGCGCTAAACTTATTCGTGAATGTCACACTAATTACATTAATTCCATCGAAAAAAACATAACACGTGATCCCAAGGCTTTCTGGAACTTCATAAAACACAAAAGATCGGGCTCTAACACCTTGCCGTCAACAATGCACACTAATGGTATGTCAACCTGTACTGCCAATTGTGATATAGCTAACATGTTTGGCTCTCACTTTAGCTCTGTTTACACATCCAGGGGCGATCCCGGATCATCACAATTCGACCAGGTTTCCGATAGTGTCTCCGACTGTCTAAACGTGGTACATTTTTCTGAAAAAGAGATTTGCCTGAGCCTGAAGCGCATAAACACTAACAAGGGTCCGGGCCCTGATGGAATACCACCACTTTTTGTTAAGCGATGTGCTGGATATTTGGCGTATCCACTTAAAAAAATCATAGATGAGTCTCTCGCTACTGGTGTTTTCCCCACTGCATGGAAAAAAGCCAAAGTAGTTCCAATTTATAAAAAGGGGGACAATAGTGATGTAAGGAACTATCGACCTATAGCTATCCTTTCCTGCTTTTCCAAAATTTTCGAGTCACTAGTTTCGTCCAGACTTACCACACACACTAGACCACTAATCTGTGACGAACAACATGGTTTCCTGCAAAAAAGATCAGTGCTTACCAACTTAGTCTCGTACATCACTCCTATTATAAAGAACGTGGATAACAATGAGCAAGTTGACTCAGTCTACACAGATTTTGCTAATGCCTTCGACAAAGTGGACCATCAGATCCTTTTAAGGAAACTTTACAGTCAGTTTGGGGTGAGTGGTGTTCTTCTTGAGTGGTTTGGGTCCTATTTGACGGACCGGGAATATACCGTGGTTGTTAATAACGTCAAATCTACAAAATACGTGGCTGATTCTGGGGTTCCACAGGGCTCTCATCTTGGACCGATTCTATTCCTGCTATTCATAAATGACATAGTTCAACAGGTCAAACATTGCAGCTGCTCTCTTTATGCCGATGATATGAAAATATCTCGTACGATTAATTCTCAGGCTGATGCGGAGCTGTTGCAACAAGACCTTGACCGAATAAACACCTGGTGTCATGAAAATCAAATGTTGCTAAACGCTTCCAAATGCCTGCATATCCGATTCACAAGGAAACGCAATATAACGGAGACCAACTTCTATATTGGAAACGATGAAATAGCCACCACACACCAGGTAAGGGATTTGGGTGTCATTCTTGACTCCAAATTGACATTCATCCCACAATATGACAACATAGTTAACCGGGCTGCTAAAATGCTGGGTTTCATTAAACGTAACTCCAAGGACTTGCAAGTTTCCACAAAAATATTGTTATACAATGGTCTGGTGAGAAGTGTCCTGGAGTTCGGTGGTGTTGTCTGGAACCCGCAGTATGCTGTCCACTCGCAGCGAATTGAATCTGTCCAACGAGCCTTCACTAGGCATTTAGCATACGTCACTCCTGGTCTCCATCCTGGATGTCCATACGAGGAACGGTTGGCTCATTTTAAACTGCAGTCCCTTAAGGACAGAAGGAGTGCTATGGATCTGTTGTTTCTGCAGAATCTGGTTGGGGGGTCATCGCACGAACTGGGGCTTTTGAATAGCACAAAAATATGCGTCCCAAGACCTAATAGTAGGCTCAGGAACAGCTTTCCATTCTTCCAAGTGCCACATCACAAAACGAATTTGGGTGCACAAGCACCTCTTGTCAGGCTGACCTCAACATATAATTATAGTTGGCGACATCTAGATCTCGACATCTTCCACGACCATCCCAAGCATTTCAAGTCTAAATTGACTCAGCCTCTAAATTAAATTAAATTGAATATTGCAAATTTATGAAACTTCACAATGACATATTATATTTTATATTTATACAATTTATGAATTTATGACCTTATAATGTAATGTATTGTTAGTGATAGGTTTTTTTTTTTTTTTTTTTTTAATTTTTTTTTTTTTTTTAATTTTTTTAATTTTTAATTTTTAATTGTATTAATTATATTATTGTTCTCAATTTTTTAAATTAATTATGTTTCCCCGTGTGTTTGACCCGTTTCTAAAATGTATAATTGTATTTTATCTAATTGACCCAATAAGTTGACATGCCTTAAGTAGTTTGTAAGTAATAATTTGACATATAATTTTTGCTATTCTTTGTAAGACAACCAGCCAATGCTGTGCATATCTGTAATTTGTGTAGCACATGCCTAGTAATATTTTCATCTGTCTTTTATCCATGTTGGTGTTTACACTGTTGATATGCCTAATAAATAAATAAATAAAATAAAAAAATAAAAGAGTTCAAAAACACAAAGAACGCCTTACGTGAAAGGTATGTGGACTAAGACGCCGAGCACTCGCGGTGCGATTTGGCCGAAATGAATTAGAAAACACTCAAGTGATCTCGTCGCTATCAGGAAATTAATCCTAGGAAGGAAGGGCGACATGTTGGTGCCCCGCTTTTCCTCCATGCGCGTGCATTAGGGCCAAACTTGGCGTCGCAGGAGTCTTGGCGCAAGGAACCCTATACAGTGGCCGCCAGGGCCACTGGCCTACGGGCGATACGCTGAGCCAACACCGTTCATAACAGCATATCTTCTTTTGTCGTGCGAATACCCATCGGATCACACCCGTCAGCCATGTCGGATGCGGACTAAACAACACGCCACCGCCATCTTGGGTCCTTAGAATTCCAGACCGTAAGGGATAGCCCAGGGCCAGCCATATCATATTAAAAACAACAAAAATATTATCGGAACGACGATCCCTGACTGTACCCACATGTGTACTGTTTACAATACTTGTTGAGTAATTTAAGTAGTTGTTTATTTGTTTAAACACAGGACACGCCGATCGTAGCCATCATGCCCATGGCATGTACAATGTACATTGTATATATTGTGAGAGCTGTTGGGTGGGAGATCACTGAGGTGCGCATTCGGCCACTGCCCGCTTGTCGCGATCCGCGCAGGCGCACACCACAATGTGAGTAGCTACCATACCTTCCCACCTCCATCGGCTCCGTGGGGGTGGTATTCGTGGGGATTTTTCGAACGATAAAAAAATGAGCAATGGATCACTGACGAAAAATATAACTGTTTAAATATAATATAAATGAGAAGATAAACTTCATCTTCTTTTTCCCGCTACGTGCGATATAGGTACCCATCGCCTTCTATCGATGGCAGTGAAGACGGTGTTCTGGATGCTGCTGCTAACGTCGAATTCACTAATTATGAAGATGGCGGCCTGATTTGGGGCCTGCGTGGCACCACAGCTTTAGTGGTGGCTCAGAGTTTCGGCCGTAGGCCAGTGGCCCCGGCGGACACTATATAGGGTTCCTTGCGCCAAGACTCCTGCGACACCAAGTTTGGCTCTAATGCACGCGCATGAAGGAAAGGCGGCACGCCAACATTTCGTCACGTGAGTGTATTTCAATTCGCTGCGGCCAAATCCCACCGCGAGTGCTCGGCGTCGAGGTCGCATACCTTTCACGTGTGGCGTTCTTTGTGTTTTTGAACTCTTCACTCAACTTGGATTAAATTTGTAGTTTCTTTGTAAAGCCTCACTTGGCTGGCATAATTGCCAACTTGGTAGCCTTAGTTTATACCTAACGTTAGATGGCCGCTGCGCGGTCCTTATCATCATCATCATCATCTACATAAAGACGTTAGTCCTGATTGCATTCGAGGCTACGGTGTCCTCGGAGCTCAGGGTCCGCCTTCTGGCTCTTCCTCCTCCACTTCGCACGATCTTGGCCATCCAAGGTAGTGAGACCATTGGCACGCATGTCACCCTCCACGACGCCAAGCCAGCACTTCTTGGGCCTACCCCTTCTACCTGGACCCGGTGGGGGTGCCATTGCCATTGCATTTGTTACCCACGTAGCTGGGCGGTTGCCCCATGACGTGGCCGCACCAGCGGAGGCGGCTCTCTTGCATTTTATCTGCGATGTCACGGACATGAAGGCTGCCACACATCCACCGCAGCATTTTCATCTCCGTGACACGCAGCATCTGCTTGTGTCGCTCCAACAGCGGCCACGCCTCACAGCCGTGTAAAAGGACAGGTCTAATGATCGTTTTATAGACCTGCCCCTTCAGCCTAACTGGCATATTAGGTTCGCATGTGACGCCAGTCATTTCCCGCCACTTAGCCCACGCGGCGGCACGGCAATACGTGCCTTGACGTAGTAGTCGATGTCACCAGAAACGTGAAGTACAGATCTCAGGTACTTATTACTTAACCTGATCCGTGCGCTCGACCAAGTCATCACCTATGCACATGGGTGTGGGATCTGTTGAGTTTATCGCCAAATATTCTGTCCTCGCCACATTTAGCTTCAGACCGCCGTTCTCAAGCGCCTCCTTCCACGCCTTCATACGTCGCACTAATCTGTTCCTATCTGCGTCCATCAGCGCAATGTCATCAATGGTTGCTTATAACCATGGAGGCTGCTGAGTTTCTGATGCTGTCCGACAAAACGTCTAATACCAAGCTGAACAGGCAGGGACTAAGTACGGATCCTTGGTGTACCCCGGCGGTGATGGGGAAGGTTTTCGTGTCGCCAACAGAGGTCCGAACCACGGAACTGGAGTCTTGGTACATATCTCGGATGGTGTCGATGTAAGCCTCTAGGACTCTTTTTGACCGCAGTGCCCACCAGATCATCGCGCGAGGCACACAGTCGAAGGCCTTCTGCATGTCTAGGAAAAGGCAGTGCAGGGACGTGTTCCTCGCCCGGTATCTCTCCGCGATGATCCTAAGGGCGAACGCCGGATCCATAGTCCCGTGTCCGGAGCGGAACCCATACGGACACTCCGAGAGGGCACTCTCATGTCTTATCCGGGAATCGATTATCCGCTCGTAAAGCTTCATGGTATGGGACATTATCTTTATACCTCGGTAACTACCACACTCCTGCACCGATCCCTTGCCCTTCAAGACAGGCGTAATGATACTCAGCCTCCCCTGGTTTGGGATTGACTCGGTGAGGAGGACTCGGTTATAAAAGTTAGCGAGGATGCCCACACCACGGGCACCCATTGTCTTCCAAGCCTCGATGGGGACTTCGTCGGGTCCGGCAGCTTTCCGGTTCTTCATTTGGAGGGAGGTCTGGTGGCTGCACCTCTTTATGCTGCTTATTCAGCAGCTCGTGGAAGTATGAGCGCCATCTCTCCTGCGCGGTCCTATGTCAGCGAATGAATCGCAAATAAAGCATGTTAATTTTAACGACTCGATATTATTATATAATAATAATAATATAACTGGTGCAAACCTGTGGTGCTAAGCGTCAGTGATCGGCAGTAGGTATGGTAGAGTAAGGAGCTTCACGGTAGGTTCTATCGCGGTCTTCATGGGCCCGATGTGGACCTATTAGCCTCCGTGGCCTGGCTACAATTCAGTGATCTCCTCGAAGAAACCGAGGGTTTTGCCTGTGAAATTACAGATGAGAATTCATGACGAAGAACTACCGTAAATATATCCTGAGGGAGGGCACAGTCGATACATGTTGCGCGTGCCACCAACCCGGTGAGTTCCTCAGGCATATTGTTTCCGGTAGTTCTGGTCTTGCTAACAGCGAGTACTTGCACAAGCACAACCAAGTAGCCAGGATCATCCACCAGCAGCTTGCTCTATTTTACCAAGTTGTGGACGCTGAGGTGCCGTACTACAGGTATGTTGCTGAACCAGTTCTCGAAAATGGTCATATCACATTGTACTGGGACCGATCTATCATCACGGACAGGACTGTTGTTGCCAACAAACCTGATATCGTGGTGATAGATAGGTCTGAGCGGCGCGCAATGTTTGTCGATGTCACAATCCCTCATGACGAGAATCTCGTGAAAACTGAAACAGCGCGACTGTACCGCACGATGCAGAAGGAGGTCACTGCGCTTACAGTTGCGCCGTGAGTGTCGTGTTCATGATTTGGCTGTTAGGGTGGTTCGTATAGCGTTATTGAATCTGAGTTCTGTATTTATTTTCAGGTTCAACATTTTGGTGATGCTGGTGTCCGTGGTACCTATATTGTAAAAAGGAACAACTACAATACACCTGGTTGCCAGAGACTGACCAATTTGACTACATGGTGGGCATATCTATCGACGGGGTTCCTTTGTGCTCTGGAGCGATTATGTTTCCGGACCAGGTAATAACTACTGCAACTCCATTCCGTTATCATAGAGTGAGAGATGGTATCATTACAAGACATAAAATTTACGCTCACGTAGTATATCGTACGTGGAATAATAATATTAAAGTTATGGTTACTCATATACGTTATCAAGCAGATGCTATGAATTACACTCTTCAAACTTTCGGAGATGATGGAATCTTCACTGCGGTTTATGATATAGCTATGCTTGCTTTAGACAATGCAGTTCCAACTCACACAGCTGCTCTAAGCGTCCGACATCCTATAACGAATCCAGGAAAAATGGCCAGCACTAGATACACGACAATCGAGTCTTCAGGCACTTTCACAGTCCTTGGTCATGGCTACGTCGACTGACTGCTTGTGCAGCAGAACGTTGAGCTAGAAGCAGACGACTACCCAGTGGAGTCTGTACTGGTAGACTGTGACGAGTGGGTGCCCAGGTCCTGGGGACAGTTCATTTGTATATCCAATGTTGACAACTTTGTGGGAATCACGTCTGGAGGGGTGTTAGCATACGACGGATTGGTTATTGGTATCGGAAGCTTCTCCTTAACAAGAGGAGGTGAAAGTATATTGCTATTTAGCGATTTGAGAAGATATGGTTCTTTGTATATTACTCAGAAAAAGCAGCATGTTACAGCCCCGATGTGGTAATAATAAACTGATGGTTCCTGCGTTTAGGAGTTCCACTTCCATCTTTTTACCTGAATAAGGCCAAGCCAAAAGGAGGATTGCGTACTACTGGCGCCCTCGCACGGGACTTTGAAAAATCTGCGACTGACGACTGGCAACACTACAGAAAGCGCGCGGCATTTTTTCTCTCTCTGTATGTACCTACGTTCGACACATGCCATCCCTAATTTGTAACTCGGAATTTACTAAGTAAACTAATAATTACATAACAGTTCATTCTACAAGTTTTTATTTACAACTACATCCCCAACGACGACGCGACATACATTTGGCCCTCCCAAGCCATATAAGCATCAAGCAGACAGCGATCACGGTGGTCACGTGCGACACAAGCACTTTTGAAGATTCGAAGATTCAAGATTGTGATTCTCGGTACGGTCAACCAGCGTTCTTACCCCAGCTGATTCCCTTCCATTTGTGTAATACCGTGTGTGCATACATATTTCAGTTGTGCCGTTCGCGACCACACCCAATCACGTACTCTTGTCTCAATCAACAGTGAGCCATGGGCGATCTTGTTGCTGTATTGTTAAGTTTCAGGCAATATAAATAAGCAGCCTGTGCCGACATCGAGAAGATGTATATATAGACAGGTACTTGTGACCCCCAAACAACACGATTTACAACCTATACTGTGGCGCGACAAGCCGTCACAGCCACTATTAGTGTTTATCTATTAAACCGAGTTACGTACGGCACTGCATCCTCTGCCTTCCTTAGCGCGAGATGCCTAAAGCAGTTGGCGATGGATTGTGATGATACCCTCCTGAAGTACAAAACGTTATTAATAATTGTTTTTATGTCGACGATATGTTGTTTAGTGATAATAATAAAAACAAACTAGATAAGCTAAGATAACTTTATTGACAAATAAAAGAAAACAATTTAACATTTTATCCATCAAGTAACACTTCAATCTTAACATGTTTAGCCGCAACAGCCAGCAAGACTGGGTTTCGTACATTATACCGAAAGTTAAATGATCGAACATCAATAGGTCGACAACGTTTGGTCGGACGATCAAATCGTCTCTGGTACGTTAGGTCGAAACGTTAATACTAGGTTTTCTAGACAACACCTTCAAGATTGACCTCTGAGCCCTTTCTAGTGGCAATAATAGATGTCTTACATGCACCGCCCCAGGACGTTATGAAATACGACAAAATTGATTGCACTAAAGCATAATAGGTTAAAGTGAGCGTCTTTTCATCTGCAGCATTACGTAGATGTTTAATAATGTAAATGAGTATCCTTACTCGCTTGACTAGTTGATCAATATGGTATTTCCATTACAGGTATTTAACATAGTCCACGTTTGTTACTAATCCACAGTGACAGCTAGGGGATGGATCTACACAATTGTGTGCTTACAGTAAAAAGGTGTCCGAGGATGGGAGCAAACGTCTGTTATGTGCGAAGGTTATGTAACAGGTTTTGTCTAAATTTAAGGTCAACAAATTAAGGGTGCAGGACATAGCCTTTGCGAGGGCGGCTTCTGTATGTTGTTACTTCATCCCAGTTTGAGCCATGGATGAGAATTCCCTACAATTACGTGAATGTAACTCACACAGATCATTCACGTAGATCGTAAACATGGTGGGACCCAAGATACTTCCTTGCGGAACTCCGTAATCCAGGGTCTCTTCCGCGCTCACTGTATTTTCAATTCTGACAGATTGGGTCCTTTGACAGCAGCGGCGCGCAGATTACCTATCTGCTAGCAATTTTAACACAATCTCACGTACTCTAACTTTTTCTAGCTTATTTAAAAGAATAGAAATTAAAACGGTATCAAAGGCATTGGAGAGATCCATAAACACGCACAGGCACCTTTGGCCTCTATCCATGTAATCTACTACTTCAGTAACCAGAGATTGAACAGCATCTTCTGCGGATATATGCAACCTGAAACCGAATTGATTAGGAGATATAATGTTTTTTGTAATGTAAAATGTTAAAAAAGAAATTAAATTTGTACCGATTAACCAGTATCGTTAAGACGCTTTTAGGGAAAGTATTGTAAGTAAAATACCTGATTTGCCCTTGTACACTTGTGTAGAAGAATCCTACGCAGAATTTACTAACCTGATCGATACTGAGTTTGGGAGAATTTTTACTTCAAAAACATTACCGGTTGGCGGCCGCCCTGTCTTCAGTGACTGGGTAACATCGGGGATTTATAGGAGCAGGAGGAGATTGTATGAGCTGTATTCTGAAAAGTCATACAATTTCAACCCTGCTTTTCAGAACTATGTTAAAAATTACTCAAAAGTATTTAAGCGAGCCTGTTCCTTTGCGAAATCAATTGTGTGTACGAAATAATCCATACTAATATTATAAATGCGAAAGTAACTCTGTCTGTCTGTCTGTCTGTCTGTATGTTACGCTTTCACGCCTAAACCACTGAACCGATCTTGCTGAAATTTGGTATAGGGGTAGATTAGACCATGAAAAAGGACATAGGCTATGTTTGGTCGCGATAACCGACATCCACGCTCGCGGAGCCGTGGGTAAAAGCTATTAATATTATAAATGCGAAAGTAACTCTGTCTGTCTGTCTGTATGTTAGCTTTCACGCCTGAACTACTGAACTGATTTTAATGAAATTTGGTATAGGTGTAGATTAGACCATGAGAAAGGACATAGGCTATGTTTGGTCGCGATAACCGACATCCACGCGGGCGGAGCCGCGGGCAAAAGCTAGTAATTAAATAAAAAAAATTAAATAAATAAATCAAACTTCATTAGGAAGAAAATAACCAATTCTGTTAATAAAATTAAGACTACTTGGAATATAATAAATTCCGAATGTGGGAAGTCTTCATCAACTGTAAGAGATTTCCATTTAAAAACAGAAGATCACCATGTCACGGAGGATTTGGAGGTTGCGACAGAGTTTGAACATTTCTTCGCAAATATAGCTTCCACTACAACCAAAACTCTTCAGTCGTCTTCCATTTCCGCTGAGGCATTGCTTGTAGAATCAACAAACAGGTGTCAGAACACGTTCGTATTCACGATTGTTAATAGCAAGGACATTGTTAAAGCGTTTAAAACAATTGATGTTAAAAAGACCGCGGATCTATGGAGATTATCAATCGAAACTGTGGCAAGCATAATTGATGTCATTGCTCCCCATCTAGCAACTGTGTTTAATGACTGTGTCGACAGTGGTGTATTTCCTGATTTAATGAAACATAGCAAAGTCATACCTTTGTTCAAGGCCGGCAGCACCACAGATCCTTCGAATTTCCGACCCGTTTCTGTGCTGCCGACCTTGAGTAAAGTATTTGAGAAACTAATTCTAGGACAGTTGCTGACCCATTTTGGTGAAAACAAATTGTTTCATGATAAACAGTTTGGGTTTACTAAGGGACGTTCGACTACTGATGCTAGTGTAGAACTGTTAAATTGTATTTACGAAGCCTGGGAGGATAAGCATGATGCTCTAGGTGTCTTCTGTGATCTATCCAAGGCCTTCGATTGCGTTCACCATGACACATTAATCAGGAAATAAGAACATTACGGAATAAGGAACAAGGCTCTCGAGCTTCTGACTTCATATTTGAACAATAGAATCCAGAGGGTCGATGTTAACGGTACATGTTCAGCAGGATCTGTGGTTTCGTTGGGCGTTCCGCAGGGTTCGATACTTGGACCATTTTTATTTCTATTTTACATAAATGACCTTCCCTACTATGTAAGGGACAATAATAGTATTATTTTATTTGCTACTTCGTTAATTTTCAAAATTAAAAGGCAACACGATAATTATGACGAAGTGAATGGTGCAATCAAAAGAGTGGTCCATTGGTTTAATATAAATAATCTTTGCCTTAATGAGAACAAAACTAAATTTATTAAATTTACTCTGCCTAATGTTGCACAGGTAGAAACCAATGTACAACTCAATGGACAATTGTTGAGCCTTGCGGAATCGACAGTGTTCTTAGGTTTGAGTATTGACGCTAAACTTCAGTGGGGTTCACATATAGACAAAATAGCTAGTAGATTAAGCTCAGCTTCCTATGCTGTAAAAAGGATTGGGACTTTAACAGATGAGGATACGGCTAGAATAGTTTATTTCAGCTATTTTCATAGTATTATGAGCTACGAAATTCTCCTTTGGGGTAATTCCGCAGATTCAAACACAATATTTGTCTTGCAAAAGCGGGCTGTGCGAGCTATTTATAATTTGGGCCCAAGAGTCTCCCTCCGAGACAAGTTTAAAGAGATAAATATTCTAACCGTAGTGTCACAATACATTTTCGAAAACTTAATGTATGTCGGGAAAAATATTGAAAAATTTCCAAGACTTTGTGACAGGCACAATATAAATACCAGAAATAAAAGCAATCTTGTAGTTTGTCATAGCAGACTCCATAAAATAAGTAATTCTTTCCAGGGCAACTGTATACGCTTTTTTAACAAGCTTCCTAATGAAATCAGAGATTTACCTGTTAATAAATTTAAAAATACAGTAAAGAGCAAACTGTGCCAGAAAGGCTATTATAAAATCCAAGAATATTTAAACGATAAACAAGCTTAGAAATGAGCTGTTCGCTCAGCTATGCTACTCAAGCAAAACATTGTATCTAGACCATAAGTTTTAGGCTAAGTAAGTAAATGTTTTGTAAATAGACCAAAAAATAAAAAATGCCCGCTGAGTTTCTTGCCGGAGTCTTCTCGGGTCTAGGCCGCGTTTCGAACCGGTGGTCCATTTACTAGTATTAGTTAGTATTTAATATTTACTTTATGTTGATGTTTTGTAAGTGCCGATTTAATGTTCTATGCAAAATAAATTATTGTTTAGTTAATTTAGTTGTTTTAACTAAAATTGTTTAGTTAAAACAACTCCCATGGCGTCATGTGAGTGGGAAAGATAACCCCGCCGACTTAGCGTCGCGAGGTCTCGGCTTACAAGACCTGTCGACTTCTGCGCTCTGGTGAGAGGGGCCCGAATTTTTACGCGACGTTAAATTGAATGTACAGTCAACGCTAAATGGGTTCCGTACATAATACCGAAAGTTAAATAATCGAACAACAATAGGTCGACAACGATTGGTCGGACGATCAAATCGCTGGTACGTTAGGTCGAAATATTAATACGTTGATGTATTATAAAAATGCAAACGATCTATTGTCCCCTCCCCAAAAATTTGAAATTTTCAAAAGGCAAATAACCTATGTTATAAACTTATAAGTATACTTCAGATTTGTGGCTTGTTCATTTTGTAAAAGTTTAATGGTTTAGTATAATCCTCGTTTCTGTTTGTCTTACAACTTATTCCAACGTCTGTGCCTTTTTGAAAATTTCAACTTTATGGGGAGGGGACAAAAGACCGTTTGCATTTTTACGTAGTAATACGTCGACATATTAATATTTCGACCTAATATACCAGCGACAATTTGGTCTTTCGACCTATTGCAATTTCCATGTAATCTGTGCTTATGCGATAAAAGGGTAATAATACCTCGACGTATTAACGTTTCGACCTAACGTACCAGCGACGATTTGATCGTCCGACCAATCGTTGTCGACCTATTGTTGTTCGATTATTTAACTTTCGGTATTATGTACGAAACCCACGCTAAATTACCCTTATAATCGAACTGCCCTATTCGCGTCTACAGTAGATTCAGCAGTTTCATTATTTCCATTTGATAGGTTCTCTCAGTTTAATCGCATGAGTCGCTGTTGCGCCTATGTATTGCGGTTTATTTATAACTAGCTTTTCAGAGGAGTACAAGTTGTTGTTGGGTTGCACATGCCTTTCATTCTTTGAGTCCAGCACATTTTCTGGTTGGCCGTGCTTTGACAGCGCCCATGTCTGCCGATGTGAAAAACACACCAGAACATCGACTTACCCGATATCAGCGGCTAGAACAATTACGTCAGCACTTCTGGTCACGATGGGCTAAGGAGTACGTGTCGGAGTTGCAGATCAGGAAGAAATGGAGAGAGAGACAGTCCGATCTGATGCCAGGGATGCTTGTATTAATCAAGCAAGACAACCAGTCGCCCTTACAATGGCTTTTGGGGGGCGTATTGAAACCATCATACTCATTGCTGATATCGTCAGAAGGACTTTTTCAAAGATCTGTCCTCTTTTTGAAGATACTGAATGTGAACCAAGAAAATCCGCATGGCAAACCTTGGAACCTACCGCGTCCAAGGCCGGGAGCATGTTCTGTACTACTTGCGCCCTCGCACGGAACTTTAAAACACCTGCGACTGACGACTGACAACACTTGTATGTACCTACGTTTGACACACGCCATCGCTAACTTTGTAACTCGCCATTTTACCAAGTAAACTAATAATTACAGTTTGTTCTACAAGTTTAAATTTACTTCTACATCCCAAACAGGGCGACCCGACAGTATGTATGTTCATTTGTTCCCTCATAGCTCCTCAACTACTAATTATTAGAACTGGGCAAATGAAATATGGTTAGAAGTGGCTTTATCGTCCGATGGTTATAGGCTATGTGACGTGTCACTCAATCTTGTGTTTCGCCCTCTAGCGCTCATAAGGTATTGTGATAAAAAATAAATTTGACATAAATATGCCGTGTTTGTTATCAAATGAAAGGGCTTAATAAACACATTTCAAATATGTATAAATTATCAGCTATACCTTGCCACAAAATAATATAAATGAAAAATACATTTTAAAACTAAAACCCGACTATCGAAAAATCACGCTCTAAAAAGTATCAAACAAGAAAATATCAAGGATAGCCGTGGTCATATGCTACTTAAACTAACAAAACAATAAATTAAGGGTAAAAATGGCACACGACCACGCCTATCCTTGATATTTTCTTGTTAGATACTTTTTAGAAACTGATTTTTCGATAGTCGGGTTTTAGTTTCATTAACCCCCGATATTATAAGTTTGACGTGTCTGTGTGAGTGTGTGTGTGTCTGTGGCATCGTAGCACCCAAATGGATCCGCTATCGTGAAATGAGGGACTGTGGCCCCTTTCTCACTCGCGAGTAGTGTGCAATCAGGGACTGTAGTCTCTTTGGCGCGCTCTAAAGGCACGCTCGTGGAAATATATTTATTCTCTAATTCTATTAATTTTGATATTTTCTGAAGTTTACGCGAATGTCACTCATTGAAATAAAACCACTTTTTACGGATTCTATCGCGATATATTTGTTATTATTACTTTTAAACCCGACGTTTCGGCTGCTTTGCAGCAGCCATTTTCGCGGTGTGACTCACGGTGGTAGTTGTCACATAGTTTGAAGTTTAAGTTATCTCAAAATACCCGAATCATGGTGAATTATTGGTGTTCGTATTTACGCAGAATGAGCTCACTGTGTTGTTAAGTCTTGCTGGATTTTGCTGCTTACTGGGTTTGATTAAGTGGATGACTGGGTCCCAAGCTGGTGGTACGGTCCATCCATCCTCTCTATTAAAATTTGGGTGTTTTTTAATTTCAATAGCCTCGCGGATCATTCTAGGAATTCTATTAATTTTGTTCTAATTGATTAAATTTAAATACAAATCACTTCGGCCTAAAAAAATGATACGCCGTACTCTATGGTCGATTCCATAAAAAAAAGATAAAAAAGTAAGTAGTTGATGTTTACGTGTTGCGTGATTGTTTACAATAGTTAGCGCCGAAAATAAAAGTAATATTATGTGATTGTGATGTGTTATTTTGGAATAAAAATATGTGTATAGTGGTTATTATAACATTTACAACATAATTAAAGCGTGTGATAAAAGTTTTTAACCTTAATGGTAAGTGTGTGTCTATTTTGATGTGATGTGTTTTCTTTACGTAAGTGGTAATAACCTTTAATAATTTTTATTTGTAAAAGAAAACCTTATCGTACAAGCAACAAGACTTGCTTTTTACATTTCATTTTACAATATTACACTAGCTTTCAGGTAGTAATCATATTTTTAGATTACGTAGGACGATACAATTCTAATAAATTATTTAATATGTTGCCTAAAAATAGTTCACCGCCAGACGTAATTCTCGTCCTAGTCATAGGTCTGTAAATAAATATTTTTGTACTATTCATATGTTTTTAATTTATTTTATCGTATGTAGTCTGTATACATACATAATTAAATATATATAGCCTGTCAAAATCATAACTCTCCTTTTGGCTTTGCCGTACTCGGGTAAAAAGACGGAAGTGGAACTCCTAAACGCAGAAACCATCGGTTTATTGTTACCACATCGGGTCGGTAGGAAACGGCTCAGTCTGATTATAGATATAATAAAAATGTCTTCTCAAATCGGTGAATAGCAATATACTTTCACCTCCTCTTGTTAAGGAGAAGCTTCCGATACCAACCATCTTTCCGTCGTATGCTAACACCCCTCCAGACGTGATTCCCACGAAGTTGTCAACATTGGATATACAAATGAACTTTCCCCAGGACCTGGGCACCCACTCGTCACAGTCTACCAGTACAGAGTCCACTGGGTAGTCGACTGCTTCTAGCTCAACGTTCTGCTGCACATGCACTCGGTCGACGTAGCCATGGCCAAGAACTGTGAAAGTGCCTGAAGATGATGGTGGCTTGATTTTTTCGTATGCTTCGACGCGTGGAACAATTATTGGATGTCGGACGCTAAGAGCAGCTTCGTGATTTGGAACTGCTTTGTCTAAAGTAAGCAGAGCTGTATCATAAACCGCAGAGAAGATTCCATCATTTCCAAAAGTATGAAGAGTGTACCCATAACCAGATATTTGATAATATATATATTTAACAGTAACTTCTTTATCACTATCCCACGTACGATATATTACGTGAGCATACATTTTATGGTTTGTAATTCGTTTGCTGACGTCTACTCTATAAAAACGAATAGGAGTTGCAGAAGTTATTATCGCGAATGGACCTAAAATCGCTCCAGAGCACAAAGGAACCTTGTTGATAGATATGCCCACCATGTAGTCAAATTGGTCAGTCTCTGGCAACCAGGTGTATTGTAGTCGTTCACTTTTACAATATGCCACAGACACCAGCATCATCAAAATGTTGAGCCTGAAAATAAATACAGACCTCAGATTAAATAACGCTATAAGAACAAATTATAAAGTTAGGGGCACATTCCATTGTCTGTATTTTTGATCTGTAGACCTATATTCTGTAACGTATAAAATGGAACTTATGTGCGAAATTAGTGATAATACATATAGTTGAAGGAATTTTTACAGCATTAAGTATGCTAACTATACAAATCAAATACATAGGGAAAAAGAATCTTCTCGGGCGGGACTCGAACCCGCAGTCTTTCCCTTACAGGGGGAATGCCTGACCAATTCGGCTACCGAGACACGCCCGATATGATTCAAATTTCCCATCTTATACGTCTTTAAGGCGACGTGGCGTCATCTACCGATTTTTTTTCGAACTATCGGAATCAATGAATGATGTTACAATCATTTTTAAACATTGATTTTTGATAACTACGCCCAAACAATTGAAGGAATTCTTACAGCATTAAGTATGCTAACTATACAAATCAAATACATAGGGAAAAAGAATCTTCTCGGGCGGGACTCGAACCCGCAGTCTTTCCCTTACAGGGGGAATGCCTGACCAATTCGGCTACCGAGACACGCCCGATATGATTCAAATTTCCATTGTTCGAAAGAAAATCGGTAGATGACGCCACGTCGCCTTAAAGACGTATAAGATGGGAAATTTGAATCATATCGGGCGTGTCTCGGTAGCCGAATTGGTCAGGCAACAGGTCTTTGGCAACAGGCCTCATTGGTCAGGCTCACTTTTACATCAATTGTAACGGATCCATTACATTTCAGTTTTTGTTTTTGTGAACAAGTCCAAATTGACGATTCACATTTATAAATTATGTGCTTATAAAACTGATGTCCATTCCAATATAAAACCCGGCCAAGTTTACGATTTACAATTTTTATCCCCGCGTTATTTTCCATCGCTCTTTAAACTATGCGATTATGAAATTAAATTAATAATATTATTTAATAAAATTAAAATAATATTACACAAATCATTACTGACATTAGATGTCATTCAAATGATAGATAATCTATATTTATATCTTAGAATGAAATTTTGTGTTCATTAAAGCCAAATGGTATGGGTAATGGACTGCTGAGACGAGGTCTCGGGTTCGATCCCAGGTTTACCATGGCACACACCAATGACTTTTCGATGCTTTTCGAAGTTATGTGTGTATTTATCGCAGGTTTATAAGTGCCCGGTTAATGGCAATAGGCTCGCCACCTATTACATTGGGACCTAAACATAAACTGGCGAAATGTGGGTGCTAGCACCTCTGCCTACCCCTTCGGGGAATACAGGCGTGAGTTTATGTTATGTAAAATGAAAACATAATAAATTTTAAAATTTATCGGTAACTTATACTAATTTCGGTACACACTTGTGGAGGGGTAATCGTTTATTACCCTTCCACCCACCAGTAGGAAACTCTAGTGGGTGGAAGGGTCGGGACCCGACAAAAGTACGAACGGCGTTCGTCGGAATGAGTCATAAATAATACGATGGCGGCAAACAACTCAGGCGCACATATAAAAACCGCTTTTATAATTTAGGCGCTTTTATATTTGGCAGGTGAACCCCCGGTATGAAGTGTATACTATTAGGAGTTAGTAGTAGTATACTACAGTTCATAACAGCATATCTTCTTTTGTCGTGCGAATACCCATCGGATCACACGCGTCAGCCATGTCGGATGCGGACTAAAACAACACGCCACCGCCGTCTTAGGTCCTTAGAATTCCAGACCGTAAGGGATGGCCCACCGGGAAGTGTTATCGAAATAGACTATGGTATCTACTCACATTGTGGTGTGCGCCTGCGCGGCTCGCGACAAGCGGGCAGTGGCCGAATGCGCACTTCAGTGATCTCACACCCAACAGCTCTCACAATATATACAATGTACATTGTACATGCCATGTGCATGATGGTTGCGATCGGCGTGTCTTGTGTTTAAACAAATAAACAACTACTTAAATTACTCAACAAGTATTGTAAACAATACACATGTGGGTACAGTCAGGGATCGTCGTTCCGATAATATTTTTGTTGTTTTCAATATGATGGAGTACTTTACCAGTGGTCCTCCGATACGACAACGCTGGAATCAAAATATTACTAGCGCTAATGCGCTAATGGCCTAAGTCACAGGTGCAATTGAATATCATTCATAGCTAGGAAGGCCACGATGCAAAATGTGTGGTTACTCGGGCGTCGCGGAAACCTATTAAGTATGTCACGATGTAAATCGTGCGTTGCGTATTAATGTATTTTTAACCCCCGACGCAAAAACGACGGGGTGTTATAAGTTTGACGTGTCTGTGTGTGTGTGTGTGTGTGTGTGTCTGTCTGTGGCATCGTAGCACCTAAACGGATGAACCGATTTGGATTTAGTTTTTTTTGTTTGAAAGGTATATTAGTCGGGAGTGTTCTTAGCTATGTTTGAAAAAAATCGGTCCAAGATGGCCGCCGCCACAACATGTTGGAATCCATATTTCTTTATAACTCCCTCAATATGGGTATCAAATGAAAGATCTTAACTAGTAGATCAATTTAAAAAGTATAAAATAAAAATTAAATTAAAAATTTAAAAAACCCCCTTCACAAAAACACCTCCAAAAAGTTGAAAATAAATTTTAATTCAACGGTTGCCATGTCGGGGGACCTTACGATATAAAGGAGTACCTAACCAGTTAAGGTCCCCCGACATGGCAACCGTTGAATTAAAATTTATTTTCAACTTTTTGGAGGTGTTTTTGTGAAGGGGGTTTTTTAAATTTTTTTAATCGATTATTCGATACAATTTAAAATTATTTAATGTGTAATTTTTATCTAGGTATATCTCTAGACTATGAGGCCGTTTGTGTATGGAGCGTGCGCTTCACAACATCTTGTAATGGCCGTCTTTTAGTAACGCTTTGAATTACGGTACTAATGTTGTATACACGTAGCCACTTCTTGCGTGTTATATGGCGATGACACGTAGGTTGAACACCTAGATTACATAAAGCACTGCGGCTCAGTGCAGAGCCTCTTTTCCATCAGCTCCATCCATATTGGGGACTCCGGCTTAGAAGGCTTGGGTGAGAATTTTTCTCGCACAAACTATTGAATTTAGAAAAAAATGATGTTAGGAACCTCAACAGCATTTTTGAAGACCTATCTATAGATACCCGACACGTATGGGTTTGATGGAAAAAAAATTGACGTTCAGTTCTAAGTATGGGGACCCCCGAAATTTATAGTTTTTTTCTATTTTTGTGTGAAATTCTTAATGCAGGTCACAGAACACATCTACTTACCAAGTTTCAACTGAATGGGTTTATAGTTTCGGAGAAAAGTGGCTGTGACATACGGACGGACAGACAGACAGACATGACGAATTTATAAGGGTTCCGTTTATGCCATTCAGCTACGGAACCCTAAAAACGACCGTACTAGACTAAATACAGCCACACTTTTTGCTACTTTGGAACTTTCCCACGCCCTTAGGTTAGGCGTAAATCTCCGGATTTTCAAAATGGACACTTGTTAGGTAATGCTGCTAATTCTGTTGTTACATCTCTAAACTTAAAATTCTCTAAAATTTTCTAATTGCATCTGTTTCTTTCATTATCAGATAGAAAAGGACAGATGATTTATTTTAGTGAACACCTGTCGAATTAAGTCGGCGCCTTGACGGTACGCTTCAATTTTAGTCGACATCTACGAACATGCGACTTAACTTACTACGCACCAACAAGGCGCTGTCTTAATTTGACAGGTCTTAACTTAAATAAAATCATCTGTCCTTTTTTATCTGATCATGAAAGAAAGAGATGCAATTAGATTTTTTAGAGAAATTTAAGTTTAGACATGTAACAACAACTATTGAGAGCAATAACTAACGTACTATCTTAATCTGACGCGTAGGTATAATTTGCGCGTTTAACCTGACGCGTTCGCAAACTACCGAATTTCCTTCTACGCGTGCCCTACTATCAGGAAGCTCGTTGAACTGTGCTGTTTAGTAAAAAGGTTTTTCTTCCCTTCTATTCTCTGCTGTAGAAGAAGAAGTAGAAGTAAAGAGGAGTTGGCTGCTTTATAATATAATTGTCATCGTGTTTGGTCACATCGCCGGTTCCACTCAGGTTTTAATCAGACCAAGACATTAGATCGAAATCCGTTTAGTACTATTGTGTCGTCGTAGAAGGCGACTAAGTAATATGGCTATTCTCTGTTCGACAGTAAACAACCCATAACAAAGGGCCTATTGGACGGCCATAACCTTGCCAGTCTTATGTGGCTCCGAAAACCGTAGTTGGCGAACTGTGGGTGCTTATACACTTACTTACTTTTTTTATTTATTTATTTGTTTGAAGGACCAACAGCCATAACAAAGGGGGTCCATATTGGGTTGCATAAAATTGAAAGTCCTAATTTCGAAATGCATAACTGGTTTTAGCATAATCATCTTTTCGCGTAACGCCGTTTCGGCATAAAATTTTCACGCATAATTTCTTTCGTACATGTACTTTAGTCATAATCATCTTTAACCATAAAATTATTGAGCATAATGGTTTATCGTATAACGATATTTAAACATAATTTAACTCTTATATGGAAGAAATGAGACCTTTGCAATGGAAGTGAAATGTTTATATGCATTAGCTTTTTTACCAGTGGCTGATATACCTATCCATTTATTTTGCTGATTGGAAAACAAAATATATCTGAAGAAGCAGGTAAATTTGTATAAAAATAATTAACTCGATGAGTGCGATTCGCTTCTGGTACTTCGTCGGCCGCTGCCGCGGCACGCTCGCTTCGCTCGCTCGGCTCGTGCGTTGTTTGTCATGTTCTAACCTAACCTAATCTACCTAACTTTTATTTAACCTAAACCAAAGCTATTGCAATTATATTAGGACAATTAGATTTATTGTATTTGTTTCATTTATGCGTTAAGATTATTATGACTTTAAAATTTATAGATAACAAAGTTATGGTCAAGACAATTAGGGAAATTGATAATTATGCCAAAGAATACGTTATGCGTAAAGACCATTATGCCAAAAAACCATTATGCGAAGTGACTATTATGCTAAACATTTTATGCCATTCGACATTAGGATAGAAAATGTTATACGAAAAAAGGGGCACCCTAACAAAGGTACAGTGACTAAAATTAGTTACATACAGCCAATTACAGGTTCTCACTGATACAATTCAGAGTTTGTTCATAATGTGGACTTAAATTATATCACTTGATGGAACTAGAATGATAGGTGATGAAAGTGTATCATTGCAAGTGCCGCGTGAATCACATTGTAATAAATTGAACATATATCTCTAACATAACTATCTAAATTATAAATTGTTGAAAGAATTCTAGGCCAAGCAACCTCCTGACAGATGCTATACTTGCGTTAATATATCAAAGTTGTGCTGCAAGCTTGTCGCGTTAATCGTGTAACAAGCTCTATACAAAAATGTAAGCCCTTCGGGGATATGTGTAAGTATGTTCAAAGCAATTACCTCCGCCACGTACCCTTCTATTAACCCTTCAAACTATATCTCCTGCACTTACCTCTACACTTGAAAAGTAATTAACATTTTATGTGACATTAATTGGCCGTTAGGTCGCTGTAAATGCTTCAGGTGGGGAGCCTTGTCGAGTGGGCCCCAAGGGCCACGTGGACCTACGGGACACATAATCACTATCGCACTGTCCAAAGAGGATTGAAATCCGATTAAATGTATAAGTTTTTTTTGTATTTCGATCTGTATAAGTTTTGAACATCGTGCAATGAACATTTTGTACAAATCCATACTAATCATCTTTTAAGGCAGACAAGCACACAGCCCACCTGGTGTATAGTGGTTACCGGAGCCTAAGGACATGCCCAATACCCGGGGCGTCACACTCGAGCTGCTGACCCTGTAGGAACCTTTTAATACTCTTTAAGAGTAATTTCTCTTCTTCTGTTCGGCTAAAGTTTCGACCGATTTTGGTGAACACACACACACACACACACACACACACACACACACACACACACACACACACACACACACACGCACGCATGCACGCACGCACACACACGCAAACCCATCTTCAGATACGTTTTGCATGTTGCTAGTTCTTTTTATTTCTTAAATTCTTAAATAATTTATAATATAATATGATTCAAATTTATTACGTGGTGATAATAGGCTATGATCATATTCCACTGGAATTTTTCATGTGGATATTTCATGTTTCATTTCACTGTATTCGAATTAATATTATTCTATATAGCTGTGATATTTTTCAATAAATTTATTCAGCTAAACGGGAGGGTGTTGGTGTCTGCCGCACAGTTCACACTAGCACAGACATCGTCGTTCACTCAATCTTGTTCCATTTAAAATGTGACTTTGTACGCCAGAACCGGCAGAATATGAGATCTGAACATTATGTACCTAAACACCATTTTGTACCATATTCAACGAATAAAGACTTTAACTTTGACTTTGATGCACACAAATATTTGCACTGAGCGGGGATCGAACCCGCGTCTATCAGAGCCTGGCATCATACGATAATATATAGCTGAATGTACCCAAATGAACTTTAACAATACAACAAGCTGCAAGAGGCTAGAGATGAGGGGGCCGACTGCATCCAGAATCTATCACTTTGCTCTATACGAATTAATGCCAAGAACAAAGGCAAACGTTGATTGACACAAACACTCAACACACACACACACACACACGCCCATATGAAAATAACCTATAAAGGTAAATTTCACTGACACACACTTGTACACACCCTCTATATAAAGAAGTAGTCGTGTAGTCGGTTTGATTGCACAAAGCAACACGTGCAGGCACACAAAGGCCACAGGAACCAATCACATACTCTTTTTTGTCATTCTCGCAATTGTACCACGATACATTCGCATATTTGATGCCGGCTCGAGCTGGGAACAACGACTAGTCACACCAGAAATATAATAGCAGTATAGGCTTTGTCCTTAGCCTCTTTAGAAACCCCGTATCAACTCATTGAGTACGTAAGCCTTCGAGTAAGGCATCACTGCACCGCTCCTTTTAGTAGTAGCATAATTATATATAGCCTTTAACCTTTGTCGATACACGGACTATTCAGCAAAAAATAATTTTCAATTCCAACCTGTATTTGCAGAGATTGCTTTGTACTATTAAGTACAGATCTATATATTATATAAAAGTCAATTGCTGTTCATTAGTCTCGCCAAAACTCGAGAATTTATCTTATCTTGGTCTTGAAATGTTCGTGGAGGTCTAGGGAAGGTTTAAAAGGTGAGAAAAATTCGAATAATTGCCGGGAACCGACATCACGCGGGCGAAGTTGTGGGCAAAAAAAAAAAATAGTTAGCAACCACAGAGGGCTCGTGTATGAGTAGTAATCGAGCAGGTTGACACATTACTAGGTTAAGTAACTTTGGCCAGATCAGTCAGGACGGGAATCCATTCTGAGTACACTGTGATACAATTAATAGTGATTAAAAGTTCAGCAACCGTCTAACTATAGGACTGCTATATCGCCAAGCCGTTTCGTCGCATTTCGTCCATTTCGCATATGGTCCACTTGGTCCATTTCGCATTTGGTCCAGTTCTCAGAACGTCCATTTCGCAAATGGTCCTCTTCGCGAAACGTCCATTTCGCATTTGGTCCACTTTTGAAAAAATGAGTGCGTTAAGTGAAATTTGCTTTCCTAGCTACGTTTAACGCCATCTCAGAACACACTTCGTTGTTTTTATGATTTTAGAATATAAAATTAAACATTAAGAAGTAATACAATAATAATATAATGGTTAATGTTGTAATGAGTAAACCTAATTATTTCCCAGAGGGTTAGGCATAGGTGAATAGGCTATTTGGCTAAGTCGTCGATTCTTCCCAATACTGCTTAATATCACAGCTTGTTCTTAAAGAATATGCCTTGCAAAATAAAATATTGCATATTTAAACCGAAACTATGACATTTCATTAGTTGAAATTCCCAAAAAAAGTCAAATTATAAACAATCAAATTCAAACCAAATATATAACTTTTAGATTCCTCATTAAATTTTAAATAACTTTTATTATGAACTATACACGTGTAAACGCAACGTAAACCGAGATAAATGCTATATTCTCTTGCACTCCATACATCCGCTGAGCAACCCCGATGGATCTCTGGCCCATGAGCCGCAAGAGAAAGCAAATCTGATATCGCGGAAAAGGGCAGCTTCTTGTCACTGAGCTGGATCGGATCCTGGACCACCATTTCTCAATGGGGCGCTAGGAACCTGGTCGAGTTCAATGCCAATAAGACCCAGGCATGTGCGTTTACAGCAAAGGTATCTCCTTTGATTCCCCTTCCCACTCTTCAGAGCACACCACTGCGACTGCCGCAGGATCAAGCTGAGTGCCACCACTGTTAACATGGTACATGTTTCCGATGGTGACCCTCTTTCCGAGACTTTGCCTTTGCTTAACATCAGGCGAGGTGAAGTCAAATTGATGTCCTATATAAAAAAATTGCACTACGCGTTGAAGCGTGACGTCACAATTTCGTGCGATTTTGTATGGAGCGTTTTCGGGCGGGACAAATTGCATTTTTCAAATTCAAATATCTTGATAAGTATTTGTCGTACGAAAATTTTACTTTTACAGTTCATTATAAGAAAGTGGTCATTTTTCGAAAGTAAAAAAAAAATATTCGAACAGCCTATTAACACCTACATTTCACCAAACATTGTATTATGTCCCACGTAATAGGGGGTGAGCCTATTGCCGTTTTCCTGGCACTATTGTTGACTAGAGCCATGTATAGGATGAGTCTGGGCTGTAAATATCTGTCTGATGTTTCCTTCTTTCTGTTAGAAGTATTGTACGTAATGCGTGAAAAAAAGATTTTTATACAAAAACTATGTATTGTATAAAAACATTAAAATATATATATATACTTTTTTTAAATAAAAAAAAACTCCAGAAAAAGTTTGTAACCACCACTACAAATTTCATGGTGCAAGGAAACACTGATAAATACCTAAATCTATAAATCTATCTTTTTGGAATTTATAAATAAAATTCCCAAAAGTGGACCAAATGCGAAATGGACGTTTCGCGAAGTGGACCAAATGCGAAAAGGACTAAGTGCGTAATGGACCAAATGCGAAATAGGCATGTTTTCGTCTAGTGGACCAAATGCGAAGTGGACCAAATGCGACGAAACGTCGCCAAGCAGACATACTAATCAAAAACAACAAGTAGACCCGAGCTGCATAGAGTATACTTTGGATTCAGCTAGCTTCAGATCAATCTCGATGAACGATACTCAAAATGACCTTGACACCTTGGTATTCCGCGCTAGTATCAGTAGTTCGATGATTTAGTCCGACCATCGGGCTAGTGATACTTTGTCGTCTCAGTAGTCCGATGTTCGAATCATTAGTCCGATGATCGGACTAAATCATCGAACTACTGATACTAGGAGGGTATTCCCCCCTTCCTGTTGACTAATTGTTCTGATATTTGGTACACACCTTTAGTTCGGGCAATAATTAAATTTAAATCAATAAAACAGTTTGATTTGCTCTTAGTGCGGCGGGATTTTATGCTCGCTGAATACCTAGTGAAGCTTCTGCGAGCAACTCACAGCCCGAGAGTGAACCTGAGCCTCGCCGTGCCCGACCGGTTCGTCTGGCGTCGGCGATGCCCGCAGCTGCTCGCCGTACCTGTAGCCAGGACCGATCTACTGGCGAAAGCACCTCTTATGCGTAGTATTCGATTTAGATCGATATCTTCTCGTGCAATAGGAGTGAATTCGCAAAGGTTTTCTATAATTGCCTACAAAGGTCAAATTTCTATAATTTTTGTTTGTAACTTACCATTTTGTTTTTCTGTATCTGTTATGTTTGTTATTGTATGTTAATTTTATACATTTAGTAATATTTTAGCTACGCTATCGCATTAGGTGATAACAACCTGCAATGATAGGGTAATGTCTGTATAAATAAAATAAATAAATAAATAATTAACACTTTGGAGATCTTGACTACCAAAGTCGAGATCGTTTTGACGCTCACTGTACATGTGGCAAATCGTTAAGACGATTGATAATTTTGTAATGTTGTTCTCTTCAGACTTCCCCTTATACCAAATTGCATCAAAATCGGTTCAGTGGTTTAGGCGTGAAAGCGTAACATACAGACAGGCAGAGTTACTTTCGCATTTATAATATTAGTATGGATACCCATTGATGTGGTGAGAAGTTGTATTCGCTCACATTAGTTTTTCATCCAAACATTGGGAAACAGTGGCCCCAATATTTGAAGTAATTTCCCCCTTCCTGCAGCAAAAGCAAGTGACGTCACGCCGCTTCTTCACACCAGTTCAGAACAATATTATTAATAACCTCCTTGAAGCATCCCCAGAGGGTACAACAGCCAATCCAGACACACAGAAATGCATTCTATTGCCTTGAGATAAGGTGACAGCGAGTTTATTTAAGAGGTATAAAAACTCGAAACAATACACTGCCGTTTTTAACAGAGATGCTACACGCTTTGTTTGGACCATGTCACAGTGTAGTGTACCTCCAGTAGGTAAATACATAATATTTCAACTGAAAATCTCAAGAGAAAAAAGCTTTAGTTGTATTTCGACTAAAGTTCCCCCGAAACCTGACGCCCAACAGAATATTATGTTTCATGGCATACCTATCATTTGTTATCTGTTATCGCTTCACAACTAGATATTACTTATACTGCTTGATGATACTTACAACAGGGTTGATCCAATTACCGTCTATTGGATACATTGAGGTTAAAATAGACGTGTAGCGATACAATATGTACCCAGTTCTATCTAGTGTCATCAAACTGAACTACTGAATGAGTATCAATTAGATGTTAGTGCGTTGGTTACTAAGGTTACTATATACTTAGCCAGTTACAATAAAATTGTGAATATAAACCATCCTACAGCGAGAAATTAGAATTTGATACCACCTCTTCCTTCAAAAGGTAGGAGGAGTCAACTGGTGCGCGCTCGCGAGTTGAGGAAAGATGCAACAAAGGTTCGTGTAAGTTTTATGCTTGGTTGGTGTGTCATTAAGAGTGGGTTTCACCAGAGCTCGGGTCGCCCTGGGCTGGGTTGTCATACTCCCTTGTACGCAATGAATTTAGTTGCGAGGAGCCTGGCAGTCCCGCTCGGGTCGGCCTGGTCGCGGTGGGTATCACGGTGAAAATCCCGCCAAACTATTTTATGCCTCTGTACAACTTAATTAAGATTACAATACCTACATAATGTATTATTTTATGTTTTCATGTCTCATTGCTTTGTACCTTATGTGAAATAAATTAATCTTATTCTTATTCTTATTCTTATAAACACTTCTTGGACTTTTTTTTGGTATATTTACAAACAGTCTGCTTAGTCCAAATATCATAGCTTGCTTATTTCTGTGTCAGTGTGCTCTTACAATTCTATTTCTGTAGGTATATCTGTATGCACGTTCGCAGTATAATTGTATTTAACCTACCGCTTACCTCGACTGTGGCGGGGACAAGCTGAGGACAATGGTGCATTGTCTCTTGTCCCGTTGTCCGGGTTTATCGCGGCGAACCCGGGATGACCCTCACCCGCCCCCGCTCCCCCGGGACCGCCACACACTAAACTGATTCTATACAAATCAATTATAATTTTCTCCGCACACAATCTGTACTTAGTGCCAGTTTTAATTTATTAAATGTAGCCGGTGAATGAATGGTTTTCTCACCCACTATTATGTAGGCACAGAAAATTAAATTGGGTGAAACGTGGCTGTTGATATATTTGTGCCTAGAGCCCCATCTTACCTGGGTAAGTCGTAGTGCGCGTGAAATATGGCCGTGCGGTCTTGGTCGGTAACCTACCCCGCAGGGGTATCCGAGGGGATTACTACACGTAAAAAGAGCCAGTGTAAGAGCCGGTTGCATCCCGAACTTGCATTTTTGAGCCCCGGGTACACTCAACTACTCTTTATTTCGAACTCAAGTTGCTTTTAGGGACGCGATTGCAGTCGTATTGTCTCAACCTGGCCTGCTCAAACGATTCGTCCGTTATTTAGCACAGATCATGTCACCAGTAAATTTTCAACACAGACACAACGTTTATGAGGAACAATACAGGTAAAATTATTATTATCCTCTATCATACAGGTGAGATACAAGTACATTATAGCTGTGTTTATAGAATTAATCCACTTTATGAAGCTGCAACTAAATTCGCGGCACATTCTCCATGATATTAATCAGCTAACGCGCCCCGGAGTGAGCGCTGCCTCCAGCTAATGCGTGAAATGGAGCGCCTGACTACCGCGGGTGAAGCCGACGGGCGCCACGGTGCTTTGTTATGAAACTAATCACTTTAAACATCTATCTTTGTGCACAGACTAAGAGAATAGTTTAACTTTGGTGTTACTCGTCAATGACTGAGGATTGTTAGCTGACTCCAGCGAGACTAGAAAAACGAGTATATGTTTGTGTTGTGTGACCTATGTTGTCAATTAATTTCCATCAATTAGCCTATTGCAGTCCACTGCTGGACATAGGCCTCCCCTAATATTGGGAGGCTTTGGGCTACTGTTTCCATGGTCAGACGGGTTAGTACAGGGTTTTATTTGGAGTTTTCCTTCTCTCGCAGTGATATCGTCTGCGTATGTTTCCGTTAGTTGCCTCATACGCCACTTTTGGGATGAGATGGTGTTGTGATACTTGTATTATTTCTCCGTCACCACACAGACCTATGTTGTGACTTATATTATGTTCCCTATGCTCTCTCGTAACTAGTGAGCACCTTGCGCAAGTGGCCCTAAGTTTCTAAAAGTTCAAAGTACCCTGCAGTCAGTGAATTTGAATGTATTGAAAGCACCATGACATAATATGGACGTGTGCAATACCCGGGGCGTCAAACTCACGCCGGCGACCCTGTAAGACCTTTGTACTTAATGACCTTCTTGTAGAACCCTATACTGTAGTCCCTTGGAAAAACCACGGCAGGGTTTGTTCCACAGCACAGATTTACCACACACTCTTTAACCTTTATTCATCTCTTGAAAATTCTGCGGTAGCCTAGTGGTATGGGTAATGGACTGCTAAGACGAGGTCTCGGGTTCGATCCCAGGTTTACCATGGCATACACCAATGACTTTTCGATGCTTTTCAAAGTTATGTGTGTATTTATCGCAGGTTTATAAGTGCCCGGTTAATGGCAATAGGCTCGCCACCTATTAAATTGGGACCTAAACGTAAACTGGCGAAATGTGGGTGCTAGCACCTCTGCCCAACCCTTCGGGGAATACAGGCGTGAGTTTATGTTATGTATGTTATGTTATGAAAATAAAACGCTGACAAAAAGATCAAAGCAAGGAAAATCTTCCTATTACTGCTGTTCACAGACCATATCACACACGTCATAACATGTTCTAGTACGTCATAAAAAGTAGCCGGAGGCTTGTAATAAGCGCATCACGCACGACATTACATAAATACCGGGGTTGCCAGCCTCCGCGCTGTCACGCACATAAATAACTCTCGCGGACTTACCGCGCGTCCTCCCTGAGCGCTGTTTGTGCGTTTGCTGCACGACAACGCAGGATTATCTTCATCTGAAATTGGATATAGACTCGAGAGGAATTGCCCCGAGTTGTTTGCTACAAATCCTGGAGAGCTCCGCGGTAGAGCGTTTGAGTACTACGTAGTTGAGGGTTCGAGGTTAGTTCAATACAAAAATTGTACAGTTACATATAAAATCGTTTGTCCTGGTTCGGACATGTAATGTAGTATGAAAACTAGTAACGTCGTATGGAAGGTATTAACTATGGAAGTGGAAAGCTACAAGGGAAGCAAGACCTAAAAGGAGGTGGATGGACTGTGTGAAGAATGATATTGTAAAGAAGGGAGTGAATGTTGAAATGATGAACTAGAGATGCATGGAAGAAACACACATGTTGTGGCGACCCCACATAAACTTGGAATAAAGGCAGGATCTAAGTAGTTTTTTGTGCATTCTTGAGTCTAATATAAGCTGTTCCAGAATGGCCATATTTGCATTAACAACCGTTTAATCCGTAATGAAAACTGTATAAAACTTTTTTTTAGATAATACAGAAAATTGAAAAAATTGGATATAAACGAATAGGACGTTTTGCGAATAGGACGCTATGCAACTAAAAACCGGGTTACAGATTACATAAATTGTGCGAATGGGACGTTTTGCAAAAGGGACGTTATTTTTACGTGGGACATTTTGCGAATGGGACGTTATGCGACTAAACCCTCTAGCTACTTCGCTGACAGAAAAAAGATGCTACAACAAAAGAGAGACGAAACAAATTTACATAGAAATGAAAATTCAATCACCTAACATGGTGTAGTTCGTGTCACTACCTGCCAGAGGGCGCCACTTGGCGAGATTGAGTGATTGAATGATTGGCCACGACCCGGAGCCACGGCACCCGTCGATAGTTCAGCGATCCGACGCGGCTACCTTACACAGACCTGCGGCCCGCAAACACTAGTCTCGCACAACAAAGCGACGGCAAGTAGCGGTCGGTTTAGGGAGCTCTCCACAAGCTGGCCAATAGAAAAGCCGCCCGTCCGATATTTCCTTAGTACATTTTATTATTTAAAGATACGTCCGGGGCGCACTCGAGCGGGAAAACGCTTGCTTTTATTAACATTTTTGGGTATATTACAAAAAGTTTCAGACAATTATTAAGTCTAAATTACCGCACAATAATAATAGTGCTTTACTTTTTCCACCATGAATGTACCAAAGATTATAAAAAAATGTATATTTTTACATTTATGCTGCATAAAAAGCACTTTAGAAAAATTATATCCGGCATCTTTGAACCATTTATATGTAAATGTAACGTCTTATGTGTGGCAGCCAAGTGTGTGCTATACAAAGGTGGAGAAGAGGATACAGGGGTTACCCATGCGTTCACCTGTCCGAGTGCGTTAGGCTCACCCTATATACCGTTGCATGGTGTTTCAAATATGTGTTCTCGTATTTGAGAAGAGCGTTGTTTATGATTTACATATTACCTTGACTGATTTCTTTGTTATGATATAGTACCATAAATATCATTGTACAAGATACACTTTTACCCGATTACGGCGAAGCCAAAAGAAGGGTTATGATTTTGACAGGCTATGTATGTGTATATGTATGTATGTATAATCATGTTCATTTGTTCCCTCATAGCTCTTCAACTACTCATTAGAACTGGACAAATGAGCTATCGTTACAAGCGTCTTGTTCGTCCGATGGTTATAGGCTATGTGACGTGTGACTCAGTCTTGTGAGGCGCACTCTAGCGCTCATAAGGCACTATGTGTTGCGGACAGCAAGACTTTTTCATTTATGTTTTATATTTAAATGTTTACCTTTTTATTTTGTGATAGCAACACAAACGCGCTCTTTGCTTAAAAGCTTAAAACCTTAAAATCGTACAGACGTGTTTGCCAATATTTTTTGTACCCTTCTATACATACATACATAAACTCACGCCTGTATTCCCCGAAGGGGTAGGCAGAGGTGCTAGCACCCACATTTCGCCAGTTTATGTTTAGGTCTCAATGTAATAGGTGGCGAGTCTATTGCCATTAACCGGGCACTTTAATATTAACCTTTGATAAAACCGTGAGGTGAAACCGAGGTACAAAAATTAAAATAAACTCTTTGTGTGTCAACGCCATCAATGTCCAGTAAGTATCAACAATGTGACAATTTTTTTTTAGGATATTAGAACCGATATTACTAATATTCCCTCTAACCCCTCCAACTGAGCTAAATTGCTTGTGCTAGGAGTGGGTTCACGTCGGTAGTGTAATGGCCAGGATCGAACCCGGGACCTCTCGATCGTAAGGCTGACTCCTTAACCACTAAGCTACCGACGCTTCTTATTCGTTTTTGTAAATTACCCAAAAAGATAAAAGAGACAAACATAACTACTTTTAAACAGGCACTACTGAACGACAAGTGTTATTATGACGTAACAGATTTCCTCCAAGACAAATTGTAATTGGTTAATTCAAATTGACATATTTTTTTCATTACATTACATTACATTATATTATATAAATTATTTGACATGAGCATGTGACATAATATACTAATTGGGATAATTATTTAAATAGATCTAATTGACATTTATATTACGGTACATTTTCTTTATTTACTTTTGATATTTGAATGAATTTTTTATAGCATTTATTATGCTAACTGTTAAGTTCGAAAAACATTGGAAAAAATGAAATGCTCAAGTGAGACTCGAACTCACGACCTTTCGCTTACAGGGCGACTGCTCTGCCAACTGAGCTATTGAGTACCACTTGAATCATTCCAAATTTTCCTTCTCTTTATATCCGTCTATAAGGGCGACGATGCAGCCATCTACCAACATTCTTACGAACTGTTGGAAACAATGAATGATTTTTCAACCATTTTTAAACATTGAATTTTGATGACTGCGCCCAAATATTTAAATGAATTTTTTATAGCATTTATTATGCTAACTGATACTTTACTTTTGATATTATTAAATTTCTGACATTTACTCTGCAATTAAAATATTATGAATGCTCTCTAATAGAAATTGTAATGTTGCATGTATACCTAATATTTGCACACCTCGGAGAGGTTGTAATACAGCGGACCTTAACAATTAATGAATGTTATCTTCTACAAGCTCTCTGTAACCTGTATTATGCAAATAAATTATTTGAATTTGAATTTGAATTTGAATTTGTTCGTAATTCGGTTGTGACTGGAATTCACGCTAGGATGAAGAATGCAATTAAGTACATAGTTAGACATAACAATTAGAAAAATAAATAAATAGAGGAGAGCCGAATATATTGTACCGCTTTTTAAATCGGACCACCTTTAGAATTCTTTTTTTTTCCTCACTGGCAACACGTTAGATGTCAACTTAAAATAGAGGGTAAGTTGGGTAAAAAAGTGTCATTTAATGAGGGAGTTGGTACGATTTAAAAGGCGGTACAATTTTCTCGAATTGTTGAAACGACTCATAATGCGTGTAAAATTGACTTTGAATGGATATCCGCAAACACCGACCCTATCAACATTAACATAAAACTAATCTAAAGTCAAGATATCTGCGAGCCGCCCACTGTTTGCGCATCGTCCCACACGGCCTGTTCTCTTAATTACGAGAGGCTATTTCAGGATCGGCACTCGGCCCACTCACTAAGCCTTTCATACAGTTGATAAATTAAGTGGGATACTCATTACTCAGATAGTTTCATAAAAAAAATGATTAAAAACAACAAATGATTAAAAACCCGATTGCCACTGAAAAGATCAAATTAGTTTGATAGCAGGCGGTACCCATTTGCCAATCATAAACCGAAATAAAATTAATGGGTACCGCCTGCTATCAAACTTATTTCGATCTTTTCAGTGGAAGTATGGTCTTTTTAATTTGTTATCATTTGTTTTATTTTATACTTTTTAGTAATGATATGACATGTTGATACCCTACTCGATAAGTTTGAGTCAAAAATATTTTTGACAACATACGTTTTGGCGCAAAAAAATCCAACATTTAGATTTTCTCGAAATTTTAATATATCTGATGTCACTCACACAATCATGGCGAATCAATTGACACCTCACATGTCCAAATCCGTCAAGCCGTTCAGGCTGTAGGCCGCGCCAAATAAATGGACATACAAACATACATAGTCTCGAAAAACATTACCCTCCTTCCTTTGGCAGGCGGGTAAATATTATAAACTTTGGTCAGTTCTAGTTGAACAAACTGTCCCCCGTTAGCCGGTAGAGGGTATCCGTGTGGGGAGTTCCGCACAAAAAAAGGTACCGAGCCGGCACCTCACACGCACATTGTCCGTTGATAATAAAATACAATTGGCTCGTGCCACGCGCGTGCGGGTTATTGCACTAGTCGCAAAGAGTAATGAGCAGAACCGTCATAGTTCTTTATTGTACAATAAAATATAAACATAAAAGTACAGTTATAACTAAAATGAAATGAAAAACACGTACGTTTCAGACATGAACTTAACTCCGGATAACTCTACCAGCAACCCCGTTGAGGATAAGAGGATAATGTAGTGTTAAAAAATAGAAGTGTTTACTACCAATACCACCTTCAACCTTCAAGAAATGAGCGTACTCTCTTTTGAAAGGAAGGCAACGCACTTGTGACTCCTCTGGTGTTGCGGGTGTCCAAGGGCGGAGGTGATCGCTTACCATCAGGCGATCCGTCTGCTCGTTTGCTTCCCTATTCCATAAAAAACTAAGAAAAGAAAAATAATATCTAGTACATATAATACAGGAAAAAGAAATAATATGTAGATTATAATGATAATATTCACGACAGTAATAATAATACACATCGTTAACAAGTTTAGTTTCGTTGGAAATCATCAAAATTATATTTTTCCAACTAATTGTTTGAATTTGCAACTGGTTACTTTTGGTGCGCTTCGTCTGGGTGCGCTATAATTGGGTGTGCTTCATGGAATACCTCGTACTGACTTCTCAACCCCGAGATAAACGCCTACGCTAGAGTCTCTACCATTATTTAGCAGGCGCAGAGTGTAGCTCTGTACCTCTTTTATAGTCTTACAGTGTTAGGTACGTCACCAGGAATATTTGTGAAGTGACCGTTCTGCACACATACTCTGTGGCCCACTAAGTATGCACAGCTATAAATATGAGGGGTCGATAGTGCAGACGTAATGCGTATCTGTATGGAAATTGGGCGCATTTTTATGGAGAATAGCACTTTTGAACTATTCAGACAATTTAATAAAGAGTTTATGGGATGCATTCATAGGGATTTATACCTACAGCACTGTTCTGTGCGAGCAGCAGAATTCTTCGCCTTTTTTATCGATTTTTTTTCTTATTTACTCAGCTCCTAAAGATCATAGCGTGATGTTTAAGAGCCTATAACTTTAAACTAGCCTATAAACGAAGCAAACTATCGAGTGCCAAAAAATGTTTGCTAATTGCACAAATTTTATTATTAGCCGATCTGCGGTAGTCTAGTGGTATGGGTAATGGACTGCTGAGACGAGTTCCCGGGTTCGATCCCAGGTTTACCATGACACCAATGACTTTTCGATGCTTTTCGATGTTATGTGTGTATTTATCGCAGGTTTATAAGTGCCCGGTTAATGGCAATATGCTCGCCACCTATTACATTGGGACCTAAACATAAACTGGCGAAATGTGGGTGCTAGCACCTCTGCCTACCCCTTCGGGGAATACAGGCGTGAGTTTATGTTATGTTATAGCCGTGCTGGTTCCCGGAGTAGTAGAATAGGACCACCCCATCACTTCCTGTGGGTGCCGTAGAAGGCGACTAAGGGATAGGGCTGATCTCCATCCAACAGTAAACATACAGCCCAAGATGAGGTTAGCTTAATAGGCACGCCCCGTATTACGTGGTACCGAAAATCGGATGAAAAAGAGAAATGTCGGTGTTTGTACACCTCTGCCTACACCTTTGGGGACTTACAAGCTGGAGTAAAACTTTATTTGCTACTTTAAATTAAATGGCACTCGAACCCGCAATCTCCTTGTCAGTAGAACGCTTTTCTTTAAGGACTTACCTTAAAGAAAAGCGTTCTGATGGAAAATCCATAATTCCATACTTCCATACTTACTATACTAATATTATAAATGCGAAAGAAACTGTCTGTCTGTATGTTACGCTTTCACGCCAAAACCACTGAACCGAATTTGATGAAATTTGGTATAGGGATAGGTTAGACCTTGAGAAAGGACATAGGCTATGTTTGGTCGCGATAACCGACATCCACGCGGGCGGAGCCACGCGCAAAAGCTAGCATTAAATAAATGACAAGTTAGTACACCCCGCGGGCAAGTTAATACGTTAACTGTATTTGACAGGTTATAACAATAACCCCTGTCGAGTGGATTATGCACCCTTGCTGCAAATAATCCCTGCTTATACCCTCACGGTGATAACTTCCCGGCGAAACTTATTATACTTGAAATTCGGGGAGCGGTATGTTCCACCAGCTTTTTATCTAGTTAGGTAAGAGAAGTGAATGGTAAAGTTCAATTATTTCGAAAAGTTTTCGAAAATCTTTAAATGCAGTATTATTTCTTTAAAAAAATTAATTACAAATTTAAAAAACCCCCGTCACAAAAAACACCTCCAAAAAGTTGAAAATAAATGGAGTTTGCATTTTATCTCTTGATTTACTAAGTGATATTTTGATTCAACGGTTGCCATGTCGGGGACCTGGAATTGTTCCGATATTATAACGGAGTGCATAACCAGTTAGGGTCCCCCGAGATGGCAACCGTTGAATCAAAATATCACTTGGTAAATCAAAAGTTAAAAGGCAAACTGCATTTATTTTTAACTTTTTGGAGGTGTTTTTTGTGACGGGGGGTTTTTAAATTTGTAATTTAATTTTTATTTCATACTTTTTAAATTGGTCTACTAGTCAAGCTCATTGATTTGATACCCATATTGAGGGAGTTATGAAGAAATATGTATTCCGACATGTCGTGGTGGCGGCCATCTCGGAGAGTTTCCCACGGAATTCCGAAATATGGTTTGTCGATTCACGGGAAATCTAAAACACGTTTTGTTATTTTGCGTCTGATCGAATAAACGATTTACTAAGTTACGAGTGTTCGAAACTACTGTAGACCTTTTCATCACCGATCGAAAGAACGAAGGCCCGATGAACGGTTGGTCGAATCAACGATACACCTTCCATTGAGCGATCGAGAAAATCTAATCCCGAAATACTTTTGATTAATAAACGTTTGGTCGAATTAACGCTATATTTTTTAATAACAAACTTTACTAAACATACTACCAACTACTTACTAAACTAACTTATTAATAAAACTCGTTAACTATGATATTTTACAAATACAATTTATACACTACTTTTTTTTTTTACACATTACTAACATTTATTGTTTTATAATCTTAAAATGAATGATAAAACATTATCAATTGTGGGTAGAAGAAGAAGAAGAAGAAGAAGAATATGCATTAAAAAGTAGTTTTAGTATTGATACTAATTATATCAATAATAATATTTAATCCTACTAATCTACACAAAAAGGCGAAAGTTTGTTAGTGTGTAGGTTGTTGTGTAGGATGTTTATTACTTCTTCACATAAAAACTACTGAATGGATTTTAATGAAACTTTAAAATAATATTGCTTATACGTCAGATTAACATATGGGTACGCCGTATTTCATTCCCATATTGCCACGGGAACGGTAATAACGCGGGTGAAACCGCGGGTTGCAGCTAGTACAGATTATAAACCTTTGTGAGTATGGATGTTTGTTATTCTTTCACACAAAAGCTACCGAACGGATATGGAGAAAATTTGATACTGAGATAGCATGTAGTCTGGAATAACACATTGACTAGTTTTTACCCGACTACGGCGAAGCCAAAAGGAGGGTTATGATTTTGACAGGCTATGTATGTATGTATGTATATATGTATGTATGTATGTTCATTTGTTCCCTCATAGCTCCTCAACTACTTATTAGAACTGCACAAATGAGGTATCGTTACAAGCGGCTTTATCGTCCGATGGTTATAGGCTATATGACGTGTCACTCAATCTTATGTGGCGCCCTCTAGCGCTCATAAGGTACCTACTGTGTTAAAAAATAAATTTGAGATAAATATGCCGTGTTTGGTATCAAATTAAAGGGCTTAATAAGCACATTTGAAACATGTATAAATTATTAGCTTTACCTTGCCCCAAAATAATATAAATAACCCAGAATTACAGACATGAAACTCCCTTCACTCGAAGTTCCTTCCTATCTAACATAGGATGGAACTTCGAGTTAGAAAGCACACATCAAAACTAAAGTGCATAAACTGCACTGGCAGACACTTTTATAGTGAAAATTCAAATGTTTGGCCACATTTTAATGCATTCGGTCAATCAACAAAAATATAGAGTTAATTCGACCAAACGTTTATTAATCAAAAGTATTTCGGGATTAGATTTTCTCGATCGCTCAATGAAAGGTGTATCGTTGATTCGACCAACCGTTCATCCGGCCTTCGTTCTTTCGATCGGTGATGAAAAGGTCTACAGTAGTTTCGAACACTCGTAACTTAGTAAATCCTTTATTCGATCAGACGCAAAATAACAAAACGTGTTTTAGATTTCCCGTGAATCGACAAACCATATTTCGGAATTCCGTGGTAAACTCCATCTTGGACCGATTTTCTTCAAACATAGCTAAGAACACTCTCGACTAATATACTTTTCAAACAAAAAAAACTAAATCCAAATCGGTTCAGCCGTTTGGGTGCTACGATGCCACAGACACACACACACACACACACTCACACACACGCACACACAGCCACGTCAAACTTATAACACCCCGTCGTTTTTGCGTCGGGGGTTAAAAAATAAAGGAATGATTCCTTTGAGTGAAATTCTCTATGTGCAGTATTTCGATCACTTCCCCACTAGGGCCATGCAAAATCTTCGACCCATCATATTGCGGATTTTGAAGTTCAAGTTACGGAACCCACGGTGCGCAAGTTCAACTCGCACTTGTTTTCTTACAATTACACTATAACTCGAATACATAGGGAAAAAGAATCTTCTCGAGTGGGACTCGAACCCTCGATCTTTCCTTTACAGAGGGAATGCCTTGACTAGCTCGGCTACCGAGACACGCCCGATGTGATTCAAATTTCTTATCCGTCTTTAAGGCGACGAAGATCGCGGGTTCGAGTCCCACCCGAGAAGATTCTTCTTCCTTATGTATTTGATTTGTATAGTTAGCATACTTAATGCTCCTGAGGAGGGCTAGACCGTAAGGGATGGCCCTGCGTCAGCTGGGGAGCAAGGGATATGGCGATGACAACCTCCCCCCCCGCCTAGCATCCCGGCCCACAGTCAGCGTGCGGTTTTAGTCGGTTCGAGTCCGACATAACCCCCCCTTCCGGCTCCGGTAGGAGAGGTATTCGAGGAGATTTCCGCACGGGAAAAGCATACTTAATGCTGTATAATTCATTCAAATACACTATAGCTGTTGAAAAAACGATTCCTCAGACAGTTTCTTCCTATAGAACTAGTGGGCGGTGTAATAGGCTATTGTAATATTATTGACTTCGCTTGAAGGCTATCCATCACCCCCGGCCTTGACCTTCAACGTAATGGGGCAATGAATCTTCTACAAACACTGACAGTTATTAACATGGCTTGACAAAATTATATTGTAGGTTTATGAGTTGTGTGGTGGTAGAAGAGATACTGCTGGTGACAGAGGTAGTGGGTACAATCCAGGCTTTATGCATAAGGGATTATAATATAATGTGTATATAAATAATAAATAAATATAAATAAATATTCCACAACATTCCACACAACGCTATATCTGGACCCATGGTAAGCTTAGCTTAACTAGCTTGTGTTAAGGAATCTAGAATGCGGATAAACATACTTAGATACTTTTTTTGTAAATACATACATACTATACATAGAAACACCCAGACCAATGCAAATAGCCATATTCATGCATACAAATATTTGCACTGAGCGGGAATTAAACCCGCGCTTCCTGCGTAGCAGTCGCGTTCACTACCGCTGTCATAATGAAGGAGGAGGAGGCTGTCATAATATGACCTATACTATATTTTATTTATTACTTATGTTATCACTACATAGTATAAAGCAATGTCACTTTCCGCGTCCCTATGTCCCTATATATGCTTATATATTCAAAACTACGATACAGATTTTAATTTGGTTTCTTTTAAGAGTAATTCAAGAAGAGGTTTATTCTATGTTATGTATGTAATATATTATTCTATATATAATATGTATGTATTTACAAAAAAAAAGTATATAAGTATATTTAGCCGCATTCTAGATTCCATAAGACAAGCTATAAAAGCTTACCATGGGTCTAGATAGCGTTGTGTAGAATGTTGTGGAATATTTATTTATTTATTATTTATTTCTTTATATGTATAATACATGCTTAATATAGTAGAAGGTGCACTCGGAACGGAATCGGGGCCCACGCGGGCGGAAAAAAATTGGCGGTATGAAGTTCGCCAGGTCAGCTAGATTTCTATAAATTCTCCATGTTCATTAGGTAACTATGACCCACGACACGTAGCACAACAATGTTGCACAAAGTTTTAAAACATAGACTGCAACAACGGATACAATTTTTACCTATGCCGCACCACTAAGACCTGGAACTCCCTGCCAGCTCACGTGTTTCCTTCTTCCTACAGTCCCGGGTCCTTTAAGCGGGGCGTGAAAAGGCATCTGATGAGGCCGTCAAGCTGAGTGCCACCATTGTTAACATGGTAAATGTTTACGATGGTGACAAGGATAGCCGTGGTCGTATGCCACTTACTCTGACATAACAATATATTCTAGGGAAAAGTGGCATACGACCACGGCTATCCTTGATATTTTCTTGTTTGATACTTTTAGACCGTAATTTTTCGGTAGGCGGGTTTTAGTTTTAAATTTTATTTTTTACTCATATTATTTTGGGGCAAGGTAAAGCTAATAATTTATACATATTTGAAATGTGATTATTAAGTCCTTTCATTTGATACCAAACACGGCATATTTATTACAAATTTATTTTTTAATTGTTAATTGTAAAATATTATAATAATAAAGACTATATGTGTTCTGCTTTCTACCGCTGTGCTACACTCGCTATTCTACTTCTTGTGCCTTCTGTGTTATTCCTATCTAACTTCTGTGTTGTGTATTCCGTGCTTACTGACTATTATATCTCCTTTCAAACTCCTACGAACTTTTATGGCTGCCAACCGTAAGTACCTACCTACCTTACCCCGCGGATAATTATAATATAGTGGAAGCCCACTATAATATGTGTACCGGCTATGGGGAGATACCTGTATGGCGTTCTCGGAGGCGCACATAAGGTCCTGAGGTGTACATGTGTATGGGCATTTAGCACATGTTAACAGATGGGCCATTATCTGTGGAATAACTCCACATTCACATCGCAGGTCCGCCCCCTCCGAGAACCTCCATCTGCCCATTCCTTGCTTCGTCTAACCCGAGTCAGGAGTCTGTTTAATGACTTCCATCTGGTCCAGGGCAGATCATGTCCAGGTGGGAGTTCCTCCGAAAGCGAGGCGAGAGGGGTCGGTAGTGGGCCCTGTGCTCTCCAGTGTTCAATTCTGGGTTGAGAGGGGTCACTGACATTGGGCCCATGCACGCCCAGAAACTCCTGCGGCTTTTCAGCCTTAGTGGCACTTGAGGATGACCACTAAGGGGGTGTCGCCGGTCCGACTCCAGCTTGTCCCTCTCCACGGACGACGCCACGCATCTTCGGGTATTGGGGCGTAATGGTTGCAAAAGGTTCAAATCTCATAATCTAACCTAAGTACCTAACCAAGGCCTATGGTGACAGCGAGCGAGAAAGACTCGCGGATCGCGCCGCCCGCGCGCGCAGGCAACTCGGGCGTCGGAGGGCACTGACTGACCTCCGTCCCCCATGAGCGCGGGCCTGGGGGTGACGGGTGGAGCCGCCTGTCACCCCAGCAGAAGCAGGCCACGGCGGCGGCGCGCTGAACAGCGCGCCTCCCCATTCCGGGGGCGAGTTGGGGACACCGTTGTCCCCCCTCCTGAGGAGGGCCAGACCGTAAGGGATGGCCCTGGGTCAGCCGGGGTGCGAGGGATATGTCTTTGACAACCTCACCTCCGGCCTAGCACCAAGACCCACAGTCGGCGTGCGGTTTTAGTCGGTTCGAGTCCGACATAACCTCCCCTTCCGGCTCCGGCAGGGGGGGTATCCGTGGGGAATTCCGCACGAAAAAAAAAAAAAAAAAAAAAAAAGGCCTATGGTGACAACCTGTCCTAACTAGTGTGTGGTATGGAGGTACGGAGGTACGGAGGTATGTAGGTATGGAAGTAGTCACACGTCCTCATATAAATCAGCTTATTTATCTCACGCCGTGTGTAGTCGCATCGCCGCGCCCCGCGACGTCGCGCGTGTCCCCATCTAAAACGTGAGCAACATAAACACCTTTCCATACAAACTTCTCAATCAAAATTCAACCTTAGCTACATTAACATACGATTCATTTTACAGAAGCAAGTTCAATAAAAATGAATTGGAAAATATTTTTAAAATTTTAACACGCAGAAATGAAAAAGTAATCTACAGCGAAGCAATCTTCGTGTGACAGTTGATATTAATCTTGGCAGGATTATACATTGTATAACGTTCTTTTTAATTGATTGTAACAAACAGACAGCTAGTTTAAAATGGTTTAGTGTTAGAAATAAAACAAAAAGCGTATTAGGTAAACTTACGTGCAGGCTTCCCTCTCGGGGTCGGGTGGTCAGATGGTAGGCACCATATGACCGACAACCATCAATCCTAGATTTATGATCTATTAGAAGTTAAAGACCTTTGAATCATTTCAAAGGAAAATTTGAAATGATTCAGGTGTCGCGTGGCTCAATAGCTCAGTTGGAAGAGCATTCACCCTGTAAGGGAAAGGTCGTGAGTTCAAGTCTCATTTGGGCGTTTCATTTTTTTCGATGTTTTTCGAACTATAAGAAGAACTTTAAACTTAATATTATAAAGAAGATTTGAAGAGTTTGTTTGTTTGAACACGTTTATCTCAGCAACCACTGGCTTGATTAAAAAAAATCTTGTTGTGTTGAATAGTCCATTTATCGAGGAAGATTATAGGCTAATATCATTACGCTACTGCTCAAAGGAGCGGAGTAGTAATCAGAAATGTCACAATATCCCGCAGATTCCCATACGTTATGACACAGCTAAAACTGGGGCGGTGGGCTATCAAATAAGCAGATGATGATTGATCCTTAAAGCTAGTAAGTAAACGAGGTACCTAAGCTGCGTGACAGTTCCTATTAAATTAATGTCCTCGTATTTGATTACGGGTGAGTGAAGGGTACCTCTTGGACCGACCGGGGTCGGATTAACTGGATTAGCGGGTAACGATGCAGCCAACTGATGGGCATACTGGCGAAGACACTGTACGATGGATTGATCCTTTACTAGCTATAGCACCAATGTAGATATAAAATGTAATTATCAAAATTGGTTGAAGATATCTGCTTCAAAATCGAGTTGCAAGATTCCACCCGAAATTAAATACATAACATGCAGAGCAAGCTAAATAAAAGTTTGTCAAAATAACTAGGTACTGTAGTTGGAAAACTAAACATTTTACTTTCGCGAACAATTTAAGGTAGGTACGGTCTACGCGCTAAGAAAATGGAACGATAGGTCTCGGGTCTCGGGTCCTTAGGGGTATGAAACGAAACAATAACACAAGCAATTTGGTTTAACTGGAAGTGTTAACGAAAATATGTATGTATGTATGACTGACAGCCTGACAGACATTTAGATAACTTCAAAATACACCGGAAAAAGAAACGCTCAAGTGGGACTTGAACCCACGACCTTTCCCTGACAGGGGGAATGCCGAAGTTAAAAAGTTAGCATAATAAATGCTATAAAAATTCATTCAAATTTAGATAACTTGTCAGATTTCTCGTCAGTATCGTCACTGTATTTTTCTTTGTCTGTCGTAAATACTGTTTTTGTGTAGATATTGTGTGTGCTATTTTGTGCTGATTTTCAATAAACGAGTTGCTTTCTTTTTCTTTTCTTTCTTTCTTTAAGTATATTGTAAGTAATATAGTGACGTCAGAGTAGTGTGTTTGTTCACCATAGAGATGCAAGAACTTCTGAATGAATTTTGAAGAGTTTTTTTTATATAAACAAGTCTCGCCCAAAACAGAAATGTACCGTATGTTTGGTTACACTAGGTTGAGAAGAACTGATGAATAAAATCATCTGAACAAACAAGTAGGTAATTCAGTTGGATAAGGCCAGACGGACTTTAACAGACTTCTATCGATGGAACAATCCAACACTGTTAAGTATAAGAGTTAATTTTATTAAAAACACTTACAAAGTTTAGAAACTTAATTCTGAAATAACTTCGTTATTATTTCAGAGCTATTCTTGCTTAAACAATGATTTATTTAGGTACTTTAGCTTAACGCGTGCAGCTGTAGTCAATCTTATTTTCTTTTCAATTGTAGTAGAGTAACCATAATTTATATTGTTGATTCACAATGTCATCGGTAGCTCAGTTAACCACTTAAAAAGACGGCCTTACGATCGAGAGGTCCCGGGTTCGAATCCTGGTCATTACACTACCGACGTGAACCCACAAGCAATTTAGCTAAGCTTAGCGGTTAGAGGGGTTAGAGGGAATATTAGTAACTTCGGTTCTAATATTCTTTATTTAAAAAGAATGTTTAGGGTCATATATATTCATGACAAAAGCTGTTTTTTTTAATACACTTAGGTGGTAAACAAGCACACGGTGGTGCCTTGATGGCGCGTTGCTACCGTGGCATACGGACGTGTGCCACACCAGGGGCGTCACACTCGTGCTGTCGACCATGTAAATATCACTAATTGAAATAAAACTTAAATACCTATCGTGTTTCATTATTTACACTGAGCCCGACGTTTCAGTAGCTTTTCAGTGGCTAAATCCGTATTCTTGATACCACTTGGCACAATTCATAACTTTTTTGTAATGAACTTACGTTTGGAGCCAAGTCGTACAATCGGTACCAATTTTTCATTCCCTACACCCAATCTAGCAGTATTTTATACAACAAAACAATTGCTGATACAAAGTTATATCGTAAATCATAATAAAGCACGACAAAGCGACATTGTGTTACAACAACTTGTAGAAAATATCAGCTTTGTATACACGAGGCAAATATTTTCTCTCGGCTTTACGAGCGGCGCAGTGAACACGCGATAAAAAGCTAGTTCTTTCTTATTACCAGAAAGGAAATGGGCTCTTTGCAGCGCAGGATTTGCACATAAATTAAACATAGTTATGTCTGTTCAAAACTCGATGTGTCTTCATAAAGAAATTGATTAAGATAGGAATATAGACAAACAAAAGATTTTTTTTAAAGAATATTGGTGTTTTCACGTCGGTAGTGTAATGGCCAGGATCGAACCCGGGACCTCTCGATCGTAAGGCCGACTCCTTAACCACTAAGCTACCGACGCTTTTTCTGTTGTTCTTATTCTCGAAAAAAAATCATATACCATTTTTGTTTCGAGTACATGCAAAATCAAATTCACTACAAAAATGTTGTATTCTCCAAGTTCTAGTCCAAAATCTTCTGTACCAAAATCTCTTCAAAAGTTCAGTAATTAGTTGTGAAAGTATAAAAATAGACAAAAACCTATTTTCAAATTATAATATACCTTCAGTAGGTTTTCAAACTGTTAGATACTACTAGCATTATAATGTAATAAATTAATTAAAGTAAAGTCAACGAGACTAGACTAGACTAGAGAAAAAAGGTAAACAAAGCGACCATTACTCAGTTACGTTGCGATAATTAGCGATTTCCTTGTCGCACACGTCACACGTACGCGACAATGGCCGACCGACAGCTGTCGTTGCGTGTTTCGTAGTACAGGAAAGCTGTCAGCACAGGCAGCGGTTCTAAACTGTCAGATCCGCCATCTTATGAGCAATTTCATTCCTGTCTGGAATGCACTTGAAGTGATAAATGTTTGGAACCGCTGAAATTTTGTTTACTTTTATTCTCTCGCTTCGTTGGCCTTACTTTGCAATCCACTACTGGACAATAATTACTAATACGAGTACCTATAATAGCATAACTAGGTATATATTATTATTATACCATGAAGCAACAAAAGAGACCACATGCCATAATATCCACCGACATTCAATCAATTACTCGTTCCCGTTGCATCGCTTCCATCCCTTTCATTTGTCTTCCCTACAATTGCCGACGATTTTTTCAAACCCCTTAATCCCCCAAAAGCATTCCTTCGGTCGAATCCAATCTACCATATACACGGAATTGATTACGTGTGTGTGTGTGTCTGTCGCACAAAGCGGTCGGGGCCGGGACGATCGTTCCATTGACGGAAAATCAGATGGAAAACTGAAGGGCCATTTTGCATCGCATGTTTACGGCAACTGAAGGAACTTGTTTTAGATATATTCAACTGCCTTGGTGGTTCAGTGCTGTCGAGTATCTTCGATAATGTTAATGGTCCTAATCTCATCTCTTGCTCGCACAGTATAAACTTGTTATAAATAAAACCATATTAAAAAAGAAGGATAATCGAGTTCACTGAGTTTCTTGCTGGTATCTTCTCAGTAGAACCAACCTACCGAACCAGCGAAAGAATAATTTTCCAATGATTTATTTTATTTATTTTTAATATGACTGACATTGTACAATTTTGACGGGTTATTCCCGTGCGCTCCAAATCTATTGTTCTCTAAAATTCATATTTTCATTCATTGATTACCAGGAGCTCCACGGATGTTTTTATTAAAATAATAAACAAAGCCAAATTTACCAATTTCATTCCCTAGAGCTCCAAAATATTGTTTAGGTACTTTGACATATTATTCCCAGCAGCTCCAATACAAAAGTCAATTCTTTAATATAAAAATCGTTCCCACCAGCTCCAAAAAATTAAAAGTAACGTCGGCAAAACCCGAACGTAGTAAAGAACGAAATCTGTCAGTGCGGCGGTGCGCCCACGCAGCGTTGTCGCGTCACCCCCACCCCGCACCTTTCCTTGCAATCTAACATTGCCTAATGATGTGCAAACAGTGGTTTCGAACCTACCGATTTTTCGGTATTTCTACCGATATGGGCTCTGTTCTACCTAAATATCGAAATATAAAGTTTTTCTACGATTTCAGAGTATATTATGGAAATTCTCAATTGATACAGAGTGGCGCATTTTAAGAAATTGTGAATAAATCAAAACATTTCCTACTACTACTACTACTCTAGCAGGTATACTCTGCGCCGTATACGGATGGCCTCTTAGCCCTGCACGACTACCTCCAAATGGGGCTTGTAGGTGATTTATTAGCGCTCTAGGGTAATAATGTAGCTAGAAAAGCCCTAGGGCTGTAAGTAATTACAATAAAACACTTCTTTCTTTAAAAAAGTTCGCGTACATCTAACCTTCATACTGGCAATAGACATCATGCATTCAATCCAAAGACCAAAGAGGTCGCTTTGCTATTCAGCCTTGTCTTCGTGTGAGTATAATAGTCATCAATTTTAAATATCGAATGGCGAAGCTCAAATTTTGTTCTTGAAAAAAAAAATTGAAAAGTTCTTTACTTGATACTTTTAATGAAAAAAGACGGGAATAGAAAACTTTTACTTTAAATATTGTTCGTTTTTGGCTTTTTTTAAACATCTCTAACTATTAATATACCCAAAAAACACCTGTCCTTAAATCCACTATAAACATTCACGCGCAGACTTATCATGCGAGCACTCCATGTGAAAAGATTATGTTTGACGTACTGATGACACCGGTGATCTCCGCAAAACGACGTTTGGGGGATCACCTGGTTCTGGTACAGAAGGAGCCGACTTAGTGCTATCACTGTGATGCGACCGAGGACTCAGGCGGCGCACGGCGTAACATAGGAGGTAGCTCAATGACCTCTGTCCTGCAGGACCGTAGACTTGGTGTGTGACAATGGTAGCCGCCTGTCACCATAGCAGAAAAGCGGCCCAGGAATGCCAGTGCGATGCGCACAGATCGACATTGAGTAGCGAAGTACTCAAAATGATCTCATTATTGCTTGAGACATATATCTTGGACCTAAAATGTGCTCTATACACGCAGTACACGTTTCTTGGATGAATTTTGACGATAGCACGGGGTGCTGCTGCGTTAGACGAGCTTTAGTTCACTAAGACAAGTATATATTATTACAAAATAATCCGCACGCCCCAGGGCCTTTTATATCTAACGATTTGAGTCACTGGCAATTAGTATTGACATCGCCACAGCTTAGGGTTCGATAGGGTATGGCACACATCGCTGCTTTCCAAGCTACCAACCTTTGGCCTGCCTCCCAGATCGTGCAACCGGGTTGCAAGCGTCCTGCAGGAGCACCGTATTCGCGTCTTTTGTGATGGACGAGCTTCGGAGTTCTTGCAGGTGAATGCTGGCGCGCCGCAGGGTTCCGTCTTATCGCCCACTCTCTTTCTTCTGCATATCAATGATGCTTACTAACGGTAGCATTAATTGCTATGCAAACGACAGCACCTTACACGGGAGTTATCACGCACATCCTGCGGCCAAGCAGTGTGAAATCGCGGAAAAAAGGCATCAAAACAGCCTAGCTTAACCTCGGAGCTCGCAGCAGCGGCGTCTTCATACAAGACTCAAATTCGTTCCTACGTGGAATACTGCTCACATCTCTGGGATGGCTACGCAAAGTACATACTAGATGCTTTCGACAGGTCGCTGCAACGTGCGGTCCGCATCATTGGGAATCCTGAGGTCACGAACTTCCTCGAGCTTTTGCAGATGCGTAGAGATGTTGCGTCTTTGGCAGTATTCTACCGTCTCCACCACGGTGAATATTCTGATGAGCTCTTCTAATCAGTCCCGGGGCCTTTAAGCGGGGCGTGAAAAGGCATCTGACAAGGCCGTCAAGCTGAGTGCCACCACTGTTAACATGGTACATGTTTACGATGGTGACCCCCTTTCCGAGACTTTGCTTTTAGCTTACTATCAGGCGAGGTGAAGTGAAATTGACGTGTCCTTTATATAAAAAAATAGGTCCAAGATATATGGCCCGAGCTATACCTTGATATTATGACCATTTTGTGCACCTTGCATAGAATAGAATAATAGAATAGAATAATCTTTGCAAAAACAGCATATTCTGCCATTTGTGGCGTACAAATTATATGGTTAATGTCAAATTAAAGTACATAATATTACCTATCAGCTACATGCACATAAAATTATCATATCATTTAAAAAATTATCCATATTATTTAATGTCAAGAAACAAAATCAAAATCAAAATATTATGTCAATTATCTACATTCATATTAAAAATTACAATTCAAATTATATTAATACCATTAAATCTACATCATGTCAAACATCATGCATGCTCACTGTACATACATGGTGGTATTGATTTACGGCGGCGGCGCGCTACAAGGCGCGCCACCCCATTCCGGGGGCGAGTCGGGGACCTGGGTCAGCCGTGGTGCGAGGGATACGTCGATGACCACCTCACCTCTGGCCTAGCACCACGACCCTCAGTCGGCGTGCGGTTTTAGTCGGTTCGAGTCCCACATAACCCATTCCGGCTCCGCCGGGGGAGGTATCCGAGGTTTTCGCAGGCCAAAAAAAAAGGTGGGATTGATTTATGAGAAAAAGTTAAATACTATGTTTATCCGCATTCTAAATCACGAAACACAAGTTAGTTAATCCCTGTTTTCTTTAGGTCTGGATAGCGCAATGAAGATTATCGTATAATATTTATCGTGAACTAGCTTTTGCTCGCGGCTCCGCCCGCGTGGATGTCGGTTATAGCGACCAAACATAGCCTATGTCCTTTCTCAAGGTTTAATCTACCCTCATACCAAATTTCATCAAAATCGGTTCAGTGGTTTAGGCGTGAAAGCTAACATACAGACAGACAGACAGAGTTACTTTCGCATTAATTTATAATATTAGTATGGATTTATTCAACGACAAATTTTAGCAATCATTGTAATTCAAATGTAAATAAATACTTACCGAATGATTTTCCTATGATAAAAAACATTTAAACTTTTATAATTTTTGTGAACGTATCTACGTATACAAATCGAGCAGAACATTGTCATCGAGTTCAGAACCATGATTTAACGCCTAAACCATAATTTTGACTTTGACAGATGTTACTGAATACCAGGAATAACCTGGTATTTCGATTTCCAAAATCACAAGTATGCGATACGTGTTGTTAGTATATTATGACGTTTGAGCCATTTGTATGGGTGACGTCAGTTGTCAAAATGATAAAAACCTAAGTATTTGTTAACTTATGCTTTGACAGATCGTACAGAATACCAGGTTATCGAAACGAAACTCACAAACTCACAAATACGTGATACGTGGCGATAGTGAATCGAGCCCCCAGAAAGGAAATGGGCTCTTTGCAGCGCAGGATTTGAACATAAATTAAACATAGTTATGTCTGTTCAAAACTCGATGTGTCTTCATAAAGAAATTGATTAAGATAGGAATACAGACAAACCAAACTCTTTTTTTTTAAAGAATATTGGTGTGTTCACGTCGGTAGTGTAATGGCCAGGATCGAACCCGGGACCTCTCGATCGTAAGGCCGACTCCTTAACCACTAAGCTACCGACGCTTTTTCTGTTGTTCTTATTCTCGAAAAAAAAATCATATACCATTTTTGTTTCGAGTACATGCAAAATCAAATTCACTACAAAAATGTTGTGTTCTCCAAGTTCTAGTCCAAAATCTTCTGTACCAAAATCTCTTCAAAAGTTCAGTAATTAGTTGTGAAAGTATAAAAATAGACACAAACCTATTTTCAAATTATAATATACCTTCAGTAGGTTTTCAAACTGTTAGATACTACTAGCATTATAATGTTATAAATTAATTAAAGTAAAGTCAACGAGACTAGACTAGACTAGAGAAAAAAGGTAAACAAAGCGACCATTACTCAGTTACGTTGCGATAATTAGCGATTTCCTTGTCGCACACGTCACACGTATGCGACAATGGCCGACCGACAGCTGTCGTTGCGTGTTTCGTAGTACAGGAAAGCTGTCAGCACAGCAGCGGTTCTAAACTGTCAGATGATCTTATGAGCAATCGCATTCCTGTCTGGAATGCACTTGAAGTGATAAATGTTTGGAACCGCTGAAACTTTGTTTACTTTTATTCTCTCGCTTCGTTGGCCTTACTTTAGACTATTGCAGTCCACTACTGGACAATAATTACCAATACGAGTACCTATAATACCATAACTAGGTATATATTATATCACGAAGCAACAAAAGAGGCCACACGCCATCATATCTACCGACATTCAATCAATTACTCGTTCCCGTTGCATCGCTTCCATCCCTTTCATTTGTCTTCCCTACAATTGCCGACGATTTTTTCAAACCCCTTAATCCCCCAAAAGCATTCCTTCGGTCGGATCCAATCTACCATATACACGGAATTGATTACGTGTGTGTGTGTCTGTCGCACAAAGCGGTCGGGGCCGGGACGATCGTTCCATTGACGGAAAATCAGATGGAAAACTGAAGGGCCATTTTGCATCGCATGTTTACGGCAACTGAAGGAACTTGTTTTAGATATATTCAACTGCCTTGGTGGTTCAGTGCTGTCGATTGTCTTTGATAGGTCTCAGGTTCAATTATTGCGTTTGTCAAAAAATATTCTGCGTCTATGCGACTTTTTTGCGATTTTTTATTAAAAGCACGAGGAAAGAGTTGACCGGTATGGGATTGTGAAAAACCCATTTCAGTTACTTCTACTATAAAATAACCGAGAATCGTGGCAGCAAGTGAATTTGAACCTTAATCTTTTTGTCATATGACTAGAATTCGCTTTCAATGGATGCAGACTGAGTTTTTGTGCCATTTTCGTCTATGTTTTTCTGTTCACAAGTGATTTATGAATGTAGTATCTTCAGGTGTTATCTCACTTTATCCCCGATTATATAAACGGCAGTGTGAGATGGGTGAGCAGGTGTCTATTCACACCTTGGCTAGATTTGGCGAGAGTAAAGCATACATTAAATAAATAAATACTATAGGACATTCTACACGGTGATATCTAGACATAAAGTAAATATAGGGTGTCCCAGTAAGAGTGCACTGTTTAAATTTGGATTTTTTTTTAATGCCCGTGGCACCTCTGAAATTTTACAGTTGTCACCTCAGTTTATTCCGATTATTAAAAATGGAGAGCTTTTCGAAAAAACAACCCGTTACAATTGTAAAAACTCATTACAAAACTCATTACAAAACAATCGATTTATTGCAGCAACGATTTCCAGAACACATTATCTCACAAAATTTTGATGTCAACTGGCCACCAACATCGTGCGATTCAACGCCGTACAATTTTTTTCTTTGGGGTTTTGTGAATTCTCGGGTTTGTGCGAATAAACCTGAAAAAAATCCTGAGCTCAAATCGAAAATCCAACGCGTCATCGGTGAGGTACAGCCACATCTCTGTGCAAAAGTCATGAAAAATTTCATGAAAATGCTGGATATTTTATTCCATACTTAATCGGAACATGTCTTCTTTAAAACACAATAAAAATATCACAACTCTGTCATAAAATACTTGTATTTATTTTAAAATTAAAAAGTGCACTCTTATTGAGACACCCTATATAACTAGCTCGTGTTATAGAATGCGGATAAACATGCTTACTTAGATTTTTTTGTACATGCGTACGTAGAATCACATAAAGTAAAGCCAACGAAGCGAGAGAAAAAAGGTAAACATTGTTTCAGCGGTTCACAAGTTTTTATTTGAAAATGATTACGTATCACTTCAAGCGCGTTCCAGACATGAATGAAATTGCTCATAGGATGGCGGATCTGACAGTTTAAAACCGCTATGCTGACAGCTTTCCTGTACTATGAAACACGCAACGACAGCTGTCGCTCGGCCATTGTCGCGTACGTGTGATATGTGCGACAGGGACAGAGAAAATAATCGCTAGTTATCGCAACGTAACTCAGTAATGGTCGCTTTGTTTACCTTTTTTCTCTCGTCTCGTCGGCTTTACTTTAGACCCATGCAAACATAACTACCTACTTGCAGCACAAAAATATTTATTAGAGCGGATTCGAACAGACGACCTCTGACCGTAATGGGACACTACAACTAAGTTAGGTTAGATATTATCTGGAACTGTATTGTAAGTGAATACTATCTAATATTAAGATAACTATAGCTGGAGTGACACCTATGGACCAAGGGGGATTTATCCGGCATGTCGCTCATTGCGTTGCGTGTCATTTTAGCCTTTTTCTTACTAGTTACTCAAATCCTGGAGATCTTAATCTGCTGGTAAATAACCTGCCTCAAGAACTGAGTCATCTAATACAAAAAGAATATCTCAGATCACAGTAGTAGTTTTAGAGATTAATGCGTTCAAGCAAAACAAACAAACTGTTTAGTTTTCTGGAAATGTTTGTTCGCGATGGACGCAAAAACTACTGAACAGATTTTGATGCGGTTTTTTGTATTAGAAAGGTCTTGATCAGACTTAATATCTTCAGTTTGTTTGATAGCAATTGGTTGAGTAGAACCGTAAATCGTATAGGTTGCTGTGGGTCACGGTCACGAGATCAGTATTTCTGTGACCCTGATAGGTACATTTGCATGAGGTACCAGGCTCACAGATCTTATCAAAACTGGCTCGCGGATGGCGGAAACAGTGTGTCCTAAACCTTTCTATTCCGAACTTAACGCGGATGAAGTCGCGGGCAAAAGCTAGTATTATTATATAGATAGATTCACAAACGCCCCAGGAAGTCTTGGCACTAAACAGTAGGTACTTAGGTAAGTCTGAAAAGTTGTGAAGTATTGATTGTTGGAGGTACTCTTGTAGCGGACATTTTTCTTGGCACTCGACTATCCTGATGAAATATTTTTGGTTGGCTGTTTAAGTTGCGTACTAAGTTTGCATTGTGGAGCCTGGGGCTTATGATTTTTGATAGGCATATCGACTTTTTTGAAGGCGACTGTCACCTAACCTCTTATCGAAAGGGAAGGATAAGATAGGTGACTCTTTTGCCCGCATTTAGCCTCTTTTCTTGGGACAATGGGGGTCGCCGAAAAGGAAACCTAAGCTAGAGTTTAACTTTTGTTTTTTACAGGTGGTAATGCACACCGGGTACAAACTGACAACATGTTAAAATGAGTGAGATTGGTCTCTTCATGTACAAGTCAAAAGGAACGACTCTTGTATGGAGTTTCGTATCATCACTATCGTTCGTAAGCCCCTTCAGTCCTCTCTTATTAATAATTCAGCAAAAGATTGCGTCGCGAACGGAAGTAATCCCAATTTATGTCGCCATTTGTCAAATAAACTTCCGACGCGTTTTCCACAAACAATCTCGATGAAATTCGTTTCGTTTTTACTTCTAACTCGAAGTAATGCCGACGCAAGACTTTGACCATAACTCATTATATCTAGATGTTTATTTTTATTAAAAACTTAAGCGGCACTGAATCTAAAAGGTCACAGTAATTAATTTAACACTCGCTGCGTCAATAATGGACACTTAATTTTCTGTGTCTAATTGTTGTAAAGGTGTTCTTATTCTTTACACGCGACTGCCCGCGACTTCATGTGTCAAGTGAGTACAAGCTATCCCCTGTTTTAACACTTAAAGGGGGTTTATTTCCAAGATTAATATTCTGCGGCAGCCTAGTGGTATGGGTAATGGACTGCTGAGACGAGGTTTACCATGGCACACACCAATGACTTTTCGATGCTTTTCGAAGTTATGTGTGTATTAATCGCAGGTTTATAAGTGCCCGGTTAATGGCAATAGGCTCGCCACTTATTATATTGGGACCTAAACATAAACTGGCGAAATGTGGGTGCTAGCACCGCTGCCTACCCCTTAGGGGAATACCGGCGTGAGTTTATGTTATGTTATGTTATTAGTACATCTCTACACCATCTATAGATCATACATTTTAAATTCAATAACATAAAGACTTTAATAAAAACTTCTTGCTCCTGTTTTATCCTTTTAGGGGTGGAGTTTCGTAAAATCCGTTCTTTGCAGATGATAGTTGCTTTCGATATGATTGATATTCATAAAATACTAAACTATTAGAAATATTCATGACCGTTTTGGAATGTAAAACACCGGGTAAAATACGTTTAGGTCTGAGAATTGTCCTCAAATATTAGCACGTGAGGGAGATTTTCCCCATTTTCCAGATTAGTGTAAAGCCTCGCTCGCTCCGCTCAAAGCCCTAGGGCTCAAGTGTGGAGATGCGACGCGTTAATGGCCTGCCTACGTAATTGAGGCCTTAAGAGAGTGGAGCAATGCCCGAATCCTTGTTTAAATCCGAAGTAACTCCACAATTCTGACGATGATGACATTAATGGCTGAATTTTTTTGTTACATATTTAGAAAAGTACAGTCAGCTTCAGAAAGATGTTGACGAACAAAGTACTCAAAATGATCTTAATTTCGTTTTTTAGCCCCCTTCCAGTTTGAACGATTGTTTTGATATTTGGTACACACCTTTAGTTCAGACACATAAATCATTAAAACAGTATGATTTGCTCTCAATACGAGAGTTTTAAGATCATTTTGAGAATTCGTATTCAAGATATAGGTATAATGACGCTACTTGCTTAAAATACTTTGACCTCCAGGGTAGGCAGACATAAAACGCCATCATTTAATATTAACCTACTTGAAATTCAATAGTGAAAACCTATTTGACTACACTTAGTGCTCACGTTTTGCTTAGCAAATTTTATTGAGTAAAATATGTTAACATAGTTTAGTTGACCTTAATTCCGGTTTTTATCGTTGATGAAAATCATTTCAAGTAGGTTTTGGCAGTCTAGTTTCTAAAGGTATGCCCATCACTTCTTCAGTAATAGAGTGGTCCGTAATTGGAACTTGCTGCCGGAGGATGTTGTTTCTGCCACCTCAATAAACTCATTTAAAAATCGACTTGATAACTGGCTACGACTAGATAATTCAGTGCTTAAAAAAATGACGAACAATTAATACAAAAAAAAAACTATAGACTATTATATTTTATCACTAGATGTGAACACAACAGCTTGTAGCTGCTTGTTCATAATTATATAAATAAATAATTTTTAATTCCTTCTACAAAGGGTTTTGGTAAGGTTGAGTTGGTTCTCTATTTTTATTCCTATGATTTTGTCATAATTTAACATTGCATAATGTTACTTGTCTTAATATTATTTACGCATAATACTCATTTGCCATAACTTTTTAATCATAATTTTTTTAATCCTATTTTCTATAAGCATTATATTTTATAAGCCAACTATTCCCAAAGCATAAGTTTACTTAAGCATAACGACGCGTTATCATAACTATTTTAAGCATACAAATTATATTCCGAAAAATTAACTGCAATTTTTTTAATAACCATGTTCATTTGACTAAATAAAGTTCTACATTGTTATAAAAAAAATAACCACGAAGCCCTAATGCTTCGCTCCGCTCCGCTCCCGCATCAGCCTTCTAACCTAATCTATCCAAGTCGGAATCAGGGGCTTTCTCAATAAATCTATCACTGTCTGTTAAGAATACATAATTATTCGTACACTACGTTTCATTTATGCTTTTTGGTCAGTATGCCAAATAACTATTAGACAAATAAACAATATGCTTTACAACTTTATGCATATCAAAGTTATGAATAAAAACATTAGGATATACAATATTTATGCTTAATAACACGGTATGCTAAAAACCAAATATGGCTCACTATTATTATGACAAAGAAAATTATGCCTAACTTATTATGACAATTTAAATTATTACAAAAACCATTATGAGAAAAAATGGGATCCCCGTTGAGTTTGGGTGGCTCAGGATAACCTCGTCTGCAAGCAAACATACTTCATAGACGAAGGTCTAGAATAAGCTTTTCTTTTGAGGCAAAAGCACATTCCTAGACATTATTAAATGTCTTGGAATGTGCTTTTGCCCAAGTCTTGTGCAACTGCGACTCGTTTTTATAATAATGATGATGCGGTTTAAATCTAAAGTAGCTTGCGAAAAAGACAATATAATTTAGTAGATAAGTCCTCAGTTGTATAACACAGAATTACTTTCCAAACAACTTCATATATCTCGTTTGAGCTTGAAGACAGAAAAATATCCACCGACACAATCTCAAATAATTTAGGGGGTATGAAAAATTGTGAAGACGTACCTCGGCGGGCTTATCGGAGTGATTTATCACAGAATAGAACCAACTCAGAACTAGATAGACGCAAGTTTATCCCATTTTTTATATTCATCGAAGTAAAAATAAAATAGCTATGTTAGTGAAACTATCGAACGAAGTTATTTGTTATAGTAGGGGAGGCGTAGAAGGAAATACTGTAGTAACTCGAGCGCGTCAGATTAAGCTAGGGGGGTTAGTTACAATTATTGACAAATTCCTCCAGCCAGTAGGCAGCTTTCAAAATCGGTGGGTGCGCAAAATAAAAATTTGTTCTACGAATTTACACCTATGCGTCAGATTAAGATAATGTAGGTTAGTTACTAGCTAACGAGTGTCCATTTTGAAAATCTCTCGATTTAAGCTGAACCTTAGAGCGTGGGAAACTTGCAAAGATATGTCTTTATTTACTCGAACGCGGTCTTTTTTATGTTTATTTTGGAGTTAAACAAACTATAATAACTGAAATACATTATACAAGACCAAAGTAATACAAAACTTTAATTAAGATGGATGATATATGTATTTATTCATTATTATGCTTTGTATATGCCGCCCTCACCACTAAAACTGTAAACTTTATACACCATTATTCTTTCTATCATGTGACCTACCATTTTCAATAGGTTTACGCGACGCTCGAGTAACTACATATTTAGCTGCGTGGCCTCCCTAACTATTACATTCGAATAAGTATTTGAAAGCTTAATGATAGGAAACGAGACTATTTAAATGGCGTTTTAATTATGGAAATTGTTTTTTAGACTACTTAGGTGGTAGACAATGCCAACCTGATGGAAAGTAGAGTTACACACGTCCATAGGCCATAGTAACTCTACTCGGTCGTCCTCGTCACACTCGTGCTGCCTACCATGTAACAACCTTATAATGCTCTTCTTGAATGCCCCATATTGAAGTCGCTTAGATAAACACAGCAGGGATTTCATTCCACAGCTTGAGCGTGCGTGGGATGAAGTTCCTTTGTTTGTTGACTCTAATGTGAGAATCCAGTTTATTTGAATGGATTTTTCACTGGTGAAATTTCGCTCAGTAAGTTTTAAGATTTTGGTTAAGTTAAACACAAGAATCACACTATCTCTTACAGAGAGTTTCATTTACTGTAGTTCAGTCGGCATCAGATTGATGGTAATGACCAAAGAGTTCAAAATGATCTTAATGTCTTGATTTTACCTCTTTTTGGTTATCAGATTGTTCTAATTTTTTGTACTTACCTTTAGCTTGGTCATTAAAACATTTTTATTTGCTTTTAGTACCTTAGTTTTAACATAATTTTAAAACTTTGTAGATCAAGATATTTGTATTTTGGTGGTGCCCAGAGGAAAAGCTACAACATGGGGATTTTCAAGAAGGGCACTAGAAGGTTTTTCATCGGGTGGGCCCTGTGCTTGTCTGCCAACTATAAAAATATATTTCCATTTCGTTTAAAAATAAAAATAATCTTTTCGATACGTCTTCGCTGATCTTAATCTTTTCTATATTTCAAACTCAAACTAAGCACACATGTGATTTAGCAGTTTTTGAGATTACAGGGTGCTAATATACTTGTATTACAACGTTTATTATTTCGAAATAGGTTTTAGAGTTTAAAATTTATGCAATTCGATTACATTAGGAAAAATATTGGAGATATAATACACAAAATACTATAATAATACATATGTACAATACATAAATAAAACTAATAATAATAAAATTACAATTATAATTCAATAAAGTGAATGTGCAAGTTACTTTTGTGACTAACTGTACCTACCCCAAATGTTAGTTTAAAATCACGATAATCAAGTTACAGCAATACTAATTCCCGTCACAATTATATCCGATGACATCACATTTTCATCCCCTATTACCTCCCGCGTCCCCGGAGACAAGTCTCGGTACATTTTGAACGTTAGTGGGATTATATATACACACAAATTTCTAATCCGGTTATCTCACCTCTACAGGTATTAATAAGTTTTGTAGCATAAGGGGTGAAAAACTGTGCTCAAACCAAATATTATTTAATGAATGATGCAGTTGTTACACTCGTCGTCTATAGAGAGGAGAATCGGTACCTAAAATATAGACGAATCATCAACTGAAATTGCTGATTTAAAGCACGAACTAGCGATCTCTGACTTGGCTGATCAACGCCTTATCCAAACATGATTGAACACACTTAATAGTAATTTATATCACAATTAACTCGACTCGCGTCCCCATTCCGGGGGCGAGTCGGGGACACCGTTGTTCCCCCTTCCGAGGAGAGCCAGACCGTAAGCGAGGGCCTTGGTCCAAGACAACCTCACCTCCGGCCTAGCACTACGACCCACAGTCGGTGTGCGGTTTTAGTCGGTTCGAATCCGACAAAAAGTGATTACCGTACTGCAACAGCAGGGGATTCACACTCGCGCTACGAACCCTGTAATGAAATTTTCTATGCCAAAAGTGCAGAAGAGAAAGCATGACAAGCCTTTGTTCTTCCCACTGACCTCACAAAAACTCTCCAGTGAGCTCTGGTCACCCTACTTACCGCCGGGACACAACACGAAGTTTTTTGTTTTTTTTTTTTTAAAGAATATTAGAACCGAAGTTACTAATATTCCCTCTAACCCCTTCATCTAAGCTAAATTGCTTGTGCTAGGAGTGGGTTCACGTCGGTAGTGTAATGGCCAGGATCGAACCCGGGACCTCTCGATCGTAAGGCCGACTCCTTAACCACTAAGCTACCGACGCTTATTTTGGCCGCGGTATTCTATAGGGTGGTTCTTTATGTACCGAACCGTTAAAAAATGGCTGGTTTCACAATCCGCTTCCAAGCGGACCGGTATCGGTACCGACAGTGTGCAACCCTCTTAAGCTTCGACATTGAGGACACGTCATTGCCTATAAATTTGTGCATCTGTAGTTACTCCGGGTAATTGTATTAGGCGCGGCTGAGGGGTGAGGCGTGAGGGGTGAGGGGACCGCTGGGGGACGGAAGCCGTCTTCTTTATTGTAGCGATTATTCAGATGAAAGTGTATTTCAAATTGCAATCTATACTATTATGTAATTGTAAAGTGGTCGGTTGATCGTGAATGCGACTGCTATTTAGAAGGTGCGGTTTCGATTTGAGCTCAGTGCAAATATTTGTATGCTATTTGCATTGGTCTGGTAGAGCTTCGGAGAGCACGTTAAGCCGTCGGTCACGGTTGCCATACGAACATCTATGGTAGTCGTTACGGGTAGTTGGAGCTTGGAGCCTTAAAAAGTTTAACAACTGGCTTAGCTGCAATACTTCGATTGCATCAATTCAGATTACTAAAATAAAATGGCGATTGAATTTTTGACAGACTTTTATTACGAGTATTTGCTTTCAGATCCCAAAAATATATTTAACTAGCTTTGCCCGCGGCTCCGCCCGCGTGGACGTCGGTTATCGCAACTAAACATAGCCTATGTCCTTTCTGAAGGTCTAATCTACCCTTTTACCAAATTTCATCAAAATCGGTTAAGACGTGAAAGCCTAACATACAGACAGGCAGACAGACAGACAGACAGACAGAGTTACTTTCGCATTTATAATATTAAGTACGGATTTTATTTTTTGTCTGTTTGTTCGCGCAGAACATAAAATTAATGATTGGAATAACTGACAACCTACGGTGGGATTTCGATCATAATTATTTGACTAACCAACAGTTAGTAAACAATAAAATAAATGAATCAACTCCGTTAGGACTATATCATTTCCTATACATCAGCAGAAATTACGTTGTCCCTCCATAACGCACCTGCGCCATCTGGGGTACTCCAATTACATTACTATAATAGATCGCATCCACGGGTAATTTTCGTCCTGCGACCGCGGGTGTGGGCTCTGCGGGCCCCTGATGAAGGGCTCACGGGAGTGGACAATCGCCGGTCAGCAAATTTGATTAGCTGTGGATGGGGAAAAGCAATGACGGGAATATCGAGTAGTTAAATATATGATTTTTGGTTATTCAGCATCGACCTTAGTGTATAAGGACTGGCTATTTCATTCGAGAGATCCCGGGATTGAATCCTAGCATTTACACTGCCGACGTGAATGAAGTTGTGAATGAATGAATGAAAAATGTAGTTTAGTTAATAGGTTAAAGTGTATTTCCCCTAGAAAGATACGGGTCGCGAGTTTCACTCCCGTCCTGGATGATCTCTTCTTCTGATTTAAAACTATTTTAATAGCCTAGTAATATTTTGATTCAACGGTTGTCATGTCGGGGGGACCTTGAATTGTTCCGATAATATAACGGAGTGCTTAACCAGTTAGGATTCTCCGATATGGCAACCGTTGAACCAAAATATTACTAGTTATATCAAAAGTTAAAAGGCAAACTTCATTTATTTTTATCTTTTGGAGGTGTTTTTTTATTTTGTTAACACGCTTTTATTAGCTTCACTTGTAACTATGTATGTAAGAAAATCTTGGAATCTTAATTTGACCCACTTCCTGGTCTTTTGCACACGCTCTGAATTCTGATGATAATACATGACTAGCTAAGAAACGTAATTACAAATCCAATATGGCGGCCTCCCCAAGATGGCAGACTGGCTGTTTGAAATCTACCCACATGATACGGGTATCAAATGAAAGGGTTTAACACATCAAAAATCTCGTTTTCTGTACTTAGTTCTTCCATACAAAAAATTAAGAAAGTACCTAAGTATACAATGTTTGACCGGTTATAATTAGTAAATGCGACTCCAAAGTATGCAACGGAATTAGTTTTTTGTATTTATTGGTTATTTAAGTTATCAGAACTGAAATAAGAAGTTTGTAATAAAAAAACTACCACTAAAATTTTCAAAAATGATAAACTCTATAAAATTGTAATTCCGTGGTATACAGCGGTAATTAGGAACCCACTAAAATATATGGCACCTAATGCCGCGGTATTTTTAACACTTATTTTCTCCTCAATTTGTTAATAGAATACTCAAATGTTAAGTGATTCGATACAACGTATTACCCTTTCAATATTTTACCCAAAGCCAAATCTCTTATAGTATAAAAATATCGTTTAAAACACTATTTAGAAAATCGTAGTACTTACGCGCATAAGGTCCGAAATGTATGGAGCGTGCGTTCGACTCGTGGCAGTGGCAAACTAACCGATTATTTTAAAATATACACACACCAAGGTACTTTTGTGTTCATATAAATATGAACAGATAAATTATTATTTAAGGTCTTGCAGTCAAAAATAACTAGTAATTTGTTTTATAAAGCTGTTTTTCTAAATACCACGGAATTTGGCGCCGATTTCTGAACCCCACGGAATTAGACGCCCGTACCTTATTATTAATTTATTTATAAGAAGATTTATCCAACAAATTAATACCTATTACACTACATATATCTAAATTACAAAGTATCAGTGCAAACAAGCCCACATCGCCGAGTTCTCAATTTAGCGCCTCAATACCAGAATGGCGTCCATTAACACTAGAACGAACCGATATATTCACACGAAGCACTAAAATATATATATATATATATATCGGAATTGCTGCCCATTCAGCCATAATAAAAAGAAACCCTTCGAGAATCATCTCGTCTGGCTGTCACACACAATTTGGAGTAAATACGGGTATCGGGTGAAACTCTCGCAAGACGGGAAAATCGCTAAATCTAAGGAAAATGCGAAAATATCTCCACTCGAGTTTTTGAGGAGCGTTTTTTTTTTGGTCCAGGCGAAGTTTAGGAGTGTGCCCTGTGTTGGATAATCATTTGTGACCTACTGTTTGCTTTGGATAAAAAGTAATTCAATTTTGGTGATTTTTGTATACTAATCTACCAAAACCATTTTGGTTCTCGGAGGGGACTCGAACCCGCGATCTTTCCCTTACCGAGACAAGCCTGATGTGATTCAAAATTCCCTTCTATTTTTATCAGTTTTTAAGGCGATTTGTATAGTTCGCATACTTAATGCTGTAAAATTCATTCAAGTATTTGGGCGGAGTTAGTAAAAATCAATGTTTAAAAATGATTGTAACATCATTCATTGGTTCCGATAGTTCGTAAGAATATCGGTAGATGACTCCACCGTCGCCTTAAAGATGAATAAAAATAGAAGGGAAATTTGAATCACATGGGGCGTGTCTCGGTAGCCGAGTTGGTCAAGGCATTCACCCTGTGTAGTTTAATTTTTCCCTATGTGTTCGATTTGTATAGTAAGCATACTAAATGCTATAAAAAAGTCTTAATGAAGTGGAGTAGTCAAACTAATGAGGAAATTGTCACTTAAATTGTCACTGCGACATCTCAGATATGTATGTATAATAATTATAGTGTGAAATATTTATATCATTTTTGTTTTTAACTGCGGTAGCCTAATGGACTGCTGAGACGAGGTCTCGGGTTCGATCCTAGGTTTACCATGGCACACACCAATGACTTTTCGATGCTTTTCGAAGTATGTGTGTATTTATCGCAGGTTTATAAGTGCCCGGTTAATGGCAATAGGCTCGCCACCTATTACCTACATTGGGACCTAAACATAAACTGGCAAAATGTGGGTGCTAGCACCTCTGCCTACCCCTTCGGAGAATACAGGCGTGAGTTTATGTTATGTTATGTTATGTTTTTAACTAATTGTAGTTAGACGTGTTGTTTGCATTATTCATCCTGAAATGGAAATGTCAGGAATCAAACGGTGTCCTAGATCTAGCAAATTCCAAATTAAATTCGCAGGTAAAGTTCCATACTAAGTAATTGCTTCAAAATTTAATTCATTAATGTTTAGAACGTTCTCATAATCGAAACGAAGTTACAATCCATGAATAACATTCCGAGTGCAAATGTTTGACTGTTCGCACTCGAAGGGCGAGGCAAGTCGTGCGACTGACAGACGGACAAGCTGTTTTAATTACTTTTATATTCGCACCACTTGATTGATTTGAGCGCTATGGTTTGGTAGATTCGATCGGGAGCCAAGCGCGTAGTATACTCTAGATTAGCTGACATATACTATACTAGCTTTTCGAAAACGGAGAAAAATAAATCTTCTCGGGTGGGACTCAAACCGGTAGTCATTCCCTTACAGGGGACTGCCTTGACCAATTCGGCTACCGAGACACGCCCGATGTTTGCCCATTTTATCCGTTCTTACGGCGACGGTGGAGTCATCTACCGATCTGTCGTACTGTACCGTCGTGTCGTGCCGAGTTCGTAAGAAAACCCCCTACCCCTACGTCATCATTCAGTAGGATAATTATATTATTATATTACATGACATGACTTGGGCCCCATGCTTGAAAAAAACTCTTAAGTGAAGTACAATGATCAGTGCTGATCATTGCACTTCACTTAAGAGTTTTTTTTCCGTACGGAAATCCCCTCGGATACCCCGCCGGAGGCGGAAGGGTCATATCGGACTCGAACCGACTAAAACCACACGCCGACTGTTCGAGAGGGGGGACAACATTGTCCCCGACTCGCCCTCGGAATGGGGAGGCCCGCTTTTCAGCGCGCTGAGCTTCACCGTGGCCGGCTTCTGCTGGGGTGACAGGTGGCTCCGCCCGTCATCCCCAGGCCCGCACTCATGGGGGACGGTGGTCAGTCAGTGCCCTCCGACGCCCGAGTTGTCTGCGCGCGTGGGCGGCGCGATTCACTTAATAGTATCGCCTTCAATATTGTTTGATATCAAATCAATGCTGTCTTCAAATCACTCCTATTCATTAAGTGTAATTTCAATTTGAAGGGTACCCTTTCAACTGTCAATATTCCAAACGTCAATAGCAGTCGTTAGAGCGCAGAGTGAATGAAACGTGGGACTGTCGCAATAAATTGAATTGTAAATTCATTTAAAAAAGAGACGGCGGTGAGGTAATGGTAATGGCTTCCAATCGATATAATTAGCTTCGACCTCTGCCTGATAAACTACCGATGTATTTTTTTTATAAAGGACACGTCAATTAGACTACACCTCGCCTGGTAAGCTAAAGGCAAAGTCTCGGAAAGAGGGCCACCATCGTTAACATGTACCATCTTAACAGTGGTGGCACTCAGCTTGACGGCCTCATCAGATGCTTTTTCACGCCCCGCTTAAGGGACCCGGGACTGTAGGAAGAAGGAAACACGTGTGCTGGCCGGGAGTTCCAGGTCTTAATGGTGCGGCATAGGAATGAGCTGGAACCATATCTTGGACCTAAATCGCGAGATATAAAAGGCCCTGGTGCGCGGATTGTTTTGTAGTAATCTATCCTTGGTGAATGTGAGTAATGTTGTAACAGTATAACATATTGAAATGTTGTGCCGATTCCAAATCATTGGGGCACATGCATGCAGATGTAAAAGTATTCGACTTTATATAAAAATATTGTTTAAGGGTGTATGGAACCTCATAACATAATGCCTTTAGGAGCAAGCCATCATAATCTGCAAGCTAGTGCAGCTCTTGATTACTGGATGAGACTATTCGTCGCCTTAGAATATTATGCGTGACATGGTTTATCATGAAAAAGGAAAATAAGACAACTAAACTGTGGAATGAACTGTCACAAGCGGTATTTCCGCACCAATACGACATTCAAATCTTCAAGATAAGAGCGTAGGTAGATAGATAGATAGATAGATAATTCTTTATTGTACACCAGTAATACAGTAAATTTATGGACAATACATGACATTATGTACAAATGGCGGGCTTTTCGCTAAGAGCGATCTCTTACAGGCAACCTTAGGTACTCTTTATTGAAAGGAAGGCAACGCACTTGTGACTCCTCTTGTGTTGCGGGTGTCCATAGGGGGCGGCGATCGCTTAAAAAAGCGGTGGATAAATTTTAGTTCACTATAATATTAAATACGCAAGTATGTCACAAGACAGAGACAATTGACTTCCATAACTTTGTGCTCAAGACAACCGCTCCGGCAATATTCAAATCGATAGGTACAAATTCAGATTAGGGCTCATTTGGTTTCGTCGCACGTCTGCGGCTACACTAGGATTTATCCACAGCGTACACTATGAACTGATAGTAAACCGATAAAATGGAATAGTTGACTATTTTATTGAATGATAAGTTGAGATAACTATCATTTGATATTGGGAAAATTATAGTTACTACCAGAAATTCTAAATAATGAAATTTAGCTTTTATTTTAAATGCGATTGTTGGATTGTTTGTTACTTAATCTGAATGGATCTAGGCGAAGTATTTTATCCTACTAATTAATGTGAAAAGGTTTGTTTGTTTGTGAGCCATTCGCGCTGAAATAGCTGAACGAATCTGGTTGAAATTTGGCACGGGTATCCATATCCATACTAATATTATAAATGCGAAAGTAACTCTGTTTAGTATGTCTGTCTGTCTGTATGTTACCCTTTCACGCCCAAACCACTGAACCGATTTTGAAGCAATTTGGTATAGGGGTAGATTTGACCACGAGAAAAGACATAGGCTATGTTGGTTGCGTTAACTGACATCCGCGGGCGGAGCCGCACATAAATATCACATATATATAACTCAATAAAACAGTTTAATTTGCTCTTATAATCCGCACGCCGAATGATGATCCCTATGACAGTTCGTTAGCGCTTAACATTGTACTGACGTCCTATCACATCAAATCCTTTAGAGGTCCATTAAAAAGACGAAAAAATCATAATTGTGTACAATTGTAAATTATAAAAATGAATATTAAGAAATTATTACGTAATGTTCGGAAATAATAGAAAAAAACTCAATGCAAATGTACATGGTACGTGCTGCAAAAGTTACGTCGTCAAGCTGTTATCGACTAAGAAGGGACACATCGATAAACAAAATATCGATAATTTGTTGGAAATATAAAACAAATGCTTTGAGTTTGTATTTTATTTATATCAATCTGAATCAGATACAGGGTCAAACGGATCTTCAAAATCTGAGTCTGAACTGCAGCTATCCGTGACGTTTATTATTAACGGTTGGTCAATGATATTGTCGTATTGTACATCTCGATCCCAGTCTTATAAACAAATTTTCTTCGTTCTTTCGACCACTTTTCGCCAATCGTCAGCTGTCACTTGAGCGCAAGCTTCTTCCAATAAAACCATCATTTTATTTGCCGTGAATGGCGGAGTTGTGTTATGCCTAGCTGCATGACCTGAAAATATTTGTACATTCAGTAATTATTTTTAGAAATATATGCATATACATAATATTATATAAATAAAAAATATAGATACCTTTGATCTGCGCCCATATCAACTCGATTGCATTATATTGGCAGTGATAGGGCGGTAACCGAATTACCGTGTGTCCATTTGATTTGGCCAATTCATCCAAAAAATATGATGGGTGCGTCTGTTGTTTGTGAAAGTTCAACAGTCTAACCAACTCTTTTTTTAACATCTGACTGTCAGTTTCCACACCATTGCCGTGTAACCACTCTATAATTTCAGCTTTTTTGTTAATGCTGCTGGGGGGTTTGTTAATTTGAACTGAGTGATATGAAGCATTGTCCATTAAAATATAGTGAGGCTCATTCAAATTTTCTAATAGTTTTATAAACCATGTCTTAAAGTTTTCGAAATTCATTTCCTCGTGGTACTCCGTTGTTTTCACTGACTTAAAAGCCCACAGGCAATTCGGCACAAAACCTGTGGCTGTGCCAGCGTGGCAAATGATTAAGCGCTGGCCCTTTCCTTCAGGAGTTTTTGTGCTGGATTTCGCTGTGTCATCCGTCCATGCCTTACCTACAGTATGATTGGCGTTCAGCTATGTCTCATCAAGGTATACTACCTTCTCCCAGTTATCAATTTGTTTGATTTTGCGAAGAAAATCGCATCGTAGTAAAGCTATGTCAGTACGCTCCATTAATATTTTTGTCTTGTCACATTTTTATAGCGGAATCCACATTTTTTCAAAACAATTCTAAGAGAAGTAGCACCGCCTTTGAAGAGTTCTGCAGCTTTTAATGAAGATAATAACTTCTGGCAGGTCGGTAGTTCACCTCGTAGGTAGTAACCATAAATATGATTGCGTATAGCATCTAAATCAAATTCATCAGGTTCTGTTATATGACATAACCTTTTCTTTTTCTTTGGTGTTAATAGTTTATTGTCCTCCATGGACGACTCCCCAAATTTTTCCTTTGTTATTCGAGATACTGTAACCTTTCCGATTCCTAGAGCATCGGCTACACGATCGCGAACATTGTCAAGCGGTAACAAGGGTCCGCCATTTTGTTGTTCACGAGCAAAATAGTCTCGCAAACGAACTACAAACTCGCGAACTTCACTGTTGAGAACAGTTTTCCGCTGTCTTTTCGGCATTTTGCAAAAATCAACAAACAGGTAACAGAAAATCAACAAATAACACAAAACAGCGAAAACAGAAACAAAACTCAGCTAACAAAGAAAGACGTGGCGCATACAAGGCGTTAGAGCACTCGTATGACGCGATGTGATGCGTTGTGACAAGAAGACAAAACAGACTGACAAGACATGACATGACTGAATTAAAAAAATACGGTAGGTCTATGGCCTCCATTTAAATACTTTTCCATGTAATCCATAATTGCCAGCTAATTATGAATTCTTTAAAATTCAATTCAAAAAGAATTTTAAATTCTTTAAATTATGCAATTTGAATAAAAATTAAAGTATAGTAAAATAAAATATAATAAGGCTGTTACTTTTTTATCTAGTGTTTTATGTCCATCAATGCGCGTAGTCTTTTTTTTCAAAATAAATAAGTATTGCTTATTATGTTGAATGACCTGGCTGAATGACATGACATTTGCCTGAAAAAACAGTATTTTATCGAAATTGTTTCGCATAACTAATACAACTGTCAGTTGAAACGTCATAGGGATCATCATTCGGCGTGCGGAGTATAATACGAGAGTTTTAAGATCATTTTGAGACTTCGCCGTCAGGATATTTATGACGCTGACTATACTAGCTGATGCCCATGGTCTCACTTGCATGACATTTCATTCCATAAAGTGGGAAGTGAACGATCTATAGACTATTTTATATAACGTTAACATTATACAGAATAGTCTATAGATCGTTCACTTCTCACTTTTTATTCCTTAAGACTAGCTAACAAAATAAATAACTTGAACAAAACCTGAAGCATCAGACGTGGCGATTCCGTGCACCAGCCCTGACCAATTAAATACTGGAGCATGATTTAATACCGCTTCTGTCCATTTAGCGCGGTGGCATATAATTTAGTTACCTCGCATAATTATTCCTGCTCTTAGTCTGACTTTATTAGATCTCAGAACGTCTTATAGACGATTGAGGAGCCAATGTAATTTAGCGCAGCTATGAGATAATAAAAAATATATTGAGGATAAAGTTAGCCGTACTAAATCGTAAGCAGCGAATACGTTTGTGAGTACTTACACTAACAATTGGATAGTGTTCTAACTACCAAAGTGGATCAAACACATATTAAAGCCTGTAAATGCCTGAAGGGGTAGGTAGAGGTTTATTAACATTTAAAGAAGTGGGTCTACCGTTGGTAACTTCTTTCATTTGAGGTGCTTTTTTTATCGTGCGATAAATCCCCACGGATACCACCCCACGGAGCCGGTGGAGGTGGTTATGTCGGACTCGAACCGACTAAAATGCACGCCGTCTTGGGTCCTTGGTTGCCGGAGGTGAGATTGCCAAAAGCATATCTCTCGCACCCCGGTAGAAGTTGAGGTGCTTGATGATGTACAAATAAAGTTCTTCATTTTCGCGATAAAAGGTACCCTATGTCCTGTTATCGAGTTTAGTGTCGGACAGACAGACGAACAGCGGTATTTGCACATTTATAATATTAGTATGGATATTATTAATCCGGAAGAAGGTAGACTAGGTATTATGCATATTTGAGGAGTCCTATATTCGGTGCTCAGTAAAAATTAAAGTCCTAACTAGATGATAATATAATTATCACAGCTAAACGTATTGAAATAAAGTAAGAAATAGGTCAAACTCCATTTAGCGAGAGACAAAAACAGAAAACTGAAGGCTCAGGCCCGCATCGGACCGTGGATGTGCTGGCAATTCTAAATCTTCCGTATAAATCAATCAATAAAAACCTTTTCCTTAATTAAGTTCATATTATTTCAAACCTTATGCTCTTACTCATAAAGTATATTGTTAATCGTTCACTCTTTGCTTCCACATCTCAGACGCATTTCAACTTTAGTGCCATTCATTTAGGGCGACATTTCTTTATCTGCTCTGTAATATTTTTTTCTCGAAATGTTCGCACGATTTAATGATATTGAACTTTATTTCAATGTTTTCAAAGTTGCATTTTTCCTGGAGCTTTAAGCTTCCGAATCGATAACACTTGTTAAGATTGATGCCACTTTAAAGGGTTCCGTCAATTCACCAGCGAGAGACCTGGCCAACTTCGCCATTAATACTGGTAAAACAAATTTGTATAAGGCAAATTGTGAGCCGCAAAATATTTGCTACTACCCCAAACCTGTTACTATGTGCACAGAATATAAAACTCAGAAGTACTATCATTAGCCGTCAAAAAATCTATATTTTTTTCTTGGGGGTTTTCATCCAGTAAGGATATATCAACCCCATGTCAAGCCTCAATACTCTCATTCTAGACCCAGTCATTATAAAAGGCATTTAAAAACATTTACCTAATTCCCAATGGTTAGATTTTTTTATAGAGTATTAGAACCGAAGTTACTAATATTCCCTCTAACCCCTCCATCTAAGCTAAATTGCTTGTGCTAGGAGTGGGTTCACGTCGGTATTGTAATGGCTGGGATCGAACCCGGGACCTCTCGGTCGTAAGGCCGACTCCTTAACCACTAAGCTACCGACGCTTAGATGGATAACTTAATAAAATGGTTCTATTGATGATGAGCACATCACTAAACAACTCCCATGACGTCATCGCTCATGGGAAGAAGTACACGTTTAGTGTTTTCATACAAGCATTCAATCTCTCTTTTTTAAGTGAACGCCAATCCCATAATATTTATTTGTTATACAAGAGTGCAAAGTTGCTTTTTAGCCGCTTGCTTATTTTTCAAATCAAACGAGCTCGAGGTGAAAAGTCTTTGCACTCGAATGCAACACGTACATTTCACTTCAGCGAGGAAATAATAAAATGGCGCGTGTGAATCAAATTTAAAAAAAGTACAGAAAGGAGGTTCCTAGTCTAAGTTTAAAAAAAAATGAAAAGTTATATGATAAATTCGGCATCATGGAAGTAAAAGTAAATAGTTTAAATTATGTTTTGAATTCTTATAGAGTGCAAGAGAACTTAATTTAAAAAATAATAATTAAAAAACGTTACTTTTCCTCTTTAGAGAATACTAGCTGTTTCCCGCGGCTCCGCCCGCGTGGATGTCGGTTATCGCGACCAAACATAGCCTATGTTCTTTCTCATGATCTAATCTATCCCTATACCAAATTTCATGAAAATCGGTTCAGTGGTTTAGGCATGAAAGCGTAACATACAGACAAACAGAGTTACTTTCGCATTTATAATATTAGTATATGGATGGATATACAACTTTTTCACCCAGTTTTGAAGAGCAAAAATACTTTTTCCGAGATGGTGGGGTGAAAATATTTTTCTTAAAATTGGCTAATTTGATTTTCACAATAGCGACTGCTATCTGACTAATTTCGGGGGAAAATCGATTAATTTGGGAAAAATTGAATTGCTTAAGGTGGGATTCGAACCCGCGATCTTTCGCTTACAGGGAGAATGCTCTAACCACTGAGCCACCAAATCTCGCCTGAATCTAGGCAATTACTCCTTATATTCCCAAAATTTTATTCACACGAGAGAAAATCTTACACGCCTGAAGCTAATCTTTTATTAGGTGGCTTACAGGTCGGCCGTTAACCTTCTGATGGGGCCCTAACCTCCTAAATAATGTACAGAATGTCACCATGCAAATGTAAGACACTACTCAACATATTGAAGTCGTCCTCAATCCCTTCGCGGTCCGGGAAATCAGTATTCTCCAGTAAAACAGTCGGCAGTAAGTTGAACGATTCTTGGCTCGTTAAATCACGGAGTTTACGAGGCCCTCGGGAGAGGGCCCTTGTCCGGGGCCCGCACAATCTACTTATTGACCTTTCCTTTTTAAAACCCTCGACGCTCTCTTGTAAAAGTAATTTGGAAAAGGTTAATAACGAAAAATTAGAGACGATTGTAATTTTATTTTGATGACTTGAACGTGTACTGTCTTTTATAGGTTCGGGGTAAATATCTGAACTAAGTACTGTTCTTGAATACACATTCGATAATAGTTTATTTTGAAGTATTTAGTATGCCAACTATTCAAATAATACAAATCAGCTCAGGCAGGATTCGAAGCCGCGATCGCTGCCTTTTTTACAGGAATTACTACTTGAATGAAATTTTATAGCATTAATTATGCAAAAATTTTAAGTTCTAAATACATTTGGAAAAAGAAGCGCTCAAGACTTCAACCTTCAACCCAACGCCCATGACCTTTCCCTTACAGGGGGAATGCTCTTCCTCTCAGTTCCTCCTTGCTCAGTTGGAAGAGCATTTCCCCTGTAAGTGAAAGTTCGTGGGTTCAAATCCCACTGTCTGACCCCCGACAGGGTTGTCGATAAAGGAATGCCTACAGCAGTGATTCATCCGTCAGTCATATTGCTTATAAGAGCTATGGCTATGGCTTAGATCAACATATTTCAGGTGTAGCCATTAATTTATATTATTACTTGAGTAACTCTAAGCTTTTGACAAAAACAGAAAGTAATAAATTGAAATTCTACAACATTTAGAAAAATAAATGGCAATTCTTTCTTTTAAATACAAGTAGCACTTAAACTTTTAATATGAGAATCCGAGTGGGCAGTCAACAATTCCCGACCTCACTCCAAATCAATACCTAAACTGCCTGAGAAGCACAATCAACCTGCCTCTCAGCTTGCCCACTCAGTCCCCTGGCTAAAAAGGCCAAATTCAACAACTTTCATTATGAGTAAATTGCGTCCGTTCTGCCGGTCAAATAATACGATTTGGAAACTAACGAGGCACCCCCGGATTTGCTGGTAATTGAGTAAAAAGTGGCGCAGTTATGGCGAGGGTAGTTTCGGTATAACTGGGCCTTAACGGGCACGATTCAATAATGGCCGATGAGGTGGCTATGGTTTTAGTGGATAAAGTTATGTCTTATATTTTATACTTTAGAATTTGAATTTAATATTTACGAATCACTATTTTATAATGAAGTTAGGTTGGCTTAAGAAAGATTACCTTAAAGCTACATTCGCTACATTCCTTTATCAGTAGAGGATCAGTATCGAAAACGGCCCAACTGGCGGCTTATAATGGCATGCAAGTTCTAGCAAAAGTGTATGGAAATTAATGAAAGTTGGAAATGCCAGAAAAATAATAAAAAGAGTAAACGAACTTGAAAGTTCAAGCTCAATGTTTGGAGTAACAGGAATGCAGATAATATAATAATGATTTTCTTCATTATTATCGGAGTCAAAAGCACCTCGCCTTTAGCTCCAAAGATGGGTTTCTGGGTTTTACTCTAAGAATTTACAATAGAATTAGTCGTATTAACACAAATAACATTTCTAAATTCAATAGTGTCTACTTTTGTACAATATTTCCCTTTCGCGTACATTCAAATAAGCATGGACATTATTATTATCTTTAATTCCGAAATGAATTTCCCCAATTATGGCGAGTGTCCGGCTCGTGGTCACCCTGCGGGCCGGACATAATCCCCGGACAATAGACAAGCGAATTATTCACACCACGGCGACGGTTCCGCATCCATTCCACCTATATGAGCGCTACTATGAGATCTCTAATGTAGTTCAAATTTTAACTGTCTTCGTTCCTCCGAATAGTCAGCTGTGAAGGTTCCCTTCTATTTTCCTCTGTAACACTGTTGAGGCCGTTAACCTACATAATATCCCTATCTATATAAAAATAAGATAGAGGTTGCTGTGGGTCGCGGTCACCGGGTTCTGTATTTCTGTGACCCTGGTACATTAGCATGAAGTACCGGGCTCACAGAAATTTTAAGGAATTTTATCTGGGTAGCGGGAACAGGAGCAGTGTGTCCTAAACCTTTCTATTTCGAGCTTAGCGCGGACGAAGTTGCGGGCAAAAACTAGTTTTAGAATAAGTACCGTTTAGATAGTATTAGCTATTGGAAAAGATTTTATGACAGGTAACCGCATTAGAGCGATTCTAGCTATTACACGCGGCTCCGTCAGTATGTCAGTTTACGCGCGATACGCAAAAACTTATTTTCTGGGTAATATCCATATGAGCTATGTGTTATTCTACATATGATCTATCTCTGTACCAAAAATCTAGATCCATGTAGCCATTTTCACGTAAAAGTATGACAAAAATTGAAGTAAAACCACTTTTTCACCGATTCTATCGAGTTTTTTTGGTATTACAAAAAAATAACCATGGTCTCATATTCGCGTAAACTTTAGACAGTGTCGAGTAACAAATAATCATGCAGGCTAAACTCAGACATTTTCAAGTTTATACTATGTATTTGTATACTTGCTGTAACTCTAGTGCAAACATGTGATATCGTGGTAGGCCCCATAGCTGCGAATGATTATACTGTTCTAGTTGATGCGGGGGTATTACCCGAGTTAGGTGTTCGTATAACTTGGGTTGGAATAGAATCTGCCCAATTTATGCGACAAAAGCTGACGCTTTGACAAATATGGCGTCCGGGTAGCGCTGTCAAATTATGCCGCATCTGCATATTACATTCTTTTTGAAATGTTGCCTCAGCCATCTGTTTGTTAAAAATGGAATGTGTTATAATATTTTGTGCATTTTTATTAAAATAAATCAAATATGTAGCAAGGCTGGCTAAAGGACGTAATCAGAGATAGACGTAATGAGACAAAAAGTATTGCATTCTGACACCTGCGGCAAGTTGGGATTTTTTTCCCAACTAGTAACAGTGTTACTGGATGGGAATACACCATCCTGAGGCAATTTTTCCTCTTGGTATAGGAGTGCTAGACATAGTTGCTCCTATCAAAGTCAAATCAGGACAAAAATTAACAGAGCGGGCACCATGCATCGAAACCATTATTACATGACCATGGACGTAACCGGAACTCACGCGGTGATGATAATGATGATTAGTTGATTCTTAAAATTTGACAAACTGAACCACAGTGTCTGTCTCACCAGAAAATCAAACCTGCGATCCTACACACAGTGGCAGTTTAATCTCACGGCAATATAAAGTACTGCGAATTTATATCAAAATCGAATCTATTACAGATTGGACCAGCGTCAACGAATTTTCCTTCAATTTTATCGTTCAACAATTTTATTGTAAAGCCTTCCATCCGTTAGAATGACCCGTCCCTATCTAACCACACTTCAATTTAAAACTTTTCATCAATTCCAACTTTTACACTTGGAAATCGAGGCATTTTTACATATAAAAACGTGTGATATTCGAAACGAAATTCAATTTCTTTTTTTACATAATCTGATGAAGGTTGACTGTCATTCATGTCCTTAGGCTTAGAATCTTAGAATATTTTAAGAAAAGTATTACCAATAAGTTACACCTACATACATATACTCACAGCATTATCCCTCTGGGGTAGGCAGAGACAACACCCGAGCTTCTGCCTCTATCCATACAATCTTCACGAGTACCTCTACTCTCGTTAAATCTTTCCTGCATGTCTGTGGACCCGCCCTTTTTTCAATACCTACATCATCGATTTGATCAGCGTACCTATGATCTGCGAGGTTCACTTTCACAATTTTATCACGCATTGCATACAATCATAGATTGGCGTCTTAGTCAGTATAGAAGACGTGGATGATGCACCTCTACGGTCGCTAACGATAACGCAATCTACCGTCAGTATTCTACCGTCTCTACCATGGTGAATGTTTTGACGAGCTCTTTCAATTAGTCCCACCCTCTTCTTTCCTTCAGAGGACGACACGTGCAGGGCTAAGATGCCATCCATATACGGTGCAGAGTATATCTGCTAGAACCAAGCGTTTCAGTGACTCATTCCTATGCCGTACCACTAAGACCTGGAACTCCCCGCCAGCTCACGTGTTTTCTTCTTCCTACAGTCCCGGGTCCTTTAAGCGGGGCGTGAAAAGGTATCTAATGAGGCCTTAACATCAGGCGAGGTGAAGTCAAATTGACGTGTCCAGTATAAAAAAAAAAAAAAAAAAAAAAAAGAGTGCCAGCACTGTTAACATGGTACATGTGTGCGATGGTGACCCTCTTTCCGAGACTTTGCCTTTGCTTAACATCAGGCGAAGTGAAGTCAAATTGACGTGTCCTATATAAAAACAAACGCATCAATGATGCATCAGTGTGTGCTGATTTGGGTCCATCCCGCACTGTTATTTCCACATTTGGTGTGTCATTCGCTTAGTATTTACACTGCCCATCCATAAATAAAATCGAGTGATAGGATCCCCGCTAGCGATCACGCAGAATGATTAGATTGTCCGCTTGGTAGCGCCAGTGTCCAGTTACAATGGCGATCGCATCAGCGCGCTCATCCGATAACCGAAACTGTGTTTTGTCGATTCGCTCAAAGGCACTGACAAACTGCTGTGTATTTAATGGAAAAAATATCACGAACTGTCGCGGAAATATAGAAGCACTGACATTTGCTTACATGTAACGAGTATAAACCCTAGAAATGGTAGGCAGAGGAGTATTAATTATCACCCACATTTCGCTATTCAACCCATCGTTTTCAACCCATGTAATAGGAGATGAGCCTATTGTCCTGAAGTACGCATTTTGCCATGGACTATAGGTTCACTATCAGATGGAGAACAGCCCTATCCTTCAGTCATCTTCAACGACATATACTTATTACTTTTAATTTATCTTATGTCTTTTTTTTTTTTTTTTTTTTTTTTTTTTTTTTTTTTTTCGTGCGGAAATCCCCACGGATACCCCCCCTGCCGGAGTCGGAAGGGGAGGTTATGTCGGACTCGAACCGACTAAAACCGCACGCCGACTGTGGGTCTTGGTGCTAGGCCGGAGGTGAGGTTATCAAAGACATATCCCTCGCACCCCGGCTGACCCAGGGCCATCCCTTACGGTCTGGCCCTCCTCAGGAGGGGGGACAACGGTGTCCCCAACTCGCCCCCGGAATGGGGAGGCGCGCTATTCAGCGCGCCGCCGCCGTGGCCTGCTTCTGCTGGGGTGACAGGCGGCTCCACCCGTCACCCCCAGGCCCGCGCTCATGGGGGACGGAGGTCAGTCAGTGCCCTCCGACGCCCGAGTTGCCTGCGCGCGCGGGCGGCGCGATCCGCGAGTCTTTCTCGCTCGCGCCGCCTCTCCCGCTCCGCCGTCTCCTTCACGACCATTACCTGCTCGCTGAAGGAGACGCCGGCCGCCCACGCGTCCGCGCAGCGGACCATTGCTGTGAGCAGGGTGGCGAGGGTGAGAACTCTCACTCCCAGGGCCGCCACTAGCTCCCGCCTTGGTCTGGCCCATGCCGGGCACTCGGTGAGCGTGTGCAGCCCCGTGTCCTCGCTCGCGTCGCAGTGATGGCACTCGGACGTTGGCTCCTTTTCGATCCGACACAGATATCGCCCGAAGCACCCGTGCCCGGTGATAATCTGCGTCAGTCGATACGAGAGGCTGCCATGTGGCCTCTCGAGCCATTCCCCCATGATGGGCCTTACCGCCTCTATGACGGCATGCCCTGCGCGTCGTTGCTCAAGTCGTCGCTCCCACTCCGCCACCATGATCCCGTGGAGCCGGGACCTCTCGGCCCGAATGTCTTCGGGCTCGGGATCGTATCCCCGCTCCCGCGCCTCCTTACGGAACCGATACAGTGCCGCAAGGGATCTCGCTTCCAGGATCCACGGTGGCGATCCGGCTAGGAGACTCGCCGCTTCAAAGGATATCGTGCGGTACCCCCTAATGGCCCTGCAGGCCATCGTCTGCTGCGGCGCATGCAGCAGTTGCACGAACCTGGCCTGCAGGGCGTCCGCCCACACGGGGCACCCGTACAGGGCCATGGACCGCACGACACCCGCGTAGAGTCTCCTGCAGGAGTCCTCCGGGCCCCTCAAGTTGGGCAGCAGCCGCATCAGCGCGTTAGCTGACACCAACAGTTTGGGGCGCAGACTTCGGAAGTGCTCTCCGAAGTCCCACCGACCGTCGAGTACGAGCCCCAGGTATTTCAACCGGGGCTTAATGTCGATGGGAGTACCTCCTACTGTCAAGCTGGATCCCGGGGGTGGCCCGCGCCGAGGACCATGAAAGAACAAATTTATCTTATGTCTTCTTCAGCATACTGGAGTTGCTCTTCAAGCCATAGGTCCATCATAAGCATCAGGTTACTGTCAGAGGGACTGTTTGCCTATCTGTTACCTAGTGGTAAATGTATATATTCCATATACATTTACCACTAGGTACCAAATAAAAATCAAGTCGACATAGCCTATTTCGATTTTCAAAAGGCCTTCGATAGGGTGGACAATGATGTGCTTCTCTGTAAAATGGGGATGGCTGGGTTTTCTAGATCTCTGTTACAATACTTCGGCAACTATTTAACGAACCGTATGCAATATGTCGTGTACAAAGGCGCGCGTTCCGATCCCTATCGTGTCACTTCAGGTATAGGACAAGGTAGCAGCCTGGGACCTCTGCTGTTCTTAATATTTATAAACGACCTCCCAACATATATAAAGTACTCTACTGTCTTAATGTATGCCGACGATGTTAAGATCGCCATCCCAATTCAGGTACCAAGTGACACCTATAGACTCCAGGAGGACATTAACAATATTTATAACTGGAGCACTAAAAATGCCCTAAATCTCAATGTCAACAAATGTGCGGTCATGTCTTATTCCAGAGCAACACGGTTGATACACAACACATACACATTAAATTCAGTGCCTCTAAACCGTGTCTCTGCAATCCGAGATCTGGGAACAGACTTTGATCCACATCTCACCTTTAATCAAAATATAATCCAAACCTGTAACAGATCTCGTAAAAACTTGGGATATGTTATGAGACAAGCGAAAATTTTTAGCAACCCTCAAGTCATAACCATACTCTATAACTCATATGTTCGTAGCATATTGGAAACAAATTCTGCAATTTGGAATCCGCATGAGAAACTTTATACAATGCTGGTGGAAAGAGTACAGAAATCATTCATACGCTACCTGTACCTGAGAATGTACGGCTACTATCCCTTCATGTATCCTACACCATTTGTGCTGGGAATGGTCTCCTATAGGAGCCTGGAGGTTAGAAGAAATCTCGTGCAGATCACATACTTGTTCCGTCTAATCCGTGGTTCTGTATATAACCCGTCACTCTTGCGGTATATTTCAATAAATGTTCCACCACCGGTCAGACTTACTTTGCGCCCTCGACGCCGCCCACTATTTATAGTGCCTAATACTACTGTATCTCTCGCGACTAGTCCGATATTCCTTACTCTGACCCACATCAACAACATTCTACTGAGCGATGAAACCATAGATATATTTTCATACACGGAACCGAGATTCCTGGTCACAGCTAGTTTTTATCTGGAGAATATTACCACTTCCAGTACTATAGTTTAGTGAATTCCACAGGAAACAGATGATAAGTTTTTTTATTTTTATTTTTTTTGTTATTTTCGATAGATTTTCTTGACATCCCAATTGTTATTTAGATTTAAGTATTGACATGCATGTTATTTTGGATTAACTTCTGACATCCATATTGTTATTTGATATGTATATTGATGACCTTAATGCTAATTTATAATAATTTTATTTTTATTGACATCCATATTATTGTTTTGGACTCGCCTTGTGGTGATTATTTTACTCTAACATCCGAATTGTAACCTATGCTAAAATGTAATGATTTTTTTTTTATGCTATCTATATTTTAATGGAATATTAATATTATTATAATGAAATTGATAAGTCTGAAAATGAATAATGTATGTGACCTATAACTTATATGACTAGCTAGCTGTAAGTATAAGTTGGTTAAATAAATAAATAAATAACATTCTACACAACGCTATTTAGATCCATGGTAAGCTTAACTAGCTTCTGTTATGGAATCTAGAATGCAGGTAAACATACTTAGATACTTTTTTTTTGTAAATACATACATATTATACTCGTACATAGTAACAGCCAGAGCAGACCAATTTTATTTTATTTTATTTTATTTCTCTTGAAAACTTACAGCTACATGAACAAATAAAAGAGAACATAGCATGCATATAAATAAGAGAACAACCATATTTGCACTGAGCGGGGATCGAACCCGCGCTTCCTGCGAAGCAGTCGCGTTCACTACCGCCACGCCACAGACGTTGTATTGAAGATACAACCACTGTTATAACTAAAACAAGCCTAATTAACGTTACCTAACATTTTTTTCTCCATGTCTAAATGTACGTCTCCCAGTATATTTTGTACATTGTACGATCTAGGACAGAAAAACAAAACATTTAGGTATGAGGAGGTAATCGTCGTAGATTTGTGGGCACATAAATAAGCTTCACATGCGCGTTGTAATAAAAACGAGTATTCTTATCTTGGCACATGAAATTTTGTTGTAGAAGAAATATCCTTCCGAAGTTTTCAATATATAGGAGAATACTCGTAAATATTAAAAAGTGTACAGTACTACAATACATAAACACATGTATGAGACGTCAATAAAAGGCTCGGGTTAGCGACAGACTGATTTATTAATATAATTACTAATCTACCCTAAACCACATTATAATGACCGATCGTTACACCTCTCCCTACTAAGCTTACAATTAAATGTGAATATCTAGGTATATCTAGGTAAATATTCATAGATAGTTTAATCTTATTCCTATACATAAACAATCTTACAACGAAGCCCTACCTTATTATTCTAATAGATTGAGTATCGTCCGTTTAGCTCGGTCGAGCGCACGCAGTGCCCGAGCAGACGCACCAGGCGGTGTCGGCGGAGTCGGCGATGCTGGTGGCACCAGTCGCGCTACGGGACCCTGCTCGGTCGACGGCGTTGCCACCTCCGGTGTGTTCGCCGCTTCCCCGTCACCGCTGGATGCGTCCTCAAACATCTCAGCTTCGGCTCCGTGATTAAACGGCGCTTTGTTAGTCTCAAAGTCCGGAATTTCATCTATAGCCACGTCACTCATTCGAGATAATGAGTGTCTATTTATTTTATTTGCAGCGATCATTTGATCAGCATGGCGCCGCCATTCTACCCCGTTGCCTATGTTGACCTTATACGAGAGTGGTCCTGTTTTTTTGACCACCCTGGCCGGGGCCCACTTTTCCCCCTTCGCCGTATAATCGCGAGCCCATACTGAGTCACCGACGTTAAAGCTTCTAACCGCCCCGGCGCTGCGGGCGACTTGGCGCTCCTGCTTGGCGCGCACTGTGGCTGCTACGTCCGGCCGCAGCGCGTCAAGCCGGCTGCGCAGCCGCCGCCCTTGTAACGCTACTGCCGGTGAGACTCCGGTCGTTGCATGATCACAATTACGGTACTTAAATAAGAATTTACACAGCGCCACATGTACATCCTCATTGTCATGCTGCGCCCTCTTAATCGCTTTTTTTATCGTTTTGACCGCGTTTTCTGCCGCGCCATTTCCTTGTGGTCTATATGGAGCCGAAGTTGTATGTCGGATACAGTTATTTTCGCAATACATTTTAAACTCTTGATATGAAAACGGAGGGCCGTTATCGGTCACGAGCTGTGATGGTAAGCCAAACCGTGCAAAAATACTCCTGAGAACCTTAATTGTGCAACCGGCAGTCGTACTTCGCATTGCCACCGCTTCAATCCATTTAGAGTGTGCATCTACAATAATTAAATACCTATCGCCTCCCGCGTCTGCAAAGTCGGCGTGCACGCGCTGCCACGGGTGGAGCGGGAACTCCCAGGGGTGCAGCAGCGCGCGCGGGGGCGCGTCCTGCACGGCGCGACACGACTCGCACGATTTGCACAATTCCTCTATATCCTTATCTAGACTGGCCCAATAAACATAATTTCGTGATAAACTTTTCATTTTGTTAGTGCCTAAATGGCCTTCATGAACTTCATTTAATATTTTTTTTTGTAGGACGTGAGGTACTACAATTCTGTACCTGTAAATCAAACATCCTTGATTAACTACGAAATCCTGTTTCCTAGCGAAATAAGGCTTTTCTGCATCGCAGCTCGGGACCGCTGGCCACCCAAATAGTACATAGCCTTTGATCTTACATAGCAACGTATCACGATCTGTTTCCTTTGCGACATCTTTATAACAGACAGGCAAAGACTCCTCTACAAGATTTAAATAATCTATCGCCTCAGCCAAGCGACCCTCCCGAGGTAACGGTAGTCGCGACAAAGCGTCGGCCGGACCATTGTCCACCGATCGCACGAACTCCGTGCGGAACTCGTAAGCAGCCAGACGTGCTGCCCACCTCTGTAAACGGCTCGCGGCTGTTTGTGGGATTCCTCCCTTTTCCCCAAAAATATATGTTAGGGGTTGATGATCGGTGCGTAGTATAAACCTTCTCCCGAACAAATATTGGTGGTGTTTTGTCACACCGAACAAGATGGCAAGCGCCTCCTTATCCAGCTGGCTATAGTTGCGTTCCGCCACATTAAGTGTGCGCGAGACGCAGCTGACCGGCCGCTCGCTGCCATCCTCGTACCGGTGCGCCAACACTGCCCCCAAGCCGTACGCGCTACTGTCCACCGACAACACCAGCTCGCGCCCCTCCTCATAGTGCGCCAGTACTCGCTCACTAAGGAGTTGTCGCTTGGCTTCGAGAAAAGCTTTTTCGCACTTGGAATCCCAATTCCAGGCGATATCTTTTTTTAACAAATTATGCATGGGCTGTAGCACTGTGCTTAGACGTGGAATAAAACGGCCGTAATAATTTAACATGCCAAGGAAACTCTTAAGTTGCGACACATTAGTAGGTCTTGGCGCGTTAGAAATTGCCGTTACCTTGTCCGGGTCGGGCCGCAAGCCCTCGCTGTTAATAATAAAGCCTAAATATTTTACACTATCTTGCAAAAAACGACACTTACTTAATTTTACAGTCAGACCCATGCTACGTAACCGTTCGAGTACAGCTTTAAGGTTCTTTATATGTTCATACTTATTTGGGCCTGTCACGCATATATCGTCTAGGAACACGACACACCCTGGCACCCCACGCAGCGTTTCTTCCATTAGTTTCTGGAACTTCTCCGGGATAACTGACAAACCGTACGGGGTCCGCTTATAAACATATGTCCCCAGGTGAGTGGTTATTGCTGTATATGGTTGGGAATCCGCAGTTAATAAACACTGTTCATATGCATGAGTTAAATCAATTTTAGTAAATTTCTCCCCCCCACTAAGGTTAGAGAATAATTCCTCAATTCGGGGTAATGGATAATGGTCCCGCTTAAGTTTCGGGTTAATAGTTATTTTATAATCCACGCAGATACGTATCTCCCCATTCGCCTTCACTACCGGTACGATGGGGGTTCCGTAGTCGGAATAATCCACTTTATAAATAGTGCCGTCTGCCTCCAGACGTTCTAACTCCCTTTCAACCCGTGCGCGGAGTGCCAGCGGTATCGGTCTCGCCCGCACATAAACCGGTTCGTTATCTAACAGCTGTAATCGAATGCTCCGCTTACAAGTACCTAGCCCAGAGAAAACCTCGGGGAATTCTCCGAGGACAATATTGGTAAGTGCATATTATTTTATATGTGCAATCCATATGTGATTATGATTAGCGTCAGTAAGCTTTCCTGGGGGTTAACTGCGAGTTAACACGATGGATAAGTGGATGCTCAAAGATTAAACCTGGGGGTTGACTCCAGGTCAGCACGAAGATATCTCAGGCAGATATCGAAAAAATTATTGTGAATTTATAATGTGCTATTAATCAGTGTGTACAATCCATATGTTATTATGATTAGCGTCTGTAAGCTTTCCTGGGGGTTAACTGCGAGTTAACACGACGGATAAGTGGATGCTCAAAGATTAAACCTGAGGGTTGACTGCGAGTCAACACGAAGGTATCTCAGGCAGATATCAAAAAACTTATTATAAATGTAACATAGAATTATTCGGCTGCGTATATTTATATTTTTTCAAATCTACCTTCCAAATTTTCTTTTATATTTTCGTTTATTTTATTTTTTCTTCTTTGTTCCCGCGTTCAGATAACGGAACAAACATTGAGAAAATGCCGTCGACACAATCGCAACTGGTGAGAGATCTATCTCCGTCGCCAGAGCCTACCGCGGCTGAGCCAGATCAGACGGTTTTAACTGAAGCACGCTCTCCGCCGGCGTCGCCTGCGCCTACGCCGGCGCCGCCCGTCACAGACGAAGACGCACTCGATTCCGAGCTTCTAGAGGCTTTAGGAGAGGCTAATGAAGAAACTTCCGTCTATGGACCAGAAATTCACTCAGTACTCGCAAAACGCTGGGTCCCTATTTTAAAAAAGGGACTAAAGTTAGAAGTTAAAGAGAAGTTTTTGAAAGAGTATGCATTTCCTGAGAACTGCAAGTTATTAAAAGCACCGACAGCGAACCCGGAGTTAAGAGCAGCTGTCCCCGACGTTGCCAAGAATCGTGACAAAAAGATCCAAGTTGAACAGGATCAACTTGGTCTGGGCATTACTGCCATTAACCGTGCGATGACGGTTTTATTAACACAAGACAACAAGGTCGAAGCAATAAAGATTCTATCAGATGGATGTCGAATTCTTTCTGACCTACACTTCACTCAGACTGAAGTAAGAAGAAAGCTGATAACTCGAGGCCTCGATAAGACGTTTCTGACAAACATCCAGGAGCAGGAACGTGACGAAACCATGTATGGCAAAACGCTCCCAGAAAAAATTAAGGAGTCAAAAGTGATTGAGAAGCAAGGCAAGGACATGAAGAAAACGCCAGCACCAGAAGCGTCTACTTCAAAAGCTTCCTTCTCCCAGCCACCAGCTACGCGTAACCGATTCCAGGGAAACTGGTCGGGTCCCCCTCGCCATCCGACATCGAGCAGGGGGGGACGTGGCACACAATACCGGCGCCAGTACCAATACAGCGGGGGTCCGCTCACGCGGGCGCCGCCCGCGTATCCTGCTCCGCGCCCGTCGTCATCAACGAAGTCGAACAACTCCCGACGTGCCCCGGCGCGGAATTAACACAACAGGTATTTACACACGCAGGGAGACTGCATCACTATTACAGCTGTTGGTTACGTATTACTAATAATCCCGTAATATTAGACTGGATACGTAACGGCTATCGCTTACCGTTTTCATCCGAAATAGTTCAACAAAATATTCCCAAAAATATTTTATCACCTACAGAAAAACAAGATATGTCTTTGACGATTAACAATATGATAGGACTGGGAGCTGTTGTAGAATGTGAACCTCGATCAGATCAATTTCTTTCTAACATATTTTTGATAAAAAAGCCCAACAGTAGCTTCAGATTTATTCTAAATTTAAAGCAATTAAATAAGTTTCTCGTTAATTATCATTTTAAAATGGAAGATTTTCGTACATCATCAAAAATTCTTCCAAGGAAAGGCTATATGGCCACTATTGATCTAAAGGAATCATATTTATTACTTCCTGTTGCAACAGATCATCAAAGATTTTTAAGATTCCAATTCGAAAGCAAGACCTACGAATTTACAGCCATGCCATATGGCCTATCTTCCGCTCCACGAGCATTTACCAAATTAATGAAAGAAGTAATCAGGCATCTTAGATTCCGAGGGTTTAGATCTGTTATTTACCTAGATGATATTCTGTGCCTAGGAAGTACCTATAATGACTGTGTAGCTAACGTCAAAGAAACCCTTAGCTTACTAAGATGTCTAGGTTTCATTGTTAATTTAAATAAGAGCTGTCTAGAGCCTCAACAGTGCTGCATGTTTTTTGGCTTTATATATAATTCAATAGATATGACAATATCACTTCCTCTAGATAAGCGTTCATATATTTTACAATTAATTCAGAAGTTTTCTAAATTATCGACTTGTAAAATTCGCGAGCTCGCACATCTTATTGGCGTCCTAACTTCAGCATGTCCAGCCGTAAGATACGGTTGGACTTACACGAAAATACTTGAGCGGCTCAAGTTCTTAGCTCTACAGGATACTGAAAATTATGATACCACAATAAAAATTTCAAAAGATATCCTACCCGATTTAAAATGGTGGTCAGACAATATTATGACAGCCTCAAATCCTCTCACAGTTGAAAATTTTGATTTTAAAATTTTCACTGATGCCTCTAAAGTGGGGTGGGGTGCTTATTGTGATGGTATACATGCAGGAGGAGAATGGAAAATAGAGGAACGCAATTTTCATATTAATTATTTAGAATTGCTAGCAGTCTTTCTAGGTCTCAAATGTTTTGTACGAGAAAAGCAAAATCTCAATTTACTTTTACGCGTAGACAACACGACCGCTATAACTTACGTTAACCGTATGGGTGGTATTCAATTCCCCCATTTAAACCAGTTATCAAGAATAATTTGGCAGTGGTGCGAGGAGCGCAAGATTTGGATCTTTGCCTCTTATATAAATTCAAAAGATAACATGGAAGCTGACAGAGAGTCTCGTAATCCGGATATTGAATTACAATTATCAAATAGAGATTTTCAGCAAGTTGTTAGTACATTCGGCAGCCCTGAGATCGATCTTTTCGCTTCCCGCATCAACGCCAAATGTAATACTTACGTCTCATGGCGGCCAGACCCTGACGCCATTACCGTGGACGCATTCACTTTAAATTGGAAATTTACCTATTTTTACGCATTCCCACCTTTCTCTATAATTTTAAAGTGTATACAAAAAATTATACATGACGAAGCCAAGGGAATTTTAATTTTTCCATATTGGCCTTCTCAACCCTGGTTTCCCATGCTAATTGATTTGCTTGACTCAGAAATATTATTTTTAACTGAAAATATATTTCCATCATCCTCTTACAGTCCCCATCAACACAAGAAGCAGATAGGTATTGTAGATATTATCAAGACCTCTGCTGCAGGACGGGAACAACCGCTGTTGTTGTTACCCTATTTCATACAAAATAAAGCAATTTGTCCTGCAACAACATTAGAAGATTATTTGCTAGCAACTAGAGATATTAGACCTTCATCAGTTAAATCTCTGTTATTAACGTTGAAACGACCTCATAGACCAGCCACTAGTCAGACTATCAGTCGCTGGATCAAACAAGTGCTCAGCGCAGGTGGTGTGGACGTAGAAACATTTACCGCCCACAGCACACGCCATGCTGCTACGTCCACAGCACATGCCTCCGGAATTTCATTAGACACTATCCGAAAGACAGCTGGCTGGACTGCAAGGTCAAGGTCATTTGCACAATTTTATAATCGGCAAATAGTTTCCGACAGCAATTTTGCAAAATCAGTCTTAACGATTAATAATAATTAGTAATTACCTAATTAATGTATAAGAAAAATGTATCTCATTAGTTTTCAAGAGATTGAATAAATGTTTTTGTTATTTTCAAGGAATATCTTATTTTATTTCACTTACACAAAATTTTAAGCTCTAAACATCTACATGTTGGTCAAATTATATCAAAGAATGAAGCGTACGAAATATAATTGATGATCAAACGAACTTGCAAAGTGAAGTTCGATCGATATTATATTAGTACGCTTCATTCGAAGATATAAGGCGCACCCACCCGTGGCCCTTATGAAAAATTTTGTGCTTATTTCCTCTAAAGACAATGAAGAGCCTGTTGGACGGGGCACTGGTGTACCAACATGGCGGAAACGGAAAAGGTTTTATTTTTATTTTTTTCTCTCTAAAACGTGTGCGATGTTACCAGTACAATGCAACTACTACATGTTGGTCAAATTATATCTTCGAATGAAGCGTACTAATATAATATCGATCGAACTTCACTTTGCAAGTTCGTTTGATCATCAATTATATAAAGACGTAATGCTTTCCCCTTTGTTGTTCCCAGACAAACATCTACTTCAATGTAACCTAAAGATTCAATTCGCGAACCTGAATAACACCGTAACACTAAATTGTCCGAGATAATTTTTTTGTTTGAAAACATACGATGGTACATTTCGTCACTTATGGCCGATATTCGGCTGCCGGTATCAATTTCACACTCAACGTTTACGTTATCATAACATAACATAACATAACATAAACTCACGCCCGTATTCCCCGAAGGGGTAGGCAGAGGTGCTAGCACCCACGTTTCGCCAGTTTATGTTTAGGTCCCAATGTAATAGGTGGCGAGCCTATTGCCATTAACCGGGCACTTATAAACCTGCGATAAATACACACATAACTTCGAAAAGCATCGAAAAGTCATCGGTGTGTGCCATGGTAAACCTGGGATCGAACCCGAGACCTCGTCTCAGCAGTCCATTACCCATACCACTAGGCTACACATCACTAGTTTAATAAAATATGGTTTGTTACCTTGATTAGTGACTTTGATGTTGAACATACCTTCGTCGTCCGAATCATCACTCACATAATTATGTCGCGCACTTTTTCCGTTTGCTTGTTTATACATGATTTTCAAGTGTCCTTTCTGGCCGCATTCGTCGCAACTATAACTCCTAAATCGGCACCTATCCGCCGCGTGCGCCTTTCCGCAGCGCCAGCACGGCCGCGCGCTCGGGCCTGCCGGCGAAACCGCCGCCCCTGCGCCGCTGCCGCCACCTGACCCGCCTGCTCGGTAAGGTCGTCCGCGCGGGCCACCTCGCCCTGCGCGAGCGTGACGCAGGCCTTCGCCCGCCTCGCCGTCAACCGTCGTTTTCGATGAGCCTGCTGCCGTCATCCCAAGCGTGGTCCCGCTCACCTCGGCATGCTTCTCCGCTGCCTCTAGAGCCAGGGCTAGTTCCACCGCCTCTTTGTTTTGAATTTTCTTTTCCGCGAAGATTCTAGATCGCATCGCCTCACTCGATAAACCAGATACGAATTGATCGCGTAAATTTTCGTCTAGCGTCGAAAACGTATTACATTTACCAAAGTTGCAGGTAGTCGCAAGATGTTTCAATCCCTGTAGATACTCGGTAAGTGTTTCGCCCGGGCGTTGCCTACGCAATCTAAACAGGTGGCGTTCTGCTATCTCCGAACGTTGAGGTTCGAGGTGTTCCGTTACCAATCGCACTAGCTCGTCGTATGTTTTGTTTTCGGGAAACTCGGGTGAACACAAATCGCACATTAACGCGTACGTTTCCTCACCTACGACTGTTATCAGCATCGGCACTCTTAACTCGTCTTTGATATTATTTAATTTTACATACTGATTTACGCGCCTAATATACGCTGGCCACTGTTTGGAATTAACATCAAAGGGTTGAAGTTTACCGATAGGCATCTTGAAACGACTTTCGCAAAAAAAATATTAACCGATCCTCGTCGCCAATGAGACGTCAATAAAAGGCTCGGGTTAGCGACAGACTGATTTATTAATATAATTACTAATCTACCCTAAACCACATTATAATGACCGATCGTTACAATGTATACTTCGAAAAACATTGGAAAAAATGAAATGCTCAAGTGAGACTCGAACTCACGACCTTTCGCTTGCTCACTTGAGCATTTCATTTTTTCCAATGTTTTTCGAACTAAACAGTTAGCAAAATAAATGCTATAAAAAATTCATTCAAACATGTATACTTTTTTAATAATACGGAGTAAAAGTAATGTATTTTTACTCGACTGTGACAAAGCAAGAAACGGTAACTATAGAGTCTGTAGGTCTAACCCTCTGGCTCCACCAAGACCTTCGAAGCCCGCACCAACCTCAGTCAGTACACCTGGGTCTCGGTCTATTAAAGTCAAATCACAGTCCTGCCACAGCGACTGCAAAAACGGCACTTTTCGGTGACTGTGGCACCGCTGTGGTTTGGCTTTAGTAGAATCGAGGGCCTGTTGAATAAAAGACGAGGCCATTGCAAAGGTTTTCTTCTCGGGTTTAGGAGGTCATACGGCAGTAGTTTCTGTAAAAGCTGTCAAAGCTAATCCCGATCTATAAATTGCAAGCTTTGGATGTAACCGGGAAAGACATTCAGCAGGATAAAAATATGTTTGAGCCATGGAGCATATTTATTGCAATTGGATCAATTCTTATGTATGTACTGGCCGGACATACACACACATATATGTACATATGAAACACATAACCCTCCTTCACGTCAACGCAATCGTGTAAAAAATAATATAAAACCTCCCTAGGATCTAAATTCAAACAGGAAACACCCTCCCACCTCCCTCGAAGTACGTAATATATCTGAAACTCATATCCGATCGAACGTAATAACTAGATACACATTAACGTCAATCTCTGCAACTTTATTATCATGTAGGTCCTGAGGGAACCGGGGTACATTGTGTATCGACGGACCGATATAAAATATCTCCTTAATATTTAAGGTCTCATTTTATTGCTAAACGGTTTAGGTTGAACTAAGCTTGTATATTTGGAATACAAATCAGTTTTATAAAATGCTGCTTTTTACATATTTAGGCTCTAAAGACGAGTATTTTGAATGTTAATATTTTTAGGGTTCTGTACTTGGAACCCTTAGAAGTAGAAGGAGAAGGCAAATGTAAGGTAAGCCACATGAACTAAAGACCTCAAAAATTGGATGGGGATAGACTGGATGCGGAAGACGAAGGATCGGTAAGAATGGTCTACAATGGTAGAGGCCTATGTCTAGCAGTGGACTGTAATAGGCTAATTGATAAAGATGATGTACTCTGAGGATCATTTGTGTGGTGAGTGCTAGAGAAAGAGTACAAGAAGTATCACCACCCCATCTTATCCGAAGGCTGACGATATTACTGACTCGACTCGAAATAAAATCCTGTACCGACCCTTGGCCCGTCTGGCCACCGTGGAGACAGCAGCGGCCTAATCCTCCCACCATTGGGAGAGGTCAAGCATTGGACTGCGATAGGTAAATTGATTGAATTTATTGATAACTTTGCTCAGATAGATAGATAGATAGATAATTCTTTATGGTACACCAATAGATTTACATAAGCTCAGTTGTTGCATAAATAACTATTAGAATACATCGTTTAGTACATCCCTCATGTTTCTTTTACCAAATATTTAATAACACCACTGTTATATTATCTGCAGGATTGTACGGAATCCTTCATGTGCGAATTCGGTTTGTATTTGACCAGCTCTTTAAGCATTCAGACTTAAAGTGAAAGCCAAGTATTCCGAATGGTAATGCTTGTTATTAAAACATTTACTTCGAAAGCTTTAAAACTCTGAGTCCCAGATTAAGATTGAAGTATTATTTTGGGTTATAAAATTATTTTGCTCAAATTCTACAGCAAATGGTGAAGATTTTTATCTAATGTGGACTCCACGGTATTTGGGAAACAGTAGTGTGTAGTAGTGTTGGTTCCCGGTGGAGTAGAATAGGACCATCCCAGCTCTTCAGTAAACATACAATCCAAGACATAGTCTCCACTAGACGGCAATATGCTCACCCCCAATTAAATGAGACTGAACACCATACAACAACAATTAATCATACATTCTCCCTATTTACCAGTAAAAGACTCCCCTTACTCAATGTACACTCATGCATATGAATGTTTCCACAACAATCTGGTCAACTGTAGCTGCAAACCGATAGAGAGAGTGAAGTATGTAACCTACTTGGGAATGAAAATTGGTGAACACTTTTCTTGGTCAGAACACATTGACTTTATACGTAACAAGCTCAGAGTTATATTAGGTAATGTGACACCAGAAATGTATAATCATGCACCTATTTAAACTCCATAAACCGTAAGTAAATATTGTCACACATACCTAAATATTTTTCCTGATCCCACAGTCAAATCGTTTGTACGATTTTGTGGGACAATGTATTAGTCCATAAGATGTATTATATGTACTTACTGTAAATAAATAAAAAAAATGTATGTCTGTCTATCACTTTATTACCGATATTTTTTCCCGGCTTCCCCTTTTACCAATTCCTTATCATACAAAATCAAGATCGCAGCTAATAAGAAAAGCATTACTTATAAAATCATCTATAACCCACGTCAACTACAAATATCTAAGTAATTTTACCCAGAGAATGTCAGCTACAGACTAACTTGAAGTCAAAGCACCTAATTTACGCTCTAACCTTTGCCAAACTTAATTATGAAAGCCAGATCGTTTAATTAACATTCAATATCACGCCTAAGTAACTGTCTAACCTAACAGCTTGTTATAATATCATCAAGTAGTCTTATTAAGTAAACTGCAAACAAAATCTGTTGACCGGGGTCCCCCGCGGTAGCTATCTGGGGCCAGGGAAAATAAGGGTCAATTCCTACTGGAATAGAAGCCGATAGCGTCTCAAAGCGGCCGAAATACGTTAAGTACAATCAGTATCAGATCGATCTTGATTAGCAAAGTACTCAAAATGATCTCAATGCCTTCGTTTTCCACCCTTGCTGTCGACCGATGGTTCTGATATATGGTACAATATTAATAAGTAAATTCGGACAATAATACAATTTAAATCAATAAAACAGATTGATTTGCTCTTAATACCGCTATCGGCCGCTGTTCTGCCAATGAGAAGTGACCCTAAGCCGGAATTATCGAACTACGTCACAAAACTATTCCCAGGGAATATTTGGCGATCGGCGGGTCGCCGGTAAACGGTTAAGACCGCAATTTTCCCTATTAACCCCACAATGCCTTCGGGCACTGGTTTTGCTTTTAAAGTGTTATTGCTAGCGGATTGTGGCAGATTTGGCCACAATCTTTATCTACCGTCTGTAGGAAGTCGGGATTATTTACCCTTTGAATAGGAGACAAAGGTTATTCACTAGCTTTAGCTAACTGTGGCAAAGATGGGTTAGGAGCTTGACCTGTATGTTTAATGTATAATATCCTACCGTATGTTCTCTCTGGTTAAATTTTCAGGTGGCTCGTTTACCAAATAAATGTGTTCGGCGTGGTAAACAAAATAATTGTCTTTTTCGATGACTCTTTCTTTTGCCACACCATTAAGACCTGGTATTCTTTACCAGCTCAAGTGTTTCCTTCTTCCTACAGTCCCATGTCCTTTAAGCGTGGCGTAAAAAAGCTTTTGATGAGGCCGTCAAGCTGACGTGTCCTACAAAACACCCTTAGAACCTGATATGAGGTTTAAACAAAGGATTCCTTAATTAACTTCTCCTCAATATCTCACAAATCTCAATGTTATAACAGTAATTAATAATCGCACACCGGGAAGTAACCCTGACCTACACAGTGTATCAGAATCGAGGCTTTATCAGCGATCAATACAACCTCTGGGCCATTATTGTACTTGGGAAACAGTTTTCATCGCACTCAAAACATGATAACACGATCAATTTCAATAGGTTAATATAAAAGATAGAATGATCGAAAAACTATACCAACTGAAATGTGTCGGCTAATACGTAGTAGTTACAGTTAGTCAAGCGGAATAAGGACTATATCTTGTGTCGACAGGTTGCTTAATATTTATAGAGATATTAATGTCTGAATTAAGTGAAGGTAAACTGGTTAAACAGAGAACTTAAAGGGTGTGAGGTCAAAATTGTTTCGTAATCTTCACGAACTTCCTCTATTGTGATTAAATCTTCCATGCAAACTGCCGATTACAAGTATTTTTGAACCTTTATAACTTATTTCAAAGATAAAAATGTATGTAGTATATTTTTGGTGCCTGCCGATTTTCAGATTTGATTTGTGACGATTAAGACATATTTATGAGCCAGAACCTCATCCGTTAATCAGTTTGTGTCGGTATAATCGATTCAAGCCGATGTAGGTAGTTTATGATATAATGGCTATAAAATATGTGTCTGTATTTTAACGTTTTGTAAGTTTCGAATGGTCTATATAGGATAAATTATGTTTTCCTTGACTTTAAATTTGACTAGTTTAAGTTTGGTGTGGAAGTCCATCCATCCGTGTGTATTTATTTAACCACGACGGAACGGAGACGGTATATGCGTTTGGGGTGAGAGGATGTTTGTGTGTTTGTTTATGTAAATCCATGTTGCCATTTTCTCCGAAACTACCAATCCAATTTTAACGCAGTTTTCAGTTTTGGGTTTCGCTTTAATTGGAGCATGTTCTTAGATAGGTGTCACAATGACAACTCAACAGGGGGTGCTACAGCAAGCATTTTTAATGCAAATCAATGTTGCCAATTTTTTCCAAAAATGCTAGTCCGATTTTGATGCACTTTTCAATTATTGGTTTGAATTTGATTGGTGCATGTTCTTAGATAGGTGTAACGGTGACAACCCACTAGGGGGCGCTGCAGTAAACATATTTTGAAATAAAATTTTATACGTCATGGATTTTTTATAATATGATTGCACCTCACCTCTCCTCACAATCTCAGGTTTTAATTTACGTACCAATCTACATCTACACTAATATTATAAAGAGGCAAGATTTGTACCTATTTTTGTATGTTTGTATGTTTGTAATGAATAGTCTCAAAAAGTACTGGGCCGATTTAAAAAAATCTTTCACCAATAGAATGCTACATTCTTCCAATTTGACATAGGCTACATTTCATTTTGAAAAAAATTAGGGATTCTTGGTAAAATTTGAACAATGTAACCGAAGGTGTAGAAAAATGAGTCTTAAAATGTCTTTCGTCGAATGCGCTGCCGAAACTATTAGCGATAGAACAAAATAATGTACAACAATATTGAAGAACATCATAATGTCTAGAAAAAACTCCGCGGTAGCATAATGTCCAACTATTGTAGTTATGTCAATACAAAAACTTTTTTCATTTTAAACATTAATGAAAATGCTAACCAAATTCAAACCATGCTATTTATGTGTTTATATTAATCCTTATCCAAATAAATTATTTTATGGTCAAGACCATTTAACTACCTATAAAATAGTTTTTAAATTATTCAAATTGGACTTTCCATTCAAAAGATATTACGAATTAAAAAATTTAAACAGTAAACAAAACCGCCATAGCGCCGCCGCCCGTGGCCGTTGTTTGCGATGCAGTTATATAATATCCTACGTAAATATTACTTATTTAAAGGCCCTCCACTTAAACAATCAAAGAAATTGAACATAAATAGACTTACATACAAATATAACTGTGGGATTTTTTTAATATATAATTAATAATAATTTTTTAATTAATAAAAATATTTGTGAAAAAAAGTGTTTTATATCCAAATTTCCAAAAATAAATAATTGTCTACCCCGTGCGAAGCCGGGACGGGCTGCTAGTTAAAGATAAACAGAAATAAATAATCAACAAGGAAATAAATAGGTGCCTAGTTTCTATTCACGAAATCTCAACGTCTCCAAGGTTGTCCCAGGATATATGAGCCGTCCTTGGCCCGGCCTCCACGCGCCATTGTGAACTGTTCGATTTCATTCGCGAGGCTCCGCTACTGCGCCTCGGAGACTCGGCTCCCAATCTAAATGTTAATCTAGGTATAAATATCTTTAAATGCTCTCTGTTCCTAATCTGGATTTTGTAATAAACTTCCGAACTTGAAATAAGATATTTTATGGATCTCGTTTAATTCCGAATAGAATTAGATACCTAAACATAAACTATTGGGACCTAAACATAAACTGGCGAAATGTGGGTGCTAGCACCTCTGCCTACCCCTTCGCGGAATACAGGCGTGAGTTTATGTTATGATTTTTGTATGTTAGAATTAGATACCTACGTACTTATCCCTGAGTAGGTACAGTCAGCCTCATAAATATCTCGACGACGAGAAGTCTCAAAATGATCTTAAAACTCTCGAATGAAGAGCAAATCAAACTATTTTATTAATGTATATGATATAACTGTACGAAATAAAGGTGTGTACCAAATATCAGAACAATCGGTCAACTGGAAGGGGGGTAAAAAACAAAATTAAGATCATTTTGAGTACTCTGTTCGTCAACATCTTTTTGATGCTGACCGTACTTTAACAATGCAAAGGCTTTTTTGTGTGTAAATCCCTACGGAAGCCCCCTTTCCCCTTTCCTATCGACCGGTGGGGGCATTTATATTTTATTCGAAGCGACTAAAACCGCACGCCAGTTTCAGTTCTTCCGATGCTGGTGTATTAGTATGGAGAGCAGAATACTTCGACTTTGCCCCACCTAGCGTCCCCACTGGTGGAACAAAGTGGAATGTAAAAAAAATGTATTTCCACTTTCCCCGGTTATTTCAGTGTGGTAGGGAAAATTTAAACGGGTATCGTTTAAATTCGCCATGAGGGGTCCTCCTCCGAATGCTACTCTACTTAATAATTTGGATGTTTTATAGTCGCAACAAGTTTTCTGAAATGTCTCCCACTATAGAAAAGAACTTTATTTTTATCCGACTGCGCGACGCAAAGGAGGGTAATGTGTTTATCAGTCTATGTATGTATGTATGTATGTATGTTTGTTTCTATGTGGCGTTTTAGAGACCAAGTGCATGGGCCGATTTTGATAATTCATACGTCAATCGATTCGTCTTAACCTTGCGAGTGTCACTCTCTCACTCTCAAGACATGACAGTAATCAAAATCCACCACAGCGACCACCAGACGCCATATTGTCAAAATGAAAAAAATAAAAGTCGATGAACTATATCAAGTGGGGTGTCGTTGAATAGGTATTTTAAAATCATCTTTAGGTTCCTTTTATAATTTTACATTTTAAATAATTGTTTAGGATATAATAACGATTTAAAGTTGTTTAACAAAACAATCATTCTCGCTAATGTTATTTCAAGTATAAACGATATGTAAATTACAAAAAGATATACATGTCATATCATAACTAAAAAGTATAAAATAAAACAAATGATTAAAAAATAAAAAACCCGACTGCCACTGAAAAGACCGAAATAAGTTTGATAGCAGGCGGTACCCATTTGCCAATCATAAACCGAAAGAAAATTAATGGGTACCGTCTGCTATCAAACTTATTTCGGTCTTTTCAGTGGCAGTCGGGTTTTTTATTTTTTAATAATTTTAAATAATACATAAATAAATATTCTATACATAAAGAAACTAACAAACAGAATTAATGTTATACAATCTAATGTACAATATGGGAGGCCTTATTGCAAACAACAATCTCTTCCAGGCAACCTTTGGATGCACAGAAGTGCATAGAAATCACACGAGGGCTTACACTACATACAATACCTAAATACATACAATACCTATATACACATTCATACCTAAATTCCTATATACACAATATTCGTTATTAATCCCGAAATACATCGGGAAAAAGAAGCGCTCCCACTTGACCCCCGACCTTTCAGGGGGAATGACTTCAAATTTCCCTTCTCTTTATATCCGTCTTTAAGGGCGATGGTGGAACCATCTACTAACTTTCTAACGAACTGTTGGAAGTGGAACCAATGAATGATTTAAAAGTTAGCTTAATAAAGGCTATAAAATTTTTCAATAAAATTCGTTATTTATATCAAAAATTAGAATCGTGCTAAAATCATACCTTCGTTCTAGTAAGTTTGCCGTTCAGACTATCGCACAATGACTGCCAACGACACTCCAACTGTCCGCTTGGACGTGTGCCAGGGACGCCTGTGGCTATTGACCTGGGAACACTAGCTTCGGTGGATTTAAAGTTTTATTTTAGGATTCCGCATTCGAATCGTAACATCGTCGTGTAAATGTTAAGTGACACATTAGTGATCGACCAAAGCAATGCCACAACTTAACTTTACATAAAAATGTGAAACATTTTACGAAACATATTCATTCAAAATATAGTGGCTTCGAAAAGTTCCGTAGTACCGTCACATTCCTGTCAAAAAGTAAAGTCTTTTTATAAAGTTAAAGATGAAAGGGGATTACAAATATTAACACCGATCTTTAGAATTATCTGTGACATTGACATTGTATTTTAGGCCTGCATATAATAATATTGTGAAAGTAAATTGTCTACCTAATACTTACTACATAATTTGAACTGCATAACAGTGAGAACTTTTAATTGGCCGTCTCTTAGCATAATGATATATTTAACACTACATTATTAGCTGTAAGTTTTCCTAAGATGTAATAAATAAATAAATAAATAAATAAATTATTCTCTCATCGTGTTGAACTATCTGACCCTCGATTCTACTAAAGCAAAATTAAAGCCTGTGGAGCCGCAGTCACTGCAAAAAATGACATTAAATTTTAGACTTTATTGCTATGCACCTAAAGTCCAAAATGAAACGAAAACAGTTTCATTACACTTTTTTAATAACTCAGTAAAAAACATTTAATTTTGAACTTTAACCGTATTGCTTTAAAGTCTATTATTGAATGCCATTTTTTGCAGTGGCGGTGGCACCGCAATGGTTTAGCTTTTGCAGAATCGAGGCCCTGGTCAACACCACGCTGTAAGGCCTTATTTTAATCACCCAGTTAATCGCATGTTCTCAAAATCCTTGAGGCTGAAAGCAATCATACCTCCAAATAGGTACACATACTAAATAAGGGAAGACGCTGATCCAGGCTTTCCACACAGAGTTTATATTCAGGTGACCACATAAATATATTAGGATAGAAGCAGCGTCGGGAGCTCAATGGTTATGGAGTCGGCCTTACGATCGATAGGTGCCGGGTTCGAATCCTGGCCATTACACTACCGTCGTGAACCCACTCCTAGCACAAGAAATTTAGCTTTGTTGGAGGGGTTAGAGGGAATATTAGTAATTTCGGTTCTAATATTCTTAAAAAAAAAATTGTCACATTGTTGATACTTACTGGACATTGATGGCGTTGACACACAAAGAGTTTATTTTCATTTTATGCCAAACACGGCATATTTATCTCAAATCTATTTTTTTAACATAGTACCTGATGAGCGCTAGAGGGCGCCACGCAAGATTGAGAGACACGTCATATAGCCTATAACTATCGGACGATCAAGCCGCTTGTAACGATACCTCATTTGTCTAGTTCTAACAAGTAGTTGTAGAGCTATGAGGGAACAAATGAACATACGTACATACATACATTACATAGCCTGTCAAAATCATAACCCTCCTTTTGCCTTCGCCGTAGTCGGGTAAAAACAATAAACCTCGGGCACAAAGTAGGTACATATTTTGAACGCTACTGGGAATTCGCTATAATGATGATTGCTTGTCGATCAATGTTTGCTAAGATAGGGTTTCCATCCTGAATATCTAAATCACCGTCAATTTGTGCGAATGTTCGAGAACGCGAGCAAATTTTTCAGACATGTGTCACGTCATCACGTCACTTCATTTCCAATGGGCCTGAGGGAAAATGACAACTCATTGAGGGCGTTAGGGTATAGTTAGAATTGGCGAATAATTTGCAGCTGATTGTTTGTTACAGATTTCAGATAAACATTGTGATTCTTAAACCATTTTTACTGATTGAAATAAAACCACTTTTTACGGATTCTAAGAAAAAGTGATATTTATTTCAATGAGTGATATTCGCGTAAACTTTAGAAAATACCATTTGACATTGGCGGAATTGATGCTCAGAGCATAGAGCCATTCAACAAGTATTGAATTGAATTGAAAATACCATTTTACTGAAAAAAAAAAATAGATAGGGATAGAACGCTTTTAGTCAAAATTTCTATAAAAATATAATAATCTCTGCTATAATAACCCCTGGTGGAGCGCTTATGTACTTTCTTAATTATTTCCCACATAATTTAATTGTATTTCAATTTTGTAAATTTAAATTTTGTAAAGGTAATTTTGTTAAATAGAATCTTAAACTTTAATTTTTAACTCAAACTTTAAACATACTTTAGATAGAATATTGTTAGTCTAAGTTGTTATTTTAGCTATGTGTATTATTATGTTATACAAATTCACTATGGGCTCTAATCAGCCAGTGTTCGCTTGTTTGTTTCGTAACGTCTTGCGACGTTCCAAAGCCGGGTGCATGGTGGAGCGCTTATGTACTTTCTTAATTATTTCCCACATAATTTAATTGTATTTCAATTTTGTAATTTAAGAAACCGCTTTTATGAACGAATAATGTTTGAATATTGGCGCTCATTTGTTGACCACTTAGTGTTGAAGAAGGCCAATGGATGGCGCTGTGAACGGATCTTTTCGAACTATATTTTGAGAACGAAGTTTCTATGAGCGAGACTCTCAAGCTTCACGGCTGACGTTCAACCCGTTCATTTTTTAATCAGTCAGAAACTCGCCGCAGCACTGAAAGGTGTCTATGACTCCGCTACCGCACCAAACGGAAGTTTGAGTAATTCAACTCCTCGTTTCCTTTTCTGTGTAATTCTATAAGTTCCTTTGGCCACATTCTCAAGTCAGTATAAGTGAAGTGTATCGGAAGAAAACGACAAATTCAAGAAAATAACCGGCCGGTCGAAATATACCTACCCACCAACACGTGCCAGGAACCACGCCTGTCTGCAGCTGAATCCTCACGAGGTGGAACTCAGGTCAGTGCCGGTTCTCTTACGTTTTCATTCATAGAAGCGGTCACATGTGTATTTTCTTTTCATTACAACCTAACTGCTGGTCATAGGAGCTAATACGCTCTGTGTGCAAACACACCATTGGCAGGACTATTTACACGTCCTACCATAATTTATGGTCCTTACGAGTCGGATAGGCCAGTAAATAACACATTCACGTAATTATTGGTGAATAATATTTCTTTCCTATTCATTTAATTAAAAGATTCACGTAATTTTGGTGAATTCTTTCCGCCATCTTAGTTTCATTACTTTCATTCGCTAACAGGTTCACGTAAATTATTTGGTAAATTCTGCATTTAAAACGCTAAATCTACGTAATAATTGGTAGATAATTATAATAGTTGGTGATTTACGTATTAATTGGTAAATAATCATCATTCTATTCGCATACGCGTAACTTTGTAGGTACCTATCTAGGTACGTAGTTAGTTACATTCCCGCTCCGCTGTGCTACTTGCGCTATTATATAATAAGCCGTAGTACAATTTTCAATAAAAAGTAGGTATATCTAAACTGTTTGTGTTGAATTACTATTATATTATAGTAGGTACCTTACAGATAATCTTCTTGTTATATTTCAATAGGTAGGTCCTACCTATCGTTAATTTGCAAACATGTCGTCAGATCTCGAGACGAAGCTTATTCTGTTGAATCAAGAAAAGGAATTATTGTTTGCACGCATTACCCGTTGGTATAAATCTTCGAAATCCATTGTTTGCTTTGACATAACGACGCGAGCGAATGAAGATTTTCTGTCTGAGACCGAGAACATCGATGACGTTCGCGATAAGTTCGAGTCGATTGTAGATCAAATAAATAGCTTAAATTTATCATTGGAACCCCCTGTGGAATCCGACTATTCTTGCCTTGACTCATTTGATGAATTGTATTCGAGAATAAAACGCATTAGAAATAAATTATCTACGCCCAAGGTCAAGGAGGTCGCCTCACACGGGTCGAGTAATTCGAACGCGTCTGTAGTGAAATTGGAAATGCTTGTTATTCCGAGTTTAGACGGACGCCCTGAAAACTGGAATACATTTTATCAGTCCTTTAAGGCCAATATTCATTCGAACAAACAATTGTCTGATTCGCAACGTGTGCAATACCTATTCTCAAAACTAACCAATGAAGCACTAAAGTTCACTGCCGGTATTGTTCCGTCAAGTGAGACCTACAGTATAGTTTGGGACGCCTTGGTCAAGAAATACAAAGATAAACGCTCATTAGGTTCATATTATCTTAATAATATATTAGACTTAAAGAATTGTTCACCTAGTGTGAACTCACTTGATTCATTTATAGGTAGATATTCCTCCTCTATCGCCGCGCTTAAAGAGTTAGGTATAAATGATTTAACGGACTTCATGTTTCTACAATGTGCCTTGAGGAAAATGGACACTCTAACCATCCAAGCCTTCGAACTTTCTGTTCGAGGTGTCGATATACCTACGACGCAACAGCTGATCGACTTTGTACAAGATCATGCTAAGATGATTGAACGGTCAAACCCGCGGTCTTCGTCATATGCGAAGTCGTCCACTGCTGGGACGCCACAGTCTAATGATAGGCGTGTACAGCGTAATTCTAAGTCGTTTGTTGTCAGTGAGCCGATTAATAATAAGTCGAATGCGCCCGCCGCAGGTAACGCGCCCTGTTGTTTATGTGGCGGCAGTGACCACCGACACCTGTATGACTGCGCTCAGTTTAAAAATATGCAAAATGCAAAGGCTAGATATGAGTTTATTAAATCTAAGCGTGGTTGCGTGAATTGTCTAAGCACATTACATAATCTCCCGCAATGTAAAAGTACGTCAGTTTGTTTCTGTCAGAAAAAACATCATAAATTATTGCATTTTTATAATAATGTTAATAATTCACACTCGCATGCGACGACTGTTGCCGCATCCCCGCCGCCCCAGTGCGACCTTGTTAGCCCCACTCCTGAGTCACCGCTCGCTTCAAGCACTGTGCATTCGTATGCCTCTAGCCATAAGGGTGATATTCTCTTGGCAACCGCTCAGGTGTATGCTCGCCCTAAAGGTAGCACTGGAAATAAATCTATAGTCAGATGTCTAATTGATAATGGCTCACAGAATAACTTAATAACATTGTCCTGTTGTCGTTTATTAAATTTACCAATAATACCGATGAGTAATTCTGCTGTCAAAGGTGTTGGTTCCACTTCGCACCCGATAATAGGCTATGTGTATTTGGACATTGAATCTCGTATTTATGCAGATCATAAGTATACTATACATGCGTTAGTTATGAATAGCCTTACGGATCAATTGCCCTCGCAATTAATTAAGTGTGATAGCGAGTTAAATCTTCGCGATTTACCGCTTGCTGACTTAAGCTGGAACATTCCAGGAAACATTGATATAGTATTAGGTGCACAGCTTTTCCCGTATATTTACTTAGGAAATAGAGTCGAGTGTGGTCCCAGTGCCCCTTGTGTACTATCAACCGCGTTTGGGTATGTACTTATGGGTGATTACCCACGTAAAGTTGTTGTGCCTACAACCGCATCCTTTTCTGCGCTAGCACTAAATGATTTAGTGCAAAAATTTTGGGAACTTGAGGAAGTTCCTGTGAAGCGCCTATTGTCTCCAGAAGAAACCGAGTGCGAGAATATTTTCACATCTACTGTGACTCGCGATGACGTAGGTCGTTATACTGTTGCGCTGCCGTTCTGCAAGGATCCCTCTGAACTAGGGAACTCGCGCGGCGTCGCTCACCGCCGGTTTTTGTCGCTCGAGCGTAAACTTCGTCAATCACCAACCGTACGCGAAAATTACAATAAGGTTATTCAGGATTATTTAGATAACGGTTATCTTAGTCTCGTTGATGACTCTAAGTTGTCTATGGATGGTTATTACATACCACATCACGCAGTAGTTCGACATGACAAACCGATATCACGTATTGTGTTAGACGCGAGCGCTAATACCCACACTGGTCTTTCGCTCAATGATATTTTACATATTGGTCCCAATATACAGGCAGACCTGTTTTTATTATTATTAAATTTTAGGTTATTTCCTATCGCAATGAACGCTGACATAAAACAACATTATTTACGTATTGGCGTACCTGTTGACCATCGTAAATACCTGCGCATCTTATTCAGGTTCAAGGAACTTTGGCTTAGTAAGAGTGATTGGGATGTCCCTGCTCCAGAGCATATACGCTCACGCTTTTCCGCTCTCGTTCAAGAATTAAAATTGCTTGACACATTAAAAATTCCGCGATATACAGATGTCGAAGTTGATTGCGAATTACGTCTTGTCGCATTTTGTGATGCCAGCCTGAATGGCATGGGATGTGTTATTTATGCACATTGTACCTACCCATCTAGCATTCAAACTCGCATTTTGTGTGAAAAATCAAAGGTCACTCCGACAAAGATTACTACGCTTGCTCGATTAGAGTTATGTGATATTTTGCTTATGTCAAAGTTAACAAGAACTGTACGTGATTCTTATGCATTACGCATTCCCGTTACTGACATTTACGCCTTTTCTGATTCCACGATTGCCTTATCATGGGTTCACTCGTCACCACATCGGTGGTCGATTTTTGTTAGCAACAGGGTCGCTCAGTGTCAAGAAAACTTGAACGCTGAACATTTTTATCACGTCGCCAGAGCCATTAACCCGAGTGATTGTCTATCACGCGGCATGCTCCCCTCGCAACTTTTGACTTATGATTTGTGGTGGAACGGTCCAGCATGGATCCGCGGCCCCCCTGATGAATGGCCTATTAAGTCATTCTCTCCCGCCAACTGTTCTGACTTACCTGAGCATAAGGCAAATGTGTTGAGTGTGACATCAAAACACACAGAGTCGCCATTGTTATGTACATTAGCACAACGTGTTTCTTCTTGGCAGAAACTACTACGTATCATTACATACGTTTTAAAATTCGCACGATTTAAATTTAAGATCGAACCTCATTCTGTATCAGGATTACATCCTGTCCTTCTCCCTAAACACGATCACGTTGTTGATCTAATAATTCAGCATTTTCACGTTGTCAATTGTCATGCTGGAACTGGACTCCTCATGTCTATCATAATATATAAAACGCGTACTGGTACTTACAAACTCGCTGTAAACAAGTTGTATCCTATCCCAACGCAATAACTTACAACGCTAAATAGAATCTTAAACTTTAATTTTTAACTCAAACTTTAAACATACTTTAGATAGAATATTGTTAGTCTAAGTTGTTATTTTAGCTATGTGTATTATTATGTTATACAAATTCACTATGGGCTCTAATCAGCCAGTGTTCGCTTGTTTGTTTCGTAACGTCTTGCGACGTTCCAAAGCCGGGTGCATGGTGGAGCGCTTATGTACTTTCTTAATTATTTCCCACATAATTTAATTGTATTTCAATTTTGTAATTTAAGAAACCGCTTTTATGAACGAATAATGATTGAATATTGGCGCTCATTTGTTGACCACTTAGTGTTGAAGAAGGCCAATGGATGGCGCTGTGAACGGATCTTTTCGAACTATATTTTGAGAACGAAGTTTCTATGAGCGAGACTCTCAAGCTTCACGGCTGACGTTCAACCCGTTCATTTTTTAATCAGTCAGAAACTCGCCGCAGCACTGAAAGGTGTCTATGACTCCGCTACCGCACCAAACGGAAGTTTGAGTAATTCAACTCCTCGTTTCCTTTTCTGTGTAATTCTATAAGTTCCTTTGGCCACATTCTCAAGTCAGTATAAGTGAAGTGTATCGGAAGAAAACGACAAATTCAAGAAAATAACCGGCCGGTCGAAATATACCTACCCACCAACACGTGCCAGAAACCACGCCTGTCTGCAGCTGAATCCTCACGAGGTGGAACTCAGGTCAGTGCCGGTTCTCTTACGTTTTCATTCATAGAAGCGGTCACATGTGTATTTTCTTTTCATTACAACCTAACTGCTGGTCATAGGAGCTTATACGCTCTGTGTGCAAACACACCATTGGCAGGACTATTTACACGTCCTACCAACCCCGTTAATTTGTTTTATTCAGACAGAAAGAGCATTTGTAAATGAAATTACTAATATTTCTTTTAACACCTCCAATTAAACTAAATTACTTGTTTGAATGATTTTTTTATAGCATTTATTATGCTAACTGTTAAGTTCGAAAAACATCGAAAAAAATTACTTGTATTTGGAACGGGTTTGAACGAGCTGTTCTATTTTTTTGTATATTTACTTGTAGCAGAAACAGTTCGCAAGTATTATTATTACACTTATAGCATACAGTCAGCCACAAATCATCGGCTAAGTGAAAACAGTCTGCCGTCTTACAAAGTGAGTGAGTTGGGGTAGAAAAGTCCTCAGGGATCCCCAAAGTTGATGACGGGAGCATACCAAGGGTTCTTATTAGCTATTCGATCGATTGGGTCTTTGGTTCGCTTCTGGCTTGAGGGACTGCCTCACAGTGACATGCGACAGTTCATTTACATATATTTACTATTTATTTTGGTTTATTTAATATTTTAGTAGAATCTACTGTATTATGCAACCTCTGTGGCGTGGCGATAGTGCACGCGACTGCCACGAAGGAGGCGCGGGTTCGATCCCCGCTCGGTGCAAATATTTGTATGCATGAATATGGCTATTTGCATTGGTCTGGGTGTTTCTATACATATATGTATGTATTTAAAAAAAGTATATATGTAAGTTTATCCGCATTCTAGATTCCATAACACAAGCTAAATTAAGCTTACCATGCGTCTAGATAGCGTTGTGTAAAATGTTGTGGAATATTTAATTGGTGGTCTAGATTCATAGAAAGGATAGTGTGAATAGATATTTTTGGGTCAGCAGCGCGCGTGTGATGCCCCTGGTGCACACGTCCGTAGGCCACGGTAACGACTCTCCATCAGGTGGGCCGTGTGCTTGTCTGCCACCTAATTGTTATAAAAAGTAATACGTAAGTACTTTTATTAAAATTTTAAATACAGTTAACATCAGATCTATCTTGACGAACAGAGAGTAATCAAAAAGATCTTAATACCTTGGTTTTCCCCCCTTTCTGTTGACTGATTGTTCTGATTGGTCTCCTACTGAGGGACCAATGGGCACCTAAAAAGTGGTCGAATTTACAACTTTTATGCTAGGGGTCGAGTTTTAGGGGACCGATGGGTGCTGACCCATATTTGGTACACACCTTTAGTTTGGGCTGGTTTTATTGTTACGCGTTTCGGCAGCGCCGTTGGAGCGCGCGCGTTCAGAGATATATGGGAGTAGAAGTTGCGTTTTAGTGTCGCGCGCTTGGGCAGCGCCGTTTAATAAACGCGTGATGTTCGACAGCACTGTCCAAACGCGCACTGCTCATTCGCTTCTACGGCCAGTGTGCGTTTTAGTGTGACGCTGTTGAGACGCGCCGTAGGTATAATTGTGTAAGACATGAATTACATCGATACGGGACGAGTAATCGAGGAAGTTCGATCCAGAAGGTGTTTATGGGACCCGGCCGATGAATTATACAAAAAATAAGGATGCAAAAAATAAAGCCTGGGAAGAAATTGGAAAGGAATTGGAACTAATCTTTTTCGCCGTTGCCTTCTTTTCCATAAAAAGTGAATAGCCAGTACACGACTCGCATTAACCTTCATACTATTGTACACGACTGTCTCACAGCAGTGGAACGCGTGCTACTAATCTCGTTTTATAGTGCACCGCTGTTCAAACGCGTGCTGTTAACAGCGCGCTGCTCAACAGCGCGCCTAGCGGCGTGACGATAAAACCAGCCTTGGACAATAATACAATTTAAATCAATAAAACATTTTGAAATTAACATCATTATTAGGTATGAAATACATTTTGAGTACTTTGCTGGTTATGCTCGATGTGATTTTGACTGTACATTCTTATTTAGAAAGACCAAAGTAAATCTACATTTGGAATAAATAGAGAAAAAATAAACTTCTCGGGTGGGACTCGAACCCGCGATCTTTCCCTTACCTTGACCACACTCAGCTACCGATACACGCCCGATGTGATTCAAATTTCTCTTCTATTTTTATCCGTCCTTAATGCGACGGTGGAGACATCTACCGATATTTTTGTTTATGTATTCGATTTATAGTTAGCATAATTAATGCTGTAAAATTCATTTAAACTTCATACATACATAAACTCACGCCTGTATTCCCCGAAGGGGTAGGCAGAGGTGCTAGCACCCACATTTCGCCAGTTTATGTTTAGGTCCCAATGTAATAGGTGGCGAGCCTATTATATATGTTACATTGTTGATCAGGAATCAAATTCTTGACATTTGACACACACACATATATTCAAAAACACACAAGAGACACAGCACTAATAAAACCCTAACTAGATACCCAATAACATTAACTACTCTACATACTAACGCTTTGTTACCCAATCAGATTCACAGTTAATATCCTCCCCAAATGCCCACCAGCACCCCCTATCGGCCGGGTGTGGGGGTCAATTATTCGCGACAATCCTGCCCATACATAATCGGTTTATGAGGCGACAAATAACGCTGCAGGTACATAACTACTGCCCAGTGTAAGGTTTTGGCCAATAATGTATTTTAACTATGTTAATAAAGTATGTGGTACATTTAACCTAACTATACCCTTTATTTTACTAGCCTAGTATCTGCGCTAGCCTAGTGGTATGGGTAATGGACTGCTGAGACGAGGTCTCGGGTTCGATCACAGGTTTACCAATAGCACACACCAATGACTTTTCGATGCTTTTCGAAGTTATGTGTGTATTAATCGCAGGTTTATAAGTGCCCGGTTAATGGCAATAGGCTCACCACCTATTACATTGGGACCTAAACATAAACTGGCGAAATGTGGGTTCTAGCATCTCTGTCTACCCCTTCGGGGAATATAGGCGTGAGTTTATGTTTAATGTTTAGTGTAATAATTTTAGAAAAAGCCTGTAAATTGCCAAAGGGGTAAGCAGAGGTGTTTATGTATCCAAATTTCACCAACTATAATGAGGCCGTCAAGCTGAGTGCCACCACTGTTAATATGGTACATGTTTACGATGGTGACCTCTTTCCGAGACTTTGCCTTTAGCTTAACATCGGGCGTGGTGAAGTCAAATTGACGTGTCCTTTATAAAAAAAACTATGATTTTCAGTACAATGTAATAGAAAGCAAGCCTATCGTTGAACGGGTTCTTTGGCAGGGCTGTATGTTTACTGTCAGATGGAGAACAGCCCTATCCCTTAGTCACCTTCTACGACACCCACACGAAGAGATGGAGTGGCCCATTCTATTCAGGAATCAACACGGCAATCAGTCAATTGGCCTACCATAGTCCACTGCTGGACATAGTCCTCTCCCTTAAAGACGGATATAAAGAGAAGGAACATTTGAAATGAATCAGGTGTGGCTTAATAGCTCAGTTGGAAGAGCATTCCCCCTGTAAGAGAAAGGTCGTGAGTTTAAGTCTCACTTGAGCGTTTCATTTTTTCCGATGTTTTACTAACTTTAAAGTTAGCATTAATAATGCTATAAAAAATCAGACAAATAGTCCTCTATGTTGGGAGGCTTCGGTCTACTGTTTCCACGCTGGCCAGACTGGTGCGCTGGTGCGACTGCTACGCAGGAGGTGCGGTTGCGATTCCCGCTCAGTGCAAATATTTGTATGCATGAATATGGCTATTTGCATTGCTCTGGGTGTTCTTCTGGGTATATTTATAAAAAAAAAACATAAATACGTTCAATCGCATTCTAGATTCCATAACACAAGCTATAAAAGCTTAGGGCACGCCGTAATAGTGGCGGTAAGACCCATCATGGAGGAGTGGCTAGAGAGGCCACACGGCAGCCTCTCGTACCGGCTGACGCAGGTGATCACCGGACACGGGTGTTTCGGGAGTTACCTGTGTCGGATCCGGAAGGAGCCAACGTCCGAGTGCCATCACTGTGATGCGAGCGAGGACACAGAGCTGCACACGCTGACCGAGTGCCCGGCGTGGGACACGCCGAGGCGGGTCCTAGTGGCGGCTCTGGGGGTGGGAGTCCTCACACTCGTCACATTACTCACAGCGATGGTACGATGCGCGAACGCTTGGGGTGCGGCTGTCTCCTTCTGCCAGCAAGTAATGCTCGAGAAGGAGGCGGCCGGTCGGGTCCGGACCAGACTCTGGGCCCGGGAAGCCCGCGCAGAGCGAAGACGAACCGGACGTCGGAGGTCGCAGAACGACCTCCGTCCTCCATGAGCGCTGGTCTGGGGGTGACCGGTGGAGCCGCCTGTCACCCTAGCAGAAGCAGGCCGCGGCGGCGGCGCAAAATGCGCCTCCCCGTAACCGGGGCTAGATGGGGACACTGTGGTCCCCACAACCCGAAGGGGGCCATCTCGATAGAGATGGTCCTGGGTCTGCCGGGGTGCGAGAGATATGCTTTTGGCAATCTCACCTCCGGCAACCAAGGACCCAAGACGGCGTGCGTTTTAGTCGGTTCGAGTCCGACATAACCGCCTCCACCGTGGGGGTGGTATCCGTGGGGATTTTTCGCACGATAAAAAAAAAAAAAGCTTACCATGGGTCTAAGATAGCGTTGTGTAGAATGTTGTGGAATATTTATTTATTTTATAATAATTATTATAGTCGTAATATATTCCAATTAGGATGTCCTGTGTTAATTCTGTGACAGTTTGTATATAGATAATAAATATTTCAAAGCTTGTTCCAATAAAACCTCAAGTTGGCTACCTATACAAAAACCGTTAGCCCCAAATTACATTTTCAACGTTTAAGATATTCTCCTGAGAGAGGTACTTTGTATTCTCTTTAATCGGCAAGTCGCGTGGTGCTTTCTAAATAGGTTCTATTTGGAGATATTTGAGAAGATACGACGAAAAATAATTTAATATCGATATTTTGCCTTTCCTAAAAATTCAACTCGATTTTTTTTGGTAGGTTATATGCTACTCACCTGTGAGCCGGAACACCTGCCGCAACAAATGGGGCTCTTTTAGGGATGTAGGAGTCACACGGCAGTTGTTCCTGATATATCTAGCTAGAAAAAGAAGTTGGTACTCCCAGAAAAAAGAAAATAAAATCGAAAAATGTCATTTCGCGGACGCCCGCGAGTTTGACCCCTCGAGTTGATGAATGACCCAAAGAATATTCATTATATAATGTAGTTGTTTGTATGTGTATTATCTATTCTGTTGTTTTTGTGTTATTATTATTATAACCTAGATATAAATATGGCCGATGAGGACAATTATAAAGAAAGAAAAGTGTTGTTTATTAAGATGCTACATGCAGCATGCTGCAGCACACAATTATGACTAAATTATAATTTTTTTTTACAACTCCATCTTAGGTACTTAAAACTAATTAATAATAAATAATATGTAATGGCAACACTGACCAACATTCCCATCTTTCTACAGCTATGTACGTAGATTAAAGGGATTGTACATTTATTTCTCCATTCCAAGAACGATTATCCGTAAGAAATTATCAATTTATATTCATTTAAATGTTATTCAAACGGGATGTTTTAGTGTAAAGACTATTCACTTCATGAGTTTATTCCTATTACTTTCTTAGTTAGCTAGAATCTGCTTGCGTAATCCTTGAGGGAATTCTGCTAAATGGTTTGGCTTCTCAGAATCCCCGCGAGGATTGGCAACCGTTTTGCGGTTCATTAGAAGCGCCACCCCTATTAAGGCTGTACCCGGTAACAATTCGTGGAACTTGGAATTATATCATAATGTTGGATAATTTAAAGTATCTTTTTACATTGCTATGAGGTATTGGACCATTTTGGATAAATAATCTAACGTTAAGATAATAGTTTAGAAGCCGAATTCTCTTATTGTAAGTTTCTGTCATTTTTTATAGCATTTTTTATAGCATTATTATGCTAACTTGTAAGTTCGAAAAACATCGGAAAAAATGAAATGCTCAATTGAGATTTGAACTCACAACCTTTCCCTTACAGGGGTAATGCTCTTCCAACTGCCCCCTGCAACGTCGCTCTTAAAGACGGATCTAAAGAGAAGGAAAATTTGAAATTATTCAGATATGGCTCAATAGCTCAGTTGGAAGAGCATTCCCCCTGTAAGGGAAAGCTCTCATCGTGTCATTGATTTTGACAGCCAGACTTTCGAATCGAATTGAGACAATATATTTATATATTAGCCTCAGTTTAGAAATATATTTACAGGGTTCAACCAAGATTTTCGGAGTCTAAAGCAATTTTAATTTTAGCGTTAACGACTTTCACTACTATGTAAATCTATCAAACTGTCATGTCCGCCCGCTACCCTAAAATAAACTAAGATATAAAACCCTCTTGTAAACTTAGACTTCTGCGAAATGTACAAAGATAAAAGTCGGTTGCAACAACTAAAGCGTCGGTACCTTAGTGGTTAAGGAGTCGGCCTTACGATCGAAAGGTCCCGGGTTCGAATTTTGGCCATTACCCTACCGACGTGAACCTTATCCTAACAAGCTTTGCTGGAGGAGTTAAAGAGAATATTAGTAATTTCGGTTCCAATATTCTCTAAAAAAATGTGGGTGTTAATGTAGCTCTGCCTACCCCTTTGAGAATGCACAGGCGTGAGTATATGTATGTATGTACTGTTACAACATGTTATTATGTTCTCCAATAACTCAAGACTTACTATTCATTGATGTGCTCCGCACCCTAAATATTTATTGAACCCAATTTCACCTCATCTATTTAATTACCGCAATTTTTTCATTACAGGCACTATGGAGGGTGCTCTAGTCCCCAGCATCAGGGGTTATTAGGGGTTGAGGTGCAACGTGTTCTGTATATCAAATGTGGGCGAAGTGTTCTGTTGTGTACACAACCCGTGAGGGATGGATCTATTTAAATGGATAAAAATGTGTTAAATTAAAATTAGGTAAACTCATTACCAAAATATATTTGTGGGACCTACTTTAAGGTCTTTGGGATCCATTTTGCATTTATATTTTAGATTGCATATTAATAATAATATCTCTATAAAGTTCACCAAGGACACAATCATCATCATGATAATCATTACTACATAGTATAAAGCAGAGTCGCTTCCCGCGTCTGTCCGTCCCTATGTATGCTCATATCTATAAAACCACGCTACGAATTTTGATGCGGTTTCTTTTAATAGATAGAGTGATTCAAGAGAAAGGTTTATATGAATGATACATGTCTAATATATAGAGGGTGCAGCGGGAACATGTTCAGCAGGTGTACTCAATTAAAACAGTTCAAACTATGCCACAGACCTCTACATAATAAATAGAATACGAACACGGAAAAAGTCCACAGCAACGCGGCCTTTGGCATTTGCGTTCTCAAACACCTCCACACCACACACGCGCTGAGTGACAGGCCCTTAGCGCGACAGCTACACTGCAGGACAATAAAACAGTGTTCTATCATCTGATTTATCTTAATGTTCTGACAGGGTTAGTAAAATGAGTAAATGGAACACTTTATGTTTTGGTCACTAAAGTGACCAAAACATAAAGTGTTCTACTAGAGACTAAAGTCTAAATAATTATGCTCGGAGTGCGAGACTGCTGATTCATTTTTTATTTTAGCTATATTGACCACAATATTATGTAGTGCAGCCAGTATCAAATATAGCTGAGTTATTAAATATTTAAAAAAATCCGTCTGTGACGAGACCCCATAAAAATTCTCGAGTCTCAGCAAGACGGTACCCTTACTGATTGATGGATGAGACTCTAGCGTTGTCTTTCCACTCGGGATTCAGAGGTCACACGCTCCAATAAAAGCTTTTGAAGCCTTGTAAATTGAGGGCAGCTTACCATTTAAAAGTAAAGAAAACCAATAATCATAATAAAGAAAACCATGATAAAAGGAGAATAGACTGGGAGCGCCAAATTACATGTATGCAACAATAATGAATAAAAGCTGTGCACATAATAGTGGTCTGCTGTGTACTACACTCACGATCGAGGTCACCGCGATGATTATTATCGACCTAGTGCCGTGAGTGGAGCGCTCGAGCACTCGCCGTGACAAGAGCCCCACAATCACGGGGCTCACGAGGACTCGCGAGGACTCATATCGACAGGTCGGAGACCCTCGAAAGGGTTGAGATGTGACAAAAATGTTGAAGTGTTCCCACTCGATGATGTTCGTGATATAAATGAATGTATATTTACGCGAATATGTGGCTATTATTTGTTTTTTTCTACGGTCCTCTAAGTAACGTTGAATCACAATTTGCGTGAAAATAAGGGACCTTTTTGTATTTTTTTAAAATAATTGTTTCACAATATCGTACCACAAACAATCATTTTCATAGCCTTAATCTCAAAGCTATTGTTATACCATCTTTTCAAAATATCACAAAGCCGGTCCAAAATAAAGCGAATATTGGGCGGAGGACATAATTAGCGGTGTTTTTATTTGACGCTGATCAAAAGACGTCGCAGGTGGCAGATCAAAGTGACGCCGCGTAATGCCGGGCGCGTGGTACAAGTGACGAGCTTACAGCAGGCCGACATTTATAATACTTTTGAGGAGAAACCTTGTATAGCGATTTGTGTAGTGTTTTAAGCTATGGAGATAGAATAAAAATCAGCTGAATATTGAGTTTATTGTATTATTTTTTAATAGAAAAACGATTAATTCGCTTCGCATTAACTCCCACTCTCTCTTTCTTGCTCTTTTCGGGGTAAAAAGAAACGATTAACGAGTTTTCTCACTCATGAAATCTTTCACGCAATCTTGCTAATTTTCAGTGCTTGAAAAATGAATATTCTGCGAGATAATACACACCGATATATAGACCCAAACTAAGCATAACATGCATTGAGTGGGAATCGAACCTGTGTTCTTTAACGTAGCATTCAAAGAGTCTACCGCAAAATCAGCAATAATAATGCTAAAGTATACTCATCATTTATGAATATACATTAAGAATTTGGTTGGTATTGTAGCTCTTCAATTATTTTAGCTCAAGAAATAGAAATCCAACTTGCGCTTATCACTTGAGCCGCACGCCGAGTGCCTATAGCCCGGGGTACGAAATTTACGCAAATTTTCAGTTTGTTTCGTGGAATAAGGCTTTTAGCGAGCGCTCCTGAATAATTGCGCGCTGCTGCATCTGTGACGTCACGGGATACTTCGTGAAATAACACTTTTCACCACATATCCACTGTACGCTCTCAGCTCTGCGAGGAAATTAGAAATATACTATACAGAAAATGTTATTAAAAAATATGACAATTATGATGACTATTGGTAACTTAACTGGCCTTGGAGAGTGGCTCTATACATGATCCTAGATTTTATAAGTTTGTTAAAATTAATACAGCCTTTACAGAAAGGTTTTTAATCACATATATATTTAACTGAAGAATTTGTTTATTTGCTTGAATGCCGTAAGCTCAAGAACTTCTGTTCACTCTTGTGTGATTTGAAAATTCTCTTCGTATTTGATAGCCCAGCGCTTAAAGAAGGTTATAGGATTATAGGTTATATAATATAATATCACACTATAACTCTTAAGAGACGATAAATAAGAAAAAATAATCTAGTGCAGTGGATGACGTAAACTTAGATTATTAATATGTCTAGATAGAGCATCGCGCTGCAAAATAACAAAAAGAAATGGGACGAATTTTCCATAATAGTGTGCGTGACAGCTTCGTCTTACACTCGCGTTATGTCAGTTTTGTTTTTAGTGTGCGTGTATAAATTGATACCAGTTGCTGACAACTGTCTCAAAAATAGGGTAAATTATTAATTAATAACATTTTATGTATTAATAATATTAAATGTATATTCAGTTTAGAAAGATATACCTACGCATAATTTTAATGAAATATTCGGATACAACACCAACAACATGTTTTGTTGGTCGAAGATAGGATCATTTCCATACTTGATATTAATGTACTATCGTTATATTAATTATAGACTGGTCTAGTGAAAGCTAGTACTTGAAGTATTTTATGACTACTATTGCTAGTGATGAAATGTTGTATTCATGTTTAAATAGATTATGGTCTGGCATAGGACATAGGCCAGTAGGTTAATAACACCAAGAATAGGTTCGCATGGGTTGTGAGAACGGGATCAGAATTCCACGAGTAGGAGTTGTGGGTAGGTACACCACATGCCACTGGTATTGTTTTTTTTTTTTGTTATTTCATTATAAACACAGTGGGTACCTATCCATTTTTCCTGTCATGTATTGGGTATTATATACAGATTTGTTTTGTTATCTTTATGGTTTTTTTTTATTTGGACTTTGTAATGTGTGCGATTAGTCTACGATAAAAACAATTTTTCTTTCTTTCTTTTGTACGGACACAGTAAGTGCATTGTACAGGCACGGCGTCGCTTACGCAACAAATTCCATTCGCGGCACTTCGGGGCGAATGACGGCAATCCGCGCTAGTTACCTTCGGCCGTTCGCTTGTGTCCACACCTCAACCCTTCGCGAGATAGTAACCTTGTAACCGTATTAGACTAGGTTCAGTGATTAAACAGTGCAGTCAAAATTTATAACTAAACTTTTTATTTAACCTTCCTAGCCGTGCAGTTACGTGCGGGAGACACAGGGTCTTCCGGTGGGGACGTAACGGGCATGCGCCATAATAACTCAACACGCACCTTCTAGCATATATTATACATACATCAGCACATATACCCCACACTTTCTTTCTTTCTTTCATTCATATTGCACATTATATTACACTAGCCTTTGCCCATGGCTCCGCCCGCGTGGATGTCGGTTATCACGACCAAACAGCCTATGTCCTTTCTGTGTCCGGCATGTGCTGGACCGAGGCGGTAGCTAGTGGCGGCCCTGGGAGTGAGAGTTCCCACCCTCGCCACCCTGCTCACAGCAATGGTCCGCTGTGCGGACGCGTGGGCGGCCGGCATCTCCTTCAGCGGGCAGGTAATGGTCGTGAAGGAGACGGCGGAACGGGAGAGGCGGCGCTAGCGAGAGAGACTCGCGGAGCGCGCCGCCGGCGCGCGCAGGCAACTCGGGCGTCAGAGGGCACTGACTGACCTCCGTCCCCCATGAGCGCGGGCCTGGGGGTGACGGGTGGAGCTGCCTGTCACCCCAGCAGAAGCAGGCCATGGCGGCGGCGCGCTAATTAGCGCGCCTCCCCATTCCGGGGGTGAGTTGGGGACACCGTTGTCCCCCGTCCTGAGGAGGGCCAGACCGTAAGGGATGGCCCTGGGTCAGCCGGGGTGCGAGGGATATGTCGATGACAACCTCACCTCCGGCCTAGCACCACGACCCACAGTCGGCGTGCGGTTTTAGTCGGTTCGAGTCCGACATAACCTCCCCTTCCGGCTCCGGAAGAGGGGGTATCCGAGGGGATTTCCGCACGAAAAAAAAATAGCCTATGTCCTTTCTCAAGGTCTAACCTATGCCTATTCCAAATTTCATCAAAATCGGTTCAGTGGTTGAGGCGTGAAAGCGTAACATATAGACAGACAGACAGACAGACAGAGTTACTTTCTCATTTATAATATTAGTATAGATAATATACTTGCTAGGTCACATTTTTTTCATGGGTGTTTTGACTTGAGTAACAAAATGGCGACGACAATTTTAAATCCATACTAATATTATAAATGCGAAAGTAACTCTGTCTGTCTGTCTGTCTGTATGTTACGCTTTCACGCCTAAACCACTCAACCGATTTTGATGAAATTTGGTATAGGGGTAGATCAGACCTTGAGAAAGAACATAGGCTATGTTTGGTCGCGATAACCGACATCCACGCGGGCGGAGCCGCGGGCAAAAGCTAGTTATTTTATAAAAAAGTTAATGGCTTATTTTGCTAAAATTGGTATGATACGCTACTTACGGATCATAGGTAACTTTTTTTATTGAGATAGTAGGTACGTCCTTTATACTGTCTGCACACTTTTACTATACAAACCGTCATTTTCAAAATCATAAATTATTGTCCGTACCCATTGACAGTGCGTCTGACACTGAAAGCAGGAAAATCGTTTAGGGCGCAACAGTTGGGCGCTATTTTTTTGGCCGCTTTCAACGCGTTGACTGACTATCTTGACATATTAATAATCTAAGAACGTAAAATAGAACCAAGCACGGTATATAAAACCGTGGGTACCACCGCTTACGTGGCAGATAAGCACACGATCAAGTGTAGTTACCCTATAATAATAATAATAAAAACTTTATTGACCTTAAAAGATACATTGTTAACTAATCTAAAGTAAATTATGTTAACATAATTATGATGGACCCTGTCTCCTAAACTAGGATATCCTGTGTCTTAGGAGACAGTGTTCGGCTATTTATACATTACATTACTCATCTACCAGAGAACAGTCAACAGGCTGGGTCGCTCGACCCATTTGAACGTGTGCAATATCTGGTGAGTCACATTCGTGTTAGCAACCCTGTTAGGTTTTTCTAATGCCTAGAACCCCATATTGTAGTCGTTTGTATTAAGTAGGTAGAAGTAATCCATACTTCCATACTAATATTATAAATGCGAAAGTAACACTGTCAATCTGTCTGTTTGTTACGCTTTCACGCCTGAACCACTGCACCAATTTTAATAAAATTTGGTATAGGGGTAGATTAGACCATAAGAAAGGACATAGGCTATGTTTGGTCGCGATAACCGACATCCACGCGGGTGGAGCCGCGGGCATAAGCTAATTTGAAAATAAAACTATACTCGTTTCGATTCACCACCAAACCCGGTTGTGTCGAGTGTAAACTATGAGCTGTATAGTTTGGCACAGCTCGCTCGTTACTTTCCGTTTTGCGTTGTTTATGGCACATTTGTTTGTCTATCGCGCTGTTTAACAAACAAAACTTATGGCTTCAGTTGTACAAGTAAATAGTTTGCTTAGGGGAATTCTAAAATAGACATCGGTGGTGAATACACGCAACCTTTATAGGCAACCAGCCGTTGTCCGCGGCGCCGCCCGGGTGAATGTCAAAATAGCAATATTCTGTCCATTCCTAAGCTCTAATCTATCAAAATAATATAATATGTAACAATATTGTCTTCAAAAATGACGACCTTTCATAAAAACTTTCGAAATTTCATATACGTTGTTGGTTAAACTTTAATCCCTCACTAGCTTTTACCCGCAGCTCCGCCCGCGTGGATGTTGGTTATGGCGACTGAACATAGCCTATGTATGTCCTTTCTCAGGGTCTAATCTACCTCTATTCCAAATTTCATCTAAATCGGTTCAGTGGTTTAAGCGTGAAAGCGTAACATACAGACAGACAGAGTTACTTTCGCATTTATGATATTAATATGGTTTTTTTTTTATACAGCTCACGTCAATTTGACTTCACCTCGCCTGATGTTAAGCTAAAGGCAAAGTCTCGGAAAGAGGGTCACCATCGTAAACATTTACCATGTTAACAGTGGTGGCACTCAGCTTGACGGCCTCATTAGATGCCTTTTCACGCCCCGCTTAAAGGACCCGGGACTGTAGGAAGAAGGAAACACGTGAGCTGGCAGGGAGTTCCAGGTCTTAGTGGTGCGGCATAGGAATGAATCACTGAAACGTAATGCGCATAATGCATAATGCGCATGAAACGTAATAACGCATCGTAAATTTATTATGATTGAGGATTATGATTGACGACTTATTTCTAATATGGAAACTGGTAGGTTAGAAGCTTGGATACTATTTCTGATGCTGACGATTCTAAAATACCCTACCTTGCTAGCCCTTTTCACATGAAAACCTTTTAGTTATATTAATATATAAATTTTGACGAAATATCTTATTGACATACAACATACAACTTAATATAAGTAAAATCTAAATTCTCTTTTTTACCTTTTTTTTATACTAACCTACCACGCATCAATATAAAGTCATTTATAGAGGACAAACAAAATAGTAATTCATTTTTATCTTCGTGGGTAGATAGAGATATAGAATATACATGTCGGCGTTGCCAAGGTTACGGCAATCTAAGAGCTTCTGAATAAAGTACTGTCACACTCACTCAATAATAAGTGCTGCGACGGCTCTCGGCGTTCGCAGCTCTGTGATTGATGACGTGTCGGGAGAGCGGGGGCATAGATTATGAAACAGACGCGATGTTGATATACTTGTATTTTATCCATACTAATATTATAAATGGGAAAGTAACTCTGTCTGTCTGTCTGTCTGTATGTTACGCTTTCACGCTTAAACCACCGAATCGATTTTGATGTATTTTAGTATAGGTGCAGATTAGACCTTAAGAACATAGGCTATGTTTAGTCGCAATAACTGCCATCCACGCGGGCGGAGCCGCAGGGGCCACAGCTCGTTTTTTTATAAATTTTCCTTCTACCCACTTGCATTATTTTATTATCTTAGTATTTTAATCTTCTCGATTGAGCCATTACAAACCTTATAAAATTTTATACAATAACCGGCAAAGTACACTAGATGCCAAAATAATTACGCACCATTCTACACTCTGGGACTTATTTGCTCGACCACCAGTCCTTTGACAAAATTGCCAGCTTATTGCCACTTCAGGATGCTTATTCTGTAAGCTATGTCAGTGTCAATAGGCCGAACGGGATGAATAATATCCTATGTCCGTCTCCTGGTTCTATACTTAATCGCTACTAATTTTTAGGCGAAGCGGCATAGCATTTTAAAACCATTGCGAAACAAGCATTGTGGTTAGATTTACATGAGAAACCTTCATTCATCATCATCATCATCTACATAAAGACATTAGTCCTGATTGCATCCGAGGCCACGGTACCCTCAGAGCTCAGGGTCCGCCTTCCGGCTCTTCCTCCTCCACTTCGCACGATCTTGGGCGTCCAAGGTAGTGAGACCGTTTGCACGCATGTCACCCTCCACGACGCCAAGCCAGCACTTCTTGGGCCTACCCCTTCTGCCGGGACCCGGTACCTTCATTATCTCTACATAATCATATGAATCCAGTGTTTTAGATGGGTGATTCTTTTAAAGGGTAAGAAATAATTAAGTTAGCTTATACTCGTAGGCATTAACTGGCGCCACCCACCGCGTCTACTCTTTGGCCCATCAGGTTCACGCAAGCGATTGATCTATACATTATTAATACATTTCTTTGTCTGTCACCTAATAGCTGCTCGCGATAGCCCACTCCTTCACATTTATCACGTCATTATGATTTTATTGGAATCTTCATGCAAGTACTTTTATACCGACTGTGTATAGCAAAAAGATGGATTATGTATTTGACCTGTGTACGTCAGAATGTATGTTTTGAAGAACTAGTTGAGTTTTTAAAGCATACAAAAATCAACCTAACATTTGTATATACAGGGTGTATTTTTAAAATGGGCCAGTAAGGGCAAGGTACCTTAACCGCAGTAGTTACATTAAAATGTACCTAAGAGACTATCTATTACTTTTTAGGATGCTCTGAACTGCTTTCACAGATTTTGAAAACAATTTGAAAACAGTCAAAAATATAGCACTTTAGATATTGGTCCTAAAATTAATTAATGACATTTGTAAACAAAATAATTTGATCTGAGAGTTCAATGCGAAGTACTAATATGGGTTTTGTGATATCTAAAATAAATGAATTTTAATTTAATATTTAAAATATTGTGGGTATCAAAATTCGCTATTGGACCATTTAAGATATAAGTACTTTTTTTATTGTAAAACAAGATCAAAAATATTATTTATCGTGAATGCATGAACTGCATTCAGCATCATAAAATGTTATGGATAGCCTCCTAAGAACGTTTTGCTAAAAGTTTAGGTACCTGCCCTTACTGTCCCGTCTTAAAAATACGATAAGAATACTTGTACTTATACAGGATAAGTATAATTCTTATCAGGAGGACTGAGGTATATCTTTTTTTTTTTTTTCCACAACATTCTACACAACGCTATCTAGACCCATGGTAAGCTTAATTAGCTTGTGTTATGAAATCTAGAATGCGGATAAACATACTTAGATGCTTATTTTTGTAAAAACGTACATATTATACATAAAAACACTCAGACCAATGCAAATAGCCATATTCATGCACACAAATATTAGTACAGAGCGGGGATCGAACCCGCGCCTCCAGCATGGCAGTCGCGTGCACTACCGCCAGTTACGTCCACTTCTTGAAGAAATAGTTGAGTTTTTAAAGCATGCACTAATCCACCTAACATTTTTATAATACAGGATGTATTTTTCAAATGGGCCAGTAAGGGCTAGGTACTTTAACCGCCGTAGTTACATTAAAATGTACATAAGAGACTCTCCACTACCTACTTTTTGGAATGCACTGAACTGCTTTCACAGATTTTGGAATATTTAACGTCAAAAGCATAGCACTTTACCTATTGATCCTAAAATATTGTGGGCATTAAAATTCTCTATGGTACCTTTTAAGGTATAAGTACTTTTTTTTGTAAAACAGGAACAAAAATTTTCTCCAATATTATTTATCGTGAATGAATGAACTGCATTTGGCATCATAAAAAGTTATGGATAACCACTTAAGAACGTTTTGCTGAACTATACAGGTTTAGGTACCTGCCCTTACTGACCTGTCTTAATTTTTTTCTTTTTTTTTAAAGAAGATTAGAACCGGTGTTACTAATATTCCTTCTGACCCCTCCAACTAAGCTAAATTGCTTGTGCTAGAAGTGGGTTCATGTCGGTAGTGTAATGGTCAGGATTCGAACCCGGGACCTCTCGATCGTATGGCTGATTCCTAAACCACTAAACTACCGACGCTTCTGAATTGAATTACACATGCATAGGTAGTAAGAATTCTTATAGGAAGACTAAGGTATTTATCTTGTTACAGGTTGTGTATAAAGGCGTGTCTCCACCGAATAGATAATAGTGCGTCAGTTCATTTACAAATTACTTCTACGACATAATGTAGTGGCAAACGAGCGTCTCATGAGTCCTGAATGTGTTTAATTACAGGATGGGTCGCCATTAAGGACGTCCTGGTTTAATCCTGGGCTAGGCTTAATGAAGGTTTGAGTCCGCCCACAATTTACGTTACAATGTACTAAGATATATAATGGGCTTTAATTTGGTATAAATTTTCATATATTAACGACTCGTAACTCCGTAAACAGAGTAAGTAGAGGTCTATTAGTATCTATATTTCATCAACTGTGATTATGTCCTGCATTTGTTAGAAATAATTAATGTACGGATGTATCGTATTTTTATAATAAAACAAAAATAAAAACATTGTCAACAACAGTAACATAAAAAAATAAATCCTGCATTTTTAATCTGCCAGCTGACTGTTTTACGAGCTTCGAGCGACAGCCATGCTACGGTGGGTCTACGAGAGAGCTACGGTTCCGCTACGAGACGGGCGAAATATAAAGAAACTCATCAACAGTCGGGCGGCACAAAGTTTTGACAGTAATGGAGGAAGCTACCAACTTGGCGCATATTTTTAATAAGGCGGGGTACACACAACACCATAGAATCCATAATATTATTAATTAAATATTATAAATGCAAAAGTAACTCTCTCTGTCTGTCTATCTATCTTTATGTTTCACGCCTAAACCAGAAAACCGATTTTGACGAAATTTGGAATAAGGGTAGACTAGACCTTGAGAAAGGACATACGCTATGTTTGGTCGCGATAACCGACATCCACGCGGGCGGAGCCACGCGCAAAATCTAGTTTAAAATAAATGAGCTATAGAATCCATTACCATTTCAATTAGTATTCTGTCAAAAAATTATAACAGCAGGCATTCCAGGATAAGTACCTCATTGATAACAATAGGATCACCTATAAATCGAGTGGGAAAATATGAAAAATACATACGAGCCTACCTTATACAGAAATCGTGTGTGTGCATAAAACACATACATAAACATTATATTCACGCCTTGTGGCTTCCACTAGGAGATTTCGACCTGCCTTTTTTTTCAATGTAGGTACAACAAATTTAACAGTATTATGTTTTTCGTGGTCGACCGCAGCCTACCTACATAATTATGTCTCAGGTGTTTAGTGTGTCATTACTATCTCAATATAATAAAGACAATAAAGAAAAAAAAAAATATTCATAACTCACTTTATTATACTGCTTCGTAAAACTTGCTTCTGTGTAGCGAGCTTTACCCTCTACGGTGCTACGTGTTCTACGGCGTAGCCAGTTGAGATCTTTCATTTTCTTTAAATTTCGAAACAGACTATAGACGTACAAGTTTAGCTACGAGTGCTACGACTCTTCGCAATAAATACAACAGTAGCTACGAGACGAGACAAACTATATGACTTATAGTTCTTTATAAGAAAATAAATAACTCGGGTTTCTTTAAATTTCAGTAGATTTTGTTCGTTGTTTCCTGTTTCAACGAATCTTTATCAAGGATGATAACTTTTGGATGTTGCTTTGGTCTTTCAGCCCCATATTCCACAAGATTCTACACAACGCTATCTAGACCCATGGTAAGCTTTTATAGCTTGTGTTATGGAATCTAGAATGCGGATAAACATACTTATATACTTTTTTTTGTAAATACATACATATTATACATAGAAACACCCAGACCAATGCAAATAGCCATATAATATTTGCATTGAGCGGGAATCGAACCCGCGCCTCCTGTGTGGCACGCTACGGAGGCTGTCTGCCATCCTGTGACTCTGTGGGTTGACGAGCGAGGCTCCAGGGCCAGCAGGGCCTAACTAATCAGCCACCATTCTAGCATTATCATATATTATAGTATTTTCACGCCTGAAAATACCTGAAGGAGTAGGCCCAGATGTATTTACTATAATATTTGCTTAAATTTCGTCACGTAATAGAGGGCGAGTCTACTACCAACAAACGGGCACTATGTCATATTCTGCATATTTATTTTTGCATAGAGACCTTAAAGTTCATAACCCACAAGTATAACCTACCAGATATTCACACAATTTACATACCAAAAGTTCCCACTAAATCAGCCAGAAGACATAGCCTGAGAATAACCCGTGCAACAGCAAACACAATCACTGCGCACCACTTTCTTAGTAACCGGGTAGTTCACAATTGGAATAGACTACCCGAGGATGTTATGACTGCCACTTCAGTGAACAATTTCAAAAACAGACTGGCCCACTGGTTACAAACAAACAAACTTACCTAATATCTATGGGTAATAATCAAGTGTAGTGAATAAATGGAACTGTTCTTCAACAAGTGCGAACTGTGACATAGACACATCAGCTCAATGCTGCTCGTCTATAATCAAATCAATAAATAAATAAAAATAAATTTTAATTATTAAGCACTATCTATAATGGTAAATTTCACTCATGAGATGTCAAGGTTATGAGATAAAATCCTATTGATGTGCTCCATATAAAAACACCTAACGAATCAAACAAATTAACCTTCCTTTCTGGCTTTAAAGTGTTGTACAAGCGCATAAGCCGCAAGAACCACTTTACATCAAGTGGGCCGTGTGCTTGTCTGCCACCTAAGTGGTATAAAAATTCAAGCACAAAATCCTCACGACCTAACCACGAAATGTGTAAAAAAAACATTTCGTACTTGTTCAAGGCTCGCTAAAAGTCCCCAATCAGTGTCGAAGGCTGGACCGCCGCGTCGCAAGCCCGTTACACTAATTGTTGATTAATTCAGCACAGCTCGGCTGGCATGGCGCCACTGGCCCCCGGCGGGGGTACAATCAAATTAGAAAAAGACAAAACGTGTTCTACAGATTTGCTTCCCGACAGAGGGAAGTGTTGCTTTTTGATTTTACAAAAGGAAATATTGGTACTGTAGGTTTTTAAGTTTTTTTTATAAAGTACACGTCAATTTTACTTCACCTCGCCTGATGGTAAGCTAAAGGCAAATCTTTGTAAAAGGGTCACCATCGTAAGCATGTATCATGTTAACAGTAGTGGCACTCAGCTTGACGGCCTCATCAGATGCCTTTTCACGCCCCTGAAATATATGACGCCATGAGGTAGTAATCATTCATCAGAGTCTCGCTTGCGCGCTCACCGCTATCGGACGCGCCCTATTCGCGATTGTAGACTAAATAGACGGGCTATGGAATAATGGCGGTATCTACGCGAGTGCTAAAATGTACTAACTGTAACATTGTAATTAACGAAATTCTTGCTTTTGTGTGTAACAAAATAGATGTGATGGATGAAGAAAGCTTAAGCAGAATTTGTGTGAGTGCTTTTACAGAAGAGGATATAACGGAGGCTAAAAGCCTATTGTTTGATTCTGTACCTACAAAGAAGAGAAATATTAAGAGGAAACACGATAAAAAGGCAATACGAGACATTGACGACATAATATGTCTGCTAAAAGAAACGGACCCTGAACTAATTCCAATTTTCGTTGCAAAGGATCTTCAAAAGCTTCCTCCGGTACTGTTTGAACACGTTGATGTCACAAGAATACTCAAGGACTTGTTAAGAATGCAGAACGAAATAAATCAAATTAAGGAACTGTATGCTACTGTACAGCAATTAGATTGCATAAAAAGTGAATTAGAAATACTTAAAGGGCGTGCTGCTGAAAGTGAAAATTACGTAAACATGGTTAATATCAAAAGAGGTGCGTGTGTGGTTTCGGAAGATAATAAATCTAGCAGCTGTGAGTCTATATTTTCTGTTCCTAATAGTCCGTTAATGAATTCTACGCTTGTGGAGGGTAGACAGAATAAACCAACCAGTGGTACAAATTCAAATAACAGCTGCGCGCTTGTAAACACAGCGCGTGCGCATGATAGCGTGATGATTCACCATGTACCAGTGTATAAATCTGTGCATATAGCATCGGAACAAACAGCGGGCAGCGGACACACGGGCGCCGCGAATGTAGCACATATTAGAAAGCATATGACTTTTGCTAATGCCCTGGGAGCTGAAAAAAGGACACCAGTTAATAAAAATGAGGAGTGGATTTTAGTAGAAAAAAGGAAAAGATTTCGTGGAATTAAAGGAAAGGCTGTGGTACAACCAGAAGGGAAGTTTAAGGCTGCTGATATCAAGACACCCATATATATTTCTAACGTGGATAAAAGAGTGTCTAAGGAAGACATAATTACGTATATTAGAGAAAAAACGAATCTCAATTTAATGGTGGAAAAAATGAATATGAAACTGAGTAAAGATTACGACAGCTATAAAGTCTTCATTCCCAAACAGAAGATATTTTTATGAATGAAGAATTTTGGCCAGAAGGTGTGACGTATCGCCGGTTCATACATTTCAGAAAAAATATTAAAGGCACCTTTGAGACACAGAGTACCAACCATATAGCAAGTAAATAATGGATAAGTCTGTTAAATTGCTCAGTTTCAATTGTAGTGGTCTTACATCGTCAGTTGGTTGTATTAGGCGGCTGTGTGTATCAGCTGACATAATCGCCTTGCAAGAGACATGGTTACTGCCGCACGACTTGGACATATTAGGTAACATTCGTGATGATTTTGCGTATACGGGAACTTCGGCCGTCGATACATCGACTGGTATACTTCGCGGTAGACCTTACGGAGGAGTGGCCCTGCTTTGGAGGAAAAAACTATTACCATCGGTAAGTGTTCTACAGTGTAATAGTGTACGGCTTACAGCGATAAAGGTGCGACTTTTAGAACGCGAAATTCTTATATTTTCTGTTTACATGCCGACTGACTCTAATGAAAACCTAACCGAGTTCACAGACTGTTTAAGCGAAATCTGCGCAATTATAGACAATAATAGTGACATTCAGTGTGTATATATGTTAGGAGATTATAATGCTCATAAAAATGAACTGTTTTACTCCGAGCTTATGAAATTTTGCGACGAACAGCGCTGGAGGTGTGCGGATATAGAACTCCTACCGCGCGATTCGTATACATATGTAAGTAATGTGTGGGGGTCTAAACGTTGGCTCGACCACTGCGTAGTCACAGAGGCTGCACGGCGGACGATCACTAGCGCAAAAATATTATATGACTGCTATTGGTCTGACCATTTACCATTGTTAATTGAGTGCAATTTCAAATAAGTTGAACCTAACGTTGTAAGATGTGGTGGGGATCGGAACAATGTGATATAGGGCGACCGAGATTGCGACCAGATAAAATTATATGAGGAATTGTGTCACTCTCGCTTACGAGAAATTGATTTTCCGTCTGAATTTTGTAATTGTGCAGATACAATGTGTAGGGAACCTCAACATAGACTTATATTGGATGAAATGTACAGAAACATAATTTGTATACTCACGGAGTCCGCCGAGCGTAGTGCTATTATTGTTAAGAACAGAAAATATAAATCTTTGATAGGATGGAATAAACATGTACGGAGCGCTCACTGCGAGGCTCGGCTTGCTTTTCAAATGTGGAATTTGTATGGTAGGCCGTCCATGGGACACATTTATGATAAAATGCGTGAAACGCGTAATATATTTAAAACAAAATTAAAATGGTTTCGCAAAAATCAAGAACAAATTAGGTTAGATGTTATTGCAAAAAATCATGAAATAAAAGATTTTGGAAGATTTTGGAAAAATACAAATAAATTGAATCCCAGGCCGAGTCTCCCAGTGAGCGTGGCGGAACTGTGTGACCCCACAGATATAGCTAATCTGTTCATGAATCAATTTAAAGTTGATTCTCCTTTAAAGTCATCCGTTGCAGACGTATCGTCGGGGTTTGATACGAGGGACATTCCTGGTAATATAACTTTTTCTGCCAGAGACATTACCGCATTGATTAAAGACATGGTGAAAGGACGGTCTCCAGGACATGATCACCTTAGTGTTGAGCACCTGCGATACGCCGGGGTACACTTGCCAAGAGTCCTATCTTTGTTTTTTGCGCTGTGCATGAGTCACTCGTACTTGCCGGGTGATCTTATGAAAACGACTGTAGTGCCAATTAAAAAGAACAAAACAGGCGATCCGACGGACCCGGCTAACTATCGTCCGATTTCCTTAGCTACCATTATAGCTAAAGTGCTGGACAGTCTGATTGATACACACATGGCGAGTCGGATTCCACTTCACGACGCTCAATTTGGCTTCAGACCTGGTCTATCAACAGAGACCGCCATTATGTGTCTCAAGCGGACTGTCCAGTACTACGCAGCGAGGAAGACCCCAGTCAACGCGTGTTTCCTTGACCTCTCCAAGGCATTCGACCTGGTGTCATATGACACACTCTGGGAAAAGCTTCGTCAGGAAAGCACCGTTGATGGCTCAGTCATTTCGTTGCTTAAGTACTGGTACAGGAACCAGACGAACAACGTTAAATGGGCGGGAGCACTATCGGATGTGTACGGGTTGCAATGTGGGGTGAGACAGGGGGGGATAACGTCACCGCGTCTGTTCAACTTGTATATTAATCGGCTGATCGTTGAACTCAGCAACACTAAAATCGGTTGTCATATTGACGGAGTAGCTATAAATAATATAAGTTATGCTGACGATATGGTGTTGCTGAGTCCATCGATCAGTGGTCTCAGGCGGCTTCTAAAGTTGTGTGAAGATTACGCGGTGGCTCATGGGCTCAGATATAACGCCAAAAAGAGTGAGCTTCTGGTCTTCAAGGCCGACAACAAATGTTACTCTCACGTGCCTCAAGTCACTATTGGTGATATTCCTTTAACCAGAGTAACTCAATTTAAGTATCTGGGTCACTGGGTCACTGATGATCTAAATGACAACTTAGACATAGAAAGAGAACGCAGGGCGCTGGCTGTCCGAAGCAATATGTTGATCCGTAGATTTGCTCGGTTTACGAAGGACGTCAAAATTACCCTATTTAGGGCCTATTGTCAAACGTTTTATACGTGCAGTCTGTGGGTTGCATATACGCGGAGGGCATACAACGCCCTGCGGGTACAGTACAACAATGCATTCAGGATGTCGGTTGGGCTGCCGCGCTTTTGTAGCGCGTCTGGGATGTTTGCGGAAGCAAGGGTTGATGGCTTTCATGCCATCATTCGCAAACGAAGTGCATCCCTCTTACGGAGAGTACGCGGGAGCTCACACAGCATCCTGAGCGTATTGTGCGATAGGTGGGACTGTCCGATGCTGGGGCACTGGGTACGCCTGCACGTGATGTAGGCAGTGTCCTAGTAGTTTGGTGGTCTCACTTTACCTATTTTATTTTTATTGTTACTAACACTAATATTAAGACTATTGTTACTAACACGTTATGGACCCTGGTCTGAAATAAATGATTTTATTTATTTTATTATTATTTGTCATTCTATTGCCGTCTCACACATCTTGTCCTAGAGTTTTTTTTGAAAGGAGTAAAAACACTTTTACTTTTTTTACCTTGTCCTAGTTGGTCCAGTATTATACTACACACGAAGCCACGTTTTCACAAAAAAAAAGGAGGCGATACCATTTTGTTTTTAAATAAAATACGATGAAAAATCACGTTTCATGGTGAAATAAAAATTTCTTTCAATTCACCGTGAAACGTGATATTTATAACCTTCAACATTACTTCTGAGTCATTAATTACTAAAAAGTGAGCTGTAAACAGTGTTGTCCGACTGCGTAATTAAATACTGCTTGCTTTGATCGATTGATTGAGCTTGAGCGAGCGCGGGTAAAGGTGCGGTTACATTAAGATCGTCAGCTGATTTATCCAGATTTTGAACAATTTAAAGTACTGAAATGTGTTCTAACGAAAGTAGAGTCATGTATTGAGTTCGACCATGATCAGAGAATCATTGACCACCCATTTCACGCGGATACACGGGTCACCACATGAACGAATAATACGAAGTATCCCTGTGTTGCGGCGGCCATCACACTATTGCGCATATGTATATACATAATACCTTATACATAGATTTCGCAAACTACGTCGAATCTTCTCTTCTCTCCTACCGTAATGTCTGAAAAGTGCATCCTACCTGTTATGACTTACGGTACCGAAATGTGGACACTGATGGTAGGGCTAGTCCATAACTTAAAAGTCGCGCAACGGGCTATGAAGCGAGCTATGCTTGGAGTTTCTCTGAAGGATAGTATTCGAAATAAGGTCATCCGACACAGAACCAAAGTTACCGACATAGCTCGCAGAATAAGCAAGCTCAAGTGGCAATGGGTTGGCCACGTCTGTGGAAGATCACCGATGGCCGTTGGAGTAGAGTCCTAGAGTGGAGACCGCGAGAAGGCAAACGGAAGGTAGGATACCCCCTAGCCAGATGGACTGACGACTTGAAAAAGGTGGCTGGGACAGACTGGATTCGAAAGACTGAGGATCTGGTCGAATGGCGCACATTGGGAGAGGACTATGTCCAGCAGTGGACTGCGGTGGGCTAGTTGATTGATCCATTGACTTGATAACAATATTTAGTTGAAATTTTTAGTTATTTAAGTAATAGTAGAGTGAAGTTAAGGATAAGAAGGTAAATTAAGTTTGTTCTAATCATCAGTTCTATCATAGCGTTAGTCCTGACTGCATCCATAGATTATACTTTGGAATCCGGGGCCGGTGCCGGAAGTCTTAGTTATTTTACAATTTTTTTTTATACCGGACACGTCAATTTGACTTCACCTCGCCTGATGTTAAGCTAAAGGCAAAGTCTCGGAAAGAGGGTCACCATCGTAAACATTTACCATGTTTACAGTGGTGGCACTCAGCTTGACGGCCTCATTAGATGCCTTTTCACGCCCCGCTTAAAGGAGCCGGGACTGTACCAAGCAGAAAACACGTGAGCTGGCAGGGAGTTCCAGGTCTTAGTGGTGCGGCATAGAAATGAGTCACTGAAGCACTTGGTTCTAACTTCTGGTTTTAGGTTCTAGTTTCGATATTAATATTCTGTAAAAAACCTAAAAGTTACAGTCATTCATTTCAGTAATCTAGCATCTTTTAGGCCAGTTTATTTTTCTACCTTAATATTTTTCTCATATAATCATATTAAACATAGTAACTCTCTAACTCTCTAACTCTCCAAGGGCATATGCGTGCTGGACAGACTCTGTAAGCCTCTCACAGGACTGATTAATATAAAGAGAAATTCATGTATTACAAATTTTGCTAGCTCTTATGTTACTTAAGTTATATTTATTGATAGAATACCATTTGCAACTAATTATATCCGTTTTTATATTATTACTAACTTTTGCCCGCGGCTTCGCCCGCATGCATGTCGGTTATCGCGACAAAACATTCTTCTCAACATAATTCTAACTTTGAAAATGACGAACTTTCCATACAAACGTTTATCCCCCATTTTACCCTCTTAGTAGTTAAATTTTGAAAAATATTGATACACGCGTTCATTTATTTCTTAAAAGACACAGTTTTATGAAATTTAGTGCATCTAGCTCTGAAAATGACGGACTTTCATACAAACGTCCATCTCTTATCTTACCCCTTTAGTAGCAGAATTTTCAAAAATCCTTTCTTAGTGGATGCTTACATCATAAAATGCAGAGACACGTTCAAAATTTCAAGTTTGTAGGTCCAGCGGTTTAGGCTCTGCGTTGATGAATCGGTCAGTCAGTCGGGACTAGTAATTTTATATGAATAGATTTATTTGGTCAATGAACAATTCCTACATTGTAACTGATTTGGTAAAAAACATCACGATAAAATCTATTCAAAACTAGTGTTGCTTCAATGAGTAATTTTCAAGTAAAATTCCGACAATATCAAGTTATGTTTGGTTCTCCTGACACTCCTTGTGACTAATTAATCGACATTGACGTGACGACAAAGGGGGCTAATGGCGGCGAGTCTTCCATCGAATTTCTTATTGTAAAAGTTCTTTTGTGTAGGAGAGCCTTTAAGTCCACAGTGCTCTCTAAATCGATGACTTACTGCTTCTCAAAGGGGAGGGGTATTATGCAAAACTGTTCGGCGTTTTAGGACGCGTTCTGACGTGGCAAATATTCTGTCACTATTATTGATGGGACTGGTTCTTTGTTAGGGTGTGCAGCGGGCACCTAAAGATGGTACTAAACTTCTGTTGTCTTCATATTTTTGGGTGTCAGGATGTCAACCCTTACATTTGGTATTATAACAATCATTTTGTGCTTCTCAGTCTATCTCCAATATTTTTCTTTCAAAAAGAGTACTAGTAGGTACTAGTAATTTGAAATTACCAGAATATCTGTGCAACTATGCTAAATTGCTTGTGTGACGAACGGCTTCATGTAAATTGATTCAAATCCGAATCCTATCGCTTCAAGAGCTTACTCCTCAACTACTAAGTTCGCAAGAATGAAGCTACCGATTATTTTCTTCATGGCATGTAGAACAACGGGAACAGAAGGCAATTCATCGTTGGATTCACACAGAGTCACTGCACTTTATCCTTATTCCGCCGGTTGTATCCATTTTTTCCACTCTTAGTAACCCATGTCCACATAAGAGCAAGTTATGAGACTATCAGCCACAATTGAACTGCTTGCTGCGTCAGCAGCTTTATTAGAAGGGCTTCCGAATTTAAAATATTCAGTCTTGTGTCGTCCCAGTGAATAATTCAGGGGCCTCTTATAACACGCGATTGTTGTTGGTTCACTAAATCAATCTTGATTAATGAACGTTCATGCCGCTGAATTAATGGACGCTATTCTTCTCAATATTTACATTTAAAAACTTTGAATTATAGTTCCATTCATAATCAGTTTATTTAAATAGCTTACGGTGTATAGTTATTGAAGAAGACGTTGGATTTGAAAAAGGTTGTTCATATTTAACTGCACTTAAAAAAATCGTATGACGCGCAACACGAAAATACATTGAAGTGGTAAACTATGCCATCTCTAGATAGATAGATAGATAAATCTTTATTGTACACCAGTAATACAGTAAATGTATGGACAATACATGGCATTATGTACAAATGGCGGCCTTATCGCTAAGAGCGATCTCTTACTCAATGGACATGTTTTTAACATTAACACAGTAATAACTATGGGTAGTTATTAGTGTAGCCATAAACACATACACACATACACACACACACACACACACACACACACACACACACACACACACACACACACACACACACACACACACACACACACACACACACACACCACATACACATATATATTCATAGATACACCCATATAAACAAGATGAATATCTACCTATATGTAGAGCATGCACATACCCACTCAAAATCACATGATAAGTTAACTAAGAACCCTCTCTACCCTCTCTACCCTCTCTACCTCTCTAGCCTGGTTAATGTTCTGATGAACTCTTCCAATTAGTCCCATCATTCCTTACCTCCACAGGACAACACGTACAGGTGTTAGATGTCACCCGCATACGGTGCAGAATATTTCATCAAGAACCAAACGGTTCAGTATTCTTTCCCTTGCCGCACCTTTAAGACCTGGAACTCCCTGCCAGCTCACGTGTTTCCGTCTTCTTGAAGTTCCAGGGGCTTAAAGCGGGGCGTGAAAAAACATCTGATAAAACCATTGAGCTAAGTAAAAAACAAAAAAAAATGTCTAACTACTTTAATTTTATGTTAAATGGTAGAACCTAAAGACCCATGACGGCAGCGTGAAGTGAGGGATTCACGCACCCCCCCCCCCCCCCTAAGAAGCAGGATAACACCCGAACCCCCATAGACGCGGGATAGCACCCGAACCACCTCCAAGGCGAGGCCGCAATTATAGCCGTAGGTCTGATGGGAGTCCTGGGACATCCTTCCGAGGGCTTACCCGGGGCTCCCATCCATAGGCTTCTGGGCGTTACCGTGGGGGTTTTTAGTCGGTAGGAGTCCGGCATAACATCCTTGAAGGATTATCCCACACGGTTAAAAAAAAAAAGAACCTAAACACTCCCATTTAGTGTTTTGGTCCTAAGAATCCACAATCAACTAATCCCATTGATACATGTCGCTTGACCCGAGAAGGTTTATCACAACTTATTTATACCCATAGCTATGTGGAATAACACCAACTCATCCGTACACTCCCTCGGCTGAGTCAGTGCACAGGGAGATAACGCTGAGCGGGAATTATCCGGGGGAAGTCGGGAGGAAAATATAATATACCGCTTTTACGAGATTATATGGGCTTGGGTGACCTTGAACCACCTTTGTAAGGACACAAACTGAGTTAAATTGATATGTAACTACATTAAGTAAAGCCAACGAGACAAGAGAAAAAAGGTAAGCAAAGCGACCATTACTGAGTTATGTTGCGATAACCAGCGATTATTTTCTCTGTCCTTGTCGCACATGTCACACGTTAGCGACAGCTGTCGTAGCGTGTTTTGTAGTACAGGAAAGCTGTCGGCACAGCGGTTCTAAACTATCAGCTCCGCCATCGTATGAGCAAGACAGCCTCTGTGGCGTGGCGGTAGTGCACGCGACTGCCACCCAGGTGGCGCGGGTTCGATTCCCGGTCAGTGCAAATATTTGTAGAATGTTGTGGAATAAAAAAAAAATTCATTCCTGTCTAGAATGAGTTTGAAGTAATACGTAATAAGTTTCAAATAAAAATGTTTGGAATCGCTAAAACTTTTTTTTAACTTTTTTCTCTCGTTTCGTTGGCTATAATCTGAAAACCTTTAATCTGAATTAATCTGAAATCAATAGATGTCCTGCAACATGATCATTTACAATAAGTTTTTATCATCGTCATGATTTGACAGCATCTACAATCAATCATTTAACCTATTGCAGTCCATTGCTGGACATAGACCTCTCCCAATGTGCGCCATTGCTCCCAATCCTCCACCTTCCACACCCAATCTCTTCCTGTCAACTTTTTCAGTCCATCTGGCTATGGAGCGGCTATGGGGCACCTTGTGTTTGCCTTGGTAAATCTAGAATGAAGTTCTTTAATATTCCATTATTTTCCTCTTCAGGTACGAAACCTTAAAAATTAAAATTATTTTAAAATAGTCACAGGTGTACTTAATATTCACTGCTCTACCTTCAAAGACATACACAAGCAAGTAAGCTATTTATGACATGAAATGAAACCGACTAACACAAATGAGAGCACACAATTTCCAACAGGAAGACATAAATCCCAAGTCGCGAACTACAATAAAAGTTAGACGGCTGACAAGTATAGCAATAACATAGGTAGTTCCACAACTCTCGGCTCCTCTAGTTGCGAGAAGTTGCTACTCGCCGAGACTCACGTACCGTCAGTCTGTACGTCTCACTTTAGTGGCACTCAACTTGCCATCTATATAATAAAATGATAGATAGAAATTGGTGTAGGATGTTGACCCTGCTTTGTGGGAATTAAGGAATGATTTCTGCGAGAGATATGCTTTTGGCAATCTCACCTTCGGCAACCAAGGACACAAGACGGCGTGCGTTTTGATCGATTCGAGTCCGACATAACCGGCTCCACCGGCTCCGTGGGGGTGGTATCCGTGGGGATTTTTCGCACGATAAAAAATAAGGTACGATTTCGAAAGTGACATAATGTGTATGACAACTGAAAATGCACGCAGTAATACATTGCGGCAATGGTCTCCTTTATCCGTATCGATGTATAACAAGTAATGTATCAGTAGTCGTGTGCTGTTGACTTCAGAATCATACCTAGGGTGATATTTTATTCACAGATTCGTTTAGATAACATGTGACTTGGACATTTTAGTTGGATGGATATTTTTCTCTTCGTGTTTCTTTAATTTGATTCTTAGTATAGTATTACTGGATATAAATCTGTTAGCTAAGAAACGTCTGTGTTATCAGGCCGAGTAGGCAACAAAATAAAGTAACAAACGAATACCCGGCCTTTATGATTACAAACGGCCATGCTCATTTTTACTCGAGTACCAGAATATGTTATTATGTGTACAATACCCAAGAATAGCAGGTTGCCTTATTCTGAGATACGAGGGCTTCCAAGCATCGTCAAACAAGTCTACCTCCCTCCTTGTCGAACCTGCTTCTATTGGTGTGATGGGCAGTCTTACATTATTTGTCCTCTGGCGGCCATTATGATCTATGTTTTTTTATACCACTTAGGTGGCAGACAAGCTGATGGAAAGTGGTTACCGCGGCCTATGGACGTATGCAACACCAGGGGCGTTACATTCGCGCTGCCTACCCTGAAGAAACCCTCTAATGCCCTTCTTGAAGAACCCCATATTGTAGTCGCTTGGGAAAACCACGGCAGGGAGTTCATTCCACAGCTCGAGCGTGCGTGGGATGAAGTTCCTTTCATACCGCACGGTGCGCATATGTATTCTTATCTCTGTATATGGATGATATGTTCCAGTAGACCTAGTAGCGCTAAATAGATCAGTTAGTCTAACTGCAATACTTCGATGTCACCATGTAGTTTAGGAAGTCACACTGGAAAATTTGACCTGGAAAATTAACCGGGATTGTGTTGATGATTTTTTTTACTTGTTTTTTTTTACATGAACGTTCCAATCCCACAGAATACCAATAAGAAATAGTGACTTTCTGCACAGAAGAACTGTAGATATTCTTAAGGGGCAAAACTGAATAGATTTATAAAGTCAATCTATTCAAGGTACCATTCCCTATTGTATGAAAGACTAGCCTAGTTACAGCTAGGCTCGGCCCGACCATTCTCCGCTCAAGCGCTCTCCAAGCGCTTTACGATCGCTATAAAATCTCATAAAGATTCTACTTTATAACAATGTCTTACCGTTAGCGGCGAGCGGCGAGCGCGTAGCGGGCAGCGAGTTCAGAGTGATAATATTTAAGTAATAAGCTTTGATTTTTAAACAATGATTTACAATAAATAATCAGAATACTTTGATAATATCTTCAATATAAATATTTGCTTATTCTCTTATGAGTATCGATAACTGAGCCACGCTACCCTTCAGTAAAACAAAGTTCCCGTATCAAATATCTGTCGCGTATATTATAAGCACTCTCATAACTGAAACTCTGATGGTAGATATAGTTATTCATTAGAAGCCAAATCATTAAAAAAAGCTTGGAAATGAACGACAAAGAGATCAAGACGTTTTCCATTAAGATAAAAACACTAAATTCATATCATTGGTACGCAGAATATATATTTATACGTTAGGTTAACATGCCTGCTAATTCTGGCTTGTATTTTCAGGCTGTAGCAGCATCATCAAGCCTCTGGCTAGATCATACCTAACCACAAACAGTTAAACGTGAAATACGGCACTTCTTATACCCGCTCACTCGCGCGCAGTATGACCAACGCCTAATAATCTGGCGTGTAATAAAGTTCAGCGTCATAGAAGCACAAAGGCGTTGTATGGCGCTTCACATCAAGTGCTCCGTGATGAAATACTAAACTTAACACCACATGCTTGCTCGTCGATATTTTGTCACATATTTATATTATATCGCTAGCACTCGAAACGTGCAAGTTCGCAAAAAAGGTTTAATGATAGTATAGGAAGCTCTTGAAGTGTATGTGACGTTGTTACTGCCTACCCTGCCTGGAGGGAAATGGGCGAATTTGTATGTTAATAATATTCTAAATGTAGGTATATTGAAAGATGCTACTTTTCGCGCGTGTGTCAGCAGAAGAAGGTAATTCGTAAGGTTTTAAATTTAAGTGTAAGTGCGGAGAGCAGTGGTAGTGAGGACAGCGGTCGAGACGTCTTTTATGTTAATACTATAGATGGTAACCGTAAACTATGTAAGTCATATAACGAATGGGTTGAAATTATGCAATGTCGAGGAATAAATGTAGTGTTAAAAATAGATACAGGTTCTATGATAAATGTTATCTCTAAACAGGATTATATGAACTTAGGTTATTCGATTGTGAACCTTAAGCCGTTTACAAAGCGTGTACATTCGTTTACAGGTAATCGATTGCCAATTCTAGGTATTGATGAGTTACCGCTTGTCTACGATAACAAGCATTATCTGTTTTCTTTTGTGGTGGCTGATTTAAATTGTCAGAATGTACTCGGTTTGGAAAGCTGCATTGCGCTGGGGTTAATTAATCAAATAAATACAATAAATATTGAACAATTCTCTGATTTGTTTAAAGGTCTTGGAAAGTTACCTGGAAAATATAGCATTGTAATAGATAAAAGTGTACAGCCCGTTGTTTGCCCTGTTAGAAAAATCCCATTAGGACTTAAGAGTAAATTGATTGATGAATTACGTAGAATGGAAGGGTTAGGTGTGATTAGGAAGGTGACACACCCGACCGATTGGGTTAATGCAATTGTTCTAGTCGCGAAAAAGGATGACAGCATTCGTGTATGTCTAGACCCGCGACCTTTGAACCGTGCGGTCCGGCGCGCGCAGTATACGCTGCCGACTGTACCTGAACTGGCGGCGCGTTTGCGTGGTGCTACGGTGTTTAGTGTACTAGACGCCCGGTGTGGGTTTTGGATGGTCGAAATAGATGATGCCAGCGCTGATCTATGCACGTTCAGCACACCAATAGGTAGGTACCAGTATTTACGCTTACCCTACGGGATCAATTGTGCGCCTGAGGTTTTCCACGCGAAACTTAGACAACACCTAGAAGATCTAGACGGAGTCGAGTCATTCATTGATGACATCATTGTCTGGGGAAGCACAGTACACGAACATGACCGTAGGCTAAAGTGTCTTTTACACCGTGCAAGGGATGTAGGTATTAGGTTCAATTGTGAAAAGTGTAAATTCGGTGTATCGGAAATCACATATCTGGGTCACAAGTTCGATATGAATGGTATGCGACCAGATGACACTAAAATTAAAGCCATTACCGAGATGCCTTATCCAAGTGATAGGAAGGCTCTCGAAAGATTTTTAGGCATGGTTAATTATCTAGCGAAATTTATTCAAAACTATTCTGAGAGTGTGAATGTCTTAAGAACACTTTTAAAAAAGGAGTCGCTGTGGTCATGGGAATCGCAGCATTCTGAGGCTGTTGACAATTTAAAACTTAAGTTGAGCAGCGCACCAGTACTGGCACTTTATAGCGAAAGCATACCGATAGTGGTTTCGGTAGACGCGTCCAGCGTGGCACTGGGCGCGGTGCTGCTGCAGGACGGGCGGCCGGTTGAGTTTGCCTCGCTTACCCTGACCGAGACTCAAACCAGGTACGCTCATATAGAAAAGGAAATGCTGGCCATAGTGTTCGGACTAGAAAGGTTTAGGCAATACCTATGTGTATGGTCGAGCCGACGTCACCGTTCAAACGGACCATAAGCCACTTGAGGCTTTATTCGGTAAACCCTTAGCCTCGGTTCCAGCCCGACTGCAGAGAATGATGCTAAGAGTGCAAGGGTATGATTTTAAAGTAGTATACACTCCGGGTAAATATATGTATATAGCCGACACGTTGTCCCGAGCGCCTCTTAATGAGATGATGCACGACCGAGTGTCTGTCGAAGTCGAAACACAAACATGTTTTTTAATAAAACATATGCCATATAGCGATAAGAAAATTACGGCTATTAGAAAAGAAACGAAAATAGATAGTCAATGTAAGTGGTTAGTTAGGTACATAACTAACGGCTGGCCAAAGCATAAAAGTGATGTTAATGATAAAGTGAATCATTTTTGGCCTTACCGGGAGCAGCTTCATTACGTTGATGGGATTATTTTAAAAGGTGAGCGCGTTTTTATTCCGTGTGCTTTGAGAGATGATATGTTGGCGCGCGTGCACGAGGGACATTTAGGTATCGAGCGCTGGGCGCGGCGCGCGCGCGAGGTCATGTTCTGGCCGGGGCTGTGCGCGGACGTGGAGCGCCTGGCGCGGCGCTGCCACTCGCCCCCGCGCCGGCAGCCTTTGTTGCAGCACACTGTTCCTCCGTTACCATGGCACAAACTAGCTTCTGATATATTTCAATACAAAAGAAAAAGTTACATAATATTGGTGGATTATTTTTCTAATTATGTTGTAGTGGGGCAATTAGCAAATATTAATTCTAAAAATGTGATTAATTTCATGAAAGAACAGTTCGCTCGACACGGTATACCTACTGAGTTAGTTACTGATAACGGTCCGGCGTATAGCTCTCAGGAGTTTAATCACTTCATGCGTGATTGGGAAATAGGACACGAGACGTCTTCTCCGCATTACCCCCAGTCTAATGGGAAGAGTGAAAGAACCGTTCAGACAATTAAAAATATGCTAAAGAAATGTATAGATTCCGGTCAGGATTTCTTTATTGCCTTATTGAATTTTAGGGCTACGCCACGAAACGGGTTAGATTCACCTGCACAAATTTTAATGGGTAGACGTTTGAACACAAAGCTACCTATAAGCTCAGAGTTATTATATGAGAAAACCGACAATGATAGAAACTATGAGGCGTTAATGGCTAACAGAGATCGTATTAAAAAACATTACGATAAGTCGGCGACGCCGCTCAAACACCTATCACCTGGTGATAAGGCTACTTTAATCACCAATGGCGCTAGGAAACCAGTTTCAATAGTAGCCCACGCATCTCAACCACGCTCCTATATCGTGGAAGATGAGGTGGGCAGACATTATAGGCGTACCCGTAGTCAGTTGGTAGGTCGCTCAGCTGAACCTGTGGCTAGTGTTGACAAGTTTTCAAGGCGAACTGTTAGTTCATCTGGCTTTGTCAACACTGAAACGTTACGCATGAGTGTTCGACGGCGTAAACGATCATCAGTGATGGAGCAGCAAAAGGTAGTTTTAGCTCGCGATAGTGGCAGTATCTCTTTGCCACAAACCTCTCAGAAGGCTAGTGGCAGTCAGTCATTGCCACTAGACGTCAGTGGCAATCTCGACCCTCCAAATGGAAGCAGCAGTGACCAAGCACCGTCGCCACCTGCAGTACCTATCACCAGGTCTGCTGAGAGAACTGCACGAATGCTTAATCAGATGCTTTTGGATATTGACTAAATAAGTATAGTGTACCTACACTTCCCTGCTTAACCCTTCTCGTCTAGGTACTAGTTAGTATGTAGGTATATAACATTGTTACACATTTAAAACAAAAGCAGCCACGCTTACCCATATCATAATAGGTATATATTATTAAGACACGAGTGTTTAAGTTAAAGAAAAAAAAAAAAAAAAAAACATTGTTCATAAAAATATAAATATCATTGTTATTATTAAACTATGTGGACCTACTTAAGACTTAGTTTAAACGGTTGATATCCAATCTTTTGTAGATTCTAGTTTATATTAGTTAGAATTTTATTTTGTTTTCTTTGAAGGGAGGAGATGTAGTATATTAAGTCAGCTAAATACCGTCAGGTATATTCATGTATATGTGGGTATTGGTAAATAAATCAGTATTGAACCAACTTACGTGTGTTTCACTACAGATACCTACAGTATTCTACACTACATAAGAATATTTTTAACCCCCGACGCAAAAACGACGGGGTGTTATAAGTTTGACGTGTCTGTGTGTGTGTGTGTGTGTGTGTGTGTGTGTCTGTCTGTGGCATCGTAGCACCCAAACGGATGAACCGATTTGGATGTAGTTTTTTTTGTTTGAAAGGTATATTAGTCGGGAGTGTTCTTAGCTATGTTTGAAAAAAATCGGTCCAAGATGGCCGCCGCCACAACATGTCGGAATACATATTTCTTCATAACTCCCTCAATATGGGTATCAAATGAAAGAGCTTGACTAGTAGATCACTTTAAAAAGTATAAAATAAAAATTAAATTAAAAATTTAAAAAACCCCCGTCACAAAAAACACTTTAAAAAAATTTAAAATAAATGGAGTTTGCCTTTTAACTTTAACGGTTGCCATGTCGGGGGACCTTGAATTGTTCCGATAATATAACGGAGTGCTTAACCAGTTAGGGTCCCCCGACATGGCAACCGTTAAAGTTAAAAGGCAAACTCCATTTATTTTAAATTTTTTTAAAGTGTTTTTTGTGACGGGGGTTTTTTAATAGATATACTTAATATCCTACATAGCATTTTCTAAAACTAAACTAAGCATATTTTGTAATATGGATTCTAGAACTTTTTTTTTCATCAGTCAATTTTACTTCACCTCGTCTGATGGTAAGCTAAAGGCCAAGTCTCGAAAAGACGGTCACCATCGTAACTATGTACCATGTTAACAGTGGTGGCACTCAGCTTGACGGCCTCATCAGATGCCTTTTCACGCCTCACATAAAGGACCCGGGACTGTAGAAAGAAGGAAACACGTGAGCTGGCAGGGAGTTCCAGGTCTTAATGATGCGGCATAGGAATGAGTGGAGTGGAGATAGGAAGGAGAGGACGTGAATAGTTATAAATGTAAATCTTATATTGTCTTTGATGCAATGAGACTGTGTGACCAACTCCGAATTGGAAATCCTACCCAATTTAAGCAAAAAAGAAATCCTATGTAGTGCAATATCTTCATTTCCTCATATTGGAGATAGATTTTAACAGCAAACTTAACGCCATTCAACGTGTCATATTGTACTTTGTAGTAACTCAGTAAGTCTGCAAGTTTACTGATGTACATGTAGACACAAACGTGCTGAAAAGTATATTTGATGTATCCACCTTCTAAATGGGAGAGTGCACCCTTTTAGCGAGTGTGGTGCCAGTGCTAGCGGAGCGCAAAATAATGAAATCAATAAAATTTTGAAGCAAATAATATGCAAGTCGGATGTACAAATTGAAGAGCAATACTTGGTCATAGTATTCCCCATAGAAATGATTTTTTCAGTAGGATTAGAAAGAGACTTGTCGTGGGTTTGACTTCCGTCACGGAAGTTGTATTTTTCGATTATTATTAGATCCGAAAGAAACGAGTAATATATATTTTATGTAATGTTTTCATTATTATGGATTCATTTATTGAAATATGTACAATATATAAATAATTGATGGCCAGAAGGCTGGTTATTGCCATGCACAGAGGTAAAGCATTGGTCTGGGTATTTCTATGTATAATATGTATGTAGGTATTTACAAAAAAGTATCTAAGTATGTTTATCCGCATTCTAGATTCCATAACACAAGCTAATTAAGGTTACCGTGGGTCTAGATAGCGTTGTGTAGAATGTTGTGAAATATTTGTGGAATTATTAGTATCTTTATTTTTTTACATCTATTTGTTATGCATTATATTTATTCAATATTCCTATAATACAGAAAACACTGTAATAAGTATTACATATTATAAGAGCCGAATACAGCTACTTGTAGACCCCGGACTCGGATATGACCGGAACTAAACGCAAGGACAGAGATGACGATGAAGACTAATAGTTCTAAAAATGTTTTATACACTTAAACTTCATATGACATTAATTATGTGTATTACCGCTTCCACTGTGGCCGCACCTCGCCCATCAGCGCCAGATCCATCGCTTCGTAAAATATCGAGTGCGAGATATGACAGCTTCGGAAACAGGCCTGCGTTTGATAGACCTTCGCCCCCGCGCCCCGCACCCTGCGACCTTAGGGCGGTGGCACACTCGCTCGTAATGCTGTTCTTCGGATTTTGGAAATAAATCTAATTTTTTAACATAATTGCATAAGGTGCTAATTACAAAAATATCACACGCACACCTACCGACTTAGCTATACTGACCGGCTATCTCTTTCAAGATGGCCCCGTTCGGGTGTGCGGCATCTAGCCCCCGGGTTTAGGAAGGTACGGAGCGCACTTCTGCTAGGATGACAGGTGTCTCCACTCGTTACCCCCAGGCCCGCGCTCTTGCTTTACTGCGACCTCCAATGCCAAAGTAGCGGGCTGCGCGGGCCAAGAGTTTCCTATTGACCCGCGCCACCTTTTTCTCCATGAGTAAGACTTGCTGGTAGAAGGAGACGGGGGCAGTCCAAACGCTCGGGTATTGTACCATCGCATCGCCACCGTGAGCAAGGTGGCGAACGTGATAACTCCCACTCCTAGGGCCGCCACTTCGACTCGCCTCAGCGACTCCTACACCGAGCGTGTCAGGTTTTCGCTCGCATTGCAGTGATGGCACTCGGACATTGTGTCCTTTTGGATCCGACTTAGATAATACCTGAAGCACCCGTGCCTGGTGATCTCTAGCGTCAGCCGGTACGAGAGGTTACTCCCCATTCCGGGGGTGAGTCCCCCGGAATGGAGTCCGACATAACCTCCCCTTCCGTATCCGGCAGGGGAGGGATCCGAGGGGATTTCCGCACGAAAAAGAAAAGGTACGAGAGGTTACCGTGTGACCTCTCTAACCATTTCCGCATGATGGGATCATTGCTATACTAAAACGTATCTGTAATGTTACCCGTTTGTGTACAACTGCCTTTATATCTGCCCTATCTATGTGTATATCCCTATATAGTATATACGTATCTTTAAATATAATATCGAGGTCTGTTGAGGACACTCGGACAATACGTATTGTGATATATTTGATTTGGTCGCAAAGTGAGTTAGGGTAGGTCCGCATAGTGTCGGATTACTTGCTATAGTGAAACTGACCAATACTTCTCGGGGTAAATAATAATGAATTTTTCATCCCACCATCTCGAAAAGAGTATTTTTAATCTTCAATATCTGAGTGGAAAAGCCGTTTTTATTCTCTAGAGGATAAAGTAAATTGAATTTAGAACATCGTGTGCACTAAGTTTGTGAATTAAAAAAAACATTAAACCTATTTACTGCTACCTCTATGGTGCCGAATATATCATACAACTTTTTTTCAATTTGTTAAAAACTCAGACTCGGAACCTTCTTGGTGTTCTTTTTTCTTTTTTCTATTGAAATAAAAGTGTACCTATCTTGTGATTGTAAACGTTTTTTTTTTGCATTTAGTCATTTCCTCGCTGAGGTGGAATGAAAAGTTACGTGTTGCACTCGAGTGCAAAGATTTTTCACCTCGTGCTCTTTTGATTCTCGGTCATCAAAATTGAACACGCGGTTAAAAAGCAACTTTGCACTCTTATATAACAAATAACTATTATACCTCACTACGATTTTAGTGTATTTTTAAAGGGTGTCTTAGTAAGAGGGCACTTTTTCATTATCTTTTCATACATTCAAAATAAATACAAGTATTTTATGACAGAATTGTGATATTTTTATTGTATTGTATAGAAGACATGTTCCGATTAAGTATGGAATATAATATCCGGCAAATGACATCCACGGCTCAACGAATTGTTTCGGGTTTATTCACATAAACCCGAGATTACGAGAAACCCCAAAGAAAAAATCGCGCGGCGTTAAATCGCACGATCTCGGTGGCCAGTTGACGTTAGAATTTTGTGAGATAATGTGCTATTGCTGCCACACCGCGCATAAAACAATCGACTTATTGCAGCAACGATTTCCAGAACATATTAGTAAGCCACGAAGATGAAAGGAAGAAAAAGAAAAGAAAATATTTTTATTATGACATGCTGCAGCACACCAAACTTATCTTACCTAATTTACAATTTTTATACAAATCCATCTTAAAACTAATTATTATTTCATAGAATTTTGTATTGGCAACACTGACCATTATTCCCATTAAGTTCCCATTTTTCTGCAAATATAATATAAATTACATAACTATAACTGGATCTGTGAACTGATATCTATGACTATTGACATCACACCATTGTTATGTAAGACCTTCGACACCTAAAAAATGCCGGCGGAGTTTCTTCGCCACGTGTCGAACCGGTAGTCCATTTGCTAACCTATTTTTAAATGTTTTTATTTATATTTCAACGTTTTGTAAATTCCGTTTGAAAGGTCTATACAGAATAAATGATTTTTTGACTTTAACAAGCCATACTCAGGTACAAGTAGGTACCTATATTGGTAACTGGTCTTTATTTATAAACTTGCTGACTCGGTGAACTTCGTACCGCCAAGTTTATGCCGCCCACGTGGCGTCAGATCCCGTTCCCACTGCACTCCTACATATAAACCTTCCTCTTGAATCACTCTATCTATTAAAAAAACCGTTTCAAAATCCGTTGCGTAGTTTTAAAGATTTAAGCATACATAGTGATACGGGGCCCTACCGGGTCAAGGATGAAGAAAACGATTGGTACGAGATCTACAACTTTAATCCGTAGGTCCTGCTTTACAATAATAAAAATACTCTAATTCAAGGTCGAGTGTCGGTTCGGGTACAAGTTCACGTCACTATAAACGGCAGGCTGAGTAATGTACTCAACTTGGGGTTCCGGGCTGGCCCCGTGCGAGTGTGACGTTGTCTTCCCCTCAAGGTCACCAGGCTTCGCAGCTGCTAGTTCGGTCCGCGGGGTCGTCGCCAAGGCCGTCTTCAAGACGGTACGGAGCGGGCAGGCAACCTCAGCTGGTTCGGAGGCGGGCCGGTACGGTGCGGTGCTGATATTATAGCCGGTATGAAGTGGACCGGTATTCCAGCCGGTACCAAGTTCTGGGGAGACAACCACACAATTAGGCACTGGTGCGTGAACCCAATGCAACAGCGCCGGGCCCCAACGTATAATTTTCTACATGGGCCCTAAGGTCGGCGGCGCTGTACAATGGTAGGTACACATAACACATAAAATAAACAATAAAACAAAGAAATAAAACTGGATTGTTTCGGAATTCATAATCGTAAGTATCTATCGTAAGTACGTCTGTAATCCCGTTAACCACGGTTCAATCAACCATAAACAAATGATTCAGTAATAATTAAGCTATAATACATATATATGCTGAACCGTGGATTTAAAACGAGATTAAAATTCGACAATTTACATATTTTCAAAATGTGGGTATCCGTAGAAAATTATGGCGAGATATACACCGTGTTGATTTTTCTCTTAGAATACGAACAATCAAACATTACAACTAATTGAATAGTTCTTAAGCAATTACTATATTCGGCTGTCTGTCGACATGTATACTCGCGACATATATTATGGACACACTTCATACAATAACTTTCTTACAACATTTTAACGATTACGATGTTAATCACAATTTACTTTAAATTTAATTTAATTACATTTACACAAAGACAAACTACATCTAGGTAACTACCGAACTCCCGACCGCAGGTAGGCAAGTACTAAAAATGAGCTAGCATCACGCTTAGCTCCTAAGGGCTAAGCAGGAATGTCACACGCGAATGACGATGTTATTTTACTTTATTATTTACGTGACTATCGTTTAATACTCGCGCACTGTTTATTAAGGACACTAGACTTACCCCTTATATTGGGAACAGCTTGTACTTATAAGACTTTTCTTGAGATGCCGCGATATACTATACTACGATACGATATTAGCCTAGTTCTTATAGACAATTATAATAGTAACTAGCAGAATCTAGACTATATGTTATCTAGGTTTTAAGATTATGACTGCACGTTCCGCTGTGGAGTCTCGCGATCGAATGAGGTCTGCCGTCTACCTCGGCGCGAGCGCGGGGCGTGTTTTTTTCTTGTTGTCGATTAGTGTTGTGCCATCCGCTGATTCTCCGTTTGACGGAATGCGCTGATTGGTTATCAATTCGTGTGACTCATTTTATATGTGCGTTAGAACGATGCATTACCTTAAAAGGTAATGACCGCGTTCACCACCCAGTGATGGGGTACGCGCCGCAATCGCGAGATACCGGTATTTACCGTTTATTACTGCTATGTTCAAATGTTTTCATTTTTTATTACCGGAACCAGTGTTCACGTAACAATAGGGACGGACAGACAGTGACTGCGCCTTTGTTGAATGTTAATTAAATAATATACTTAACAAGATTCTCTATTTTCCGACCTTGATACAATATAGGTATTCTAACTTGCTATCTTAGCACAAAAATAAAAACAATACAACTGACTTGGACGATTCTCATTCCAACATTTCAACGATGAAAACAAATAACATCTCCATACTCCAGTACCCAAGGCCAGGGCCTAGGGAATCTTGTTATATTTTTTAAATTAAGTCGACAATATCGAACCGAAGGGCGTATAAAGATGCGATCGGACCCGGCCGATGTAAATTAGACCTTCTCTTATGCCTTGTTTACACGCACTTAGAAAAGTGGCGAGTGCACTAGGTCGAGTGCTCGCTACGTGTGAACAGAGTGCTGAGCGACCCGCCGAGTAAAGTCGGCCCGCATTCTATTTTAGAGTGTTTTCAGTTTATCCGATCCGATATGTGTATATGTGCTATGTATGCATGTTTATGTGTATATACAGGGTGGAAGATTTTCATGTCCCCTGGAGAGGAAGTACTCGAAATACTGAAGATGGAGAATTTCACTCAAAGGAAACATTCCTTTAATTTTAAAACGAAATAATACTGCATACAATGATTTTCGAAAACTCGCTTGACATACCCGGTAACCGAACCGACTAAAACCCGAAAAAATCATACCCGAATCATAAGGAACAAATCTGTCTAACAAACATAGTAGGTAAATAAAACAAAAATATGGTATCGTCTATCGTCGTCCGACACCAATATTGGATTTGAAAAGGCTCTAGAGTCAGCGGAGTGGTCACCCTCCCAATTTTACCACACTGTTTCGCTCACTCACAACCGCACCTCCGGCCTAGCACCAAGACCCACAGTCGGCGTGCGGTTTTAGTCGGTTCGAGTCCGACATAACCTCCCCTTCCGGCTCCGGCAGGGGGGGTATACGGGGGGATATCCGCACGAAAAAAAAAAAAAAGGTAGGTCTGAACAACATCACTTACTCGCCACTTGCTATACGGCTTGCTTCTTCTACGATTGTAATCCGATATATAGTCTCAATAGAATTGAACTGTGTAGGCTTATTACAAATTAATGACACACGTGAACAGAAGCTACTCGCCGACATCACTATCTCGGCCGAGTAATGTTTTACTGACTCGCCACTCCACTTGGTGCGTGTAATCAAGGCATAAGATTGGTCACAAGAACCCGGCGAAATGCGATCCGGGCTGTTTTGATTTGGGGGAGTCCTTGTACACTAGACATAATCATATCTTGTTGCTGATACTATTGAACCAACAATTCTTGTATATTATATACTAGCTTTTGCCCGCGGCTCCGCCCGCGTGGATGTCGGTTATCGCGACAAAACATAGCCTATGTCCTTTCTCAAGGTCTAACCTATCCCTCTACCAAATTTCATCAAAATCGGTTCAGTGGTTAAGGCGTGAAAGCGTAACATACAGACAGACAGACAGACAGACAGACAGACAGACAGACAGACAGAGTTACTTTCTCATTTATAATATTAGTATGGATTTCGTCACCTCGATGACAAAGTTGAGAACCTATGTTTTTACAAAATTACAAGAGAGCAGAAAAACTATTTTTTCTTATTTTTAAAATGGTTTACATAATTACATTCTCTGCCAAATACCTTGCAGATTCGTTCTGGTGTTATTAGCTAACAAACATTCATTCAAATATAATACTAGTATGATAATACAGTAGAAGACGTCATAGTTATTATATAACTAGCTTTTGCCCACGGTTCCACCCGCGTGGATGTCGGTTATCGCGACAAAACATAGCCTATGTCCTTTCTCTAGGTCTAATCTACCCCTGTACCAAATTTCATCAATTCAAAAATCAATTGGTTCAGTGGTTTAGGTGTGAAAGCGTAATATACAGACAGACAGACCGACAGACAGACAGACAGACAGAGTTACTTTCACATTTATAATATTAGTAAGGATATTATGGATATAAAAGAAAAGGTCGAATTTCAGTTGGTTTGTCTCAAAAAACACCTCTTTCTTACTTTATCGCCTTAAAATTCTCTACAACAATATTTTGACAGTATTTTCATTAATTACTTTCATTTTCTCGTGAAATGTGAAGCGTAAATCATAAAACATCGAGACAAACCCGGGTAATTAGGCATTATTGTAATTAGTCTGTTTTCTTTGAGTTAAATTTAACGGAAAAAATACGATGAAAAACTGTTCTTATTCACTGAGTATTGCGACCTTCATTTCGGATTATGGGGAAAATTTTAGTTTATTTTTACGAATATATTTTTCTTGAATAGTACGTCCTGGATACATAACATAAGTAAATGATGATGACAGCCTCTGTGGCGTGACAGTAGTGAAAGCGACTGCTACGCAGGACGCGCGGGTTCGATCCCCGCTCAGTGCAAATGTTTGTATACATGAATATGGTTGTTTGCATTGGTCTGGGTATTTTTATGTATAATATGTACATATTTACAAAAAAAAGTTTCTACGTATGTTTATCCGCATTCTAGCTTCCATAACAGAAGCTAGTTAAGCTTACCATGGGTCTAGATGGCGTTGTGTAGAATGTTGTGGAATTATTTGTTTATTTATACCATTACATTAATAGTTTAAATTTATTAAGGCCAACCACGTTCCAAAGCGGCTTGCCTGATGATTCAACTCAATAAACGGTTATGACTTTTGGAACAAGTTTTCTACTGTTTTTTGTTCACAACAGTTGTTATGTGGTCGATTCGCTAATCCAAGAACTTCTGGTGAATCTACATGCTAAAAGAAATATACAAGTCATATGCTAAAATATTCTGCAGAAAAAAACGTTCTTTTCTAGTTTAATGGTTGCAAAAAGGTGCCCTTTTTATACTTTTCACTCAAGTCCTCACACCGCTACAATATATGCGCTCTGAATTTTATTATCTCAAAGTTTTTAGATCACAATGTGCTTATCATTGTAGCACCCCTTATTTACACAAGAAATCCCATACATAAACCACAATCTATTTTAAACAGGAATTAATTAATTTCTTGTCGTAGCGTTGTCGCCCCACAAAAGGGTTCGTTGAAAGCAAATGCCAAAACATGCTCTGTCCTCTTCTATCTATTGTGTCTGATGTGCCATCCCGCTCGCACTCAGGGATGAATCAGAGTGTTTGATGAGCCTTAATTGCTTTATTAGTTCCTCTTGTTTGACAAAAATTTTCGTGAAAGCGGGTATTTTAGAAGTTGTATTTCATTTTTGTTATATAATGGGGTACGGCAATATTTTTGTTTCATAATAATATTGTATACCGCAAAGGATACCGGTCGGTCTATATTTGGTTAATTATATTATGGTCCCACGTAATAGGGGATAAAGTTGATTTGTTTACTGTCGGGCTAGAGACGCGACTTTAAGGTGTAGAGGCTTCCACCAAGATTTTTGAAGCCCAAACCAATCTCATGCTGATTGGCGGGTGAAGTTTTGACGCAGGCTTCAAGTGGTTAGACGGCACAGCACATGACCATAGCCGGTGTAACGATGGCAACGTCAGGTAAACCAAAGGTATTTATGTATCTATACCATGATAGCGTTAATTCCCGTTAACATTATGTATATCATCCGAGGAATTGTTCAGATTGATCCCCGCCGCCTCTTTCCGCCATCGTTCCACGCGACAGCAGTTCCACACTCAACATCTGGACGGCTGGCGGTCCACAACTGTGTCTTTCTTGAGAAACTCGCACAACTAAACTGTGGAATGAACTGTCACCAGCGGTATTTCTCAACCAAAACTACCTTCAAACCTCTAAGAAAAGAGCGTACTCTCTATGAAAAGGAAGGCAACGTGCTTGTGACTCCACTGATGTTGCGGGTGGCCATGGGCGGTAGTGATCCCTTACCATCAGGTGATCCGTCTGCTCGTTTGTATCCCTATTCCATAAAAAAACAACCTTTTTTACGGCAAAAAAACGTGTGTACAACCGACCTAAAAGCCCACCTCACATGCTCACACTCGCACTCGTTCACTCGCACTCGTTGCAAAAATTAGTGAAAGTCATTTTATTTCATTTCACGATTATGGCAACTGAAGCGTTATTTCTAATGAAATTATGGCAAATACCAGTATGGCATATGAAATTATAGTATTTTAAATTATGGCAAACATTAGTAAACCAGAGGGTAGGTGCACAAAAAATGTTTCCTTCACACCGCGCGACACTCGCATGCCAGTCAAGTCCTGACCACGGGTGCTGCAACGTACCCGAAACGTCGGCAAAAGTAAGTTTTTCGAAAATAAAATAAAAAATAAACTATGAGTAAACTCCGCGATAGTTTAAAAGACATAGACATTATTTGGTGCCAAAAATAACCTTCCTCCACCTTTGTCAAATAGTAACAATACTAAAAGAATGTTTAAAAATAAAGTCAATAAATTCCTATTGCAAGCATTTTGTATTAACATCGTAACGTACCTAACAGACTGCAACTCTCAGTGTTGATACCGCATAATATTTGTGATGTTTATTGTGTACCAGTTTATTTAAAGTTGTCAACGTTATGTGGATCAAAAGTAATAACAATCCTTGTATTGTATTCATAGTAATTAGTTGTATCTGTAATAGTATTTTAGAATTATTATTAGTCTGCACTTGAAGCCTGAAGCACAGGATTACCTAGTTCAGGCACAATTTAGATAAATTACCCTTAGTAAAGACCTATGTAAGACACTAAACCGCACAAATAAATATACATACGTAAGATAACCACTTATGCACAATGTAACAACGCACGATAGATTAAGGAACCATGTAAAATAACTGTACAACGATTATTAAATAAATTTGATTTGATTTGATTTAAGTTTCTACCGGTCTATTGCTGTATAAGACAAAGATATTGAAATATAATTAAGTAGTACTATAAAATGATACTGATGCCTATGCTTACCTACTAACTAAATATGTACCCATGTAATAAAACATTCTAATCTAAAATAAATAACAATAATAGTACTACCTACATAATAAAATCAATGAAACGTTAATTAATGATATATGGGAAGATCAGAGACCTATGTATATATAAATTGTATACATGGGGTACCTGTATTTAGATTGTGCATGTTGTTCTTTTTTAAATTTATAATGCTTATAATGTGTATTTGATCTATAATCACAACATAATGAAATACTGTATACCTAACTGTTAAGGATAAAAACAGGGAGATTCATTCTGCCAACAAACTGTTTTACAGTTTGGCATATGTTAAACTAGCTTTTGCCCGCGGCTCCGCCCGCGTGGATGTTGGTTATCGTGACCAAACATAGCCTATGTCCTTTCTCAAGGTTTAATCTATACCTATACCAAATTTCATCAAAATCGGTACAGTGGGTTAGGCGTGAAAGCGTAACATACAGACGGACAGACAGAGTTAATTTCACATTTATAATATTAGTATGGATGTAAACTACAGATTGAATGTACGTAAATATTTCATTTCATTATTAACTGAAATATCTCCAAATAGACGGACACGGCCACTTTACAAGTATATAATGGTCTATATCTAAACGGGATCATTGTAAATCCGAACAGACACTGCACTAGAGACGTACGAGTAAACCGTGGATTTACGAAGCGCCCGTTTAATTCAGTGAAGTATGGCCGCTGCTGCCTGCAGTCCTTAAACAAACATTTTAAATGGAGATTTAACTACGTACTTCAATCAACTCACTTAAAATCCACTCACTCGCAGATGCGGGGTCCGGAGGGCCCGTCCCTCCGTCTGTGTTTGCACTGAGTTATAACGAATGTCTGCAGCCTGAATCAACATTATCTTGATGCTATGCTTTATTAGCATAAGTATCTTTGTGTGTATAACATGTATACATTTATAAAACACTAGCTTTTGCTCGTGGCTCCACCCGAGTAGATGTCGGTTATCGCGACCAAACATAGCCTATGTCCTTACTCATGGTCTAATCTACCTCTATACCAAATTTCATCAAAATCGGTTTAGTGGTTTAGGCGTGAAAGCGTAACATACAGACAGACAGACAGACAGAGATACTTTCGCATTTATAATATTAGTGTGGATACTGGCTGTTTCCCGTGGCTCCGCCCGCGTGGATGTCGCTTATCGCGACCAAATATAGCCTATGTCCTTTCTCATGGTCTTATCTACCCCTGTACCAAATTTCATCAAAATCGGTTCAGTGGTTTTGTCGTGAAAACGTAACATACAGACAGACAGACAGGCAGACAGGCAGACAGGCAGACATATATACAGAATATAATATTAGTATGGATTACTTTCGCATTTAGAATATTAGTGATCTGTGATTATCCGCATTTTGGAACCCATATTACGATAATAATATCTGAAGTTAACGCGATTGTCACTCATTGAAATTACATTAATTACAACCATGGCTATTGAAAAGTAGCTAAAACGTCAGACTAAATATCAATCAATTAGCATAGCAGCCCACTGATGGACATAGGCGTCTCCCAATATTGGGAGACTTTGGCAAACTATTTTTCCGCTGGCCAGACGGGTTGGTACAGTTTTATTTTGAGTTTTCTTTCCCTCACAGTGATATCGTCTGCGTATTTTTTCGTAAATCGCCCCTTATACCCTTCGGATCAGATGGGGTGATACTTCTAATTTTTCTCCGTCACCATAATTATATTAAATAATACCAAATAAATCCGTTTAAAATCTAGAAAGCTTTGCATAATATCACATAGCGACATACCCTTAATCTGTGGGTTTCTATATACAGTAATACATTTAAGTATGTTGAAGCACTCTCAGAAACGTTTAATTTAATGACAGTAGAGAAAGACCGTGAAGTATGTAAGGATAAAAGCAGATGGCGGGCTGTTGTATCTGCCTACATGAGGCGAAAATAATAGAATAATGTATGTATGTATGTTTATCCGCATTCTGGCTACTGGTACATACATTATAGAACTGTGTAAAAACTATCCCAAAATATCTTTATATATAAAGTCGTGTTAGTTACACTATTCATAACTTAAGAACGGCTGTATCGATTTGGCTGAACATTAGTGGGGATGTAGCTTAGAACCAGGAGAAGGTCATAGGGTACTTTCCATCCCGTTCAACCTTTATTTTATTCGGGGTACAGGTTCCTGTGGGTCGTGGGTCACGGAACCATCTTGGTAGTAGTACCAGGCTTACAGAAACTTTAAGAAACAACTTTATCAGGGTCACGGGAATAGAAGCAGTGTGTCCTATACCTCGCGGGCAAAAGCTAGTTTTATAAAAAACACTCGTTTCAGCCAAACTTTCTGCGCTGAATTCAAATTCTTTTTCTAACAATCTTTGAGAGGATTGGATTGCAATTCTGTCTGTGCGATTTTATTGGAATTTTCGTATTACAAATATTGTCAATATCGCAATGTGGAATAATATCTTTTTCCGCTTCGATATCGAATGTTATGCTGTCGATATGATATTGCTATTCAGTGATTTATTATATCACGTAATATATTTCTACTTGGTTTTTGGTACTTTGGCGGAAGTTGGTACAGTCAGTATGGGATCGATGTTGATAAGCAAAGTACTCAAAAGGATCTTAATATTATGACTGTACACCCCTGCAATGCAAAGGACGAGGCTGTGCAGGTTTTCATCTCAGAATTAGGGGTCATAGGGTTGAAGTGATCTATGTTTTTGCTTAAGCAGAAAGATGTTTTTAATTAACCTGCTAGAATCACTTACTAGGCTCTGACGTCAGTAAATCTCTTGGCGTTATGTAATCACATGACAATCGCCCCCGGAAAATGTCAAAATACGACTCAAAAAATAATAAGCAGACCTCTGTTTGTATAGAGCACGTCAATTTGACTTTACCTCGCCTAATGGTAAGCTGAAGGAAAAATCTCAGGCAAGAGGTTCACCATTACACATACTATGTTAACAGTGGTGGCACTCAATTTGACGGCGTCATCAGATGCTTTTTCTCGCCCCGTTTAAAGGACCCGGGACTGTAGGAAGAAGGAAACACACCTCAGACTATAAGTTTATAGAACACCGCTAAGAAATCCTACCTACTAGAAAAAGTATTGTACAATAAGCTAAACGGTATATTGAATATATATCCAATGACAAGGGCAAAATGCAAACTAACTCTTACATCTTACCTTTTAAATCTTGATTATAACTCCACTGAAGACTTAATAGCCGTCCCTGAGTAGCGAGCATTCTCGCTCACACACATACACACGCACTCGCGCGCGCGCGCGCGCGCACACACACGCACACACACGCGCACACACACACACACACACACACACACACACACACACACACACACACACACACACACACACACACACATACACACACACACACACACACACACGCACACGCACACACACAGAATATCCTGTAAGTTTAAATTTATATGTCATTCTTTTCATGAATTTTAATTTTTTTTCTTTAGTTATGTTTAATTTTTATTGAAATGGACACAATTTGTTTGCGCTAGTTTACAAATATTCATCTGATGGGGGCCTGGTAATCTGTGTGACAGGTTTTCCTAGTGCAGATACCAGTCTCCCACAAAGGATTTAACTTTATAATTATATTGTATGAATTGATTTGTGTACCTACCTTTGTGGAAGAAAAATAAATAAATATATTATTATTATTCTCTTTATTTCATTATTAAACTTATTAATTACATTTTTAAATACATATATAAAAAAATAAAACATATATTTAAAAATATAAAAAATAGTGCTCCACCGGTATCGGATACAGGGACCAAGCTACCGGTGGTTAGGGCTCCAGAGAAAGGAACTTCCTCACGATGCGCGCCGTATCAAGGAGTACTGCCTTCTGCATCTGGCCCTTGACCCAACCATCCAACCCGAGCCTCTTTAGATGTTGGTCGAGGCTCTTTGCTATCAGTCCGTTGACTGATACGACTATCGGTACAATGATTGCTGAGTCAACATTCCACATGTCGACAACCTCGTGAGCCAAGTCCAAGTACTTAACTTGTTTATCTTTCTCAGCTTTCACGAGATTCTCGTCATGAGGAATGGTGACATCAACAATCAATGCTCGGCGTTCGGATCGGTCTATCACCACAATGTCAGGCTTGTTAGCTACAACAGTCCTATCAGTGATGATAGATCGATCCCAGTACAATGTGATATGACTATTTTCTAGAACTGGCTCAGGAACATACCTATAGTACGGTACCTCAACTTCCACAAGGTTGTATTTCAGAGCAAGTCGCTGATGGATTATCCTGGCTATTTGATTATGTCTGTAGACGACGGACCCCGCGATGAACCTAGATAATAAATATTGTTCCTGAGAGTAATGCATTCAAACAAACAGACTCTTCGATTACTATAAAATATATAAAATATTACCTACCTTTGTACCTACCTGCTTGTTTTGTTAGTGTATCAATAAATAAATGATGTATGTGTTACCTGCTCGCACACTACGTCACACGATGCACTGACATGCGCCGGCGTCGGTGGCGCCGCAGTCGCCTACACTAGTAGCTCGCGGTCGTACGTACGTAGTGTATGCGCTCAGGTGATACCTACTTACCTTCCAAGTCCTGTGTAATTTATTTCAACCGAACCTTAAAACATTCTACGCAATACCTGAATCCCGTACAAAGTGGTCCTTCGAGCCGGATTTCACGTAGAATAAATAAAGTTCGCCAATGTTTGACTCCCCGCCGCAGACAAGCCGCCACGTTGCCGAAGAGCCAAGCGCGGTTCGCACACGGCGTGCATACCAAAAGGACATGGAAAGGCGCAACCGTGGCATCATAGGCCGTGACATCAAGTCGGAAATATTCAAAAATGAACTTACTGAAAAAGATGGTCTCGCCAAACGACCGGGAACGGACATAGCTGGTGCGACAGAAAATCGTGACAAGGTTTCTACAGAGAAAACAGGTCGATCATCAGCGTCTATCGAGGCCCGCAAGAAGCAGCTGGAGTATGAAGCTGCCAAAGAAAAAGCTGAAATTAAGAATCAGTTAATCGAGAAAAAGCTCGCCGCTGACTTGGCTGTCCTCGAAGCTCAATCTCGTAGCAGCCGAAGCAATAATAGCCATCGGCACAGTGAAGTAGGTTCCGTGGAAAGGGTGCAACAGTGGCTCGAGCGTAGCCACGTCGCTGATACCCACAACCCTCCAGACGAAGTCGTGAATAGTGGCAAGGAACTAAAAAACCTAGTGACTGCGATATACCAGGCCAATACGCAAAGTAAGCAGCTGATGTCTCGAATCGCAACCTCAAAAGACCTACCTTACTACAGCGGTGACTCGTTGGAATGGTTCGCGTATAAACAGGCCTATGAAGAGTCAACCAACCTTTGTAAATATAGTGACGCTGAAAATATGTGGAGATTACGCAGATCACTCCGTGGAGAAGCTAAAGAAACTGTATCATCACTTCTCATCGGGAACACGGCTCCGCACACCGTCATGGAAGCGCTGGAACTCCGGTATGGCAGACCTGAAACCATAGTGAACAAAATAACATATCAGTTAAGGAAAATATCACCACTATCACAAAATTATCATCACGATATTGTCCCTTTTTCTATTAAAATAAAAAACTTTGTGGCAGCAGTGAAAGCTGTGAAAAAAACGGATTATCTAAGAGGCCCGGAATTAGTATCCACGGTACTATCGAAATTACCGAGTGCGCTAATTAATAAATGGGCTGACTATTACAACGAAAATTGTTACACGGATAGTGCTAAGCTGGAAATACTCTCGGAATTTCTGTACAGTGAGGCGAACAAAATATCCAACGCCGGATTGACACATTTATACAGTCAATCTGAAGCGAAGAAGAAACCCGAAGAACGTAAAAAACACGCTGTCTTACTCAACGACAAAGACGAGTCTTCAAGCAAGTGCAAGTTTTGTCATGTAACCGACCATAAACTCACTGGATGCGCTCGATTCAAGCGCGCGATGACAAAGGATCGGTGGCGATTTGTACGGGCCAACAAGCTATGTCACAAGTGTCTGGTATCCTCCCACAGCCGCGACACTTGCCCAGCGCCCGCATGTGGTATCGAAGACTGCACGTTACCTCATCACAATCTTTTACACTGGAAGCGCCGTAGAACAGCTGACGAAACTGCTGCGAATAACAACAACAGCGACTCACCTGCCAATTACAGTGTTGTCCCTACGGACAGCTCTGATCATACAGTAGCCAACGTGTGCGATGGGTCCCAGGCCAGCATTCTGTTGAAGGTGGTGCCTATACAAATCAAGGGTCCTCGCGGAGTGCTTACTACCTACGCGCTGCTAGACGACGGCGCGACGATATCCCTAATATCAGCTGACGTTGCCGAACGCGTCGGGCTCAGTGGACAAAAACAATCATTGTGTGTTCGTGGTGCATGGGACTCGGAACTAGTATGTGAAAGTGAGACGATTACCTGTGAAATAACAAATACAAACAATAATAAACAATTCGAACTCAGTGCTAGAAAAATAAAAGAACTAAACTTACCTGTGCAAAAATTATCGAACATTAATTGTGAACAATATTATCATTTAAAAAATATAAGTGAAATGCTACCGTGTACAAATATCAAACCAAAAATATTAATTGGTCAGGACAATTACCACCTTATCGCACCAATCAAGATCGTGATGAGAAGTAAGAAGACACCTTGCGCGACGCTGACCCCCCTGGGGTGGTGTGTACATGGAATTTGTCCTAAACAAGTAAGCTCAAGATTGACAGATTGCGCGCTGATAACATATCATTCTCAAGGACATTCAGACGGTGGTCGCCTAGATGGCCACGCCTCCCATCGCGTCTACGCTGGCTCTTCCCCACCGGCGGACACGCGCATAGGCGCAAACGGTCATATACCTACGACTGCTCCGCTACAAATACAAACATATTGTTTATGCGCATTGGAATTTCATTCAACGACGAGCGACGCGATACACACGGACCGCAAGGATGTCGAGCGTTTACATGAACTTGTACGAAAATCGTTTACGTTCGAAAGTATTGGCATCAGTAACAAACAGCGACAGAATGAAGAAGACGTCAGAGCTGTTCATATAGTAGACAGTAGTGCTATATTGCGTCAAGGAAGATGGGAAGTTGGTCTCCCGTGGAGGCATCGAAGTACGCAGATGGCGGATTCTTATTGTAATGCATACCGACGTCTCAAAACAATAGAAAGAAAGATGTCTTTAGATGAAGGGTATGCCATGAGATATAAAGAAAGAGTAAGGCACTTGTTCGCCAACAACTACGCCCGAAAAGTAAGCACAAAAGAAGAAAGGGAAAAGCCCGAGAGACTGTGGTACCTACCCCATTTTGGAGTCGATAACCCAAATAAAAAGAAGCTACGCCTAGTGTTCGACGCTGCCGCTACCACAGCTGATAATTCCCTAAATGATTATTTGTTACCAGGGCCCAACTTGTTGGAGTCACTTCTCGGCACTATGTTCCGTTTTAGAGAAAGAAGTATAGGACTAACCGGTGACATAAAAGATATGTTTTTACGAATCAAGATAAGAGCCGACGATCAACACGCACTACGTTTTCTCTGGCGAAATGACGTGAAAGAACAAATTGAGAAATACGTGATGACGTCATTGATATTTGGTGCTAATTGTGCCCCTTTTATCGCACAACACATAAAAAATAAAAATGCATTAAGATACGAGACAGAGATGCCGGAGGCGGTACAAGCTATCCTAAAAAACCACTTCATGGATGACTACATTGATTGCTTTGATGACCTCGATAACGCATTAAAAACAATGAAAGAAGTGTCCTTCATTCATCAGCAGGGAGGATTCGAAATGCGTAACTGGACTTCGAACGATTCGAGAGTTTGTCATGACATACCAAAAGAAGCCTTAAGTGCAGCGGCTGTAAGGTTCAAAGTTGAACAAGACGATCCGAGCGAACGCATACTAGGACTTCTCTGGTATCCGAGTACCGATACCTTTGGGTTTAACCTATCACTACATAAAATTTCCTCAGATATACTGACATGCGAAAAACGCCCTACTAAACGAGAATTATTACGTATAGTCATGTCAATATTCGATATCTATGGCCTGCTTGCACCGTTTACTATTAAAGCGAAAATACTTATACAACAATGTTGGAAAACTAACTTGGCTTGGGATGAAGAAATAGAACCCGCTCAATTTGAAGTATTTCGGCAATGGATAACGCAACTCCACGAGTTAAAAAATATCCGGATACCAAGATGGTACTTTCGCACAATCAACCAACATACAAATAATACACAAATGCATGCAAGTGAGACATTAGAACTACATTTGTTTTGTGATGCATCGCCGAATGCTTACGCTGCAGTAGCATACTATCGCACTCACGTTAATGCGAGCGTGTGCGTGTCATTCATCGCTAGTAAAAGTCGAGTGGCACCTATAAAACCGGTTACGATACCGCGGATGGAACTACAGGCAGCTGTGCTTGCATGCCGCCTCGCTGATACTATACAAAAGGAGCATAGATTGAAGACCACCACAAGGTATTTTTGGTGCGACTCAACGACTGTTCTGCACTGGATAAAAAACAAGGCACGAACATATAATATTTTCGTCTCTAATCGTCTGGGAGAGATTGACGATTTATCGAGTGCAGACGAATGGAACTATGTCCCGACAAACCATAATATAGCGGACATAGCAACGAAGAATATCTCATATAACTTAGAAAATGAGTGCGAGTGGTTCCGAGGGCCCAACTTCTTGTACGAGAAGACTGAAAACTGGCCTTCATCGTTACCTGAAACAGAGGAAAATGTAAATATTAATGAAGAAATAATAGAAAATATACATAATATTTATGAAAACAAAGATAACAACTTACCTGTTCCGAATATAGAAAGATTTTCGTCGTGGCTGCGATTGTTGAGATGCACCGCTACTGTCCTATTATTCATTGAAAAATGTCGAAAAAATTACAAATCGGAATTAAACGCAGACACATTACAACGATCGGAAACATTATTATTACGTCATTCTCAAGGACAGTCCTTTGCTACGGAACTATATTTATTGAAAAATAAGAAACCTATTCCAGCCAATAGTCGATTGCGCACATTGACGCCCTACCTGGACGAGTTTGGGTTGCTGAGGGTTGGTGGACGAGTAGGGGTTGCTTCTGACGTCACGTCACAAATGAAAAACCCTATAATATTAGATGGAAGACACCCTATCGCAAGACTAATAACCAAATCTTACCACAAGAACTGTGCCCATGGTTACAACGAAACTGTGGTGAACGAATTAAGACAGAAGTACTGGCTGCTTAACTTACGACCCACGGTACGTTCTGTTGCTTCTAAATGTTTACTTTGCCGCATCAGGAAGGCTATGCCTGTCACACCACGCATGGCTGATCTGCCGGAGGCTAGACTGGCGCTTAAGTCGCGTCCGTTCACGCACTGTGGGGTGGACTTGTTCGGACCCATGGAAGTCACTGTGGGCCGCCGAAGAGAGCGACGTTACGGCGTTTTATTCACCTGCATGACAGTCCGCGCAGTACACATAGAATTAGTCCCGTCACTAACTACGGACTCGTTCATAATGGCTTTAAGACGCATGGCGGCTAGACGAGGGTGGCCACAAAACATGTACTCCGACAACGGTACTAATTTGCGAGGTGCTGAAGCCGAATTAAGATTGTCGTACCAAGCACTTAGTCAGGCAAAAATAAAAGAAGAGATGACTAATCGTGGTGTAACCTGGTCGTTTAATTCACCGATTAGCCCGCATAAGGGTGGAGCTTGGGAGCGTCTAATCAGAAGCATAAAGACTACACTGAAGGTTGTGCTGAAAGAAAGAGCACCTCGAGAAGAAACCTTAGCCACGTTGTTGACTGAAATTGAAAATATAGTTAACAGCAGACCGTTAACGCATGTCTCAGTTGATCCTGGAAGTATGGAAACCCTAACGCCTAATCATTTTTTTCTCGGTACAAGTTCCAACCTACCCGTGCCCGGCGTATTCAATGATGAAGACCTGTACCTACGAAAGATGTGGAGAATCGCACAGCGGCTGGCTGACATGTTTTGGCAACGTTGGGTTAAAGAAGTATTGCCTACTCTAATACCGAGACAAAAATGGTATAAAGAAAATGACAACCTCAAACCCGGTAACGTGGTAATATTGATAGATCCTAACTTACCACGAAACACATGGCCTAAGGGCATTATAGATCGCGTGTACCCAGGGAGAGATGGTCGCGTGCGGACGGTGGATGTACGAACAAAGACCGGAATTATTCTCACCAGACCGGTACATCGCTTGGCCCTACTTCCAGTAGCAGATTAGTGTCACCGAAGTGACACTGGGGGGAGCTTGTAGACGACGGACCCCGCGATGAACCTAGATAATAAATATTGTTCCTGAGAGTAATGCATTCAAACAAACAGACTCTTCGATTACTATAAAATATATAAAATATTACCTACCTTTGTACCTACCTGCTTGTTTTGTTAGTGTATCAATAAATAAATGATGTATGTGTTACCTGCTCGCACACTACGTCACACGATGCACTGACATGCGCCGGCGTCGGTGGCGCCGCAGTCGCCTACACTAGTAGCTCGCGGTCGTACGTACGTAGTGTATGCGCTCAGGTGATACCTACTTACCTTCCAAGTCCTGTGTAATTTATTTCAACCGAACCTTAAAACATTCTACGCAATACCTGAATCCCGTACAATGTCTGTGCAAGTACTCGCCGTTAGCAAGACGAGAACAACCGGAAGTAATATGCCTGAGGGATTCACCAGGTTGGTGACACGCTCGACAAATATCAATTGTGCCATCCCTCATGATATACTTCCGGTAGTTATTCGTCTTGATAACTTCGTCTGCAATTGCACAGACAAAACCTTCAGTTTCCCCAAAAAGGTCACTGAAACGTAGCCAGGACACGGATGCCAGTAGGTCTACTTCGGGCCTGTGGAGGGCCCGATAGAACCTGCCATGTAGCTCCTTACTCTGCCATACCTCCCTGCGGCTGTCAGTGCCAACTATTGTAGGCCTGCGCCAGTTCTCTTTAGCCAAACCGAGCGGGGTTAGCCCGGTATCTACGTTGACTACATCACGATGCATTTCCACGTTCGACTTTAGAAAGTAGTCTCTGAGATTGCACACCTCGCGATTATGAAGGGTCTTAGCATTTAAAAAACCTCGACCCCCACATTTCCGCGGGATGTACAATCTCATGACTGACGACCTTGGGTGGTGCATTCGGAATGCAGTCAACTGAGTCCGGACTTTCCTATCGATGGTATCGAGTTCAGTCTGAGTCCACTTGAGTATGCCAAAAGAGTACATCAAGAGTGGCATGACCCAACTGTTACAGGCACGCACTTTGTTACCACCTGACAAAAGACTGTTAAGTACTTTTTTCAGGCGGCCAAAGAAACGTTCCTGTAACATTTGTTTCATGTCGACCTCTTTGATGCATAACGCCTGTGACATACCCAAGTATTTATAGGTCTCAGTTACGAGGAGTGATCTTAGGTTAGTGGAATCAGAGAGTTGTATACCCTCTGACTCCACCACCCGCCCTAGCTTTACATGAATGACTGCACATTTGTCCACACCAAACGCCATTTTAATAGAATTACTGAATGTTTCAGTTACCTTCAGTAAAGCTATTAATTGAGGGTTGGTGTGGGCGAATAGCTTTAAATCGTCCATGTAAAAGAGGTGGGAAACCATCTGACCCTCTCTTCGTAACCTATAACCTAACCCTGAATTCACTAGTAAAGTACTAAGTGGGTTCAGGGCTAAGCAGAACCAAAGGGGACTCAGACTGTCCCCTTGAAAAATACCCCGCTCTATTGTTATCGGCTCGCCACTACCCAAAGCCTGGCGACACCCTGGATAGAAAAGAACCGTCCTCCATTGCCCCATACATGACCTTAGGAAGGTACATAGAGTTGTATTCACTTTATACAACTCCAGCACCCTCAAAAGCCATGTATGTGGCACGGAGTCAAACGCTTTCTTGTAATCTATCCAGCATGCCGCCAGATCCTTACGATTGCGGCGAGCTTGTTGGCTAATAGTCATATCAATCAGGAGGAGCTCCTTAGTACCCCGGGCCCCATTCCTACATCCATTCTGAGAGGCACACATAATAGAATTATCGTTTATATGATTGTTAATCTTAGCTCTCAGGATGGATGTAAGAAGTTTATAGACCGTTGGGAGACATGTAATCGGTCTATAATTATTGGGCTCCAGGGTACTACCAGTTTTATGGAGCAGGTGAGTAACTCCTGTCGTCATAAAAACTGGTAGCGTCCCAGATTCTACAGCGGATTGAAATTGTGAGGCCAAAACAACATGCGAACTCCGTAGCCATTTTAGCCAGAAATTGTGAAGTCCATCCGGTCCTGGAGATTTCCAGTTAGACAGCGAACGGACTGCACAATCTACATCGGTGGCATCAATGTAAATTTCTTCCATTTCAGGAATAGGTTCGCATGCTCTTTCTACCTCACGCATCCAATCGCCTTCAGTGTGGCTGACGGGCACCGACCAGATACTGCGCCAGAACGCATTTGTGGCTTCAGCATCCGGCCGTCGCACGTCATCCACACTTTCATCTGTTCGCTCCCAGCTTCTATATACCCACCTTTGGTCTCTTTGGAACATACGATTGACGGTATATCGATCAACTCGCTTTTTGTATCTTCGAATACGGTTTGCCCATGCACAGACTTTCTGCTTCAGGAAGTCAATACGCTCTGTGACCCGAGACGTATAATCTTGGGGACTAATATTAGTTCCCGCAAACGCTCGGGTCACATAGCGCATCACCCTTGGGCGAGTATTGCCCGACCTGAAGCAGATTAATTTACCGATGAGCACCCTTGCCTCGGCCACACGTCGTTCAATCCTGCATTGCCATGCCGGTATGGCAGGCTTAGGTCGTATGGCAGGATCTTTAATGGGAAATTTAGCACCTGCCATACGACATGCTGCCACAGCAGTACAATACAGAATTGAATGAGTGACACCGAGGTTTTCACTATTTTCTAAATATTTAGGTAATAATAAATTATTAAATTATTATATTTTACCCATATTTTTATTATTATTATTATTATTGAAAGAAAATTCTAGAAAAATAAATACGAAATATCAAACAATGAACAAAGTGTATATACCACATGTTCCACTATCTAACAACGACTGATTCTTAGAACAAAGCTTCGAAAATCAGGAAGTCAGTTAATAAACATCTTTAAAACCGAACTACGCCTCTATCCCAACAGCATTAAGTTCAAATTGCCTTGCAGCATTTTTTAACTCGACGATGTATTTTCACAGCTCTATTTGCGTGAGAATAAGGTTGATAATCGCGCGTGTGTTTAGTAAGGGTGTGTACACACGTAGCGCAAATAAAGTAAGTTCTTGCTAATAAAGTTCCCTTATCAAACAGCGGCGCGTGCCTAGGCATGTTCGTGTTGTGACATACGGACAGACTGTTCAACAAGCTTATATACCTGAAAAATGTCAGTATCATCATACTCGTAACACTTTCGTAGTTGCGTCCAAAGGTTAGGTAATTGTTATACATGCATATAATCATGCCTTTATCCCCGGAGGGTTATGCAGAGGTGAATTAACACCCATATTTCACCAATAATTGTATTCGGTTCCACGTAATACCCCTGATTCTATTTTTTTTTTAAAGAATATTAGTACCGAAGTTACTAATATTCCCTCTAACCCCTCCAACTAAGCTAAATTGCTTGTGCTAAGAGTGGGTTCACGTCGGTAGTGTAATGGCCAGGATCGAACCCGGGACCTCTCGATCGTAAGGCCGACTCCTTAACCACGCCTTAACCTTACCGACGCTTACGCTTACAACTGCTATATTTCAGGCACTATTATTGACTCAAGCCTATATCCGAGGCTGAGTTTGGGCTGTATATATCTGTCTGATGCCCTATCCTATCCCTTACTCGCCTTGTACGACATCGAATGGGAAGAGATGGGGCGGCCCACATTCTACTTTACCGGGAACCACGTCATAGAGGTAATTGTCAAATAAGGATTATAGCCAATAATACTGTCATATTTGTTGACACTTATGGTAACTGCTTTTTCAATTCGTTATGTAGTTCTTGTCAGTAGCGCGTTCAAATAAACGAACAAACAAATTCTTCAGCTTTATAATAATAGTTTAGAATACATAGATGAAATATTATCAATTAGAATTTTTCAGAAATATTTTCAGTTTTTTTTTTATACAGGGCACGTCAATTTGACTTCACCTCGCCTGATGTTAAGCTAAAGGCAAAGTCTCGGAAAGAGGGTCACCATCGTAAACAAGTTATTTTAAAATATTCATTAGTGACCAAAATAATTCTCCAACAAAATGTCGTCCAACTTGAATGAATTTTTATAGCATTAAGTATGCTAACTATACAAATCGAATACATAGGGAAAAAGGATCTTCACGCCCGAGACGTGTCTCGGTAGCCGAACTGGACAGGCATTCCCCTGTATGGGAAAGACTGCAGGTTCGAGTCCCGCCCGAGAAGATTCTTTTTCCCTATGTATTCGAATCGTCCAACTTGTTCGACAACTTCCTTTTCCGTACGTATTTTCACAAAGGTGACCTGGTCTAGATACTGGCTGACCTAGCCTGCAGTCCGCACTGCACCTCCCTATCTGCCGGCAGGGGGCAGGCAGTATATCACAGACCATTCTTCATGCTATCTGTGCTCACTTTCTGATTTATACTCCACCGATAGTGGGTCTCTTACAGACTCAGTGTAATAAGAAAAAATACCGGTACGAACGACTTTTATCGCATTTCATTTTGGATAAAAATGGTGGTCTATAAGTAGGTAACTAGTTACTCATCCGTTTTACTAAGTACCAGGGCCTCGATTCTGCTAAAACCAAACCACAGTGGTGCCATCGTCACTGCAAAAAACCGCTTTAAATAATAGACTTTAAAGCCATGCAGTTAAAATTCAAAATTAGATGACTTTGTGCAGAGTTATTAAGAAAGTGTAATGAAACTGTTTTCATTTCATTTTGAACTTTAAAAGTATAGAAATAAAGTCTAAAATTTAATGTCATTTTTTACAGTGACTGTGCCATCACAGTGGTTTAGCTTCAGTTGAATCGAGGGCCTGATTCATCAACGCAGATTTTATGCTTAGGATTACAAACTTTTTTTAAAAAGTATCCACTAATCTAGACATACATAGATTATATCCACATTCGTTAGGAGAGTTGGGTAGATGTGTATTAATACCTACATTTCTGCAACTGTGATTATCGATAAGGGGTGAGCCTATTGCCGTCAAGTGGGCACTTTTGTCATGGGCCGTATGTCCACACCAAGAGAGTAAAATAAGGCATGAAGAGTATTAGATTGAAATTTTATACTCGTAGCATTTATTATGCTTACTATACAATTTAATTAGGTACATGAGGAAAAATGAATTGCTCAGGTGGAACTTGAACCCACAACCTTTTCCTTACAGGGGGAATGCTCTTCCAACTGAACTACTAAGCCACACCTGAATCAATTCAAATTTCCCTTCTCTTAATCCGTCTTTAAGGCGACGCCGACGGTGGAGTCACAACGACTACAATATGGGGTTCTTCAAGAGGGGCATTAGAAGATTGCTTCAGGGTAGGCAGCGCGAGTGTAACGCCCCTGGTGTTGCATACGTCCATAGGCCGCGGTAACCACTTTCCATCCGGTGGGCCGTGGGCTTGTCTGCCACCTAAGTGGTATAAAAAAAAAACTAAAGTATGGCAGGCCTTCAGTTTACACTTTGCAGCCCATCGTTCTTATACTTTTCCGTTATTGGTTTGTTTTGGCTTTTTTGGGAGTGACTGCCACTGACCCCCCAACCCACAGCCTGGGCGAGAGCATCGTCCATCATGGGTCCCATGCATTTTTTTACCCGACTACGGCGAACCCAAACGGAGGGTTATGATTTTGAGAGGTTATGTATGTATGTATGTTTGTTCATTTGTTCCCTCTTAGCTCCTCAACTACTTATTAAACCTAGACAAGTGAGGTATCTTTACAAGCGGCTTGATCGTCCGATGGTTATAGGCTATATGACGTGTCACTCAATCTTGTGTGGTGCCCTCTAGCGCTCATAAGGTACTATGTTAAAAAATAAATTCATACTTCCATACTAATATTATAAATGCGAAAGTAACTCTGTCTGTCTGTCTGTATGTTACGCTTTCACGCCTAAACCACTAAACTGATTTTGATAAAATTTTGTATAAGGGTAGATTAGACCATGAGAAAGGACATAGGCTATGTTTGGTCGCGATAAGCGACATCCACGCGGGCGGAGCCGCGGGCAAAAGTACTAGTTTGAGATAAATATATCAAATGAAAAGGCTTAATTTTATTAGCACATTTCAAATATGTATAAATTAGCTTTAACTTGCCCCAAAATAATATAAATGAAAAATTTAGTTTAAAACTAAAACCCGACTACTTACCGAAAAATCACGCTCTAAAAGGTATCAAACAAGAAAATATCAAGGATAGCCGTGGTCGCATGCCACTTATTCTAACAAATAAATACATTTAGATATTAATATTTTTTTTTAATTATGTCATATTATATCTACATTCAGATCGCCACTAAAAAATCTCTGCTGTCGGACGGTCAATCCGAGTTTAACTCCCTCCCTTCTTGAGATCATACGAGACCAAATATTAATGTACCTAATGTACCTATCTATATCTTACTGCACAAATGTTATTGCTGTATAATTACGTAGTTTCCAACAGTCAATTGAGTCCTAATTAATAGTCAGCTATTATTAACACGTACCTACAAATTAGTCGCCATTATACATTATACTACCGACGTGAACCCACTCCTAACACAAGCTATTTAGCTTAGCTGGAGGGGTTAGAGGGAATATTAGGAACTTCAAATTTCGTACTTCATAATTATTTGAAAGCGACATAAATGACGAACTTTCCATACGAACGTTTATCACCTATTTTACCCTTTTAGTAGTTAAATTTTGAAAATTCGCTGATGCACGTTTTCATTTATTTCTTAAAAGACACATGAAACTAATTTCATCTAGCTCTGAAAATGACGGACTTTCATACAAACTTCCATCCCTTATTTACCCATTTAGTAGCAGAATTTCCAAAAATCCTTTCATAGTGCTTACATCATAAAATGCATTCTACTGTCAAAATATGGGTTTAAGAATACGGATAAAACCACTTTTTACGGATTCTATCGCGATATATTTGTTATTATTACTTTTCAACCCGACGTTTCGGCTGCTTTGCAGCAGCCATTTTCGCGGTGTGACTCACGATGGTAGTTGTCACATAGTTTGAAGTGTAAGTTATCTCAAAATACCCGAATCATGGTGAATTATTGGTGTTCATATTTACGCAGAATGAGCTCACTGTGTTGTTAAGTCTTGCTGGATTTTGCTGCTTACTGGGTTTGATTAAGTGGATGACTGGGTCCCAAGCTGGTGGTACGGTCCATCCATCCTCTCTATTAAAATTTGGGTGTTTTTTAATTTCAATAGCCTCGCGGATCATTCTAGGAATATATCTGTGTTCTTTGGCGAGTATCTGTGGTTTATCAAACCTTAGGTAATGGTTGGTGCCTTTTTGCGCGTGTTCACATACAGCTGACTTTGTTGAGCGTTGGTGTTTTATGTCAGCTATGTGTTCTTTGACCCGAGTGCCAATGCTTCGCTTGGTTTGACCAATATATGAGAGCCCACAGTCACAGTCTATTTTGTAGACCCCTGCATCTTGTAGAGGTAGTTGGCACTTGACAGATGGTAAAAATTGACTTATCTTCGTTGGCGGCTTGTAGTATGTGTTGATTGAAGCTCGCTTCAAGATGTAGCCAATCTTGTCAGTGACCCCTCGTACATACGGTAGTAATAATAACAAATATATCGCGATAGAATCAGTAAAAAGTGGTTTTATTTCAATGAGTGACATTCGCGTAAACTTCAGAAAATATCAATACGGATAAACTTCGTAAATAATACATTTACATATCCCTTAAACTATCCTAAAGTTGTTAGGAGTCGTCATTAGTGGAATGGCCAGGGTTCGAACCCGGACTATTCGACACCCAGATCAACGTAAATAGATATAATTATTTGCACTAGGCGAGAACCAAACCCACGACTTTCTACGTAGCAATAGAACACTACCACTGAAGAAGGAATTTCTCTAGATTTCCTAGGACTTTTGGTTTCACAGACCGTACTACACATGTAACTACCCATATTTGTTTATATTAGACGCGGGTATAGGAAGGTTAGGAGACGTGGCCAAAACCGCAGTTTCGTAGTTCAGTTCGCACATACACACATACAAGTTTTTACAGACCACGTCCGACACACACTCTATTACTTTACCTGAATAGGGACACCATGCTTTTGAAGATCCATGGACGAATGTTTGTTAAAATATCACATCTTTTTGGGCGGAGTTATCAAAAATCTATGTTTAAAAATGATTGTAACATCATTCATTGGTTCCGATAGTTCGTAAGAATATCGGTAGATGACTCCACCGTCGTCACCTTAAAGACGGATAAGAAGGGAAGAAGACGGTAGCCGAGTTGGTCAAGGCATTCCAGGAAAGATCGCGGGTTCGAGTCCCGCCCGAGAAGATTATTTTTTCCCTATGTATTCGATGTGTATAATCCACTTACACTTACACACGTAGCCTTTCTTGCCTTGTACAGGAGCGATTAACCATCTGACCGTCTGAGCCCAAAATTGACTGTCACCAGTGGCAATTGGTTCCTATAACGCGATTCCTACCGCTTCCTAATCCCAAAATAAACTAAATCTTGGCAAGCTTTTCTTCTGTCAACTTCCCTAATTAAAATTTTCACCCTTCGCCACTATCAGTCAGCTGTCTGTAATTATAATTTAGAGTTAGGTTGCATAGAGCCCCACATTCTTGGTGAGAACACATTTATCACTTACTACACACAATATAAAACAAATCGAATACATAGGGAAAAAGAATCTTCTCGGGCGGGACTCGAACCCGCAGTCTTTCCCTTACAGGGGGAATGCCTGACCAATTCGGCTACTGAGACACGCCCGATATGATTCAAATTTCCCACCTAATACGTCTTTGAGGCGACGTAGCGTCATCTACCGATTTTCTTACGATTACGACTACCGAATTGGTCAGGCATTCCCCCTGTAAGGGAAAGACTGCGGGTTCGAGTCCCGCCCGAGAAGATTCTTTTTCCCTATGTATTCGATTTGTATAGTTAGCATACTTAATGCTATAAAAATTCCTTCAATTGTTTGGGCGCAGTTATCAAAAAATCAATGTTTAAAAATGATTGTAACATCATTCATTGATTCCGATAGTTCGTAAGAAAATCGGTAGATGACGCTACGTCGCCTCAAAGACGTATAAGGTGGGAAATTTGAATCATATCGGGCGTGTCTCGGTAGCCGAATTGGTCAGGCATTCCCCCTGTAAGGGAAAGACTGCGGGTTCGAGTCCCGCCCGAGAAGATTCTTTTTCCCTATGTATTCGATTTGTATAGTTAGCATACTTAATGCTATAAAAAAAAAAATCCTTCAAATATAAAACAATTTGTCAATTTTTTTTCATAATTACCTGTCATAAGGTAATACCTTCATTCCTTGTCCTCTTAATCATTTATTTCCACAACATTCTACACAACGCTATCTAGACCCATGATAAGCTTAACTAGCTTGTGTTAAGGAATCTAGAAAAAATAAATACATACATATTATGCATAGAAACACCCAGACCAATGCAAATAGCCATATTCATGCGTACAAATATTTGCACTGAGCGGGGATCGAATACGCGCCTCCTGCGTGGCAGTCGCGTTCACTACCACCACGCCAGAGAGGCTTACAATTATTATTATTTTATTCTATTGATTTTAAGGAGCTTTTTCCCACATCGGCACGTCAGCTCCATTGTTCCTTAAGCTTAACTAACACGCGCAAATTATGAAATTGTATAAACTAATGGATCATAATACATAACATAAGTTTATACAATGTATATAAAAAAGGAGTGTATGGTATACTTATGCTATATTATTACCCTGGTATTAAGAAAGAGAGTCACTAGGAGCAACTAATTTAGAATCATATTAAACCACCTTCCCGTTCTAATTCCAACAGATGGTCACCCTACTCCCACAAAGAGCAACCCGGCTGCATTTTTTCCTTGGCATGGCACCATTTTATTGTCACCGTATCTTTAGTGACACTTAGCGAAGTTTACACTCATCCCTACGAACCCTTCTCGCACCTTACCAACCTAGTTTTTAACCCCTGGAACTTGTGTACAAATATTTCAGGGGGTCAATGGAGCATTGAAACTACTAACAGCAGTTGATGCGTAGTTTTTGGGTTCACAAACAAATTCTCACACAAAACCCTGTCTCTTTTTAGAGGTTACAAAATGAACTATGGTTCATTCCTGTCTATACAGTAGTGATTTCTTCCAGGCAACCTTGCCTGGAAGAAATCACTTTGTGATAAGGCCACCCCTTGTGCTTTTAACTGTAACTGTATCCATATACCTGTAATGATATTAATGTACAGTCAGCGTTATAAATATCTTGACAACGAAGAGCAAATCAACAAAAAGCAATAAAACAGTTATTGATTTAAATGGTATTATTGTCCGAACCAAAGGAGTGTACCAAATATCAGAAAAATCGATCAAAAACTAAATTAAGATAATTTTGAGCACTCTGTTTGTCAACATCTTTCTGATGGTGACTGTACAATAAAGAATTATCTAAACTATCTATGGGTACAGTTAGCAGCGAAATTTATCGAAACTTTACAAGAGAAACTAAAAAATAATGATGTACGGGTATTGTAAATCCTATAATCAAACTATAGCGCCATGAACCAGTTACAATTTGTAAAATTTGTTGTTGACTTTTATAAGAACGACTGCCGACTGACCTACCAATCTCAAGTGAAATGTTGATGCCAGAGCGTCGGCTGCACTAAATGAAAGGTGTTTAAATTCAATGAAGTTCACTTTTATTAAACTATGTATTATTGGCATAGTTGCATCGATAGCTAAGTGGTTAGAGTCGGTATTACGATCAATAGGTCCCAGGTTCAAATTATGATTCTGACCACTCCACTAGAGACATAAACCTACTCCTAACACAAGCAATTTAAACTAGCTAGAAGGATTATTTATGATTTAGTTACAATTATTTAAAAAAAAAATACATTATTTCTTTGCTCTAGGCGTACCTTTTATCTTTCTTTCCTATACAATAACAAAGTACTCCCAAATACAGCAATCTTCTCATCTTTACTATCAAACGTTGCCCACCAAAATAATGTTCATAACAATAAACAAACAATCTCCGTTGTCCATAATCTTGCGTATCATCACCCCATTTCCTCTCACCCCAGTCTCTCACCCCCTTACCCCTCCCCCACTTAGGGGGAGTCGCCTTAAAACTGTAATATCCTGGGACAACTTTCATTTCCTAGCAGTTGTCGCACAAACACAGTAATTAATTATTATAATGTCGTATTATATGTATAATGAATTAAATTAAAGAGAAAACAGGTTTATTTTGGGGATAATCATTGTTTGGATTGTGTATTTTTGGACTTTGATTCCCTTTGTAACAGAAATCTTTGTATTTTAACCATTTTTTTATAAAAGACACGTCAATTTGAAGTCACCTCGTAAGCTAAACGGAAATCTTTGTATTTTAACCATTTTTTTATAAAAGACACGTCAATTTGAAGTCACCTCGTAAGCTAAACGGAAATCTTTTTGTTTTAACCATTTTTTTTATAAAGGACACGTCAATTTGAATTCACCTCGCCTGATAAACAAAGGTCTCGGAAAGAGGATCACCATCGTAAACATGTACCATTTTAACAGTGGTGGCACTCAGCTTGACGGCCTCATCAGATGCCTTTTCCCGCCCCGCTTAAAGGAGCCGGGACTGTAGGAAGAAGGAAACACGTGAGCTGGCAGGGAGTTCCAGGTCTTAGTGGTGCGGCATAGGAATGAGTTACTGAAACGCTTGGTTCTAGAAGGTATATTCTCCACCGTATACAGATGGCATCTTAGCCCTGCACGTGTTGTCCTGTGAAGGAAAGGAGAGGAGAATTGGTTGTTCATTAAATGGCTAGCCGTTGTATGGAGTGGTTATATTCTGATGCCACATGAGATTGCAAGTTTCTGTGGACTACATAATGACCTCCGGTGCATTTTTTTAATAATATTACTTAGGTGGCAGATAAGCACACGGCTCACCTCACCTGATGGAAAGTGGTTACCCTAGCCTACGGACGTGTGCAATAGCAGGGGCGTTACACTCTTGCTAAAGACATTTTATCAAACCGTAGTACAAAATAACATAACATAACCTCACGCCTATATTCCCCGAAGGGGTAGAAAGAGGTGCTAGCACCCACATTTCGCCAGTTTATGTTTAGGTCCTTATGTAATAGGTGGCGAGCCTATTGCCATTAACCGGGCGCTTATAAACCTGCGATAAATACACACATAACTTCGAAAAGCATCGAAAAGTCATTGGTGTGAGCCATGGTAAAATTGGGATCGAACCCGAGACCTCGTCTCAGCAGTCCATTACCCATACCACTAGGCTACCGCAGATAGTACAAAATAGTGGGATATAATTTTGTTTTTGTACATAATAAGCAAACACTCCTACGCAATTTCGTATATAATTTCTTAAAGTCTACTTAATCACAAAGTTTCGCATATCGGCAGTGTCCCACATCAAGAAAAAGTTTAATACAACTTCACCCTTTCCTTCCGAGACCGGCAGAAGGTTCCACGAAGGGATAAGGAACCCTTATCCCTATAAGGTGTAAAAGTTATATGCGTAAAAACTCGTTATCGCGTGAACAGATATGGCGAGGTGGGAACAGGCCCTACCATTTGTTTCGTTAAGAAATCGAGCTAGCTTATGTGTTTTTTAAACACTTGAAATGTTAATTTGACAGCACTCTACCTGATGTTAAGCTGACGTGAGGTCTGCAGGTCCCTACTTTGAAGACCTCGATAAACGCTTCATAACGCTCTGCCCCGTTTTACATGTGTTTGGGAAAATAATTTCAATCCTATTTATCGTAGTGCAACGTTACTAGTTCCACAATCAACAACAGCAGTTCCACAATCACCATCTGGACAGCTGGCGGTCCACAACTGTGTTTCTCGAGAAACTTTCTGCCTCACACAACTAAACTGTGGAATGAACTGTCACCAGCGGTAAGAAATCAGAAATAATACGACTTTCAAACCTACAAGAAAAAAGCGTATTTTCTTTGGAAAGGAAGGCAACGCACTTGTGACTCCTCTGGTGTTGCGGGTGTCCATGGGCGGCGGTGATCGCTTACCATCAGGCAATCCGTCTGCTCGTTTACCTGACTATTCATAACTTAAAAATACAAAAAAAAACAACAAGGTACTATGTAATTATTATTTATGTATGTTATGTAAGTAAATAAAAGTATGTCTGGTAATAAATGCAGTTTTTGATTAAGTACTTATGTACTTATGTTTATTAGCCACAAAACAATATTATTCAGCTGTGTTTATTAAGAAAAAAGTTCAAATTAACAAAACTAACACCAATAGTACCCCGCAGACCCAACTCACTGTCGCGTATGGATTTCTGTTATCAAGTTTATGGGAGCCAGCGCGAATTGGACACGCGTTTAGACCGTAACGGGGTCTGGCAGACCCTGGTAATCAGAAAATTAACAAGAATACCCGTTTTGCGATAAAGATACGCAATCTATTGGGTATTTGCTATAGTTAAAATATTGTTTTTACCTTTCTTACATACATATAGACATATATTGACACCTGAAAGTCCACCAAGAGGATGTTTCCAACTAAATAGTTTTTTGATGATTATCAACCTATTTATATTTTATTTTTAAATACTTTCTTCCTTTTTCATCTTCTTGTGTTTTATCACTCTGTCACTTGCCTAAAAATATATCTATTTGTTACCAACCTGAGACTTTTATTTTCATTAAAAATAGGCACAATAATCAGGACAGTTGGATATTGGTAACAAAGTGAGACAGAGGTGTATTAGCAGTTATTCCGCCAATAATGATGCTTATTATTTACTGTCAAGGACACGTCAATTTCACTGCACCTTGTCTGATGGAATGCTCAGGAAAGGGGTTAATGAGCTTATTAAATGAAAAGAGTCATCAACCAAGCGTTTCAGTGACTTATTCCTATGCCGCACTGTTAAGACCTGAAACTCTCTGCCAGCTCACGTGATTCCTTCTTTCTATTGTCCAAGGTCTTTTAAGCGGGGCGTGAAAAGGCATCTAATATTCTTGGGACCGATATTTTTTATTTTGTTTATAAATGATCTGGCAAACTACGTTTGTGATGAGATTCCTGACATAAAACTCGTGCTATTTGCTGACGACATAAATGCAATAATTTCAGACTATAGTATTAGTAGTTTAGAAAGCAAGGTTAATACTGCATTAGCTACTTTCGAAAAATGCTTTAAGATGAATAACTTAAAAATAAATGTTACAAAAATCAAGTGTACGCTGTTTAAGTCTCTGTTTAAGTGTCAGTCTTCTTGTTTTAAGCAAACTTGAGGATAAAGTCCCTGGACACTGATGTATATATAAATACAGTTAAATTCTTAGGTGTACAACTCGATTCCATGCTTAATTGTAAACAAGAGCTGTTGGCCATTGTTAATTCCCTTAGTTCTGCTTGTTATGCTATCAGAAGTTTGAGAGATGAGCTGACTATTGAACAATTAAAAGTAGTGTACTTTGCGTTAATTGAGTTTAAAATTAGATACCTAGAGCATATTGTTCTGAGGTAACAGCTACAAATATAATATTGATTCAGCTTTTGTAATGCAAAAAAGTGCATTAAGAACTATATTACGCATTAGTCAGACTGAGTCCTGTAAGCCTCATTTTGTCAGATTGAAAATTCTGACAGTACCATGTTTATATATCGAGGGTTGGGTGTTAAAACCCGATAAGTGAAAAAAAAGCGAAATTAGTTTTATTAGCCCACTAGAATCAGAATTTTTTGCTCTTCCTAGTGATGTTTCCAGATAACCCTATTTTAGAGTGTAACATAGTAATGTACTAACCAAATAACCCAGTAAGTGCATTACTAAATAATAATTTTAGTTGAAAATACTCTAAAGCTAGTAATACTTAAACATTTCAAATTTTGTTTTACGAGAGAACCCGATAAAATGTATTTATTGGTATTGAAATCTTAAGGATAACCACGTCAATCACACTAATACAAAAGATAAAAGCACATAATTTTGTGTAACGGATTTTAACACGAGAAGTAATTCAATACAAAACAAAAAAATCGAAAATTAAAATCAGTACAAATGAATTAATGGGTTTAATCATCTAGAGCTAATAGATGATTTATCATGAATACACGTAATACGAAAATATAAAATACAATAAAATATATTTAAGAAGCCAAGTCCCAGAGTTTCGTCTCAGCTATCGGTGCGCTAATATATATATAAGTGCGTTATAATATGCTATAAGTGCGCTAATGCTGTAGACGAACCCGTGCATGATTGCTGGGACGAGATTCAGGCAGTTAATCTTGAGGCGGGGAAGGCAGTGCTCGGCACGCCCACGGGTGGACGCAAGTGTGACAAGGACACCTGGTGGGTGTGAAGGGTGAAGAAAACCCTCTTTAGAAAGTTGCAAGCGTCCAAATCTCCCTAAGACCGCGACAAGTACAAAAGCGAACGAATAATAATAAACGTTAATAATGAACGCGCCACTAGGAGAGCCGTAGCCAGGGCCAGACGAGACCACTTGCAACCGCTATACATCAAGTTGGAATCGTTTGAGGGTCAAAAGCTCATCTATAAGTTGGCGCGCTCCACTATAACCAAGTGCCGCTGCATCAAAGGCCCTGGGGACAATCTGTTGTACGAGGAAGTCGCGGTGAAGGAGAGGGCGCTCATACTTCCACGAGCTGCTGAATAAGCAGCATCAAGAGGTGCAGCCACCAGAACTCCCTCCAAATCAAGGACTAGTGCCGCCGATAACGCCTGCCGAAGTCCAGACTGTCATTCGTCGCATGAAAGAAAAAGAAAAGAAAGAAAGAGGGGCCCGTGGTGTGGGCATCCTCGCTAACCTTTATAACCGTGTCCTTCTCACCGGTAAAATCCCAAACCAGTGGAGGCTGAGTGTCATTACGCCAGTCTTCAAGGGCGGACTTCGGTGAAGGAGTGTGGTAGTTACCGAGGTATAAAGATAATGTCCACCGTGAAAGACCATGAAGCTTTACGAGCGGATAATCGATTCCCGGATCCCACAGAAGAGTACCCTCTCGGAGTCTCAGTATGGGTTCCGCTCCGTACTCGGGACTATGGATCCGGCGTTCTCCCTAAGGATCGTCGCGGAGAGATACAGGGCGAGGAACACGCCCCTGCACTTTCTATTCCTGGACATGCAGAAAGCCTTCGACTGTGTGCCTCGCGCGATGATTTTGTGGGCATTGAGGTCCAAAGGAGTCCCAGAGGCTTACTTCGATACCATCCGAGACTTTACCGAGATTCCGGTTCCGTGCTTTGGACCACTGTTGGCGACACGAAAACCTTCCCCACCACCGTCGAGGTACACCAAGGATCCGTAGTTAGTCCCATACCTTTTCAGCTTGGTATTAGATGTTTTGTCGGACAGCATCGGAGACTCACATGAGCAGCCTCCGTGGTTGCTTATGTATGCTGATGACACTGCGCTGATGGACGCAGACAGGAACAGATTGGTTTGACGTGTGAAAGTGTGGAAGGAGGCACTTGAGAACGGCGCCGGTCTGAAGCTTAATGTGGCGAAGACTGAATATTTGGCGTTAAACTCCACAGATCCCATACCCGTCCGCATAGGCGATCACTTGGTCGAGCGCACGGGACCGGTTCATCATTGGTAAGTCAAAATTGTCTTACCAATGATGAAAAAACTATTTTAAGCCTTGTGGTTAGAGTGCATTTTTGAGTAATATGATTTATTGTGACGTATTACGTCTGTCAATTACATTTCGTATCTCTTTTCTTCTTATATATTCATCCCTGTCATATTATGTTACGTGACGTCATTGGCATGTCTTTTGTTTCAGTGTCATACATAGCATGTTCAACTTTTCACAGAGATTATGAGATTTCGAACAAAATAAGGCTGGGGACATACCTACACCTAATTGTTGATATCTGAGGATACTGAAAATACTCATAAAATTAATATGCCCACCGCGTAGACAGACCATACCTGCCAGTTACGTACAAAAGAAACGATATTTAAAAGCCCAAATTACAAAATTCCGAAGTTCAAACCTGTACGAAATATCAAACTACGTGATACCGAAGATCACATTAGTTTATATTTTATGTATAGAGCGCGCATATTAATCTAAATGTATAGGAGCCGAGCACGACAATTTGACTTCTCGTCGCCTGACGGTAAGATAAAGGCAAAGTGTTAAGAAAGGGCCACCATTACAAACACGTACTTAGTTAACAATGGTGGCACTCAGCTTGACGACCTTACTAGATGCCGATCCGATTGTCGTTTAGTGGTAGTGGCGTGCTCTGAAGAGTGGAATGGTGTAAGAAAAGAAAATAGCTTTTTTTTATACAGGACACGTCAATTTGACTTCACCTCGCCTGATGTTAAGCTAAAGGCAAAGTCTCGGAAAGAGGGTCACCATCGTAAACATTTACAATGTTAACAGTGGTGGCACTCAGCTTGACGGCCTCATTAGATGCCTTTTCACGCCCCGCTTAAAGGACCCGGGACTGTAGGAAGAAGGAAACACGTGAGCTGGTAGGGAATTTCAGGTCTTAGTGGTGCGGCAGAGGAATGAATCACTGAAACGCTTGGTTCTAGCAGGTATACTCTGCACCGTAAATGGATGGCATCTTAGCCCTGCACGTGTCGTCCTGTGAAGGAAAGGGGAGGGTGGGACTAATTGGAAGAGCTCGTCAGAACATGGTAGAGACGGTAGAAAACTGCCAAAGACGCAACATCTCTACGCATCTGCAAAGGCTCGAGGGTGTTCGTGACCTCAGGATTCCCAATAATGCGGACCGCACGTCGCTGCAACCTGTCGAGAGCATCTAATAAGTACTTTGCGGAGCCGTCCCAGAGATGTGAGCAGTATTCCACGCAGGAACGAATTTGGGTCTTGCATAGAAGACACCGCTGCTCCGGCGTGAAAAAACGTCTCACTCTGTTCAGGACTCCGAGTTTACGCGAGGCTGATTTGATGATACTCTCGATATAGTTTTTGTTATTCAGTTTGCAGCGAACATCCATACCGAGGATAGTGAGGTGATCCTGCAGTGGCAGTGGTGTGCTCTGAAGAGTGAGAAGGGAAAGGAAAGGAGATACCTTTGTTGTAAACGCACATGCCTGGGTCATCTTGGCATTGAACTCGACCAGGTTCCTAGCGCCCCATTGAGAAATGTGGTCCAGGATCCGGTCCAGCTCAGTGACAAGAAGCTGCCTTTTTTCCGCGATATCAGACTGCTTGGCCGCAGGATGTGCGTAATAACTCCCGTGTAAGGTGCTGTCGTCTGCATAGCAGTGAATGTTTCCGTTACAGAGCATGTCATTGATATGCAGAAGAAAGAGAGTGGGACATAAGACGGAACCCTGCGGCACGCCAGCATTTACCTTTGCTGCGCCTGCGTCTTCTTAGCATTGAACTCCACCAAGTTCTCAGAGCGCCATTGCAAAATGTGATCCACGATCCGGACAATCTCAGTGATAAGAAGCTACCCTTTTTAATCGATATCAGACTGTGTAGCCGCAGGATTTCCGAGATAACTCTCGTGTAAGGTGCTATCATCTGCATAGCAATGAAAGCTGAAGAAAGAGAGTGATGGGGAGAGAGGACACGAATACGGCGATCCTGCAGGCACCTAGCAACCCAATTGCACAGTTTCAGGGTCCGTCTTGCAGCTCTTCTTCCTACATTTCCTCCCCGGCTGGAGCCGGGTAGGAAATGTTATGTCGGACTTGAACCGACTAAAACCGCACGCCGACTGAGGGTCGTGGTGCTAGGCGGAGGTGAGGTTGTCTTTGGCATATCCCTCGCACCCCGGCTAACCATCAGCGCCATCCCTTGCGGTCTGGCCCTCTTCGGGAGGAGGAAAACCAGGACTCGCCCTAGAGTGGGGAGGCGCGATTCTTAGCACGCCGCCGCCGTGGCCTGCTTCTGCTGGGGTGACAGGCGGCTCTATCCGTCAGAGTTGCCTGCGCACGCGGGTGGTGTGATCTGTAAGTCTCTCTCTCTCACGCCGCCACTCTCGTTCCGCCGTCTCCTTCACGACCATTAGAAAGAAAAAAAAAGGAGGACGCAGAAGGAGACGCTGGCCACCCACGCGTCCGCACAGCGGACCATCGCCGTGAGCGAGGTGGCGAGGATGAGAACTCTCACTCCCAGGGCCGCCACGAGCTCCCACCTTGCCGGCCACTCGGTGAGCGTGTGCAGTCCCGTGACGTCGCTCGCGTCGCAATGATGGCACTCGGACGTTCGCTCCTTATCGATCAGACGCAGATTGACGTGATCGTACCAACGAAGGCGGCTCTCTTGCGTATCTGCGACATTGCGATACATAAGGCTTCTAATCCAGTGCACCAGGTCTACTGGTGGTCGCACTAACTGATACCCGCGACTCTAGTGATGCTGCTAAATATGAATCAGTATCTTTAATATAACATAAGCCAACGAAACTTTTTTTATTACTAATATGTACAGAAACAGCTACTTTACAATATACATATGTATATACCTACTTACCTATACAATCATATAAAATAGACCATGAAGTTAGTATCTAATTATAATTTCATTACAACAGAACCTAAAAATATTGTTTCTACAAAAAATATTTTAACTAGGTATATCCCCAACTTTACAGTTCAAACCTTAAAGCAAGTATGTCAAAATCTGATACATTATGCTATAAATGTACCAACGAAAGTGTGAAATGGCTAAAATCGGAACTATGGTTGTCACTGTAAAATGCATACTATTTTATTGCCGTCCAAATGATTATGAAGACGGTGGCGCCATTTTTCATTTCATATATTTCTTGGTAGGCCTATTTGTGTATGCATGAACTGTCATCACGCGCCAAAGAGACGTGCTCCTGCTTCGAAGGCCCGTGGGCGACTGACGGGCGATGAGAATAAATATGGCAGAAAAAAGACACTATTTTACGCGTTTTTCAGTAACTTTGAATTGATTTTTTAGATTGATTACTAAATGTATCATCAAATAAGTTTTGTCTTCCCTATCAAGAAGTCTTTGACTTTCCAATGTATACCGGTTCATTGCTAAAATCACTCATTTTCAATATGAATTTACTCAAAAACTGGAGCCTATTTCACTTAGCCTGTATGGAGAATTTACGTAAAACATATCTAGATTTTAGGGCTTTAAAAGAGGAAGTCCTTGTTTGTAAAGGTACAAAAAACGTACACACTATATTTTATTGGTTTCTTCAGTGTTCAAAAAGTGTTTCTTTTTATCAATTTGTGTTGATTTATTGGGTTAAATCTGAAAAATACGAAGGCATGTTTTTGCATTTTTTCTCAATTTTGTGCGTTTGTTGACGTTTATTATATAACAACTATTAGGTTTTAAGAGTTTAATATAAGCATACCATAATTTTTGGTCTTTGATTGTAATATATACAAAGTATCATTGATATCAATCATATCTAAATAGGTTAAATATGAAAAATTGTAACACTCTTTTCGGTGATTTTCACGATCTGGCCCCTTAACGTTTCTGGTGACATCGACTACGACGTCAAGGCACGCATTGCTGCTGCGTGGGCTATGTGGCGGGAAATGACTGGCGTCACATGCGATGCTAAAATGCCAGTTAGGCTGAAGGGGCAGGTCTATAAAACGAGAGAGAGCCACCTCCGCTGGTGCGGCACCGTGGTGCGGCAACCGCCCAGCTACGTGGGTAACAAATGCCTGGCAATGGCGCCCCCACCGGGTTCAGGTAGAAGGGGTAGGCCCAAGAAGTGCTGGCTTGGCGTCGTGGAGGGTGACATGCGTGCAAACGATCTCACTACCTTGGCCGCCCAAGATCGTGCGGAGTAGAGGAGGAAGAGCCGGTAGGCGGACCCTGACCTCCGAGGACACCGTGGCCTCGAATGCAATCAGGACTAACGTCTTAATGTGGATGATGATGATGATGAGACATTTTTAGTACTACTCAAAACACACCTAAAACTAGGGTAAAGCGATTTTCAACCAACGTGCAACTATCAGAACAGCTGGAGCAATTATACCAAAGATAGATACCGATCAGTATTTGTCAAAAAAATAAGATCTAGGAACGATGTGCAAAAAAGAAATCATTCCCGAGGAATTTCATGGGTGGATCCACAGCCTGAAAACATATCTGAATCTAAAAGCGACAGTAATTACCTATAATAAAAGGATTATCGTGATTCACTTGATTTTTGTTCAAATAATAAAGCTAATAATTAATAGAAACATAATTTTAATTTTGGGGTAAAACCCAATAAGTCAGCCCCCTAATTTACTAATTACAATTTTATGCAAAAGTTTATTATTAAACATGACAAAAATCATAAAATATAGTATTATGGATATATAATTTTGCTAAATTACTAAGTAATTTGCATCAATTTATTATATTTACCTATTTTTTATTACCAGCAAACTTTAACATCGATTATCTCGAAAGTTAATTTTTCGCATTTAACGGGTTTGAACACTCAACCCTCGATATACCTATTACTGTTATTGACCAACCTAATAAAAAAATTAGACAAAATATGAAACAAATACTGAAAGGGAAAAAAGAGTAAAAAGTCGCAGAAAAGATTTAAATAGCATCATCATACCAAAGCTTAATGTTGTACAGCATAGCTCAGGTGTACAAGCTGTCAAAGTTTTTAATAGACTACCTACTGAATTAAAAACTATTCATGATGTAAATATTTTTAAAGAAAAATTAAAAACACTTGTTAGAACAATGCTATTACGACGTTGATGAATTTTTGAACGGTAGCAACGAGTGATGTAACTATTATTTTAATTGACTCCTGTATTTTAATTTGACATAACCAATGACATTCACTGACCTCACTATTTTGTATACATTTTAAAATTAGTATTAACATTATAATTATTGCATGTATGTACTCGTATTTATGATAGTAATTTGGCTTTCGACATGAACTACGTTTGTTATGAAATAAATGATTATGATTATGATTATAATGAGGCCGTCAAGCTGAGTGCCACCACTGTTAACATGGTACATGTTTACGATGGTGACCCTCTTTCCAAGACTTTGCCTTTAGCTTACCATCAGGCGAGGTGAAGTCAAATTGACGTGCCCTTTATAAAGAAAAACATTATCCTCATAGTAATTTAACATTTTCGTTCAAAGTAAGTAAACCCTTTAGAGCCCGGTGTCCAGTATTTGATTGGTATATTGGCTTTAGCAGGAGCAACTGCTATCTTGCTGGCCAATTCTAAGAGGAAAACTTACACCAGAGTGTAGTCCTTTATTTTACTTATCGTTGTTTACCCCCGCTATAAATATTCTATACACACTATAGAATACATTGTCAATAATAAGTATGTATTTTATTCATAATTTTAAGAGACCTTTAATTTAGTTATGTGAAGATTTATATTTAAATGGGCGTGCAATTTGAAATAAGCAAGTGACGTATCTGGTAATGAAAGTTGAATAATAGTCTGGTGTTACGTGAACACTGGTTCCGGTAATAAAAAATGAAAACATTTGAACATAGCAGTAATAAACGGTAAATACCGGTATCTCGCGATTGCGGCGCGTGTCCCCTTACTGGGAAGTGAACGCGGTCATTACCTTTTAAGGTAATGCATCGTTCTAACGCACATATAAAATGAGTCACACGAATTGATAACCAATCAGCGCATTCCGTCAAACGGAGAAACAGAGGATGGCTCAACACTAACAGACAAAAAAAAACGCGCCCCGCGCTCGCGCCGAGGTAGACAGCAGACCTCATTCGATCGCGAGACTTCGCAGCGGAACGTGCAGTCGTAATCCTAAAGCCTAGATAACTAGTTATTTAGATTCTGCTAGTTACTATTCTAAGTGTCTATACGAACTAGTCTAATATACGAAGTGTATTGTTAAGTATAAGCTGTTTCCAATATAAGGGGTAAGTCTAGTGTCCTTAATAAACAGTGCGCGAGTATTAAACGATAGTCACGTAAATAATAAAGTAAAATAACATCGTCATTCGCGAGTGACATTCCTGCTTAGCCCCTAGGAGCTAAGCGTGATGCTAGCTCAATTTTTAGTACAGTCAACGCCATAAGTTGATTAACACTAAAATATTTTACAAATCTTTTTATAATGGAATGCATCTGTCTATAATAAATGTAGTGTTATGATTCCCAGAAGACAAACTTAATTACCTGCCTACCTGCGGTCGTGAGTTCGGTAGTTACCTAGATGTAGTTTGTCTTTGTGTAAAGGTAATTAAACTAAAGTTAAAGTAAATTGTGATTAACATCGTAAGCGTTAAAATGTTGTAAGAAAGTTATTGTATGAAGTGTGTCCATAATATATGTCGCGAGTATACATGTCGACAGACAGCCGAATATAGTAATTGCTTAAGAACTATTCAATTAGTTGTAATGGTTGATTGTTCGTATTCTAAGAGAAAAATCAACACGGTGTATATCTCGCCATAATTTTCTACGGATACCCACATTTTGAGAATATGTAAAATTGTCGAATTTTAATCTCGTTTTAAATCCACGGTTCAGCATATATTAGTATTAGAGCTTAATTATTACTGAATCATTTGTTTATGGTTGATTGAACCGTGGTTAACGGGATTACAGACGTACTTTACTTACGATAAATACTTACGATTATTAATTCCGGAACAATCCAGTTTTATTTCTTTGTTTTATTGTGTACTTTATGTGTTATGTGTACCTACAGTACAGCCGACCTTAGGGCCCATGTAGAAAATTATACGTTGGGGCCCGGCGCTGTTGCATTGGGTTCACGCACCAGTGCCTAATCGTGTGGTTGTCTCCCCAGAACTTGGCACCGGCTGGAATACCGGTCCAACTTCATACCGGCTGGAATATCAGCACCGCGCCGTACCGGCCCACCTCCGAACCAGCTTTTTTTTTTTTTTTTTATCGTGCGAAAAATCCCCACGGATACCACCCCCACGGAGCCGGTGGAGGCGGTTATGTCGGACTCGAACCGACTAAAACGCACGCCGTCTTGGGTCCTTGGCTGCCGGAGGTGAGATTGCCAAAAGCATATCTCTCGCACCCCGGCAGACCCAGGACCATCTCTTTCGAGATGGCCCCCTTCGGGTTGTGGGGACCAAAATGTCCCCATCTAGCCCCAGTTACGGGGAGGCGCACTTTGCGCCGCCGCCGCGGCCTGCTTCTGCTAGGGTGACAGGCGGCTCCACCGGTCACCCCCAGGCCAGCGCTCATGGAGGACGGAGGTCGTTCTGCGACCTCCGACGTCCGGTTCGCCTTCGCTCTGCACGGGCTTCCCGGGCCCGGAGTCTGGTCCGGACCCGACCGGCCGCCTCCTTCTCGAGCATTACTTGCTCGCAGAAGGAGGCGGCCGCACCCCAAGCGTTTGCGCATCGTACCATCGCTGTGAGCAATGTGACGAGTGTGAGGACTCCCACCCCTAGAGCCGCCACTAGGACCCGCCTCGGCGTGTCCCACGCCGGGCACTCGGTCAGCGTGTGCAGCTCTGTGTCCTCGCTCGCATCACAGTGATGGCACTCGGACGTTGGCTCCTTCCGGATCCGACACAGGTAACTCCCGAAACACCCGTGTCCGGTAATCACCTGCGTCAGCCGGTACGAGAGGCTGCCGTGTGGCCTCTCTAGCCACTCCTCCATGATGGGTCTTACCGCCGCTATTACGGCGTGCCCTGCGCTTGGTCGCCCAAGTCGTAGCTCCCATTCCGCTACCATGTCCCTGTGGAGCTGAGACCTCACGGCCCGAATTTCTTCGGGCTCGGGTTCCCGTCCCTGCTCCCGCGCCTCCTTACGATACCGATATAGCATCGAAAGGGCCCTCGCATCCAGGTTCCACGGTAGGGATCCGGCAAGGAGACTCGCCGCCTCGAAGGATATCGTGCGGTACCCCCTAATGGCCCTGCTGGCCATTGCACGCTGCGGTCCACGCAGCAGACGCGCATTGTGGACCGTCAGGGTGTCCGCCCATATTGGGCACCCATATAGGGCCATGGACCGCACGACTCCCGCGTAGAGTCTCCTGCAGGAGTCATCCGGCCCCCTCATGTTGGGCAGCAGCCGCCCCAAAGCGGCAGCTGTGTCCTTCAATTTGGGGGCCAGTCTTCGGAGATGCTCCCCGAAGTTCCACCGGCCATCGAGTACGAGCCCCAGATATTTCATCTGGGCCTTGACGGCGATGGAAATGTCTCCCACTATGAGGCTGGAATCCTCCGGTGGCACGCGCCGAGGTCCATGAAAGAACATGGCCTCGGTTTTATGCAGAGCCACCTCGAGACCCAGCCGCCGAATCCGATCCACGACTTGGGCAACCGCGGTCGTGGCCTTCAGGGTCGCTTCGCGGTATGTAGCCCCGCACGCCGTCACCAGCGTGTCATCCGCATAACACGTGACGGCGGCACCGTCCACGAGCTCACCGCGAAGCACCCAGTCGTAACCGATGTTCCACAGTAGCGGTCCCAGGACCGATCCCTGCGGAACACCGCACGACATCTCTCGCCGACCGAGCCCGGTCGCACTTGGGTAAACGACTGCTCTCTCCGACAGATACGCCCCGACTATACGGCGAAGATAGAGAGGCACTTCGTGATACACGAGCGCCTCCCTAATGCAGCTCCAGGGCAGGGTGTTAAATGCGTTGGCGATGTCCAGTGACACCGCCAACACCACCTCGCCCCGAGCGACGGCGTCCTTCGCCAGAGTCCCCACGCGCATGATGGCATCCACGGTGGAGCGCCTCCGGCGGAAGCCATACTGGCCATCCGCCAGGTCAGGCCCTACCCTGGATAGGTGCTCGACGAGGCGCTTTGCAATGACTCTTTCAAAGAGCTTGCACACCTCGTCGAGCAACACTATGGGCCTGTAGGCGGACGGTGAGTCCGCCGGGCGCCCCGCCTTTCGGATGAGGACCAGTTTCCCCGTCTTCCACATCTTCGGAAACTGGCCTCGCTCCAAACATGCGCTGAGAAACCCTCTCAGTCGGGGCTCGAGAGCGTCTTCTTCGCCTAGAGCTAGGACCCACGCTCGGCCTGGAATGCCGTCTGGTCCCGGGGCGGTGTTCTTGGCCTTAAGCCTTAACACCGCCAGCTCTAGCTCTACCCAAGTGACCTCGGGCACGTCGTCGTCATCCACGCTGGGTGCCATAGGCGACCTAGGTGGCGGAGTCATCTGCGGTGGAATATGTTCCACCGCCCGCGCTGGGAACAGGGAGCCAACAACTCCTCCGAGCAGCTCCGGCTGGAGACACCGGGTTAACGGCGGGGCCCGGGGGCGAAGCTTGCCCCTTACCATAAGGTAAGGCCGCCCCCATGGGTCCCGCTCCAGCGTCTCCAGCAGCTCCTTGTGAGCTGCAGCCTTAGACTGCTTTATCGCTACTCGGAGGGCCTTTCTGGCCTCCCTGTACCCCGCATGAAGCTCCGCCTCTCGGGGCTCCGTATCTGCGGGGCGGCTGCGCCTCCTTCGGAATCTGGTCCACCGGCGGAAAGCGATCACGGAGGCCTGTCGCAGCCTCGCGATGTCCGCCGACCACCAGTAGACCTGACGCCTCGGATTATAGGGCGGAGCCCTAGGCATAGCCGCATCGCAGACACCCTCCGAACCAGCTGAGGTTGCCTGCCCTCTCCGTACCGTCTTGAAGACGGCCTTGGCGATGACTCCGACGCGACGGACCGAATTAGCAGCTGCGAAGCCTGGTGACCTTGAGGGGAAGACAACGTCACACTCGCACGGGGCCAGCCCGGAACCCCAAGTTGAGTACATTACTCAGCCTTCCGTTTATAGTGGCGTGTACTTATACCCGAACCGACACTCGACTTTGACTTAGAGTAGTTTTTTTATTCTAAAGCAGGACCTACGGAATAAAGTTGTGGATCTCGTACCAATCGTTTTCTTCATCCTTGACCCCGTAGGGCCCCGTATCACTGGCATAGCACAATCTTTCGAGTCTTTTTCTAACTCTGGTTTAAAGAGGGGTTCTCTCTAACGCTGGTTGCCGGAGGTGAGATTGCCAAAAGCATATCTCTCGCACCCCGGCAGACCCAGGACCATCTCCTTCGAGATGGCCCCCTTCGGGTTGTGGGGACCACAGTGTCCCCATCTTGCCCCGGTTACGGGGAGCCGCATTTTTAGTTAGAGAAGCGTGGTTGTTAATACGCCTCTGTTTATTTCTTCGGGGATTTATACAGACGTGACTTAAAGACGGATATAAAAGAAGGGAAATTTGAAGTGATTCAGGTGTGGTTCAATTGCTCAGTTGGAAGAGCATTCCTCCTGTAAGGGAAAGGTCGTGGGTTCAAGTCTCATTTGAGCGCTTCATTTTTCCCGATGTATTTCGAATTTAAAAGTTCAAATTCAAATTCAAAAATAATTTATTTTGCATAGACCATTAAATCGGAACTTACAAAACGTCAACATAAAGAAAATATTAAATACTAACTAATACTAGTAAATGGACCACCGGTTCGAAATGCGGCCCAGACTTGAGAAGACTCCGGCAAGAAACTCAGCGGGCATTTTTTTTTGGTCTATTTACAAAACATTTACTTACTTACCCTAAAACTTATGGTCTAGTTCTAGTTAGCTTAAATGCTATAAAAATTTCATTCAGACGTGAGTTTATGTCAGTAGTATGTAGATATTTTGTCTTGACTTTACAGGCTATAAGCAACTAATCCTGCGTACATAATCGATCAAGAGATCGTTCACTCAATCATTCACGTCAGGCTTACACCCGAATATATTACACTGGTGGTTCATAAACCGGTATTAAGCGAACCCCGGTGGAATACGAAGCGTAATGGATGTGGGCCTCAGAGACTCGAGCAACTTTCGTGGTATATAAATGTAAACTATTATGTGTGTTAGCTGTAGCTCGCGATTCTATTTACGTGGATGTCGGATATCATCTTTATATATAAAATTACTTGTCCCGACAGACTGACTGATTCATCAACGCATAGCCTATACCACGGGACCCACAAACTTGAAATTTTGACAGTAGATGCATTTTATTATGTAAGCATCCACTAATATAGGATTTTTCGAAAATTCTGCTGCTAAAGAGATGGAAGTTTGTATGAAAGTTCATAATTTTCAGAGCTACATGCACAAAATTTCATAAGCCTGTATCTTTTAAGAAATGAATGAACATGTGTATCAGCGTTTTTTTTAATCTAACTACTAAGAGGGTAAAATAACATTTGTATGAAAAGTTCGTCATTTAGGTCATTATCAAAATATGGAATATGAAATTTTCCCGGGCGCAGCCGGGACGGGACAGCTAGTGATTAAATATAGCCTATGTCCTTGCCAAAAGTTAAAAACAAGAAATAATAGCAAAATAAATTGTTTCGCGAACGGCCATCACGACACAAAGAAAAACTTTATTGCGAACATTATCTCCTGAAGAATCGGACATTAATTCCACGAGATTATCTAAAAACTACATTTACACGGGTTTTATAGCTTAGGACTTGTTCGCAGAGTGCTATCTATTTGCTTAAGGTCTCCGTCCTACCCATAATACACACGTATACATTATAGATACTGCTATTTACCATTGACGTCGGCAGGAGACAATATCTTTCCACTTGCTACCCTATAGTTAAAATAAATTATCTAACCCAACTTATTAAATTAAGAATGGTAAAAGAGCGGTAAAGGTTACGTCGATTTTTATTTTATAGTTTTTATTTATTTTTAATCATCCACCCAACCTATAATAGTGACTGATTTGACTATTAAATTTTATGAAGTTAATAAATCTTTTTTCATACGAGTTACCCTATAACTTTAGGGTAAAAAGTAAATCTTACCTGAAAACTTGTATATCTATGTACCAACGAGATTGACAGCCGAAATTCTAACACAGATTTACCTTTTTTTGAATGAAACTTTATAGCAGCATTCCCCCTGTAAGGGAAAGGTCGTGGGTTCAAGCTTACCTGAGTGATTTCTTTTTCTTGATGTAATCGAACAGTTTTTCCTTAGATTAGGGGTTAGACTTAGCTCCGGTAAAAGCACAATTAAAATGAAATTATGGATTAGACAAGTGAAAGAGCTGACTTAAATTCAAAGGACTTAAAAGGTAGGAGAGACTTAAATTTTTCCACCTGATAAGCTCCTGACATACATCTTTTGCTTGTTTTACTTTCATTAATGGTTTTCATTCATGCAAAATAATACTTATATCTTTTATTGATCAGAGGACTCTGTGCATGAAAATATTGTAGATACCTACGTATTATCAGTTCTGTCTCAGAAGCCGACCGCATACGACATGTAGCAAAAATATTACATACATTGCTTGTTAAAGTTTGATACAGATAAAGGGAACTATTGAGAAACCGCAATGAATTACGCGCATGCTGCGTGTGTCTACAGATGTCGTATACGATAACCTTCGGTAATGAATGACATACTTTGTGTATAGTGCAGACGCTTCCTTATATACAGATTTTGTGTGCCTGTAGAATGTCTGTTCGCGGACTAATACTAAATTACGCTTATCACGATTGAATGCGATTGCTACTTTAGAATACAATTGGGCTCTCCAAAATTAGATTGCTTTTCTAACTTTTACGAAACAATTCTCTTGTTCATGTTTGATTCGAAAAATAAAACAAAATGGCCACATTAATTAATTCAATTCTAGGCTTTTAGATTCAAAAAACGTAAGACTGTCTGAAAATCCATACCTACTAATATAAATATGAAAGTAACTCTATCGGTCTGTCTATCTGTCTGTCTGTGTGTTAGGTACGCTTTCACGCCTAAACCACTGAACCAATTGATGAAATTTGGTATAAGGGTAGAGTATAAGCCTTGAGAAAGGACATATGTTCGGTCGCGATAAGCGACATCCACGCGCCGTGGGCATAAGCTAATCGAATGATAAAAAATAATAACTCACACTAACACTAAATGTATAGCACCCGATCCTCCTCCAAGCTATCCCAGAATTCCAGCCACCTTTCCTTCATCCAGCTGTGGGGCGTCCACCTTCCGTTTGCCTTCTCGCGGTCTCCACTTTATGACACGTTTGCTCCAATGGCCATCGGTCCTTGCTTCGGCAAATTTGGCCAGCCTATTTGCCATTTCACCTTTATAACGGTGCAGAATATACGTTCTAGAACCAAGCGTTTCAGTGACTCATTCCTATGCCGCACCATTAAGACCTGGAACTCTGCCAGCTCACGTGTTTTTTTTTTTTTTCCCCCGTGTCCTTTAAGCGGGGCGTGAAAAGGCATCTGATGAGGCGGTCAAGCTGAATGCCACCACTGTAAATATGGTAGGTACATGTTTACGAAGGTGACCCTTTCACGAGACTTTGCCTTTAGCTTACCATCAGGCGAGGTGAAGTCAAATTGATGTGTCCTTTATATAAAAAAAAGAAAAGAAAAGAAGTATTTACCCTAACCCCTCCAGTTAAGCTAAATAATTGTTTGTGTTATGTACCTATGGTAGCGTTAGTGTAGTATTCAGGTGTTCTGGATTCGAACCGGATCTTTCGATCTTAAGACTGACTCCGTAATCATTAAGCTACTAACACTTCAAAACCTTGTTCTCTTACCATTATGTCGTTAAACTTTAGTTATTTATTGGATGACCTCATTCCGGATTTTATTGTTCAAAGAGACTTCAAACATAGCTCGCTCCAAAGCCTCATAATTAGTGGACTTGCTAATTATTGAGTGGAATAATGATAATATCCAATTAAACTTAATTATTGATAATTAAATTAATTTAACCTAATCACATTAAGTCCTTCTCATTCTAAACACACACAGGAACATAGACATACTTAGGCAAAGTCAAAAAGCGGACTCCAAGCGCCGAGGTGAAAAGTGTGAAAACCTATGTGTTTGACTTGGGTTCTACGGGAGCGACTGTTACCTGACATCCCAACCCCAAAGGAAGAGCTTGCGCCAGAGCCTTGTCTAATAGGTGAATTTAGCTCGAACCCTGAAGATGGTAACGAAACGTCATACTCCCTAATTGAGAAACAAGTTTTACATTGGAACAACTGTAAAATTAAACCACTGTCAAGTTCAAACAAGTGAATCACAAACTCTATTTCATATTAATATCAACAAAAGTGCAATGGCGGACGCGGATGCTGAAACAGATAATTTAAACCTATAGGTTGAATTTAACGCTAAATACAGGCAAAACAGTATACAAACGACCCCTGCTTAGAACCCTCCAGCCTCATTAAAACAAATAAATGACACAATCTCTTTGTTGCGAGCGCCTGCCACAATTATAATAGCAATAGCACGTAATCAGATATTGCTCGCGGGTAATCAATAGGCAATTTACATGAAATAATACGTTGGCATGGTTATGCATACAATAATAATATAATAGTTTCGTTATCTATTGTATTATATATTTAATGTTGAACCGTAAATGCGCTATCTGGTAACCGTGTGTAACTTATTTAAAACGTGTATCTATTCGATAGTAGGTAGAACGGAGGATAGGTACGTACTTAATATCATATTTATTAAGTAGATTGTTCTAAAGTTATGAAATTTCACTAAGTTAAAGTTTGGAAGCAGGTGATTATGTTCTACTACATACAAGTACCTATAGGTAGGTACCTAGTCTTGCAACTACTTGGATCAACTTTTACTAGCAGTATTATATCGACTCTAGGTAACCAGATATAGTATAAAATTCAATACTGTATACCAAAACAGGTAATTATATTGATTACCTACATTTGACTGACGATCGCATGAATGAAAATGACATCATTCTGGTAGTTTCGACTTACACCACTAGATGGCGTTAGCAGTTGCTTAGACTGTGTAAAATGTGTTTTTTAAATCTGTTTTGGAAACAACTTCTCTTACGTAGGTAGGTAGTATATGAACGGATACCCGGTCACATATTCTTGACTTTCGAAATTCGTTTGCGCATTAGCACGTTTTTTTAAATTCCTTTTTCTACCTCGCAGGACCTATCTGTGGTTTCCAAGCGACTACAATATGGGGTTCTTCAAGAAGGGTATTAGAAGGTCGTTACAGGTTCGGCAGCACGAGTGTGACGCCTAGTATTGCACACGTCCGTAGGCTACGGTGACCACTTTCCATCAGGTGGGCCGTGTGCTATAATTTTTTTTTACTGAAAGGTGACTGACCTCCGCCTTTCTATCCAACAATACGTAGCGGTCACCCATCTTAGTTAATGACTTGATTAACTACCAATATTACTCATCCGTTGTCTCATTAATATACTAAGACGCAAACGGTAAAACATATCAATCTAATAGATCATACACAGAATGTGGGCGTGCCTAATGTTCGTACGACCTAGCCTCATTGTTAGAGCTAATATCTATGTCTGTACAGTCAACAGTAAAGTAGCTGAACACATTCCAATTTGTAGATCAAGAAAATCTAAAAAAAAATGGGAAGAGAAAGGGACAGATAGGGAGGCAGGGACTCCTAAATTATCCTACTTTCATTAATGGTAAAATATATACATCCATGATCATGGCGCTTGCAACAGCGCCGAAATATCGGGTACTCCAAACTGATAACATACATGGTAAATATCCCGGCAAGTGGGTAATGGACTGCTGAGACGAGGTCTCGGGTTCGATCCCAGGTTTACCATGGCACACACCATCTGGCCTGGGGGTGACCCTGGCCTGGGGGTGACCCTGGCCTGGGGGTGACCGGTGGAGCCGCCTGTCACCCTAGCAGAAGCAGGCCGCGGTGGCGGCGCAAAATGCGCCTCCCCGTAACCGGGGCTAGATGGGGACACTGTGGTCCCCACAACCCGAAGGGGGCCATCTCGATAGAGATGGTCCTGGGTCTGCCGGGGTGCGAGAGATATGCTTTTGGCAATCTCACCTCCGGCAACCAAGGACCCAAGACGGCGTGCGTTTTAGTCGGTTCGAGTCCGACATAACCGCCTCCACCGGCTCCGTGGGGGTGGTATCCGTGGGGATTTTTCGCACGATAAAAAAAAAAAAAAAAAAAATGGCACACACCAATGACTTTTCGATGCTTTTCGAAGATAAGTGTGTATTTATCGCAAGTTTATAAGTGCCCGGTTAATGGCAATAGGCTCGCCACCTATTACATTGGGACCTAAACATAAACTGGCGAAATGTGGGTGCTAGCACCTCTGCCTACCCCTTCGGGGAATATAGGCGTGAGTTTATGTTATATTATGTTTTACTAATAATGTAAATTACCATGTCAATCTAAAATCATTATATTTCTACTTCTTACTAATATTACAAACGTGAGTGATTGTGACGATATTTGAGTATTTTAGAACTTGCATTTTGGAAATGAAAAGAAAAATGCAATGAAGGATTACCCGAAAATCTAGATAAGTTTTTTATTACAATTATAACAAATAATACAGGAACAAATAGTAATTGCACAAAAACCACTAAGGTTGTTTATATTTTATTATTTTATTTTTTCACCCGACCGGTTTCGTCTCACGGCATTCAGTACAAAGTGTCTTACTCAATATGTGTAGCTGATTCCACCAAGTGCCATCGATCAACAGTATAAACAATTAACATAGGTTCAAATAATGAAGTATCACCCCATACGCCCAAATCATACAATTATAATATTAAGTCCCTTAAAAACATTGAACCCAAAACAGTCAAGTTACCACATAAACTGCTATACAATCGTAGGTATTGCTGAACCATACAATTTCTTGGAAGTATTTTAAAGATAGCACGGGATGTTACTGAGCGGTGGACGAGCTCAAATGCCATCCGTATACGGTACAGAGTATACCTGCTAGAACCAAGCGTTTCAGTGACCCATTCCTATGCCGCACCATTAAGACCTGGAACTCCCTGCCAGCTCACATGTTTCCTTCTTCCTACAGTCCCGGGTCCTTTAAACAGCGTGAAAAGGCATCTAATGAGGCCGTCAAGCTGAGTGCCACCACTGTTAACATGATAAATGTTTACGATGGTGACCCTCATTCCGAGACTTTGCCTTTAGCTTAACATCAGGCTAGGTGAAGTCAAATTGACGGGTCCTTTATAAAAATAAACACCAAGCATAGATTATTACAAAACAATCAATTATTTATAGCTAGCGATTTAGGTACAAGACATATGACTCGAGCAATAGTCAACTCATTCTGTAACTAAGTCCTACGTCCCAACAAATGGCTGCCAAGACTACCCGCCATACATCAGGCCAGCCCGGGGCCCCGGGATGTATTCTTCATATTTCCGTCGTAGGAAATAACGCGGGTACCAACAATTTGTCTGCTCATAGGGCTGCCAAAGGGAGTGTGGAGATAGTGTCAAGACTTGTTACATATTGTGCTGGAGATGTGAAGCGTATGTCCTAAATAATGTCGGCTCCAAAGTGCCAATTATGGATGCTACTAAGAAATAATTGGAGGATGATAAATTGATGATTGCGTGAGCCTAAATTGTAAACACACCGCTTGCCCGGATCTATGTGTATCAATATTATAAAGTTGAAGAGTTTGTTTGTTTAAAAGCGCTAAACTCAGTGACTATTAGTTCGAATTGATTATTTTTGTGTGTTGTGTGTTTTTATTATAATATCATCACGCTACTACCTAAAGGTGTGAAGCAGTTCTTTTTTTATAAAGGACACGTCAATTTGACTTCACCTCGCCTGATGTTATGCTAACGGCAAAGTCTCGGAAAGGGTCACCATCGTAAACATGTACCATGTTAACAGTGGCACTCAGCTTGACGGCCTCATCAGTGTCTTTTCACGCTCCGCTTAAAGGACCCGGGACTGTAGGAAGAAGGAAACATGTGAGCTGGCAGGGAGTTCCAGGTCTTAGTCGTGCGGCATAGGAATGGGTCACTGAAACGCTTGGTTCTAGCAGGTATACTCTGCATCGTATACGGGTGGCATCTTAGCCCTGCACGTGTCAATAAATCCGTCGAATTCTCATACACTATTTTATAGTCAATAAATTGTGTGCATATTATGGTTTAAAGGGGTGATGAGGAGCGGAGCGGGGAGGGGGCAGATCATTCTTGATATTCATGTGTCTATTTAATTTATCTTTGGCTTCTAACGGGACCAGATCCTTGAATAAGTCAGTGTACTGAATTGTCGGGGGCGAGTCGGGGATAGCGTTGTCCCCCCTCCCGAGGAGGGCTAGACCGTAAGGGATGGCCCTGGGTCAGCCGGGGTGCGAGGGATATGTCGATGACAACCTCACCTCCGGCCTAGCACCACGACCCATAGTCGGCGTGCGGTTTTAGTCGGTTCGAGTCCGACATAACCTCCCCTTTCGGCTCCGGTAGGGGGAATCCGAGAGGATTTCCACACGGAAAAAAAAGTGTACTGAATTGTTGGTTTGGTTTGTCTTGAGCCCTGGTCTTAGTGATGTAATGAAAATGTACCCAAGTGACAAATTAATATAAATATTTCTGAAAATTAAAAAATCCCACCCACAAAAGAGGAAAACCAATGGCCTAAGTCACAGGTTTTCAATACTCGTAAATATCTCAGACTGTAGCTAGAAGTGGAAAAAACCTTGTTTTACTTTTTTCTTCATAAAGAAGGTTTATGTTAGAAGTTATTTTCTGAAGCCTGCAGAAAATAAATATCAGAGCGAGGGTAGCCCTGTACAATAAAACATTGAAGTTTATATTGCCCCGATTTAGGGAAAAAGAACTTTTAAAGTTGGGAAAAATGCGCAAGGGAGGGAAAATAGTGGATTGATGGGATACCGTAGATTTTTCATATTAAGGTTGCCTTAGGGGCCCTTTTTGGACAGGTGAGATGGCCAGAGTGCGGTCCTCGATATTTCACGCTGGCAACATTTTGCTTACAGATACGATAGTTATCATATAAATTCAACTTTCGATATTATGTGGGCGGGAGGTTTTTTGGGTTTATAAAAATAATATCTGTAATAAAAGTTAAGTAATGTCTGTAATAAAACTATTTTTAACGGACTCTATTGCGATTAATTTGATGTTATTTACATAGCCCGAGGTTTCGGTTGATTTTAGCAGCCATTTCAGCAGATCGAAAAATAGAACTACTAAAAATATATACTTCAATTTGAATAAAGAAAAATCATCTCGGGCAGGACTCGAACCCGCAGTCTTTCCCTTACAGGGGGAATGCCTTGACCAATTCGGCTACCGAGACACGCCCGATGTGATTCAAATTTCCCATCTTATACGTCTTTAAGGCGTCGATTTCTATTCGATTTGTATAGTTAGCATACTTAATGCTGTAAAAATTCATTCAATAATGAATGAATGAATGAATGAATAAAACTTTATTGTACACCAGTAATGAATACATAAATAAATTCATTCAATTTGTAAAGTATTGGTTCCCAGAGGAGTAGAATAGGACCATCGCATCTCTTCCTGTGGGAGGCAACTAAGGAACAGGACTGTTTTCCTTCACAGTAAACATATAGCCTATGATAATTGACGAAGTGTGGGTGTTAGTACACCTCTGCCTACCCTTTCGGGAATTTAGAGGCGTGAGTATATTGTATCTATAGAGTAAATACTCTACTAGTGTTACAACTGACAGAAATATCATCATTATCTTCATTAAGAAATGTTTATCGAGAGCCTCTGTGGCGTGGCATTAGTGAACGTGACTGCTACGCAGGGGGCGCGGCTTCGATCCCCGCTCAGTGCAAATATTTGTATGAATGAATACGGTTATTTGCATTGGTCTGGGTGTTTCTATGTATAATAATGTATGTATTTACAAAAAAAGTAGATAATTATGTTTATCGGCTTCGGTTTTCGTTAATTCCAATACGAGTAGCTACCGGGACTAACACGAAAATAATTATGACGATGAACGTCTAAACGGATCTATATGAAGTTTTGACCCAGAGGATATAAATTGTAGTCTAAAGTATCATGGTGGTCTTTATTATTAAAATTAGAACGTAAAAACGTATTCTCTTAATCAGGTCCGTCGTGCCTAGCACCAGTAGGTATCAATGGCAATAGGTCCGATGTATCGAAGGGCCCATCTAATTCGTGATTAGTCACCTCCCAGGGGCGATAAGGGGGGAGGGGGGATAGAGAATAGTCAGCGGTACGTGTAATTACCGGTCGTTGGTGAATGGGCCACAGTGTAGGATTATACAGTAGGGTCAAAGGTTTCTTTTTTCTTTATAAGGAACACGTCAATTTGACCTCGCCAGATGTTAAGCTAAAGGCAAAGTCTCGGAAAGAGGGTCACCATCGCAAACATGCACCATGTTAACAGTGGTGGCACTCAGCTTGACGGCCTCATCAGATGCCTTTTCACGCCCCGCTTAAAGGATCCAGGACTGTAAGAAGAAGGAAACACGTGAGCTGGCAGGGAGTTCCAGGTCTTAGTGGTGCGGCATAGGAATGAGTCATAATTTATGTTTTAGATATTGTAAAGCACAACGTTTTTGTGTGTGTATATTATAATACAAATAATAGTAATTATAATACCTACTAGCTTTTTGCCCGCGGCTCGGCCCGCGTGGATGTCGGTTATCGCGACCAAACATAGCCTATGTCCTTTCTAATGGTCTAATCTACCCCTATACCAAATTTGCGAGATTGCCTTTAGCTTACCATCAGACGAGGTGAAATCAAATTGACATGTCTTTTTATAAATATAAAATAAATAAATAATTTCATCAAAATCGGTTTCGGCGTGAAAGCGTAACATACATACAGGGTTATTTTCGAATATATAATATTAGTATGTATATTTATACTAGTTAGGTGGCAGTCAAGCACAAGGCCCACTTGATAGAAAGACGTTGCTGTTACCTATAGACGTGTGGAAATACCGAGGGCGTCATTCCCGACTCGATGACTCTTATCTAATAACGTTCTGAGACCCTTCTAGAAGAACCCCATATTGTAGTTGGGAGAACAGTAGGGTATTCATTCCACAGCTTGGGCGTGGGTTTTCTTTTTTTTCTTTTATAAAGGACACGTCAATTTGACTTCACCTCGCCTGATGTTAAGCCAAAGGCAAAGTTTAGAAAAGAGGGTCACCATCATAAACAAGTACCATTTTAACAGTGGTGGCACTCGACTTGACGAGGTTTCAGGCGACTGGGACCACTACATAACTAGGACCGCGGTGTCACTTGCCTGATTAGTTTTATTTATTTTATTTCGTCAGGCAAGTCGGACCACTCGTAATTTTAACTACAAATCCATTGTTTACATACCAAATTTAGTGTGGTTAGCAGAAAAAGTGTTACAAATAGAAAATCACAGTATTATTTTACCCAAAGATATAATTGTCTTATTGTGCAAAAAAATATAATAATTAACCTTAGGTTCTAATACCACCTAACAATAGGAATTTGGAAATCAGTCTTCACATCGATTTATGTATCTCGTAAGTTTCTAACATTCTCTATAAATAAAGTATCTTCACTATTAACAAATAAAAAACATTCAACAATCGCAGGAAAATCACCGTATCATAATAAGCCTAAGTTATAAAATGTTCTTAACTTTAAACAAGAAACGCTAATAATTCTCTGTATATAGCTCTGTATTGAGATACGGTTTGTTGTTGTGGGGAAATTTAGCAGATGCTACTCGAGCTTTTTTAGCCCAGAAAAAACTTAGTCGAGATCACGATAGAATTAAGCTTGTTCCTACTGTACTAATATTCGCATAAAGAATTGATATCAATTCAAAACAAGTAGCGCATATAAGTCGATGATTTGTGAGGGTATGTGTGGGTGTCTCAATGCCTCATTACTAGTGATTGATAGTGTTCACCAAGATATTAGGAGTACGTCAACCACCGTTATTTTCTAGGCATTGACGAATCACTCCAGATTTACTTGAATGACAGTGAGTCTAAAGAATACAGTAAGCGAATAAAGTTATTTATAGAGAGAATGTTTATTGGTAACGTTGGTGCGAATTACTTGATACAGATTAATGCTAATGAATTCTCAAGTGTATAAAAATAGGTAGCACGCTCAGGTCTATAACTGGTACACATATAGGTACTGATATGACTGGATTTGACCAACTTCTTAAGCTAATTCAGGTTCTTTTTACTCGACTACGATGAAGCGAAAGTAATATCAAGAATAGCTAAATCACAACCCGAAGGGGGGCCATCTCGAAAGAGATGGTCCTGGGTCTGCCGGGGTGCGAGAGATATGTTTCCTGCATTCTCACCTCCAGCATGCAAAGGCCCAAATACAGCGTGCGTTTTAGGGGGTTCGAGTCTGACAAAACCACTTCCACCAGCTCCGGTGAGGGTGGTATCCGTGGGGACTTTTCACACGATAAAAAAAGGATAACTAAACAATATATTTTAAGTAAAAGTGGCATACGACCGCGGATAGCCTTTCTTGGTAGATTTTCTTGTTTGATACTTTTTAGTACGTGATTTTTCAGTAGTCGGGTTTTCGTTTTTTGTATATCGCTTAGGTAGTAAACACGCACACGGCCCTACCTGATGGAAAGTGGTTACATACGAACGTTTTAATCATTAGGAGCCAACTGACAGTCCCCTGGTAGCCAGAAGAACAGCCATCTTGCGTGTATATTAAAAAGTTAAGAATGTTACTTTTATAACTAAGCGGGTACAAAACACTGACATGACTCAGTCTTGCATTATTTAAATAGGATCTTGTTCTCCGAACTAATCGTTTTCCTTAGTTTAGTCATTAATTTATTTAAATTGTGTAGTTGTGGTAAGCAGATATAAAATAAGGATACAAAAGAAGCAATAAAGAAAGTAACTAACTATAAATTATAGAAAAAAAACTGCCTCAAAAATATTTTTAGTATAAAAATTCACCCTGTACCACACGTCGGAAGCTCTCGACAAAATGTATGAAAAATTTGAATTGTAATTACAACATTCATAGATCGTGCACATGCACGGTAGTGTTGATGTGTGGGAGACTTCAAAATGTTAGGGTTGGCATTATTTGAAATTGTAACCAATATTTGAGCGAGCTAGCATGATTTTTCTCGCTCTATCGCTTAATGTCATGACTTACGTCACATCCGACAACGGTGCCAATCCTGTTGTTACAAATGTATTCCATCTTTGTCTTCAATTCGAAAAAAAAATTGATGGCGATACATTTTAGTCCCCTCAAACCACAGAATCAGCACCAATAACAAAACACTACTATAACGATATCTTTATAGAGTAGTTAAAACCGATTGTGTCCATGAAAGACTAACTATTGCTCGCGACTTCAGATGCATAAAATTTTCATCGGACTGAGATCTAATCTTATGACCCACAATCCTATTTCTAGGATAACACATAGCCTATGCTATGTTATATCAGGGGCACTATTCACTATACAAAAAAATATATATACAATGTTGTAATTCGATGGCAGAAAACGTAATTTCTGTTAGTAGCCAAAATGGGTTTAAAATACCATTAGAATCAGAAAAAAAATACTGAGTCAAATAATGTGGGTCTCATTTCGATATCTTAAAAAATACTTACGTCGCGTTGTCACTTTTAAGACCATTACCCCTGTCCATTTGCTGTAAGCATGCAATAATCTCGTCTTGGACTTCTTTTTCTACCTCATAAAATGATAGCATTTAATATTCTGTTTCTTGTATTTAATAACGTAAAACCATCGATGTTAGGCCTCGCCATACACCTATACACAGCTTATGACATTTTTACGTTCCGAAAATAAAAACTGAATTGCTATATGTGCCCAATATCCTGTTAATATCAACTTTAGCAATTATTTGATAATTCCATTTGAAGGATAAGAATAATTCCATCATCTACCTGCGATTTATAGTTAATGAGTAATGATTTTTTTTAGATTTTTCAAAAGATTTTCGGCTCTTCTGAAAAGTTTGACATCTCGTACTTAAAACAATTATGTTTTCTGCTATAGAATCATAATTCAAAAGTTTTATATAAATTTAATTATTAAAAAATAAAAACACAACTGCCGAGTGAAACAAGTTTGATAGCAGGCGGTAGTTATTTTTTTTTCTTTCAGTTCATAAGAGGTATTTACATGTACATTCCTATTAGCTACCATCATTTTCAACCGCAGCGCAGTCGGGATTTTATTTTTTTTATAATTTTATTTCCACATTTTATGTACGTTCTTAGGTACATTTTTTTATTATTATTGCATGGATGAAAATAACTTGTGCGGCGAATACCTTTAATTTGTGACATCAATAATTCGAAAAACATCGGAATAGACCTTTCCCTTACAGGGGGAATGCTCTTCTAACTGAGCTGTTGAGCCACACCAGAATCATTTCAAATTTTCCTTCTTTCTTTTTATATCCGGCTTACGGTGGATTTTTCCGATGTTTTTTGAACTTAAAAGTTAGCATAATAAATGCTATAAAAAATTCATTCAAACATCAATAATTGAAATCCGTAAAATGGTTCTGAAGATAATATGGTAATAAGGAATATTACAAACATATCTATATACATGCATACACACAAGTTGCACGCGAAAAACAAAACCCTTCTTGACTGTAGGATAATGTGCTACATTCTAAAACCATATTTTTATTTAATTTTTTTATTGATACAAACGGTTTTAACTACTCTATACCTTGCAAAACTCACGTCTATAAAGTTTCGTATTTATTTTGGCACAAATGTATTACAGATAATGTCGTACTTTATTGACGGGTAATATAACCCTTCAATGCACACTCATTTACTGAGGTGGAATTGCAGTAGGTATTTATTTATAAATGTTAACGAAACGAAACTATATATTATCATTTTTAATGAATTTTCATTATTTGAGCACTATTTGAATTATATTTTCTTCCAATGTGGGTGCTTCATAAAATTAAAAAAAAAACCTACATAAAGTAAAAATACGTCTTGTTGGTTAGCCCTGCAACTTTGATAAAAATACTTCGTAATATTTTGAGCCAAGCGTTTGGCTCCTTGTTTACATCAAGGAGTCAAATATCCAATGTCAAATGAACGTATGTATGTTGCAACTTTTCAACGTTTTGTAAAATCCGTTTTAATGGTATATGTATACATAATAAATGATTTGACGTTGACTTTGAATACAATCAAAGCGGGCGAAGTCGTTGGCAGAACCTACAATAATTCACTAAACACTCACCCATCAAAATATTTTTGCAAAAACCATTATTGTGCTTACATGTTTGTGATTTCAATACCAAATAGTAAGATTGAAGTGTGATATTGTGTTATAATTTATCTATTTTAGAATTCATTAAAATCTACATCTGCATATAAGATATATTATCCCAGAAACAGACACACACAGACCCAGAAACAGACAGAAATAGGTAATATTTTCTATTTTTAAAATTTTCTATTTCTCCCGAACCTCCGCCTTCTTCATCCAGTCAGTATGTTACAGTGAATGTCCGAAATGCAGCGTATGTTAAGATAAATAATTGTCTTTTGACTTTCTTATTGTATTTTTTGATGTAAACGAAGGGTAATTGGTAATGCACTCCGACTTGATCATCTCTCAATTCACGACTCACACTGCAATCAGTTTTGTAGGACTTTTAACGAATTTAATCCCGGACTAAACCGGTACACGGGCTGCGGTAGTTATTTAAATAAAAGTCATGCATTTTAGGGTTAAATCAAACTGTGGGTTGTGCGATAGAGAGGAAACTTTACAAAATCGAAGTAAGCCGATCTTCTCACTCTTCTCCTCGACGTATCGTACTATGCACGTTTGAAAGGCACATCCCTTGTATTATGTGCCTTTAATCCCTTTGCGCTATGTATGTCTAATACGCAGTACACCTAGCTCGCGTTATGACTAGTCAAAAGGATAAGTAGGCATAATGCTAGTTAGGCCTACTTCGATATAGGTCAGAACAGAGGAAGACAAAAAGAGTCATAGACCTATTGCATTACAGTTCAATAGCGAGGAAAGGAAGGCCATCAGAGAGTAAAACACTAGTCCTTTAAAAATAATGCTTAAATTGAAACCTAAATTTAAATGAATGACCAGTAAACAGCATACACACATCGCACATTTATTACACACACATTTATTTATCATTTTAATTATGTAATTTATGAAAATGACATTTAGACGTAACGCGAGCTAGGTGAACTGAGATTTAGGCATTTGTCGAAAAAGTCCTTAGGCGAAATTGACAAACAGCGCTATAGGTATACGACCACTCAGGCTAAAAGCTATTAAAAATGACATTTAGACATAACGCGATCTAGGTGAACTGCGTATTAGACATACATAGCCAAAAGGCGCTAGTACTATTATCTATTCTGTGCCTGTACCTATAACGAATTAATTATTCACCTATTTCTATTCCTACCATAAAACAGCTGCCGTCAGGGTGATAAGGGGACACCGCACGATCTCAGGTGAGGCGACATGTCTCCTAGCCGGGACCCCTCCATGGGAACTGGAAGCGAGAGCCCTTGCGTCTCTATTTAAATGGCGCAAGGAGGCGCTGGAGCGGGACCAATGGCCTGCGTCTCAAGAAATCGAGACCCAGCGGTTCCAGCTCTACTAGGAAACCGTGGAAACATGGAAGGTGCGACATGAGTAACCAAAGGGGGGATTCGCCACAATCGCGGCCGGTCATGGACGAGTAGCTGGAGAGGACACATGGTGCTCTCTCCTACCGGTTGTCACAGATACTTACCGGGCACGGTAGCTTCGGTAGGTAGGATCTGTGGCGAAGACACCGGGAAACCACGGCCGAGTGTCAGCACTGCGGGGACCGCAGCGATGGTGGAGTGCACGGCGTGGGCGCAATAGCGCCAGGTCCTCGTGGTGGGTTTGGGCGTGGGCACTCTTTCGCTCGAGACCCTGGTGCGAGCTATGGTCTCCAGCGGGAGTAAGTGGGACTGCGCCGCCTCTTTCTGCGAGCAAGTCATGCTCGTTAAAGAGGCGGCGGGGTAAGAGCGGGAGAGAACTCTCCCACCCGAGTTCCGCAGTCGGCGGCTTGGGCGCCGCCGACGTGTCTTCGCCGAAGACCATCGGCCTCCATGACTGGAGGCCTGAGGAACGTGAGTTGGCTGCTCAGCGTCCTTACAGAAGCAGGCTCCTGGGCGTTACCGTGGGGGTTTTTAGTCGGTAGGAGTCGGGCATAACATCCATAAAGGATTTTCCCCCAAGGTAAAAAAAAGAAAGAACATAAAACAGCTGAAAACGCACTAAGAAAGTATTCATTTCATCTTCCTCCAAGCAATTTCTCAATTGCATGAAGTTAACACCTTAAAACTAAAGCTAACTAACTAAAAAACAACTGATAGCGATGGGTTAATTTCTAAGTTATTGAAAGAGTTGCCGCTTTATTCCCCAACTCCTAGAAGAAACCCTACGCTAATCTTTTACCATGCTTGGCAAGGGCACCGAAGACCCTCAAAGAAATACACTTGTGTTAGCATTCAGTTTGTTATTATCAATCTGAATTGAAATATTTGTGACTCGTAACTAAAGCCCTTGGACGGAAACAGGTTTAAGTGTTTACGAATCAAACGCGAGAGTGCTTTCGTAACGAGGCCAAGGTTTTTTGGGTGCTTTTGTGAATACGACGTGCTTTTTCGTCATTGTTTATTAAATTAATAATTGTAATGAAAATAATAAATGGATCCAAGACTTTAGTATCTTTAGACAAATCATCGATGTGTAACTTATGAATTTGTTAAATAGGTATTTGAAATTTGAAGGGATACTTACTTATCCGAATTGATAAAGAGCCTGCCTACCAAGCGGAGGAAGTAAATATCTGACTACAGGATATACCTACAATAATGTTATCATTATCCATACTTCCATACTAATATTATAAATGCGAAAGTAGCTCTGTCTGTCTGTCTGTCTGTCTGTCTGTATGTTACGCTTTCACGCCTAAACCATTGAACCGATTTTGATGAAATTTGGTTTAGGGGTAGATTAGACCATGAGAAAGGACATAGGCTATGTTTGGTCGCGATAATCGACTTCCACGCGGGCGGAGCCGCGGGCAAAAGCTAGTCGGGAATAAACGCGAGAATATAAGTAAGTACATCTTTGATTTTCCTGAAGTTTTGAACAGGTTACAATGGCCGTGGTCACAGGTTAACAACAGAATATAACGTTTTTAAGACGTGGTCTTTTGGAACCATTTCCCAAAAGACTAAGTTTAAAAAAAATACCAAATGTTGGTAGTTTTTTAAAGTAAGTTTCAAAGTGCCGATTGTGTGCTGGAGACTATAAAAACTGGTCTATAATTTGTGCTCTAGAGTCTCCCTCATAAGATAAGCAATGAACAGGACTGTAAACTTCGGCGATGTATTGAAAGCGATCCAAGTCAGAACTCAACAAACTATAACTTCGTGAATACTTCGTGATCATCGGCGTTACCTTCGGGGTAGCAGCTTCAAAGAACTCCTGCCTGTTACTGAGTCAAACTTTCTAATGAATGTACTGGAAATCAAAATGAATAGATAGGCTATTCATAGAAAATTTAAGTAGAAATAAGATACATTTTACCAGCGACCCGTGCTGGTTTCACATGGAAATTTATCAAAAATTAGTCTAAAATCGGATTGACCCTATGAAAGTATCAGTAGCTTCGCAGTTAAGGTGTTAGTCCTACGATGGAGAGGTGACAGATTTGAATCCTAGCCTTCATACAACTTCTAACGTCAGATGCCGTGTCCTTAGTAACTCTGTTCTTCATTATATCCTATTTCACACATTCTATCCATCTTTTTCATACTTACAACATAACTTTCATTCTCATAGCAATATAGATACCAAGTTAAAAATGGGGCTTATTGGACGATTCGCACGATTTGAACTCGCAAATGTCCAATCCTAGCTTTTCCTAGCTCGAGCGAAATCTGGCATCCATTAATTTATCTGACGTCACCGACAAACGACATAATCATGTAAACGAGATAGAAATGTCATCGCATTTACACCATAATGTGTTCTGTACAGTCCTCATTTGCTTATATTATTATTGTGATTCGCTGCGTACTCAAATTATGTCAGGCTTAGTGCAGACAGACTGAACAAACAAATAAATTATGCAGGGGAGAAGAGGGGTCAAACAAAATGATTGTGCTTTAGTTGATATTGAATCACAGCTAATCGCAGCAAATAAATAAAACTCAAGTTTAGTTCATATTTGTAATTTTGAAATAACAATAATTTTATATGGGTTTTGTCAATGCCTTCGTTGTTGTTAAACTGATGGCTATGTCTCAAGAAAGTCTCTAACATGATGGCCCATAGTTTGACAGCCTTAGACTAACAGGATAAAATAAATATTATTATTTATGCCTTAGTTGACAGCCTCATCAGACTCTTTTTCACACCCCACTAAAAGGCCTCGGGACTGTAAGAAAAATTAAACACGTTAAACTGTTAAAGAATTCCAATATTATAATGGCAGACACAAAGATTTCATTAACTATCGCATTTTAAGTACCGTTTCCACATTCATTGGTAATCTTTAAGAACCCGTCATTACAATATTAGAACCAGACACTTGATTTTTATTCATTTCTATGAATATCTACCCTCTGATTCAGCTTGTCTGTAACTGGCATAACCTTGCTCCCTCTAGAAGCTCCGCCTGCAAGCGTACAAATTACTGCCTTGAATTGATTAAAACTTTTTCGTGGAATCACCCGCTGGGATTTCATTTTTCTCTCCAAAATTACAGATGCGACATGATTGATAGTAAGGAATATAAAATCAGAAGAAATGCTCTTAAACATCGTTAGAGTGGGAAAGTGTCGTCAGATTTCTATTCTAGGTATTATTTAATTTTAAAGTGTTCGTGTCTGTACTTTAGACATAATTGTCATTTTGTTTTTTTTTTTGATGCAGCTTTTTATACAAAAAGACAGTCAAACTTAAAATTTTACGTAAGGGTTTAGAACAAGTTGCACAATACTTGAAATACGCGACATTTACGCAGACATTGGCTAGTAAGAAAACAAGATCGATCTGGTGTATTGTCCTACTGCATTATGTTACTCTGTGGCGCCCCCACGTCGGTGTATCACGGCCGGGGGACACTTTATCAGGCCCGCCGCTAATGTGCTCTCACCGACCTGATGACGAAGGCCTGGACCCATCTACTTACTTACTAAGATTTTTATTACAAGACAAAGTTAGTGTGAGGAACCAATGAATGAATACAGATTATCATTCTATACCACGCTACCTAGACCCCCGGTAAGTATAGCTTAACTAGCCTGTGGTTTTATACAACTTAGGTGGCAGACAAGCACCCGGCCCACCGGAATGAAAGTGGTTACCGTGGCCATATGGACGTGCGCAAAACAAGGACGAAAAAATATTTATGGGCTCTAGAATACGGATAAACTAATTTAGATTTATTTGGTAAATAAATATAATTTATACATTAATAACTATAGAAACAAATATTTGTACCTACCAAACAGGAACCGAAGCCGCGCCATCTAGGATGGCACTAGGTGAGCCGGAGTGCGAGGGATTTGTCGATGACCGGCCTAGCACCACGACCCACAGTCGGCGTGCGGTTTTAGTCGGTTCGAGTCCGACATAACTTCCCCTTCCGGCTCCGCCAGGGGAGGTATCCGAGGGGATTTCCGAACGAAAAAAAGGCACAGCAGCCGAACGTACTACCGCTACACCAATTTTGTTGGTGACTACAGCTCTAGTAGTAAATAAATATAGGCAAACTAAAATAAAAATCACCCTTTTAGCTTACCATCAGCCGCTGTAGGGTAAAGTGCCCTAAAAAAGTCCAAACGCCAGACAGCCGTATAAGCAACATTTCTTTTACCGTTCACTACAATGGATGGTCCCCATAAATAATACCCTGTCTACGCCATACCCGAAAATATATCCCCCGGGGACTTCCCATTTCTCGCTGCACTGAGATTTCCCCCTTCCCAGTCGTTATCACAAATCTTTTTATCCCGGGACTGTTACGCCGACGACGCACTACAAATCGTATCCCGGACACATTTGTGGGGAATAAGGATGGGAAAACTTACAATCGATAGAATGTTCTTTTAACACAAGTAATAAAATTAAAAAATTTGGAATAACCCACGACGTATAACTCTAGTGGGTTGTCACCGTAACATCTATCTAAGAACATGCACCTATCAAACCCAAACCAATAATTGAAAACTGCATCAAAATCGAAATAGTATTTTTGGAGAAAATTGGCAACATTGATTTGCATCAAAAATGCTTGCTGTAGCGCCCCCTGTTGAGTTCTCATTGTATCACCTATCTAGGAACATGCTCCAATTAAAGCCGAACCCAAAACTAAAAACTGCATCAAAATTGGATTGGTAATTTGAGATAAAATGGCAACATGAATTTGCACAAACAAACACACAAACATCCTCTCATCCCAAACATATATACCATCTTCGTTCCGTCGTGGTTAAAAAAAGGAGGAACGGTAGTGTGAACTATTGGAAAAAATAAATGACGTGTGGGAGAAGCTGTTAATGAGGGGAGCAAAATATTCCCAGTAGTTAATAATTCTCACGAAGGGGTATAAAAGTCACCTTGTCAGTTTGTTCGCCATGAAAGCAAAAAGTCCTGAGCTAATTTCTATACAATTATGTTAACCGGAATTAAAGCGATCGTTGATTCCTGGATGAATGTGATTCTCTCAACATTATGGTATGAAAACATCGAGTAGGGGTTTTTTTATTTATTTAGAACACGTCAATTTAACTACGCATCGCCTGATGGTAAGCTGAAGGAAAAGTCTCATTAAATAGGGTCACCATCACTCACTCGGAGCATGGTACAATCGTGGCACTCAGTTTGACAGCTTCTTCAGATGGTTTTCACGCCGCGCTTATAGGACCCGGGACTGTAGGAAGAAGGAAACACGTGAGCTGGCAAAGGATTCCAGGTCTTAATGGTGGAGCAAAGGAAAAAGTCACCAAACCGCATGGTTTTTCATAAAATATTCTGCACCGTATGTGGGTGACATCTTGGCCCTGCAATAAAAAAGAGGAGGGCCAGACCGTAAGGGATGGCCCTGGGTCAGCTGGGGTGCGAGGGATATGTCGATGACAACCTCACCTCCGGCCTAGCACCACGACCCACAGTCGGCGTGCGGTTTTAGTCGGTTCGAGTCCGACATAACCTCCCCTTCCGACTCCGGGGATTTCCGCACAGAAAAAAATGGGATCTGTACATGATATAATATTCTTTCTTATCATTTAATACCAATAAGTTTAGGCATTATTATATCAGTATTGTTCTTCTATTGGGTAAAGCCAACTATTTAAGGGTAAGTACACACTGAACCTGAATCGATTAAGACTTTCCGCAACTAGCACATCTAAACTCGGTTTTATCCCCAGGGGCTATTTCTATTGGCTTTGAGAGCTAAAGTTGTACTGCTCAAAGTATGAGGGGAGTTCACAGGCTCTAAATGGAATCTCTAAGTGGGTATCAATCGGTTTATCTCGATAGCTTTACGAGTATATCGATTTGGTATTACTTTTACCAGATAGATCGAATACATAGGGAAAAATAAATCTTCTCGGGCGGGACTCGAATCCGCAGTCTTTCCCTTACAGGGGGAAGGCCTTGACCAATTTGGCTACCGAGACACGCCCGATGTGATTCAAATTTTCCTTCTATTTATCCGTTTTTACGGCGACGGTGGAGTCATCTACCGATTTTCTTACGAACTATCGGAACCAATGAATGGTGTTACAATCATTTTTAAACATAGATTTTTCATAACGCCCAAGATAGTGCGGGGGTGTGCAGAGTTGTATATATATGGCTTCGTCAAGTTCTTTGGAGTTCATGTCAATCTTACCTAGAAGCCAGTAAACTTAATAGTTGATGGAGATTTTCCTTGAGAGATGATATACCTATAGTAACACATTAACATGTAGGTCCTTGAGCGGGAATCAAACCTGCGAGCTTGGGTGACACATCCGCAAAGGCACAAACTGACGACGACTAAGGTAACATAGGAATTAAAATACATAGGTAGATTTTTAATTAATAATATAAACGTCCTTTTAGTACACAGTAAAGTTAAAAAAATATTTAATATCAAAATAATTTCCATATTTCACAGACATTAAAAAAACACAAAGTAGATATTTCTACAAATTTTTAATTTTATTACGTTTAGAAATAATTTCCCAACACTATTTTCTTTGAGCATAGACAATGGAATGCAATTAACTGTTCCACAATTGGGGTGTCCATTATAAACTTTTAAATTGGGACACTTGTTCAAACGATCGCCATAAAAACTCAAACTTCAAACCGCAATCGCTGGCAAACAAGTTTGTTTTTAAGCTGTTAAAAATACAACTTCTGCACTAGAGAAATTTCTCTGATTCGCATGAAACTTATAATAATAAAATAACTATAAAGATTTAGTATGAAAACTGGGCGTGCAAACTTTTCCTTACTGTCAATGATGTAACACGAGTCATTTACTGACTATACTTACTCACCAAAATCCTGAAAAATAAATCTTTATTTATTTAAATGAATTTTACAGCAATAAGTATGATATCTATACAAATCGAATACATAGAGAAAAAGAATCTTCTCGGGTGCGACTTGAACCCGCAGTCTTTCCCTTACAGGGGGAATGCCTTGACCAATTCGGCTACCGAGACACGCCCGATGTGACTCAAATTTCCCATCTTATACGTCTTTAAGGCGACGGTGGAGTCATCTACCGATTTTCTTACGAACTATCGGAATCAATGAATTCGAATCTTTATTTAGTTTATAATTTTTAGAGGGATGTAATTAAAAAAAGAATTACAAATTTAATGGTCTCACTCTCAAGTGTGAAAATATTTCAGGATTAATGTCCAGAAATACCTTTAGGTACAGCATCACATCGATCTTAATGAGAAAAGTGCTCAAAAATGGTCTTAATTACCCCCTTCCCGTTGACTGATTATCTTAATATTTGGTACACACCTTTGGTTCGGACAATAATACAATTTTAATTGATAAAACTCTTTGATTTGCTTTCACCTAATACCTAAGTTTTATGATCATTTTGTAACTTATTATACTTAGTCAAGATATTTCTGACGCTGAACCTGAATCTTATGCAATTAAAAATATTTATAATATTTGTTTCGATTCATATTTGCTGCTTTCGATAGAAAAATTGACACAATACATGTGTCAGAAGTTTTAGCGAGCACGATGGCGGTCCTGTTTGAAATGCAAACAAGTCTTTGAAACTTAGAATTGAGAGTCACCCTATCAATGGCGGGCGCTAGTATTTTCCGGCTACAACTCGACATAACCGCTTCGTGCCGGATTAAAAGTTTAATATACGCACATTCGTATGCTTTTTCATTTCATTCTGATCCAAATTGGAAGTCTTTGTGACCGCATTTGGTGACTGGTGTCAAATGGAATTGAATTGAAATACCATTGGATACAAAGCAGCTAGTTTGGGTTGTTCGATTTGTGGGTCGGGGTTAGAATTACACAAAGCAAAAGGGTACAAGTTTTTTTTAATAAAAGGACACTTTAATTTGACTTTACCTCCCCTGATGGTAAGCTTTCGGTTCCAATATTCTTTAAAAAAAAATTACAAAAAGAGGGTCACCATCGTAAACATGTACCATGTTAACAGTGGTGGCACTCAGCTTGACGGCCTCATTAGATGCCTTTTCACGCCCTGCTTAAAGGACCCGGGACTGTAGGAAGAGAGAAACACGTGAGCTGGCAGGGAGTTCCAGGTCTTAGTGGTGCGGAATAGGATTGATTTACCGAAACGCTTGGTTCTAGTAGGTATACTCTGCACCGTATGCGGGTGATCTTAGCCCTGCTCATGTTGTCCTCTGGAGGAAAGGAGAGGGTCGGACTAATTGGAAGAGCTCATCAGAACATACACCTTGCTAGAGACGGTAAAATAGTTCTAAAAAGGCCACATTCATTATCATTTTCTGAGCCTTTGCCCAGCTCTGGTGGGGTCGGCTTTCTAGTCCAACTGTGATGCTGCTGAACTGAACTGCCATCTGACCTCCATAACTTATCGGCGATATCAAAGTTCTGTAGTTAGACTGGTTAGACTTAATGGCTACAACTACCCGTAATGACTCCCATAGATGTTCGTATTGCAACCAAGATCGACGGCTTAACATGCTCTTCGAGGCATGGAAAGACCCGATTGTGAATAGACACCGTTCATGATTCATGCATACAAACATTTGCATTGAGCGGTAATCGAACTGAGCTAGTTGGACAAATCTAAGATATTTGAAATATAAATTTGTGTTGGGGTGACCCTGGAACAAACTTTTTTTAAGAACCGAAATTACTAATATTCCCTCTAACCCCTCCAGCTAAGCTACATTGTTTGTGCTAGGAGTGGGTTCACGTCGGTAGTGTATCGGTAGTGTAATGGCCAGGATTCGAAACTGGTAACAGTGGTAACTCTCGATCGTAAGGCCAGCTCCTTAACTACAAAGCTACCGACGCTTTTTGCAAACTATCGGAAACAATGAACGATGTTACAATCATTAATCCATATCCATACTTCCATACTTACTAGTACCTATTATAAATGTGAATGTAACTCTGTCTGTATGTTACGCTAGTACTATTATCTATTCTGTGGTTACGCTTTCACGCCTAAACTACTAAACCGATTTTGATGAAATTTGATATAGGGGTAGATTAGAACTATAAAAAGGATATAGACTATGTGTGGTCGCGATAAATAACATCTACATGGGTGAAGTCGCGGGCAACAGCTAAGTAACCTATTTGAATTAATTTTTATAGCATTTATTATGCTAAAAAACATTGGGAATGTTGGTAGATGGCTGCATCGTCGCCCTTATAGACGGATATAAAGAGAAGGAAAATTTGGAATGATTCAAGTGTGGCTCAATAGCTCAGTGGAAGAGCAGTCCCCCTGTAAGGGAAAGGTCGTGAGTTCGAGTCTCACTTGAGCATTTCATTTTGCCAATGTTTTTCGAACTTATTTTTTTTATTTTTTTTTTTTATACAGGACACGTCAATTTGACTTCACCTCGCCTGATGTTAAGCTAAAGGCAAAGTCTCGGAAAGAGGGTCACCATCGTAAACATTTACCATGTTAACAGTGGTGGCACTCAGCTTGACGGCCTCATTAGATGCCTTTTCACGCCCCGCTTAAAGGACCCAGGACTGTAGGAAGAAGGAAACACGTGAACTGGCAGGGAATTCCAGGCCTTAGTGGTGCGGCATAGGAATGAATCACTGAAACGCTTGGTTCTAGCAGGTATACTCTGCACCGTAAATGGATGACATCTTAGCCCTGCACGTGTCGTCCTGTGAAGGAAAGGGGAGGGTGGGACTAATTGGAAGAGCTCGTCAGAACATTCACCATGGTAGAGACGGTAGAAAACTGCCAAAGACGCAACATCTCTACGCATCTGCAAAGGCTCGAGGGTGTTCGTGACCTCAGGATCCCCAATAATGCGGACCGCACGTCGCTGCAACCTGTCGAGAGCATCTAATAAGTACTTTGCGGAGCCGTCCCAGAGATGTGAGCAGTATTCCACGCAGGAACGAATTTGGGTCTTATATAGAAGACACCGCTGCTCCGGCGTGAAAAAACGTCTCACTCTGTTCAGGACTCCGAGTTTACGCGAGGCTGATTTGATGATACTCTCGATATAGTTTTTGTTATTCAGTTTGCAGCGAACATCCATACCGAGGATAGTGAGGTGATCCTGCAGTGGCAGTGGTGTACTCTGAAGAGTGGGAAGGGGAAGGAAAGGAGATACCTTTGCTGTAAACGCACATGCCTGGGTCTTCTTGGCATTAAACTCGACCAGGTTCCTAGCGCCCCATTGAGAAATGTGGTCCAGGATCCGGTCCAGGTCAGTGACAAGAAGCTGCCTTTTTTCCGCGATATCAGACTGTGCGTAATAACTCCCGTGTAAGGTGCTGTCGTCTGCATAGCAGTGAATGTTTCCGTTACAGAGCATGTCATTGATATGCAGAAGAAAGAGAGTGGGAGATAAGACGGAACCCTGCGGCACGCCAGCATTTACCTGCAAGAACTCCGAAGCTCGTCCATCACAAAGGACGCGAATACGGCGCCCCTGCAGGAAGCTTGCAACCCAGTTACACAGTCTAGGAGGCAGGCCGAAGGCTGGTAGCTTGGAAAGAAGCGATTTGTGCCATACCCTATCGAAAGCTTTGGCGATGTCAAGACTAATTGCCAGTAACTCACCGTGCTTCTCCATAGCCTCACCCCAAAGGTGGGTCATGTACGCCAGAAGATCACCCGTTGACCGTTTCGGTCTAAAACCGTATTGCCGGTCACTAAGCAAGGAGTGATCCTCTAGGTGGCGCATGAGCTGTGTGTTAATTATGTGCTCGAACACCTTGCACAGCACTTACTTATAAGTAATATATATTTCAACTATACAAGCTTGTTTATAAAAGTCTTTGTTCTATATGATGACATAAAAGTAACAGAAATTAAAATTATTTCACAAACCTTTGAAAAGTTGTACACGAATTTTCTTTATATCGCCTTTCATTACGACTTAAGTATAGGGACTTTAAACACATATGAGTGAATTTTGAACTCGTCTTATTATCAAACTCGTACAGCCCTGCCTTTGGCCCCCTCTTTAATTACTTAAGGGGAGTAACTCGGAGGTACAAAATTAGTTATAATCTATGGAAATTGCACATTAAAGTAAGTAAATTGTGAACGGAATGGCTCATCAAGGATTGGCGGTACATCTAAACTGCTGATCAAATTTGCATGTAATTCATTGAGAGGGATAGACCCTTTAGAGGGGAGCGACGTAGTTGTGTTTAAGTTTATCTGCAAGTTTGGAATTTGAGATGCAATTTGGAAAATGAAATGTTTCCTAGTTTAATTTATATGCATAAATATGGTACAGTCAGCAGCAGATCCATCTTGAAGAACAAAGTGTACAAAATGGTCTTAATTGCTTTTTTATCGCCTTCCTGTTGATGAATTGTTCTGATATTTGATTCACAAATTAAGTTGGAATAATAATACAAAATATATTCGAAGTACATCGGGAAAAATTAAGCGCCCAAGTGGGACTTGAACCCACGATTTATCAATAGCTCAGTTGGAAGAGCATTCCCGCAGTAGTAGGTCGTGGGTTCAAGTCCCACTTGAGCACTTCATTTTTCCCGATGTATTCCGAATTTAAAAGTTAGAATAGTAAACGCTATAAAAATTTCTTTCATATAACTACAAATATCTAAACATATATAACTCAAAGGTGACTGACTGTCTGACTGACAAACATAGTGATCAATCAACGCACAGCCCAAACCACTGGACGGATCGCATGCAGGTAGATGTTATGATGTAGGCATCCGCTAAGAAAGGATTTTTGGCAATTCTGCTACTAAAGGGGGAAATTAAGGGATGGAAGTTTGTATGAAAGTCCGTCATTTTCAGTGCTAGATGCACTAAATTTCATAAACCTGTGTCTTTTAAGAAATAAATGAACTGTGTATCAGCGTTTTTCAATATTTTACTACTAAGATGGTAAAATAGGTGATAACTTTTGTATGGTAAGTTCGCCATTTTCAAAGTTAGAAGCATGAAACTTCGTACACCTACGTCTTTTGAGAAATGTTTTGTCCCGATAACCGACATCCACGCGGGCGAAGTCACGAGCCAAAACTAGTAATCAATAAAGCAGTTTGTTTTGCTCTTAAAACATTAAGTAGTTTTAAAATCATTTTAAAACTTCGTAGCCAAGATATTTCTGACGCTGACTGTATTTGTATGAGGGATATAATTATCTCAATGCGGTACATTTATAAATCTAGTGGCATGCAAATTGAGGGGCTGGTGGCTAAGTGGTAACCGAGTGGGTTATTGCATTACAAGGTTAAGTGATACTAGGTGGGGACACTATTCTGAGTGACATCGAGTTGTTTCAAACGCAGTCGTGACGTGAGAAGACGGTGGATTACAATTGGTTAGCGTAGAAGAGAGAAATGGTGTAAAACTAAACCAACTTAAATAGGTCGGCTTTTATGAAAACGCGCAGTTACTAAACGGTTTATCACTGAGACGGAGGAACCAGGTCTAGGATGGGGTTAATTCCTAATTTGCTGTTTTGTACAGAAAAATGGAGTAACACTGAGTTGTCTCTCTTCATAAATTTGGTAACTCGTTTGTGGGCAACTGTATACAAATATTTAATAAACTTCCTCAGGATTTAGTCGACATGCCACTTATTAAATAAAAAATGCATGGTCAACCTAATCTTTTGCTCGCAATTTTGTTGTAAACTAAACTATGTTTAAAAAAAAAGATAATCTAGCTAAGAAGATACCAGCAAGAAACTCAGTAACTATATTAGATAGTTCACTGAGTTTCTTACTGGTATCTTCTCAGTAGAACCAACATACCGAACCAGCGAAAGAATCATTTTCCAATAATTTATCTTATTAAATATTTTTATATGTATATTCTTGATATATTGCCCGGTAAATGGCAATAGGCTCGCCACCTATTACATTGGGACCTAAACATAAACTGGCGAAATGTGGGTGCTAGCACCTCTGCCTACCGCTTCGGGGAATATAGGCGTGAGTTTATGTTATGTAATGTTATGATGACATAAGTAAATGACATAATAGTGAAATTTCGACATTCATATGTGCTCTATAAGTAGTGCCTATGTGAATAACCTGAATAAATGAAATTGATTCTTTGATTCCTTCATCATGCCCAAAATGGGGAGTGTATCGCATGAGTCAGCGGAGGGGCTTACGGAAAATATCACTGAATGATTAGTCTGCGGTAGCCTAGTGGTATGGGTAATGGACTGCTGAAACGTGGTCTCGGGTTCGATCCCAGGTTTACCATGGCACACACCAATGACTTGTCGATACTTTTCGAAGTTATGTGTGTATTTATCGCAGGTTTATAAGTGCCCGGTTAATGGCAATAGGCTCGCCACCTATTACATTGGGACCTAAACATAAACTGGCGAAATGTGGGTGCTAGCACCTCTGCCTACCCCTTCAGGGAATACAGGCGTGAGTTTATGTTATATGTTATGTTATGATTAATGTGACGTCATCTGTAGTAGGGTAAAACTTACATGCTCGTTTTTCATATCACTTAATGTCTATTCACCCCAACCACCTTTTAATGTTTGACTAGAGCTTCACTATCGTACACATTGTTACTGTATTACTTCGTTACTGTTTCTGTATAATAAATATAAATAAATAAAAAAAATAAAAAAAATTCAAAATGTCGTATAAAAATTTGCCTTAATAGATAAGCAATTTAACGGTGATGTGATATTTTAGTTACCAAAAGTCGAGCACACAAAGAGACCATGAAATATAATTCCAAAAATGCACAAAAAGGGGCTACTACGAATACTCAAAAAGTAGTAAAAACTAAATAGACACATAAAAACTGCAAATTGCAACGCATAACAATAAAAAGTCGGCAAACATTCGCGCCGACAATACCGTGAAACTACAAGTTGAGCCAGATATAAAGGCTAAACCGGCTTTTTAGCGCTTTTCTAGCGAAAACTGTGCATTTTTGTACTGTTCCGACATGTGGGCGGTACTACAGATCGTAGTTGGTTTACTAATACTGTATTGAAACTACACGTGAAGAGTGAATTTGCGATCACGTTATCATGCCTGATGAGCGTAATTACCTACTTTTAATTTTTAAGGAAATACCTTTGAACTATTGGGCTGCTAGAAATAATGGGTCATTCATCAACTCGTGGCCAAAAAACTCGCGGACGTCCGCGATTGTCTCGACATATTAGTAAGACGGAAACCAAGAAATTAAGATCATTTTGAGCACCCTTTTCACCAACATCTTTTTGATGCTTATTGTACCTACCCATCCAAAAATCTTTATAATATTAGCTGGACGAAGGAGTGAAATAAATAAGTCTTTACTATTTAATGCACTAAACTACAGTCGCTAACGTTAGGCCATCCAAACCCATGGTAGGCTCAACGTGTGGTACTGAAGTTTGGACATGGGGTGTGACGGGGTGGCATGGGGGTGACGTCACCCCAACCGGCCGTGAGACCGCCCGGGGTATAAACTATACGGGGTGGTTGTATTCATGAGTTGTAACTATTTTCGAATAGATACTTTTGAAATTAACTTGGGACATGTTTTGCATGTTACAGTTTAGCCAATGTGTCTGTTCGTTACAATAATAATGCGAGGGTTTCCGTTCCCTATCCTACAAAAAAAAACTGTTCCCACGAGTTAAAAGAATATTAATTACTGGCTTTTGCCCGCGGCTCCGCCCGCGTGGATGACGGTTATCGCGACCAAACATAGCCTATGTCCTTTCTCAAGGTCTAATCTACCCCTATACTAAATTTCATCAAAATCGGTTCTGTGGTTTAGGCGTGAAAGCGTGTAAACATACAGACAGACATAGTTACTTTCGCATTAAATAATATTAGGTATGGATTTCATCTTCTACCTGCTGCAAAAGTTCATTTGTATCTATCCTCCAAATAAATAGTTACATTAGGTATAAGTTAAAATTAAAGATGAAACCAAATCCACACAGGGCCGGGACATTTATGAAGGGCGTGTGTTAACGCCATCTATTAGCAAAATTGAACATTACGCAACACTCAACAACCAATCAACGCCGGCGACGATCTCACGCGACGAGCGCCGGAGCGGAGGTGGGGAGTCAAAAACGAACAGACCTTTTTCAAATTAGAAGAACTCTTACCTGTGCATTACTTTCTAAACCTTTGTACTCGAATATTGTAAAATCGTAATAAACTCGTATTATAGAAAATTCTAAATAAACTATTCATTTTACAAACCCAATTCGAACCAAGTCCTAAACATATGGTCTTCGAAGCCGAATCTACACTTCAGCGGAAAAAGTACCAGCGAAGAAATCAACGGGAGAAAATAAAGGTCAGAGCCTCCATTCCTATCTTATCCTTCCCTTATATTTAATGTGTGTTAACAGTGCTTAATTTCTAATTTACAGTTCAATTTGATTTTATTATTCCCTGATAGTTGAGAAACGAGCTTTTCTAGCTTTAAAAATAACTAGTGCGTAGCTGGGGGTAGACAAGCTTTATCGTTTCCCAAAATGACTAACCCAGATGCTAATAGTGCAAGCACGGGTATAAGTACAGATAAGCACGTTATTTCTCAGGACGTACTTAAAATTACTGAGCTAAAAAAGCTTAGGGGTACGTTAAAGGGTCGATTAACGCTATTTGACAAATATTTTAGTAAATTTGAATCGGTGACAATAAGCGAGACGCAAGTTACCGAAATAAATCTACGTATTCAATCAGCTGAATCATGTTTCGATAAATTTTCAAATGTTCAAAGTCAAATAGAAGTACTGGTTAATAGTTCAGATTTGGAGCAGCAGTTAGAATACCGGGAACTAATAGAAGAACAGTATTATAAGTCTATTGCTATCGCTAAAAATCTCATTAAAGGAAACGAAGATATTAATTCTAAGTGTTCGCATTCTCAAAGTCAAAAGGTCGTGTCCGTTAAGCTACCTGTTATTAAGTTACCCTCCTTTGACGGCTCCTATGATAAGTGGTTAGAATTTAGAAATTCGTACCTAACCATGATACACGAGCGTACTAACTTAGATGCTATTCAAAAGTTTCATTATTTGAAATCAGCTCTCACTGATTGCGCACTACAAGTAATCAGTGCATTAGAATTTACAGCAATTAATTATATTCACGCATGGGAATTACTCGAGGGCAGATTTCATAATAATAGATTACTAGTATATAACCATGTGAGATCATTGTTTTCCGCGCCAGCTGTTACCAAAGAATCCCCGTTGCAAATACGAACATTAATCGACGCAATATTAAAAAACTTACGCGCCCTACACACTTTAAATGAACCAACCAAGTCGTGGGACACGTTAGTTATCTATTTAATTACAACTAAATTAGATATAGCCACTGAAAAGGAATGGGAAACCCACAAAGGTATAATTTCGAATGCACACGTAGATTCTAACTATAAATTAAAATTAGACGATTTATTAACCTTTTTAAGGAATAGGGCCGATATGTTGGAGGTCACCTTTAATAATCATAAGGCTCCACATAACAAACAAGGTCTTGAACGCAAATCGATATCCGAGCTTAAAAAGCAATCAAATAATTCACTACAAAAAACTCACAGTCATGTTTCTACCCACACAAGTGCAAATAACAAGAAAATTTTTAAGCGCACCTTTGTGTGTAATTTGTGCAAGGATAATCATGCACTTTATACGTGTATTACTTTTTTAAATATGTCTATCACAGACAGATTGAAATTCGTTAAGGAAAATAATTTATGCGGTAATTGTTTGCGCGCCGGACATACGATAAACGAATGTTCGTTCGGACCGTGTAAGCAATGTCAACAAAAACATAATAGTTTGTTACACATAAATAATTCCAACCCGGGCGACGGATCAGCTGGCCGTGCGCTAAATTCACCGTTAGCTGATAAGCCGCAGGACTCGCTAAACGCCTTCCATTCGCAGACAGAGTATGCGAGTAACCTAAAGTCGAACTTAATGCCGTTGCAACAAGTTCTATTATGTACTGCACTTATTGATGTTATTGATAGCAAAGGTAAAAGTATTACTATACGCGCTTTGTTAGACAACGGAAGTCAACATTGCTTTATTACGAACAAATTATTTGCAAAGTTAAACGTTCCATTTATACAGTCCACTATGCAAATATCGGGGGTAGGACAAGTCGTCACACAGTCTAGGTCATTATGCGAAATTACTATACGCTCTAAGATATACAATTATAAGACAGTAGTGAAGTGTATGGTTTTACCGTGTCTCACTTCAACTCTGCCCACAAAACCTATCGAATTTAATTCATTACGTGTTCCCAACGGTATTGAACTCGCAGATCCTTCCTTTAATAAACCGTCCGAGATCGATTTGTTAATAGGAGCGGACCTTTATTGGGACTTATTACAAAATAATAGAATAAGATTACCGAGCGGACCATACCTACAGAGTTCGAAATTAGGATGGTTAGTATCGGGACCGGTTACTTCAGACACGCGTAGTGTTAACCGACTTCAGTGTAACCTTTCACAAACTTTAGATTGTCAATTAAAACAGTTTTGGGAACTGGAACACGTCAATCATACTAGTGCTATATTAACGGAAGAGGAACATATATGTGAAAGGTTATTTACCGAGACTACCAAACGCGATCCCGTTACCGGTAGATTTTCAGTGCGCATTCCATTACGGGAATCAGCTGATAGCCTCGGTGACTCATACGAGTTAGCCAAGTCGCGGTTTTTCGCATTAGAACGTAAGTTTAAACGCTTACCTCATTTCAAAAAAATGTACACAGATTTTATTCGTGAATATTGTGACATGGGTCATATGGAAAAAATAGATAGATACGAAACTCCGAATTATTTTTTACCCCATCATGGAGTTTATCGAGAGCACAGCACCACTACTAAATTACGGGTCGTGTTTGACGCTAGTGCTGTGACTACTTCAAATAAATCCCTGAATGACATTCAGTTAGTGGGACCAACTCTTCACAATGACATCTTCGCCATACTACTTCGTTTTAGACAGTACACTTATGTAGCTACTGCTGACGTGGAGAAGATGTTTAGACAATGTAGTTTGCAAGAAGATCAAAGAAATCTGCAACTCATAGTTTGGAGGGAGGACCCAACTGCGCCATTGTCAATTTATAGATTAAACACGGTCACGTATGGCATGTCTTCTGCGCCTTACCTAAGCATGCGCTGTCTAAGACAACTGGCCCTTGACTCTGATGATGAGTTAGTAGCTAAAGTTATTAAGGAGGATATATTTGTTGACGATTTAATTGTAGGCCAGGACTCTAAGGAGGCCCTGTTAAGTATTTGCGAAAGAGTGTCTCAAGTATTGTCATCGGGTTGCTTTCCGTTACGTAAATGGACCTTTAACCATGATATTAACTTCAGCACTTCAAGGGAATTGTGTGTGGGTGATCATTGTCAAAATAAAACTCTGGGAATAGGTTGGTACAACACTAGTGATGAACTGCATTTCACCACCGCGCTTACGAAATCGTGTCACTCAGCTACAACTAAAAGAACTATGTTATCAATTATAGCTCAAATATATGATCCACTAGGATTGTTAGCTCCCGTTACTATAACCGCAAAAATTCTGTTACAGAAATTGTGGTTGTGTAAAATTGGTTGGGATGATGAGGTTTCCACCACCATTAGATCAGAATGGATTAAGTTTGTTGACACCCTACAATATTTAAACACCCTTCGTATTCCGAGACACGTAATCAATAGTCAAAACATAATAAAAGAATTGCATATTTTCACAGACGCTTCGCAGAATGCCTATGGCGCGTGTGCCTATATACGTACTTATAATGCAGATGATGATTCCCTAGTTACGGTTCGGTTGTTATGCGCGAAAAGTAAGGTAGCACCGATAAAGGTAATTACCATTCCCAGACTGGAGTTGTGCGGTGCCCTATTAGGTGCTAAATTATATCAGAAGATCATGGAATCTCTCCGATTAACATTCGATAAGGTATATTTCTGGACCGACTCAACTATAGTCATGGGATGGATACGTATGTCTCCTCATGTATTAAAAACCTTTGTACAACATCGGGTAACAGAAATTAATGAACTGACTGGTGATTCGGCGTGGCTACACGTAAGTGGCAAGGAGAATCCGGCCGATTTGGTGTCTAGGGGAGAATATTTAGATGCACTCGTTCACTGTACGTTGTGGTGGGACGGCCCTGACTTTTTACGTAATAAAAATATTAGTTTCGAAGTTATACGTAGTACTTATGATGACGCTAACTTGCCGGAATTAAAATCCCAAGCAGTATGTGCAGCTACTAAAATAATTACTTCACAACCTTTCATTGAATTTGCACGGTTTTCGTCATTCCAGCGACTTATACGTAGCGGTGCTTATGTATTACGCTTTATAACTAATACGCGCGCTAAGGCTACGAATCAAAACAAAAAAACCGGTTCGTTATCTGTTGACGAGTTAGACGCGTCAGTGGCTATGATGGTTCGCATTGTGCAGCGACAATCATTTCGGAATGAATATAATCGTTTAGTAAAACAATTACCTATAGACAATAAAGGTATTTTTAATAAAGTAGCCGGTCTTAATTTATTTTTAGATGAAAAGGGATTAATTAGAGTCGGGGGGAGAATCTCTAACGCGCCTGCCTTCGAATATAATAAAAAACATCCCATATTGTTGTGCAGTAAACATTATTTTGTCCTGCTTTTGTTTAGAAATGAGCATTTAAAATTATTTCATGCTGGGCCACAGTCCCTTTTGTATACAATCCGGGAGACGTGGTGGCCGCTGGCTGGTAGAAACTTAGCAAGAAACGTAGTACGTCAGTGTATTGTGTGTACACGCATGAAAGGGAAGGTCTTAACACCAATAATGGGTAATTTACCTACAGAGCGCTTGGCGCCTGGTCACCCTTTTATGCGTTGCGGAGTTGACTATGCCGGCCCTGTTATGATAGCGAGCCGCCGGGGGAGGGGAGCTAGACTTACCAAGTGTTATATATGCTTATTTGTTTGTTTCCTTACGCGTGCGGTTCACTTGGAATTGGTATCAAGTCTTTCTACGAATGATTATTTTCTTGCTCTTAAGCGTTTCATATCACGTCGTGGTAAACCTACAGAGATATTTAGCGATAATGGTAGACTTTTTGTAGGCTCCGAGAAGGAGTTATCTATATTTTTAAATGACAATAGTGAGGAACTAGTAAGTTATGCTGCTAATAACGGTATTGAATTAAAGTTTATCCCAACATATGCGCCTCATTTTGGAGGATTATGGGAATCGGGAATCCGACTTTGCAAGGGTCACCTCAAACGTATTTTAGGGAATCGAAATTTAACTTTTGAGGAATTCAGCACTGTTCTCATACAAGTAGAAGCTATTCTAAATTCTCGTCCTATGTGCCCTTTATCCTCTGATCCTACTGACTTCCTTCCACTCACTCCAGCTCATTTCCTTATTGGGCGGCCTCTGACCGCTCCACCTTGCAGAGATTTGACTACTACTGCAACATCCCGTCTGATGAGATACGAACTCATAGAACAAATGAGGCAGCATTTCTGGCAGCGCTGGTCAAAAGAGTACGTGTCCGAGCTACAAACCCGTACGAAGTGGAAGTTTCACCAAGCTGACATCGAGGAAAACACTCTGGTCCTCATAAAGGAAGACAATTTACCACCCTTGAAATGGCGGTTGGGCCGAGTTGTAAAAGTCTACCGAGGCAAGGATGGAGTGGCAAGAGTCGCAGATATTCGAACGGCATCGGGCGTAGTACAGAGGGCTACTTCTAAGATATGCCCTCTCCCAAGGCAGCCTACCGAAGAAGACGCTTAATCGAAGACATTTTGAAAGCCTGCTGCTTCCAAAGGCGGGGGCATGTTAACGCCATCTATTAGCAAAATTGAACATTACGCAACACTCAACAACCAATCAACGCCGGCGACGATCTCACGCGACGAGCGCCGGAGCGGAGGTGGGGAGTCAAAAACGAACAGACCTTTTTCAAATTAGAAGAACTCTTACCTGTGCATTACTTTCTAAACCTTTGTACTCGAATATTGTAAAATCGTAATAAACTCGTATTATAGAAAATTCTAAATAAACTATTCATTTTACAAACCCAATTCGAACCAAGTCCTAAACATTCTAAACGTCCAAGTCCTAAACGTCCTAAATTCACAATTTTAGCTTTAAGAATTTTACAATAAATAAATAATAAATATTCCACAACATTCTGCACGACGCTATCTAGACCCATGGTGAGCTTAACTAGCTTGTGTTATGGAATTTAGAATGCGGATAGACATACTTAGATACTTTTTTGTAAATACATACATATTATCATTGATGTACATGCATATTATACATAAAATACCCCGACCAATGCAAATATTCATATTCATGACTACAAATATTTGCACTAGCGGGGATCGAATCCGCGCCTCCTGCATGGCAGTCGCGTTCACTATTAGCTTATCACCAGACGATCATCATCATCTTCTTCCTTACGTTAGTCCCGGTCGCATTCTTCACCTCAAAACTCAGGGACAGCTTCTCCCAGTCTAACTTCGAAGCGGCTAAAATCTATATTTTCCGTGAAGCCCCACTGCCCTCTAAACTTACCACCAAGTGAGTGGAGTCACACTGACTCGCCCTCCATAAAACACAAAATCATTGCAATACCAAGAATGCATGAATTTGTCTTGTTGTTGACAAGTTTCCGTGGTAGAAAACCCGACCAGCAAAGAGGAAGTAGGACAGTGAATAGAGACTTTTTTGTTGGTTACGGGGCCGCTTTGTAACGTCTCCTATTTTATATAATAACGCCTATATATAACTGAGGGGGTGGACAGGGATGTATAATAATCCATAGAAAATATTATAAATGCGAAAATAACTCTGTCTGTCTTTTTTTTTATACAGGACACGTCAATTTGACTTCACCTCGCCTGTCTGTATGTTACGCTTTCACGCCTAAACCACTTAACCAATTTTCATGAAATTTGGTATAAGGGTAGATTAGACCTTGAGAAAGGACATAGGCTATGTTTGGTCGCGATAACCGACATCCACGCGGGCGGAGCCTCGAGCAAAAGCTAGTATAATATTATAAATGCGAAAATAACTCTGTTTGTCTGTATGTTACGCTTTCACGCCTAAACCACTGAACCGATTTTGATGAAATTTGGTATAGGGGTAGATTAGACCTTGAGAAAGGACATAGGCTATGTTTGGTTGCGATAACCGACATCCACGCGGGCGGAGCCGCAGGCAAAAGCTAGTCATATATATTTAACTACCTATTTATTGGGAAAATGTAAGTAGTACCCTATTAACACCCACATTTCGCTAATTACGTTTTTCTGTACTTTTCGAGTTCCACATAATAGAAGGCGAGCCTGTTGCCATCAAGCGGATACTTTTTAAGGAGCTGTATATTTACTAACGGTTGGAAAACAGCCCTGTTTTTACCCAACTGCGCGACGCCAAGGAGGGTAATGTGTTTATCAGTCTATTTACCCGACTGCGCGACGCCAAGGAAAGTAATGTGTTTATCAGTCTATGTATGTATATGTATGTATGTATGTATGTTTGTTTCTGATTTTGATAATTCTTACGTCAATCGATTTGTCTTAACCTTGCGAGTGTCACTAAAGACATGACAGTAATCAAAATTCACCACAGCGACAACCAGGCGCCATATTGTCAAAATGACAAAAAAAGTCGATGAACTATGTCAAGTGGGGTGTCGTTCAATAGGTATTTTAAAATCATCTTTAGGTTCCTTTTATCATTTTTCGTTTTAAATAATAGTTTAGGATTTATAACGATTTAAAGTTGTTTAACAAAACAATCCTTCTCGCTAATTTTCTTACTTTTTGATTTAAGTTTTTATTTCAAGTATAAACGATATGAAGGAAATTAGAAGCAGATTACAAAAAAATACAAGTACATGCCACTAAAATGTATAAAATAAAACAAATGATTAAAAAAAAAATATGTTTTAATCATTTAGTCGCCTTCTACAAACTCAAAGAAAAGATAAAACTCTTAAAAGCGGAATCTAAAATTTACTTCCTACAGTCCCGGGTCCTTTAAGCGGGCCGTGAAAAGGCATCTGATGAGGCCGTCAAGCTGAGTGCCACTGTTAACATGGTACATGTTTACGATGGTGACCCTCTTTCCGAGACTTTACGTTTAGCTTACCATCAGGCGAGGTGAAGTCATATTGACGTGTCCTTTAGAGAAAAAAAAATACTCACAGCATACGAAATAAGAAATCATAAAAAATTACCTTTAATGTAATATTTGGTAGACACACCGTAGATATAATATCCAGCCAGAACTATTCACTCATGTGTCCTGTCGTGCACAGACGGGGAGACATGGCGAACTGCCAGGAGGTGTGCCCATCCATGCGTGAACTGTGACTTCCAGCGGTAACATGGCTTCTGACAGTATACCTAGGTACGTATCTGTTCACTTACTGTATCAACATTCACAAATATGTACGAATAAACACGAGATGCAGTTTCAGAGTATTACTCAGATATTAACGCAAAAAAGTCTCGTGGATCCCAGCAGAGTAGAATTTGGGCTACCAAATCTCTTCCCATGCGATGTTGTGCAAGGCGACTAAGGGATAGGGCTGTTTAACATCAGACAGATCAGCCTCAGATGCATAGCTCGAGTCAAAATAGTGCCCGGAATACTGCAATATAATTATATAATTACTGGGAAAATGTGGCTGTTAATTCACCTCTGCCTCACATCCTCAGGGGATATAGGCGTGGTTATTTTATTGATTGTATGTATGAATTAAACTAAGGAAATCTAAATTTCTGTTTCTAAACTTCAACGGAATGACATTTTTGAATGAAATTTTAAAATGTTGTATGCTAATTATTCAAATGGATTAAGACAGGAAAAGTGACGAGCACTCAAGGCTTGACTCGGTAGCTCAGTGGTTAGAGTATTCCCCCTGTAAGGGACTGGCTGCGGGTTCGATTCCTGACTGAGTTGTTTTGCTCTTTACCTGTCATAATCAATTTTAATGCGGGTGAAGCTGTGGGCATCAGTTATTAATCATTAATAATGGCAGATTCTTTATTTATTATTACCCTCTGTGGCGTGGCGGTAGTGAACGCGACTGCTACGCAGGAGGCGCGGGTTCGATCCCCGACGATCCCGAACTCGAAAACATTCGGGCCGAGAGATCCCGGCTCCACAGGATCATGGTGGCGGAGTGGGAGCGACGACTTGAGCAACCACGCGCAGGGCATGCCGTCATAGAGGCGGTAAGGCCCATCGTGGGGGAATGGCTCGAGAGGCCACATGGCAGCCTCTCGTATCGACTGACGCAGATTATCACCGGGCACGGGTGCTTTGGGCGGTATCTGCGTCGGATCGAAAAGGAGCCAACGTCCGAGTGCCATCATTGCGACGCGAGCGAGGACACGGGGCTGCACACGCTCACCGAGTGTCCGGCATGGGCCGGACCGAGGCGGGAGCTAGTGGCGGCCCTGGGAGTGAGAGTTCTTACCCTCGTCTCCCTGCTCACAGCAATGGTCCGCTGTGCGGACGCGTGGGCGGCCGGCGTCTCCTTCAGCGAGCAGGTAATGGTCGTGAAGGAGACGGCGGAACGGGAGAGGCAGCGCGAGCGAGCGAGACTCGCGAACCGCGCTGCCCGCGCGCGCTGGCAACTCGGGCGGCGGAGGTCACTGACTGACCTTCGTCCCCCATGAGCGCGGGCCTGGGGGTGACGAGTGAAGCCGCCTGTCACCCCAGCAGAAGCAGGCCACGGCGACGGCGCGGGGGTGCTGGTTGGGTAACCTCCACGTTGGCCTTTCCGTTTCTTCCCCCTTTGGACCGCGGTCCTGGGGAGCGGAAGCGGGAGGGCTGGTGCACCCTGGACAACGGCTAACAGACTCCCACCTTGGGAGTTCTGTTGGCCGTTGACAAATAACCCATTGGCGGACCCCACTGAGGTGGGGTCGTGGGATGACGGGCCTGTAAGGCCCGTGGTCGTCCGCGTCTCTCCCAGTATCCCTCTGCTTTCAGAGGAGACAGGCGAGAGACGCTTAGACAACCCAGGCGGGAGTGGCCCTGTCAGGGGCCGCTCGTGGGCCCTCCACATGTCCCTCTGTTTACAGAGGACGTAGTGGAGGGCGCTCTAGGGCGGACGGGTTCTCCACCTTTGGCTTCCAGAGGTGGGGGACATGGTCTGATGCAGACCACCGTGCGGCCAAACCGTAAGCCTGACCTAGGTCAGGAACGGTGGCCTCTAGTGGGCTGCGAGGAAGACAACCTCTATAAAAAATTACCCCCAGGGGCGGACGGACTCGGTCTGGTGCAGACCCTGTTCGGCCCGGCCGTAACCCTGAACGGACAGGACCGGTGGATCTTCGGATCCGCGAGGAGTTAACCTCTATAAAAATCCCCAATCCTAAGCTCTGACGCCTGGCGATGGGATGAGTGGCTGGAGGGAGTCCAGTCCCAAGGGCGTCAATGTCGGAGGACATAAAACTCAAACAACAATATGCAATGGACAACAATACGGATAAATCTACCCAGGAGGGTCCCAGCCTAGCTGGGGAGTCCCTCCCGTTGCCAGTCGGCAACGGCAGTCCCTCAGCGTATTCTGGGGGGGACAACCATTGCCTGAGCCCGGCGCCTAGCTCTAAATCCGGCCCCAACTATAACAGTAGCGCGGAGGTCGCGCTACACATGGACGATGCGGCGTCCGTATCAGCGGCGGCGATGACGTCAGAGGAATCTGGCGTCACCACCGAAGAAAACAGGCAGGCGCTGCCTGGGTTGCAGACGAGGTCTGCAGCCAAAAAGCGAAAGGGTAGGAAAAAGGTTCCCCTGCCGCGGGTGGCCGAGCTTGATGAGACATTCATCCCACCCAGCGGCACGAGCAGTAGTGAAGAGGAGCGGGAGCACACAGTCCAGGCCACTGGCCGCGAAAGGGCCAGGAGGAGCGGTGGAGAGGCCGCCCGCCCCCCTCGGGACTCCTCCCCGTGGGTTGGATCCAACCCGGGGATGGATGTGCCGTTGGTCCCGGCCAACTGCAGAAGGACCATGATCCTTGGCCATCGGCTTGGCCGGATGATGATGGCGGGGCAGGGGGAGTCTCCGACTCCCGAGCAGGCCGCAATGCTCGGGGTCGTGCAGCAAATCGTTGCCGCCAGCAAGGGCCTGGCCGAGCAGGTGGCCGAGCAGGCAAAGAGGGAGGCCGAGGCCCAAAAACAGGAGGCAGAGTCCCGGCGCCAGCTCGAGAGGGTCACAGCGGAGCTGGAGGCCCTCAAAAGGCGGGTCGAGCACCTGACCGAGTTACCGGGGGTGACAACTCGGTCGATGCGTAAGGCGCAACTGGAGCGGTCGGCGCACTCGGCACCGGTGGGACGGCCGGTGCAGTCGGAGCGGCCAGCGCAAACTGCGCAGTCGCCGCGGCAACCAGTGCAGCCGCCGACTCGACCGGCAGAGCCGGCGTCGTTGGCCGATTGTATGGCGGCCATACGCGCTGAGATGGTGGCGCAGGAGGAGCGCACCCACCGGCGGCTGGAGGCGATCCTGGACATCGCCCGCCGTCCTCCTCTCGCGACGCCAGCCGGGTACGCCGCCGCAGTGAGAGGCGGCACTGCCTCCCCGGCGGCGGCGGCGGCCCCGTCGGTGCCAGCTCGCCGCCCCCCTCCAGGACCTCCGGGTCCCGCACAGGGCGCCCAGGTCACCCAGGGCAAGGGTAAGGGGAGGGGCAAGGGTAAGGGGAAGAAGTCCCCAGCCCTGGCCTCAGCCCCGCCCCCAGCCCGGGCTTCAGTCCCGGCCCAGGCTCTGGCTCAGGCCCCGTTAGGGGGCTGGGAGGTAGCCGGAGCCAATAAACAGAGACGGAGCGCCGCCAAAAAAGCAGCCAAATCGGCCAGAAGGGCCAAGGCTGCCGCGATGGCAACAGCGCCGAGGAGGCTCCGCGTCCCTCGATCGACGGCCGTCGTCATCACACTGACGGCGGAAGCGTCGGAGAGAGGTGTGGAGTACGCCCAGGTAGTGAGGCAGGCAAGGGCCTGCATCGACCTGGGAGCCCTCGAGATCCCGGATCTGGTGTGCAAGCCCACGCGCACCGGAGCTCGGATCTTCGAGGTCCCCGGCGCTACCAGCGGCCCTAAAGCCGACGCCTTAGCGGCTAGGCTCAGGGAGACGCTGGACGTAGCTGACGTCCGGGTGTCCAGGCCCAACACGTGCGCAGAAGTGCGCATATCGGGTCTGGACGACTCCATCACGGCCGAGGAGCTTAGGCTCGCCGTGGTGGAGGCCGGAGGCTGTCCTCAGGACACAGTGAGGGTCGGAGCAATACGCTTCGGCCGTCGTGGACTGGGGGCAGCAGTTGTCGGCTGCCCCATCGCGGCAGCCCAAAAGGTTGCCGATGGGCGGAGCCTCCTCATCGGAGGCTTCCAGAAGGTGCAGGTACGGCTCCTGCAGGCCCGACCGGCACGGTGCTTCCGGTGCCTGTCGGTGGGCCACGTGGGGGTGCAGTGCACGGCGGAGGTAACAGTCGGTGACCGTTGCTTCCGCTGTGGCCAACCCGGTCATAAGGCCGGTAATTGCGAAGCTCCGTTGCACTGCATCAGGTGTGCAGCGGAGGGCAAGCCGGCCGACCACAGGGTTGGCGCCAAGGCCTGCACCGCGGGGAGGCCGAAGCCTGGAGGCAGGCGCTCCGTCTCCGGTTCGCGGCAGGGCGTGGAGATGGGCGTTCCATAATGGATCCTCAGCTCCGCGTCCTGCAGGCAAATGCGAACCACTGTGTCGATGCTCAGGCACTTCTGCTCCAGAGCATGGCACAGTGGGGCATTAATGTCGCCGCTGTCGCCGAGCCGTACATTCACCGGTTTCTCGGGCCTGCCTGGGAAATCGACCTGGATGGATCGGTGGCACTGGTGCACAACGCTGCTGCCGGCAGCCCCCCCCTTGTTGTCGTGACAAGGGGGCATGGCTGCATGGCGGCACTTATGGGGGAGATAGCGGTCGTGGCAGTATACTTCTCGCCGAACCGAGACCTAGTTGAGTACCAGCAGTGGCTGGATCAGCTGGGCGTCGTCGTCAATACCTGTTACCCTCACCCGGTTCTGGTGCTCGGGGACTTTAACGCCTGGTCTCTGAACTGGGGTTCCCGATGCACTAGACCGAGGGGCAGGGCAGTGGAGAGCTGGGCTGATAGTTTCAGCCTAGTTCTTCTGAATCGCGGGGCCGTCGCCACGTGCGTGAAGAGACGGGGTGACTCAATTGTGGACCTTTCGTTCGCGAGTGCCCCGCTCTCAGGCCGTGTGCAGAGCTGGCGTGTCCTTGAGGAGGTGGAGAAAGCGTCGGATCATCTATACATTCGGTTCGATGTCTCTTCCCCCGCGGGCGCCACGCCGGTTACACCGGCTCCACGCGAGCCACGTTGGGTGCTTAAGCGACTGGATCGGGAGGTCCTCCTGGAGGCCGCCATCGTACAGGCCTGGGCCTCTGCGCCAGACAGGCCTGTCGACATAGACGATGAGGCGGCGTGGTTCCGGGAGGCCATGACACGTGTCTGCGACGCGGCTATGCCTAGGGCTCCGCCCTATAATCCGAGGCGTCAGGTCTACTGGTGGTCAGCGGACATCGCGAGGCTGCGACAGGCCTCCGTGATCGCTTTCCGCCGGTGGACCAGATTCCGAAGGAGGCGTAGCCACCCCGCAGATACGGAGCCCCGAGAGGCGGAGCTTCATGCGGGGTACAGGGAGGCCAGAAAGGCACTCCGAGTGGCGATAAGGCAGTCGAAGGGTGCAGCTCATAAGGAGCTGCTGGAGACGCTGGAGCGGGACCCATGGGGGCGGCCTTACCTTATGGTAAGGGGCAAGCTGCGCCCCCGGGCCCCACCGTTAACCCGGTGTCTCCAGCCGGAGCTGCTCGGAGGAGTCGTTGGCTCCCTGTTCCCAGCGCGGGCGGTGGAACATATTCCACCGCAGATGACTCCGCCACCTAGGTCGCCTATGGCACCCAACGTGGATGACGACGACGTGCCCGAGGTCACTTGGGTAGAGCTAGAGCTGGCGGTGCTAAGGCTTAAGGCCAAGAACACCGCCCCGGGACCCGACGGCATTCCAGGCCGAGCGTGGGTCTAGCTCTAGGCGAAGATGACGCTCTCGAGCCCCGACTGAGAGGGTTTCTCAGCGCATGTTTGGAGCGAGGCCAGTTTCCGAAGTTGTGGAAGACGGGGAAACTGGTCCTCATCCGAAAGGCGGGACGCCCGGCGGACTCACCGTCCGCCTACAGGCCGATAGTGTTGCTCGACGAGGTATGTAAGCTCTTTGAAAGAGTGATTGCAAAGCGCCTCGTCGAGCACCTATCCAGAGTGGGGCCTGACCTGGCGGATGGCCAGTATGGCTTCCGCCGGAGGCGCTCCACCGTGGATGCCATCATGCGCGTGGGGACTCTGGTGAAGGACGCCGTCGCTCGGGGCGAGGTGGTGCTGGCGGTGTCACTGGACATCGCCAACGCGTTTAACACCCTGCCCTGGAGCTGCATTAGGGAGGCGCTCGTGTATCACGAGGTGCCTCTCTACCTTCACCGCATAGTCGAGGCGTATCCGTCGGAGAGAGCAGTCGTCTACCCAAGTGCGACCGGGCTCGGTCGGCGAGAGATGTCGTGCGGTGTTCCGCAGGGATCGGTCCTGGGACCGCTACTGTGGAACATCGGTTACGACTGGGTGCTTCGCGGTGAGTTCGCGGACGGTGCCGCCGTCACTTGTTATGCGGACGACACGCTGGTGACGGCGTGCGGGGCTACATACCGCGAAGCGACCCTGAAGGCCACGACCGCGGTTGCCCAAGTCGTGGAGCAGATTCGGCGGCTGAGTCTCGAGGTGGCTCTGCATAAAACCGAGGCCATGTTCTTTCATGGGCCTCGGCGCGTGCCACCGGAGGATTCCAGCCTCATAGTGGGAGACATTTCTATCGGCATCAAGGCCCAGATGAAATATCTGGGGCTCGTGCTTGACGGCCGGTGGAACTTCGGGGAGCATCTCCGAAGACTGGCCCCCAAATTGAAGGACACAGCTGCCGCTTTGGGGCGGCTGCTGCCCAACATGAGGGGGCCGGATGACTCCTGCAGGAGACTCTACGCGGGAGTCGTGCGGTCCATGGCCCTTTATGGGTGCCCAATATGGGCGGACACCCTGACGGTCCACAATGCGCGTCTGCTGCGTGGACCGCAGCGTGCAATGGCCAGCAGGGCCATTAGGGGGTACCGCACGATATCCTTCGAGGCGGCGAGTCTCCTTGCCGGATCCCTACCGTGGAACCTGGATGCGAGAGCCCTTTCGATGCTATATCGGTATCGTAAGGAGGCGCGGGAGCAGGGACGGGAACCCGAGCCCGAAGAAATTCGGGCCGTGAGGTTTCAGCTCCACAGGGACATGGTAGCGGAATGGGAGCTACGACTTGGGCGACCAAGCGCAGGGCACGCCGTAATAGCGGCGGTAAGACCCATCATGGAGGAATGGCTAGAGAGGCCACACGGCAGCCTCTCGTACCGGCTGACGCAGGTGATTACCGGACACGGGTGTTTCGGGAGTTACCTGTGTCGGATCCGGAAGGAGCCAACGTCCGAGTGCCATCACTGTGATGCGAGCGAGGACACAGAGCTGCACACGCTGACCGAGTGCCCGGCGTGGGACACGCCGAGGCGGGTCCTAGTGGCGGCTCTAGGGGTGGGAGTCCTCACACTCGTCACATTGCTCACAGCGATGGTACGATGCGCAAACGCTTGGGGTGCGGCCGCCTCCTTCTGCGAGCAAGTAATGCTCGAGAAGGAGGCGTGACCGGTCAGGCGGCTCCACCGGTCACCCCCAGGGGTGACCGGTGGAGCCGCCTGTCACCCTAGCAGAAGCAGGCCGCGGCGGCGGCGCAAAGGGGCTAGATGGGGACATTTTGGTCCCCACAACCCGAAGGGGGCCATCTCGAAAGAGATGGTCCTGGGTCTGTCGGGGTGCGAGAGATATGCTTTTGGCAATCTCACCTCCGGCAACCAAGGACCCAAGATGGCGTGCGTTTTAGTCGGTTCGAGTCCGACATAATCACCTCCACCGGCTCTGTGGAGGTGGTATCCGTGGGGATTTATCGCACGATAAAAAAAAAAAAAAAAAAAAACTGCGACGGCGCGCTGAGAAGCGTGCCTCCCCATTCCGGGGGCGAGTCGGGGACACCGTTGTCTCCCCTCCCGAGGAGGGCTAGACCGTAAGGGATGGCCCTGGGTCAGCCGGGGTGCGAGGGATATGTCGATGACAACCTCACCTCCGGCCTAGCACCACGACCCACAGTCGGCGTGCGGTTTTAGTCGGTTCGAGTCCGACATAACCTCCCCTTCCGGCTCCGGCAGGGGGGTATCCGAGGGGATTTCCGCACGGAAAAAAAAAAGGGTTCGATACCCGCTCAGTGCAAATATTTGTATGTATGAATATGGCTATTTGCATTGGTCTGGGTGTTTCTATGTGTAATTATGTATGTATATACAAAAAAAAACCTTCTAGATTCCATAACACAAGCTAGTTAAGCTTAGGTACCATGGGTCTGGATGGCGTTGTGTAGAATGTTGTGGAATATTTAATTTTATTATTTATACTACAGAGTTACCTCATTCTCTGACCCCTTCGGTATAGTAAAACTGAGAATACCAAGCGAATCCGTAAAGCACATCTATTAACTAATGCAATCTGCATAATTATTGATAGATCAACATAATAAATATTTGTTCACGCCATAGCTATACAGGCCACCGCGCAAGTTGTATGCGCGCACAATGGCGGGCACAATGCGCAGTGATCTCACGAGGGAGGGGCTGTACTTCCTGTGACGACATCAGCTCATTAGCTGGTGGGGCACTCATGTGGAATGATTGGTGCGTGATGCTCTTGCATCATACTGAATGTGTGCAGTTTCGAATATGGTGCCCATAGCAGTTTGTTCCATTCATATCTACTAATATTGGAATATTATTATGGGTAATATGTAATGGACTGCTGAGACGAGGTCTCGGGTTCGATCCCAGCTAGGTTCACCATGGCACACACCAATGACTTTTCGATGCTTTTCGAAGTTATGTGTGTATTTAACGCAGGTTTATAAATGCCCGGTTGATGGCAATAGGCTCGTCAATTATTACATTGGGACCTAAATATAAACTGACGAAATGTGGGTGCTAGCACCTCTGCCTACCCCTTCGGGATATACAGGCGTGAGTTTATGTTATGTTATGTTATATTACTGAATTACGCTCAACAACTGAACAATTATAGTCTGGAATTATAAATAGGCTACTATTTTTATCCTGCTTTTATTAGCTTCACTTGTAACTATGTATGTAAGAAAATCTTGGAATCTTAATTTGACCCACTTTCCGGTCTTCGATTAGGATGAAATTTTGCACACGCTCTGAGTTCTGATGACAATACATGATTAGCTAAGAAACGTCTTTACAAATCCAATATGGCGGCCTCCCAAGATGGCGGACTGGTTGTTTGAAATCCACCCCCATGATATGGGTATCAGATGAAAGGGTTTGCTGAGTGGGATACGAAATTTTATAATATTTAGTGCGTGATAAAAGCGTGTTTTTTAGTTTTTTAAACTATTATATATTATTATCCCCAGCATAGTTTAACGACCTTCGTCCGCTATGAGCGCGGACCTGTGGGTGACGGATACAGTTGCCCTAGAAGAAGCGCTTCCTTATACCCGGAGGCTAGATGGTGATGCTGTGACCTAAAGAGGACCAGCTCGAAAGAGATGGCCTGGGGATGGCCAGGTTACGAAAGGTACTATTATCTGACCTCCCAACCGTAAGAAGAAAACAGGTCTACAACCTTGTCTTTTTTTATTTAAATGATTTTTTATATTTTTAATAGCACCTTGTCTATTGAGGTAAGGCCTGAAAATCTTTTCAATAATATAAAATACTAGCTTTTGCCCGTGGCTGCGCCCGCGTGGATGTTGGTTATAACGATCAAACATAGCCTATATCCTTTCTCAGGGTCTAACCTACCCCTATACAAAATTTCATCAAAATCGGTTCCGTGGTTTAGGCGTGAAAGCGTAACATACAGACAGACACAGACAGAGTTACTGTCGCATTTATAATATTAATAAGGATTTTAACTACAAAATTTCCAGTTTTTCTCAATACTAATAATAAAATCAATTACTTAATCTACCGCAGTCCACTGCTGGACATAAGCCTCTCAATGTTGGGAGGCTTGGTCTACTGTTTCCACGCTGGCCAGACGGGTTGGTACAGGGTTATAATTCGAGTTTTCCTTCTCTTCCAGTGATATCGTCTTCGTATTTTTCCGCTTTTCACCTATTACGACTCCCTTCGGATGAGATGCAGTGATACTTGTATTTTTCTCTGTCACCACACAGATAGCTACTATACGATCACACTATAATACAAATATCAACAAAATATACGAGTCGAATATATAGGGAAAAAGAATCTTCTCGACGGGACTCGAACCTGCGATTACAGGGGGAATACCTTGACCAACTCGGCTACCGAGACACGCCCGATGTGATTCAAATTTCCCTTCTTATCCGTCTTTAAGGCGACGGTGGAGTCATCTACCGATATTCTTTCGAACTATCGGAATTAATGAATGATGTTACAAAATCATTTTAAAACATTGATATTTTATGTCTCGGTAGCCGAGTAGGTCAAAGCATTTTTCCTTTTGTACTCGATTTGTATAGTTAGCATACATAATGCTGTAAAATTCATTCAAAAATATACAAGTGTCATCTGTATCGATACAATATTCCAATGTAATTTGCAATTCAGCGCAAATACAAGCTAATAACAGTAATGTATGCGTTCAACACTGCGAGCGCACGTACGGACTGCACTGTGCACCAATCAATATCTGATATGAACATTCGCCAATATCCAATTATTTGTGATATAAGTGTACAGAATCACGTACTCGCATTGAATAATCATATTATATCACTAATCCTAGAATAATCTGTATAAATATATATGAATCGTTGAAATAATGTACGCGCATAACTTCTGAACGACTAAATCAAATTAGATATATCTTCGTAAATATAATTATTTATCTTTAATACTTAATATTATAAATGCGAAAGTAACTCTGTCTGTATTTCTGTATGTTACGCTTTCACGCCTAAACGACTGAACCGATTTTGATGAAATTTGATATAGGAGTAGATTAGACCTCGAGAAAGGACATAGGCTATGTTTGGTCGCGATAACCGACATCCACGCGGGCGGAGCCACGGGCAAAAGCTAGTTTGCTATAAAGGTATGATTCCAAAGGTGATCGCATAATAAAACTGCTTGCGGCTTCTCAATTATCAACTTTTTCCTATTTGCGGTTTCGGAACCATACCTTGATTTTTTTGTTAGGTTTTGTTTTTTTTTTTAAAGAATATTATAACCGAAGATACTAATATTCCCTCTAACCCCTCCAACTAAGCTAAATTGCGTGTGCTAGGAGTGGGTTCACGTCGGTAGTGTAATGGCCAGGATTCGAACCCGAGACCTCTCGATCAGGATAACGTTTCAATTATATCAACGAAGAGAAATTACCGAATTAGGATTCGTTCGCCTAGATCAGTGATTCCCAAAGTGGTCCAGGTGGACCCCCAGGGGTCCACGGGAGACTTGCTGGGGGTCTACGTAGGCGTGAACAAAAAATGGGGGTCCATAAGATGCTAATGGGGGTCCACGAAAATTTATCTGCTTTTCTTGGACATTATTCACACATAGCCACTAGTCCCAAACTAAGCAGAGCTTGTGTACTATGGGTACTAGACAACCGATAAACATACTTAAATACTTTTTTTAACAAAATGACCAAACAGCTGATCGAGGTTTGTATGGGAAGTCGAAAAATTTAATGTCTGTATTGGATAAGTCGTAGAACAAACATTGTTCAGGGTGACCTATAGACCACGTGGCCAAGAGGTTTTAAACGATTTACGATACACCCTGTATATAGAAAACACCTAGTAGACATCTGTCGCGGGCAAACATTTGTGTGCATGAACATGCTTGTTTGTAGATACAAACAAGCATGTTCATGCACACAAATGTTTGTACCCCGCGGGATTCGAACCCGCGACCTCTTGGTTCAGAGGCAGCGTCCACTACCACTGAACCAAAGTGGCCGTCAATAGTAAAGAGCAAGCATAGTTTTTATAAGGGCCTACCTACATTATTTTAAGTACCTAACTAAGCAGATAATATTTTAATAAGGCAAGCGACTGTTACTTGTCTAAACTTGCGTATGATATTACGTACAATTTCGTGTACAGACTTGCAAAGCGCTATCCGCCCGACAATGCTTAAACTTGTTCAGACATGAATTTGATAACCACTATAAATACTTGATGCCAAAGGCAAACTCATTCATTTGTTTCTGGAATTTCGAAAAAAAGGTGTGAGAAACGTCATATCAGTGATTGCTAGTGCCGAAGAAAAGTAAGTACTTACCTTTTTTTTTGTTATAGTAATTAAGTATTTTGTTTACGTGTACTAGTCAGTTGATCACAACTGCTTGTATAGATAGGTGACTTAGTAACTTACGGATATTTTAATTGTCCTCTTTCGATTTGAAGACAAACACAGCACGTTTTATTCAATTGTTTTTTCACGAGAGAAGCACTGCCTCTCTAAAAAGGCCGAATAAGCAATATTGCAGAGCAATTAAGCGTGAACTCATTGATTTGATGTTAGTTATGGTTTTTATGGACAATTTTGGGATTTCGACTTTTATTTTTTCCTACACAAATTTGATCAGCATTCGATACTGAGTTTTTTTTTGTAGTATTAAAAATTAGTGGTAAATTAGGTGCAGTAGAAACTCGATTAACCGGACTAATTGTTGTCGATAGGTTGTTTTTCAAACCACTTGAGAGCTGTTTCCAGAGCATAAAATGCTACATCATGAGATGGTCACAATTGCAAACGAACTAATACAATAACGAAACGCGCGGGGTAGCGATCCCACACGGCGCGGGCGGAATATGCAAGTTCCGACATGTACATGCTTGCATAAATTCGACTTGTAGGTACATATAAATTGGTCGCGGTTGGTAGTCCGGATAATCGCGAATCCGTATAACTGAGGGCCGGATAAACGAGTTTCTACTGTACTTTAAAATTGATACGTCTGTATTTGTCTTAGCGGTTTATTAGTTGGTCCCTTCACAAGCCGTAATTCTATTCCCGCGTGCTGACAAAGGCTGCGGTGTGATACCTATATTCAGAAAAAAACTTGGTTACAAAAACATTTTTTTTTTTCAGGTAAGTTAACTGACACGAAACATGGCTACAGCAAAGAAAAAATGTCGACAATATAGTGTCGATTATTTGAAATATGGTTTTGTTCCATCAGAGGCAGACAAACAATTGCCCATGTGTCTATTATGCAACAAAGTTTTGAGCAATGACTCTATGAAACCATCAAAGCTCGAAGATCATCTAAAAAGGTGTCATACTGATAAAATAGGTAAAGATTTAAAATATTTTCAAACATTGAAGGAAAAATATGAAAAGAGACCCACCATGCACAGTATGTTCGCTTCAACAGCTCAAAGTAACGATGATGGCTTGCGGGCATCTTACAATATCTCATTACTTATAGCAAAATGTGGAAAACCGCACACTATCGGAGAACAATTAATTTTACCCGCTGTTGAAGAAGTCTTAAAAACTGTTCTGCATAAATCTCCATTTGACGTACTAAAAAGAATTCCATTAAGTAACAATACTGTACAAAGACGCATTGATGAAATGAGCTCTGATATCGAATGTTTTTTGTGCAATCATCTGCAAAAAACTCATTTTTCTATACAACTGGACGAGTCAACGTTACCCGGTAATGAAGCATTATTATTGACATATGTCCGATATATTATGGAGGAAGAAATTCACGAAGAATTGCTATTTGCCAGAACTTTGGAGACTGACACTAAAGGCGAATCAATATTTAATGTACTGAGCAATTTTTTTACGGAAAAATCGATTCCATTTACAAACATTATTTCAGTGGCAACAGACGGAGCTCCTGCAATGGTCGGGCGATATCGTGGGTTTATAACTCATCTCAAAAGAATTATACCAGGGCTTACAGCTATTCATTGCGTAATCCACCGCCAACATCTTGTGGCAAAACATTTAAGTGACAGGTTGAACCAATCTCTTAATTTTGTAATAAAAGCTGTCAACAAAATCAGAAGCAATGCATTGAATACGCGTTTATTTGCTCAATTGTGCGACGAAAATGATGAAGACTTCCAGCGACTGCTCTTACATACTGAAGTACGCTGGTTGTCGAAAGGTGCATGCTTAACGAGATTTTACTCTGTTTTCGATTCCGTATTAGAGTTCCTAGAAAGCAGAGATCCAGATTTAAAAGAAAACTTGATCAAATTCAAAACAGACATTGCGTATTTGACAGATTTGTTTAAAAAATTTAATGATAGTAACTTGCAGTTACAAGGGGACAGCCTGAATTTAATAAAAACAAAGGGGATAATTTCGGCTTTTCTTGGGAAATTGAAATTAATGAAGCAAAACATTAGTCGGCGCGAATTCTCTCAATTTCCAAACTTGTCACAGGTAGAATGTATTGATGAGGATATCCATACCTACAGTCAACATTTAAGTGCCCTGCATGTTGACTTCAAAACTAGGTTTGAAGATATGCTGACAATGGATATACCACCATGGATCATAAATCCATTTGATGAAACGGAAGTGGCCAATGTAGTATTACAAGAGGAGCTGCTCGAGCTAAGCACCAATGAGGAGCTGAAGGTGAAATTTAGAAAAGGCTACCAAACATTTTGGCTGCAAGCAGAAATACCCGAAAAATATCCTGGACTGTGGGAAATCGCAAGGAAATTTTTAATAGCTTTTCCCTCGTCATACCTTGTAGAAAGGAGTTTTAGTGCCGTTACAAATCTCTTAACAAAAAAAAAGGAGCAAATTAAACATCACAGAGCGGGGGGATTTGCGGTTATTGCTCACAAAAATAAAGCCAAACATTGATCGTTTGCTGACACTCCACCAAATACATCCTTCCCATTAATTAAAATTATGACTTACCTTTTTAATTTTTTCTTGTAATTCTATTCTTTTAATAAATAAAGTGTTATAAAATGTACCATTTTTCGTTTTTATTTTACCTATCGGAATATAGGGACAGAACTCAGAAGCGACACTTTTTCATTTTTTGGCGACTTTAAGAATGTGGTAGAAATGTAGCAGCAGGGGGTCCATCGAAACTAGTAACATTTTGAAAGTGGTCCACGAGAAAAATAAGTTTGGGAACTACTGGCCTAGATAATTATTAACTACGTTATCTAGGTTAAGCTGCCTATGAAAATCTACTCTCGTCATTAATTTAGGTATCCGTGTTTAGCTTTTAAGCCCCTTAAAGGATGCCTGTAAAGGAAGGTTCCAACAAATTCTATTTATTTCGTTTTAATTCTAAAACAGTGTAAGTATTTCTTCATTATAAAGTGTTTTATATACTTGTTCTGATGTATTGTTTAACCAGACGCGAAAAGTACATTCGTCCACATTTAGCTTTAAGAAAATAACTATTTTATTGACGTCTAAAAAATGCCACAGTGGAGTTTGTTGCGCCGTTTCTTCTCCACCAGAGCGCCTTGGAAGCGGTGGTAAACTTAGATTAAATAGATTTAAAATTGACGTCAATAAGAAACAATTTTATTGTTCAACATTGAAAATAAATGACTATGACTATTGTAAGCATACTGAAATGAGCATGATATTTTGGCAATCATTCGCCTCGTCGGACCACTTCATTGCTAGATAATAATATAAATACAATCATCATCATTTCGGTATTGACTAGCAAAGTACTCAAAATGATCTTAATAATACCTTGGTATTCCTCCCTTCCTGTTGATATGGTACATCTTTAGTTCGGAAGATACCACAATTTCTATGCCGCACCATTAAGACCTGGAACTCTGCCAGCTCACGTGTTTCCTTCTTCCTACAGTCCCGGGTCCTTTAAGCGGGGCGTGAAAAGGCATCTAATGAGGCCGTCAAGCTGAGTGCCACCACTGTTAACATGGTACATGTTTACAATGATGACCCTCTTTCCGAGACTTTGCCTTTAACTTACTATCAGGCGAGTTGAAGTCAAATTGACGTGTCCTTTATAAAAAAAAAATAATGAAACAGTTCATCAACATCATCAGTAGGTATTAAGATAATTTTGAATGCTTTGCTGGTTAGGTTTTAAGCTGGTTAGCCGCGTGGTTCCCGGCAGAGTAGAATTTGGGCCACCCCATCTCTTCCCATGCGGTGTCGTACAAGGGGACTAAGGGATAAGGCTGATTAACATCAGACAGATATATACAGCCCAGACTCAGCCTCAGATGCATGGCTTGGGTCAACAATTGTGCCCGGAATACGGCAATAGTTTCACCCACTATTACGTGCCACCGAATCCAATGATTGGTGAATTGTAGGTGTTAATTCACCTCTGCCTAAGCCTCTGAGGATAAAGATGATTATATTTATTTATTTATTTTATGTAACTTACTATCTATCATATCAGGCATAGCATAATATTGTAGCAAGTTCATATAAAAATATCTAGTAATAAGTTAGGTACACTACAATATCATTAGTATTTTCGCTCATACATAAAAAGTGAACTACATAAATTATTAACATTTTTTCTCATACAGAAAAAGTAAATACACAAAAAAAAGCTAAATAAAAATCATTTGAACCACTTATGTCCCATAACTAATATGGAATAGTGCCACCTTTGTGAATTCAGTCAGTGTACATGAAAATATGTCTAGGTCCTCGGTTAAACCTAGTTTAAAGTGCGAATCGCTCGCGACAGAGGCACCTTACCAAGCAGGTTGGTGGGCATATGTATGTATGTATGCTGAATAAGATAGATCTGATCCTGACTGTACCTACTAATATACTCTAAGTCAGTGATTCCCAAAGTGGTCCAGGTGGACCCCCAGGGGTCCACGGGAGACTTGCTGGGGGTCTACGTAGGCGTGAACAAAAAATGGGGGTCCATAAGATGCTAATGGGGGTCCACGAAAATTTATCTGCTTTTCTTGGACATTATTCACACATAGCCACTAGTCCCAAACTAAGCAGAGCTTGTGTACTATGGGTACTAGACAACCGATAAACATACTTAAATACTTTTTTTAACAAAATGACCAAACAGCTGATCGAGGTTTGTATGGGAAGTCGAAAAATTTAATGTCTGTATTGGATAAGTCGTAGAACAAACATTGTTCAGGGTGACCTATAGACCACGTGGCCAAGAGGTTTTAAACGATTTACGATACACCCTGTATATAGAAAACACCTAGTAGACATCTGTCGCGGGCAAACATTTGTGTGCATGAACATGCTTGTTTGTAGATACAAACAAGCATGTTCATGCACACAAATGTTTGTACCCCGCGGGATTCGAACCCGCGACCTCTTGGTTCAGAGGCAGCGTCCACTACCACTGAACCAAAGTGGCCGTCAATAGTAAAGAGCAAGCATAGTTTTTATAAGGGCCTACCTACATTATTTTAAGTACCTAACTAAGCAGATAATATTTTAATAAGGCAAGCGACTGTTACTTGTCTAAACTTGCGTATGATATTACGTACAATTTCGTGTACAGACTTGCAAAGCGCTATCCGCCCGACAATGCTTAAACTTGTTCAGACATGAATTTGATAACCACTATAAATACTTGATGCCAAAGGCAAACTCATTCATTTGTTTCTGGAATTTCGAAAAAAAGGTGTGAGAAACGTCATATCAGTGATTGCTAGTGCCGAAGAAAAGTAAGTACTTACCTTTTTTTTTGTTATAGTAATTAAGTATTTTGTTTACGTGTACTAGTCAGTTGATCACAACTGCTTGTATAGATAGGTGACTTAGTAACTTACGGATATTTTAATTGTCCTCTTTCGATTTGAAGACAAACACAGCACGTTTTATTCAATTGTTTTTTCACGAGAGAAGCACTGCCTCTCTAAAAAGGCCGAATAAGCAATATTGCAGAGCAATTAAGCGTGAACTCATTGATTTGATGTTAGTTATGGTTTTTATGGACAATTTTGGGATTTCGACTTTTATTTTTTCCTACACAAATTTGATCAGCATTCGATACTGAGTTTTTTTTTGTAGTATTAAAAATTAGTGGTAAATTAGGTGCAGTAGAAACTCGATTAACCGGACTAATTGTTGTCGATAGGTTGTTTTTCAAACCACTTGAGAGCTGTTTCCAGAGCATAAAATGCTACATCATGAGATGGTCACAATTGCAAACGAACTAATACAATAACGAAACGCGCGGGGTAGCGATCCCACACGGCGCGGGCGGAATATGCAAGTTCCGACATGTACATGCTTGCATAAATTCGACTTGTAGGTACATATAAATTGGTCGCGGTTGGTAGTCCGGATAATCGCGAATCCGTATAACTGAGGGCCGGATAAACGAGTTTCTACTGTACTTTAAAATTGATACGTCTGTATTTGTCTTAGCGGTTTATTAGTTGGTCCCTTCACAAGCCGTAATTCTATTCCCGCGTGCTGACAAAGGCTGCGGTGTGATACCTATATTCAGAAAAAAACTTGGTTACAAAAACATTTTTTTTTTTCAGGTAAGTTAACTGACACGAAACATGGCTACAGCAAAGAAAAAATGTCGACAATATAGTGTCGATTATTTGAAATATGGTTTTGTTCCATCAGAGGCAGACAAACAATTGCCCATGTGTCTATTATGCAACAAAGTTTTGAGCAATGACTCTATGAAACCATCAAAGCTCGAAGATCATCTAAAAAGGTGTCATACTGATAAAATAGGTAAAGATTTAAAATATTTTCAAACATTGAAGGAAAAATATGAAAAGAGACCCACCATGCACAGTATGTTCGCTTCAACAGCTCAAAGTAACGATGATGGCTTGCGGGCATCTTACAATATCTCATTACTTATAGCAAAATGTGGAAAACCGCACACTATCGGAGAACAATTAATTTTACCCGCTGTTGAAGAAGTCTTAAAAACTGTTCTGCATAAATCTCCATTTGACGTACTAAAAAGAATTCCATTAAGTAACAATACTGTACAAAGACGCATTGATGAAATGAGCTCTGATATCGAATGTTTTTTGTGCAATCATCTGCAAAAAACTCATTTTTCTATACAACTGGACGAGTCAACGTTACCCGGTAATGAAGCATTATTATTGACATATGTCCGATATATTATGGAGGAAGAAATTCACGAAGAATTGCTATTTGCCAGAACTTTGGAGACTGACACTAAAGGCGAATCAATATTTAATGTACTGAGCAATTTTTTTACGGAAAAATCGATTCCATTTACAAACATTATTTCAGTGGCAACAGACGGAGCTCCTGCAATGGTCGGGCGATATCGTGGGTTTATAACTCATCTCAAAAGAATTATACCAGGGCTTACAGCTATTCATTGCGTAATCCACCGCCAACATCTTGTGGCAAAACATTTAAGTGACAGGTTGAACCAATCTCTTAATTTTGTAATAAAAGCTGTCAACAAAATCAGAAGCAATGCATTGAATACGCGTTTATTTGCTCAATTGTGCGACGAAAATGATGAAGACTTCCAGCGACTGCTCTTACATACTGAAGTACGCTGGTTGTCGAAAGGTGCATGCTTAACGAGATTTTACTCTGTTTTCGATTCCGTATTAGAGTTCCTAGAAAGCAGAGATCCAGATTTAAAAGAAAACTTGATCAAATTCAAAACAGACATTGCGTATTTGACAGATTTGTTTAAAAAATTTAATGATAGTAACTTGCAGTTACAAGGGGACAGCCTGAATTTAATAAAAACAAAGGGGATAATTTCGGCTTTTCTTGGGAAATTGAAATTAATGAAGCAAAACATTAGTCGGCGCGAATTCTCTCAATTTCCAAACTTGTCACAGGTAGAATGTATTGATGAGGATATCCATACCTACAGTCAACATTTAAGTGCCCTGCATGTTGACTTCAAAACTAGGTTTGAAGATATGCTGACAATGGATATACCACCATGGATCATAAATCCATTTGATGAAACGGAAGTGGCCAATGTAGTATTACAAGAGGAGCTGCTCGAGCTAAGCACCAATGAGGAGCTGAAGGTGAAATTTAGAAAAGGCTACCAAACATTTTGGCTGCAAGCAGAAATACCCGAAAAATATCCTGGACTGTGGGAAATCGCAAGGAAATTTTTAATAGCTTTTCCCTCGTCATACCTTGTAGAAAGGAGTTTTAGTGCCGTTACAAATCTCTTAACAAAAAAAAAGGAGCAAATTAAACATCACAGAGCGGGGGGATTTGCGGTTATTGCTCACAAAAATAAAGCCAAACATTGATCGTTTGCTGACACTCCACCAAATACATCCTTCCCATTAATTAAAATTATGACTTACCTTTTTAATTTTTTCTTGTAATTCTATTCTTTTAATAAATAAAGTGTTATAAAATGTACCATTTTTCGTTTTTATTTTACCTATCGGAATATAGGGACAGAACTCAGAAGCGACACTTTTTCATTTTTTGGCGACTTTAAGAATGTGGTAGAAATGTAGCAGCAGGGGGTCCATCGAAACTAGTAACATTTTGAAAGTGGTCCACGAGAAAAATAAGTTTGGGAACTACTGCTCTAAGTGGTCAGTTTCGTACACAACATATCTATTTGCTGAGTACATCACTTCACAAATAATGTATCCGAAGACAAATATATTAACTATCACCTTGGACAGGACGATCGGTCACCCTGAGCAAATACAAGAATGAATCATTGCGGTTAGGTACTTCACTAGAACCGCTACCAGAGATTTCACCAATGATTGCTCACTTGAACACGTGGTGTGGCGCACGTGCCGCGGTGTGACACACCGACTGTGGTATTTGGTGCTGTATTCTCTTCAGGCAAATACACAGGTGACAACTATGTATGTAAATATACTTGTTATGACTGATGATTCATCAAAAAAGGCTAAAGGCTTTTAGGCAGTTGATATCCATACTTATATTATAAATGCGAAAGTAACTTTATCTGTCTGTCTGTCTGTATGTTACGTTTTCACGCCTAAACCACTGAACCGATTTTGATGAAATTTGGTACAGGGGTAGATTAGACCATGAGAAAGGATATAGGTTATGTTTGGTCACGATAACCAACATCCACGCGGACGGAGCCACGGGCAAAAGCTAAGCATTTCATTTTGGACTTTAGATAAACAGAAATAAAGTCTAAAATTTAATGTCATTTTTTGTAGTGACTGCGGCACGAAGGCCTGGTGGGACGCAGCCACGGAGGAGCATTTCCTTCTCCATGGACCCAGCCCAATGAATTAATAAATGAATGAATGAATGTGTTTATTGGTCTAAAAGGATTGAATGGTTGAGTAAGAGCGAGAACTTCACATTGATGATATATTACTTATAATAATAATAATAACCCCGCAGGGGCAGCTTGTGGCGAGCTGTTGGTGAGTGGCGACACCACGTACCCTGATTCTTCCGAGGGTTGGAATTTATTCCGCCCCGCCTCTTGTGCTTGCCTTTATTGGCCGGCCAAGAGTGGAGTCGCAAGAGCGGAACCTGTGCTCCAGGTTGGAAGTGTAAAATGTCATAACGCCGGGGGCCTGCTGACCGACTTCTGTATCGCGATCTTGCACCCCGCAGACTCACTTCTCGACAATCTAGCCGCTCAACGGGTGTTGCTCCATGGGCGCACTATGCGTGGCTATTTTAATGGGGCCCATGCAATGAGTTGGCGAGTCACCACCTGCCTTTTTAACAATTTTGAGACTTATTGTCATGGCAGGCGTCCGTTAGTCTCTCCCCATAGCCCGTTCACCAGTCCATCCAATACTCAACCCCATAGCCCGTAATCTAGTCTCCATTATTCCAATAGTCTCTGCACCTGGCCGGGACCATCCCCGGGTGTATCATATTGTGCGCTCGGGGGTGGTATCCGCCATGTGTGTCTATCCCTTTTTTTTTTTTTTTTCCGTGCGGAAATCCCCTCGGATACCCCCCTGCCGGAGCCGGAAGGGGAGGTTATGTCGGACTCGAACCGACTAAAACCGCACGCCGACTGTGGGTCGTGGTGCTAGGCCGGAGGTGAGGTTGTCATCGACATATCCCTCGCACCCCGGCGGACCCAGGGCCATCACTTATGGTTTAGCCCTCCTTGGGAGGGGGGACAACGGTGTCCCCGACTCGCCCCCGGAATGGGGAGGCGCGCTTCTCAGCGCGCCGTCGCCGTGGCCTGCTTCTGCTGGGGTGACAGGCGGCTTCACCCGTCACCCCCAGGCCCGCGCTCATGGGGTGTGTGTCTATCCCTAGCATATTAAACTCTCTTAAAAGGGCCTCTACGTCTTGGCTTCAGCCCGACGACGCACGCCTTCCAAAGGCCCGGGACTCCATAGTCATGAGAGTCACGGAACAGAGAAACAGAATAATAATAATAATAATCTTTATTGACTTATAGTATTGACTTATAGTGATTTATAGTACTGGTAGTTCTGTATTAGTATCATAATAGTTTAGCTTTCTGTCGCTAGATGGCACTATTGGTAGGTACGCAGGTTATAGACTTTCTTACAAATTAATCCCCGTGAAAAAGGGGGCGGCAAATAAAGTTAATTGCTAATGCGGTAGTGAACGCGACTACTACGCAGGAGGACCGAGTTCGATCCCCGCGTAGTGCAAATATTTGTATGCATGAATATGGCTATTTGCATTGGTCTAGATGTTTCTATGTACAATATGTATGTATTTACAAAAAAAAAGTATCTAATTATGTTTATCCGCATTCTAGATTCCATAACACAAGCTAGTTAAGCTTACCATGGTTCTAGATAGCGTTGTGTAGAATGTTGTGGAAAGAAAAAATAAACTAACATTATAGTTGCTATAGTCCAGTTTCAGAATTTCCTGCTAGAAAACCCAGGATTAAACAGTGTAAGTAGGCACCTACATATAAATAAGTTAGTACTCATTCAAAAGAAAAACAAAGCGTATATTAAAAAGTGTTATACAAACAAAAAAATACATAATTTAAACGATAAAATCCGACTATACCAACACAAAATGCACCTAAACCCCAGTTATAACCAACGAACAAAGAGCCTGACTCAGCGGGGAGCATAGAGAAACGCTTATCTCCCACCAAATCTACTTAATTCCGTTTAAATAGAAAACGGAATCAGTTAATTCCGCAACACAATTGACTGGGTAAATAAAGGCAGATCCTCGTGTGGATAACACGCCCCTTTTGTGTACTGGGAGGGGGCTACCCTCAATGTAGCCACTGGGCATATTATGTAGACCACTGGGAAGTAGCCCAGCTTGGTACCCCATCTACAGTCACCATCTTTTTTTTAAAGAATACTAGCTTTTGCCCGTGGCTCCGCCCGCGTGGATGTCGGTTCCCGGCAATTATTCGAACTTTTCTCGCCGTAAAAACCTTCCCTGGACTTCCACGAATAATTCAAGACCAAAATTAGCCAAACCGGTAAAGGCGTTCTGGAGTTATATCGTCAGGAAGGAATACCCGACTTATTTTTATATAGTAGACTAGCTTTTGCCCGCGGCTCCGCTCGCGTGGATGTCTGTTCCCGGCAATTATTCGAATTTTCCTCAACGTACAAACCTTCCCTGGACTTCCACAAATAATTCAAGACCAAAATTAGCCAGTACGGTTCTTGCGTTCTGGAGTTACAGCGTCAGGAAGGAAAACCCGACTTATTTTTATATAGTAGATTAGAACCGAAGTTACTAATATTCCCTCTAACCCCTCCAACTAAGCTAAATTGCTTGTGCTAGGAGTGGGTTCACTTCGGTAGTGTAATGGCCAGGATTGAATCCGGGACCTCTCGATCGTAAGGCCAACTCCTTAACCACTAAGCTACCGACGCATCAGTCCGATCTTGACAAACAAAGTACTCAAAATGATCTTAACACCTTGGTACCCCCCCCCCCCCCCCTTCCTATTGACTGATTGTTTTGATATTTTTTTATTGACAGCCTCTGTGGCGTGGTGGTAGTGAACGCGACTGCCACGCAGGGGGCGCGGCTTCGATCCCCGCTCAGTGCAAATATTTGTATGCATGAATATGGCTATTTGCATTGGTCTGGGTGTTTCTATGTGTAATATGTATGAATAGGTATACAAAATCCTTCTAGATTCCATAATACGAGCTAGTTAAGCTTAGGTACCATGGGTCTGGATGGCGTTGTGTAGAATGTTGTGGAATATTTATTTTTATAATTAAAATGAACTTAGTAATATAAAGTAATGAAAATAAAAATAAAAATATTATTTATATTAATTAATTTATTTTTAATTTATTTTTATTATTTATATTATTTGGTACACACTTTTAGTTTGGACAATAATACAATTTAAATCAATAAAACAGTTTGGTACTAACATCATTAGTAGGAATTAAGTTAATTTTGATTACTTGGTAATCAAGAAAGTTCTGACTACACTGCTGAAGAGTTTGTTTGTTTGATCGTGATAATCTGTAAAATTACTAGTTACTAAAAAAAATATTTTCCTTTGATAGCTCAGTCCTATAGGGTTACAATCAAAGCTAAGCTGCTAAGCTGGGTACGTTTTTTTAAATAAAAGGACACGTCAATTTGACTTCACCTCGCCTGATGGTAAGCTAAAGGCAAAGTCTCGGAAAGAGGATCACCATCGTAACAATGTACAATGTTAACAATGGTGGTACTCGGCTTGACGGCCTCATCAGATGCCTTTTCACGTCCCGCTTAAAGGACCCGGGACTATGGGAAGAAGGAAACACGTGAGCTGGCAGGGAGTTTTTGCAATCTATCTTTCCAAAATATGGATTAATTTGGTTTTTACGGAAGCAACTGCCTTCTGACCCAATTACCGGATAATTGATTTAGGATGGCATGTAACTATTTATACTATGATATTGACTGACCCCAAATCCGTGATGAAATCCTGTACCAGGGTCATGTAGTGTACCGACTCGATGGAGAGCATGGTTAGGGTCCCAAACATCTGGGTAGAGCCCCATACAATACAACAAAGTGTAATCCTTCTTCCTAAAGTCCCGGGCTCTTTAAGCGGGATCAAAAAGCATCTAATGAGGCCGTCAAACTGAGTACCACCATTGTATGTAACATGGTACTTGTCTGTAATAGTGACCCTCTTTCCTGCATATCGCCTTCAGTTTACCATCAGATGAGTGGAAGTCAAATTATCGTGTCCTATATACAACCTTCGCTCCTACGCAGTAGGACGACCCCATTGCCGTGACTTAACTGTATAAATTATAATTACTATAGAATTAATTAAAGCACTTAGATTGTGAAGGGTGGCACCCTTTGACCTTGCGTTTGACTCATAGGAGTACATATAGATGTGAATATAGATACGACTGGCGGGGGAATGAGTCAACATAGTTGTCTTCTAGGCTTAGTCATCTATTTACTGAGGAAATATAAGCAACTAGGGAATAGAACATACATACTTAAGTTATTTACTTATGGAGTAAACTTACAAAGTAATGCCAAAAAATAATGAACAAAAATGGCGTGATGTCGACCATATTCATGCATACATCGAATACAATCGAATCCAATCAAATCCGCAATCGTATTCACTACCGCCACACCGTAGAGGCTTTTTTTACTTGCGTAAAATTCATACCGTCTCCACAGTTTACATTCGACATATCCCTCACACCTTGGCCATGCCTTTTTTTTTATACCACTTAGGTGGCAGACAAGCACACGGCCCACCTGATGGAAAGTGGTTACCGCGGCCTATGGACGTATGCAACACCAGGGGCGTTACACTCGCGCTGCCTACCCTGAAGAAACCTTCTAATGCCCCTCTTGAAGAACCCATTGAAGAACCCAACCCTCTTGAAGAAAACCATGGCAGGGAGTTCATTCCACAGCTTGAGCGTACGTGGGATGAAGTTCCTTTCATACCTCACGGTGCGCACCGTATTCGGATGCAATGTGTGGGGATGAATTCCCTGTCTATGGCGAGCGGTGCGATGATAGAATGTAGCTGTGGGTACCATGTCAAATAATTCATCTGAGCACAAGCCATTATATAGGCGGTGCCTATCGGTCTGGCCTTTCTGTGCGAGGGATATGTCTATGACAACCTCACCTCCGGCCTAGCACCAAGACCCACAGTCGGTTTTAGTCGGTTCGAGTCCGACATAACCTCCCCTTCCGGCTCCGGCAGGGGGGGTATCCGAGGGGATTTCCGCACGAAAAAAAAAAAAAAAAGTCTGGCCTTCTTGTCTTGAATATAATTGTTTTACGAGTGTCATAAACGTTATAAAAACCATTTGGGCAGGCATTGTAGTCAATCCACCATTTTGTTATAGGTAACCTACGTTGTTTATATTTTCTAAAGGTTACGCGAATGTCACTCATTGAAATAAAACTTTTTACGGATTCTATCGCAATATATTTGTTATTGCTGACCACGGTGCTGAAAAGCAGCCGAAACGTGCGTCGATTTAAAAGTAAATAATAACAAATATATCGCGATAGAATCCGTAAAAAGTGGTTTTAATTCAATAACCTACATTGTTTTTAAACTGAGTGCGGTGATTCTAGCGTTTCATATTATGTGCTATCAAACCACAGCAGTTTCGTTTCCACTCGTGCTATAAAACGGGTTCACATCACCAAGTTTATGTCGCGTGTATTGGTTCGAATCAATCACAACAGTGATAAGTTTTACTGGCCAATTTGCCGCCGAGCCAGACCGCGTGTTATCGGCGGCCGCGCAGACTGTAAACTATTTTATATCCTTCAGTTCAGTTAGTTTGTTTATTTTCTAAGAGAATTAAAATAGCTGTTTATAGGGAAAAGAAGGGTGGGTTGATATCAATTGGGATAGGATTGATCCCCGCCGCCTCTGTCCGCTATCGTTCCACGCGACAGCATTTCCACACCCACCATCTGGACGGTTGGCGGTTTTCTGCCTCGCACAACTAAACTGTGGAATGAACTGTCACCAGCGATATTTCGGAACCAATACGACCTTCAAACCTTCAAGATAAAAGCGTACTCTCTTTATAAGGAAGGCAACGCACCTGTGACTCCTCTGGTATTGCGGGTGGGCGGCGGTGATCGCTTACCATCAGGCGATCCGTCCGCTCGTCTGCTTCCCTATTCCATAAAAAAAAAATAGGACAGCTAAGTAGGTGTCAGTGGCGAAGAGTGATTTGTTTAAAGACAGACGGATGGGAAAAACACTTTCCTTGATCTAATTTATCATGCTCTATGCGACCTATTGTGAAGTTGGCAAGAATCGTGTTATAGGGAGCTCTCGTCACTGAATTTTGCTGCTTTATGGATAGGTGGCTTGCCACTAACCACAACTAAGCATGGGAGACCAGACGGCAGTTTCTTCTAATATAGTCGTAAATACCGTACTCCAAGGGCGAGGACTTTGATGCGACCGGGACTTACGTAAGGATGATGATGATGATGCTGACATAGTGATCTTCTTGTTTTTCTTCTAGTCTTGGGGACACTAACGCCCTTTGCAGTTAATGTAAGTAGACCCAAGACCTAATATACAAGGCGATTTTATACAGTCGTTTCGGAAAAAATAATTATAGCACAGTTTCAGTAGCAAAATCAAGAAAGAAATGAAAGAAAAAATAAATTTTACAACCCCCCGACAAACAGGTATACCTAGTTTGGGGATTCAGAAAATCTATATCCATATCAAGTAACCATGCGATGGCTACAATTGTGCTGTTTGAGATTATCCTTAACCTACCTGTAACACAGTTATTTTACTAGCACGGGAACGGAAGGGGCTAGTCTTGCTGGCTGTTGCGGCTAAACATGTTTATTTATTTATTTATTTATTCATGTACTTACATAGCAGAGAACGTATTTTTCTTAAAGACTTAGAGTTCCATATGACACTATAGTAAAACAATAATAAAGGAGCGACACTGCCGCACAAATGTTACAAAGAAGAAAAGGAAGGAAAATATTATTTTACTCTATGTCCGTGAGGAACATAGCTCTTAGTGCTTTTTTATATACAAACAAACTGCTGTTGAACATGTCCAAGCTACTGCATTTAACATTATAATACTGAACACTACGACTGAAAAAGTTGTTACTGGTATACACAGTTCTATACAAAGGAACAGAGAACAATTGGTGTAACCGGGAGCCGGGCCTGGGTATCCTGAATGATATCTTTTCTAAAATGATGTTATGATTTATGTTAAGTTGATGATAGATATTAAGATTGAAGTGTTACTTGATGGATAAATGTTAAATTGTTTTCTTTTATTTGTCAATAAAGTTATCTTATCTTATTTTTCCCTTCACCTGAACATTATTCCCATACATTATCAAAAAAAAAATTCTCTCGCCAAAGTAATACTTCCAGATGATTTTGCTATCCAAACTGTGATCGAATTCTTTTTAGCCGAAACGACTATACAATCACCCTGTATGTAAGTTTGTGAAGGTGTCTGTATGTTTGTTGTTCATTATAGCTGCAATTTTGTAAATTGATTAAGGTCTGGATTTCTGAAATAATACATAGGATAGGTCCCAGGAATAGGTTTCCATCAGAATTCATCGCGGGCGGTGTCACGGGCACAACCAGTATTACACCAAAATAATATATTTATACACACAGTCACCGTGGCGTGGCGGTAGTGAACACGACTGCCACGTAGGAGGCGTGGCTTCGATCCCCGCTCAGTGCAAATATTTGTATGCATGAATATGGCTATTTGCTATTGGTCTGGGTGTATGTATATATGTATGTATTTACAAAAAAAAAGTATCTAAGTATGTTTATCCGCATTCTAGATCCCATAACACAAGCTAGTTAAGCTTACCATGCGTCTAGATAGCGTTGTGTAGAATATTGTGGAATATAAAAACAGTAGAAACAATCCCTGAATGTTCCTCCCTTGGGACTAAATCCGCGGGACTAAATGAGATTACATGATCGCGATAAGAAATGATTCACTGCAGTGCAGATTGCGAGCAACGTTTGCTTCCGACTGTACTGTGCACTGTGCACACACAGAGCGATTCAATTTCAGTGACGATGCTTTGCCACATGGTAGGTAAATGAACAGAATGTCAAGTGCGCATTAAGGTACTCATATTCCATATTTACTCGAATTTTAACGTATCCATGATGACGAAAAAAATTGAAATGCGATGAAAATGTAACACTAATCAATAAACAAATGACTACTTTTGGAAAAGAATTCCATGTTTTTAAAATAAAATTAATTTGAAATTAGAATTCTTAGCCGAGCAAAAATTATTTTCATTTGAAATGGCCAGTACTGCAGAACGGCAACTTCATAGGTAAAGGCCTAATATAATATTCCAATATATAGCATTGTTTACAGTTGCACTTAAGGCTTTCACTTAAGGTCTGCTTACTCCTTCTCGTAATTTGGCTGATGTATTTTTTTCTTGCTTTTTTTCGGCTAATGTGGCTTTTATTTGAACGACTTTCGTCTGTCTCCCAAACACAATGGGAAAGACTGCACCAGTTAACCAATGCTTCGTCTGTCAATAAGTGGGGTGCCAATTTGCAGATGAGGTTGATTTGGTCCTGAGAGTTTTAATGGAACCCTATATAACTTTTTACTTCATTTTTTTACTAATAAAGAATATTAGAACCGAAGTTACTAATATTCCCTCTAACCCCTACCCCTCCAACTAAGCTAAAATGCTTGTGCTAGGAGTGGTTTCACGCCTGTAATGTAATTTCTAGGATCGAACCCGAGACCTCTCGATCGTAAGGCCGACTCCTTAACCGCTAAGTTACCGACGCTTTTATTTTCCAAGTCCCAAGTCAATCCCATACTGGTTTTATTTTTAAATTTACTAATAATATTAATCAGTATGACAGTAGCAAGTGTCTACTTCGAAATGTGAAAAGTCTTTAGTAAGGCAATCGTTTTGCTATATTATATTCAACCGTTGTTACTTCGTGTTGAGAACACTCGAAGTAATATTAAGTGCCTGCTAAGTACTTAGGGGATATTATTAAAAATCGTGCGTACGGACGTACCTACGAATTTATAATTTGCTAGGGTGAATAAATTAGATATAAAACTTAAAAACGATGATCACGTGTGGAACAATTATATATATTTAAACTAAAAAATGAGAGTAAAGGTACATAAATGCCCACCAAGCTGAAAATGAGTAAAATTGTTCAAAACATAATTAAAAACAATACCTGAAAGTTCCCCATGGGTGAATTTCAACAAGTCCATTAAAATCTTCGTTTCCGTGGATATTTTTACCTTAAGTGTTATAATAAAAATACATCGCGTCAATTAAAGGTTTTGATACTATATGTATTCTTGCTTAATATCTAACAGATAACTAAAAAAACTAACGAGATATACAAGATTAAAAATTACATGCCACGGCGATGAAACATGCGTGTACGGCAATGAAACAAGCGTCCACGGCAATGAAAGCCAAATGTTCCATCATTTTGTAAGATTAACACGGAAACATCTTATTATTGATTGATTGTACAGTAAAAAACTATTCAAATCTATAATCGTATTGCAGAAAGTTTTCGAATCCTGTAATGTCAGTATTCGGTGCTACCGGTAACATGTTTATAATGCCTAATAATACTATGGCGATGAAAACATAAGTCACGGAAATGAAACATCAGGCCACAGCAATGAAACATAATCGTTTTACAATGCATGGCAATGATTTTTTTTTCAGTGCGGTGTTTTTTTTTTCATTGCCATAGCAAATTTTGAGCATGGAAACTACGGCAATGAAAGCACAGCAATGAAAAACAAGACCAAAATATAAAATAACAAAAAATCTAATAATTATTCGAAGTATTAATCACTTCACAAAAATAAACAAGAGAAATGGCGTTCTATTGAATGTTTAATCAAGAGGATAACTTATTAAAATAGACAGTTATACCTATCCACGGCGATGAAAGAAAAAATGTCCAGTAACATAAAAATGGTAGACTTACATCTATGGCGCCAAAACGCATGTACTTGTGTACGTTCTTCCGCGTCGAGCACTTAGGTGGTACCAATATGCAACGTTTAGCGCATATAAGGGAGAACGCAAGTCGTTAGTTAAGACAATATTCTAAAATATGTTTAGAACACGGCGATGAAAGGTAGTTCTGGGACAAATGTATTTTTTTTAGCCATTCGTTGTATTGTTTAAATATTTGAATAAATGTATTTCGTAACAATACTTTAACTATTCACGTATCAAATAAAAATAGGTATTAATAAAAATAACCAATAGATTTTTATCAATGGGGTATCACGACACAATAGGTGACGTGTGGACAAACACGGCAATGAAAGATTTCGGTGTATTTTGTTTTTTTTTTGGAGTACCTATAATCCTATATAATAGATTATTTAGTGCCACACATAGATCACTATTTCACCTAACTAGCAAAAAATATTAGAGCATTATAACTATGATTTTTACAGTTTTGCTGAAAATCGCCAAAAACGTATTTTTTTGACCTTTGACCTTGAATTTTATTTTCCTTGCACAAGAATGATGGGGAACTTTCAGGTATTGTTTATAATTATGTTTTGAACAATTTTACTAATTTTCAGCTTGTTGGGAATTTATGCACCTTAGAATGTCTAAATTAACCGGGATACTAGGTATATGATAAAGTATTAATGGAATAGAATAAAATAAGGGATTACTTGTATATTATATTCTTTTTGTTTTTTATTAAACCGTAAAGTATTTTGCCGGCTACTATACTAACATTTAACGCCATTTTTTTAACTTTTATTACTTACCCTTAAAGTTTCGTAAACTTTGACACACGACGTTATGAAACTTATACCATTTCGTAACCCTTAATAAAAATATCGTAATTAGTTGGCATGAATGTCAGGAGTACCCAAACCGGCGAGCATTTATGAAAGCAGGTGGAAAGATGGTCTCTCCCGAACGTACTGGGAAAGAGGCGGGGCTGTATGAATATATGTATTCGTTGGGCTCTGTTGTACTTCTGCCTATACCCTGGTTGTTACGTTTATTACTTTTGCACACTTGGTGAATTCGTTTCGTCGGCGTTGATAATGCGCTCAAACTTGTGTCTATATGACACGCTTTACTCTATTTTTTTAGTTCTCTGAAATTGAACATCCGAAACTTGTTGGAAGAAAATGTTATAGGGAATAAATTTGGACCTAGCTGTTGGACAGTCGGTTATTGCGACCAAACATAGCCTATGTTCTTTCCCAAGGTTTAATCTGTCTATGTACCAAAATCGGTTAAGTGGTTCAGACGTAAAAGCGAACACACATACAGTAACGTTGTCATGGGGTCACTTGCAATTCCTTTATCAGGTGTAACTTATTTTAGAAATTACGTGAGTGACTGTCAAGTTTATTCCCATCTGCCACCCCGAGGTAGCTTAGTGGTTTAGGATTCGGCCTTACGATCGAGAGGTCCCGGGTTCGATCCTGGCCATTACACTACCGACGTGAACCCACTCCTAGCACAAGCAATTTAGCTTAGTTAGAGGGGTTGGAGGGAATATTAGTAACTTCGGTTCTAATATTCTTTTAAAAAAAAAGTAAAGTAAAGTAAAAAGTAAATTAGTTTCATCCGCTCCCTTCATAGCTATAGCGTCTATTCTCATTTCCTATAAGACGTAATGTGAATTAAAATATATTAACTAAATATTTGAAGCTATAGCGAAGTGGAAAATCCTTGTACGTGTGGTTATAAAAAAATAACCACAAAGGTTTGCGGGAGCTGTGCTCCGCTCCGCTACCGCCTTAGCCTTCTAACCCAATCTATCCGAGTCGGGGTGAGCAGTGTCCTTTTATTACCCTATAACTATGAAGGGGGCGGATGAAACTAATTATGTGCCATTGACCACCGGGGTGGTAAACGACACCAAATTAGTGCCAACCACCACCCTGGTGGCAAGCCTAGGGGTAGCAGATGGGAATAAACTGATTGCCATCTGTCCTTTCAACCTTGAGATGAAAACTGGCACCAGGCCTTTGTCGTGCGATAAATCCCCACGGATACCACCCCCACGGAACCGGTGGAGGTGGTTATGTCACGGCAGGATTTAAAAAAAAAAACAAAAAAGGCCTTTGTCGTAAATCAGTAGGTGTACAAGTTAGGAAATGAAAGCTGATATTTTACAATACCCTCTTCTTCATTCTAGGAGTTTAGATTAAATTTTTCTAGTCTAACTGCAGTTTTTGCTGATTTTCAATATTTTCTGTGAAGTCACTGCCATCTAACCTCCACAATCAATTAACGAAAACGAAGTTCTTTACTTAGAACTAGTTAAGGCTCTAACTACCCGTAACTTCTGCCATAGATGCTTGTATGACAACCAGGACCGAAGACGGCTTAACGATCTCTCTCAAGCACGAAGACCAATGCAAAGCCTCGACACTCTGGTCAGCCTCCGTGGTGTGGCGGTAGTGACGCTCAGTGTAAATTGTACGCACGAATACGGCTATTTGCATTGTTCTGGGTGTTTCTATCTATAATATTTAATTTTAAAAAATAAGTATCTAAGTATGTTTATCCGCATTCTAGATTCGATAACACAAGCTAGTTAAGCTTACCATGGGTCTAGATAGCGTTGTGTAGAATGTTGTGGAATAAAAATGGTCAAATTCATACATTATAATAGCAACTACCTTACTCTAATCTCAACCACGATAAATTGTTACATTGTATTGTAACCCAAACATAATCCGCCATTCTAACATTCAGTATCTGAAGATTGCCGACGAGGCTTCCAAACAAGATGGCCGCTTCCCAACATTAAAGGGCTCCAATCTTGGAAAATAGCGCTCGGGGAACCCGATCCTAACGCGATACACAGGGGGATGAACACTAAAACATATCTGGAGCTATTAAAGTAATTCTTGTTTATATATTTGTACCTTAGTATCTCAGAAACCGCTAACATGTTTATTGATAAGTTTTGTTTAAAAAAACAGAGATTAAATCACTGCAAGAGAAGAAAAACTCGAAACAAAACCCTGTACCAACCCGTCTGGCCAGCGTGGAAATAATATTATATAAATATTCCACAACATTCTACACAACGCTATCTAGACCCATTTTAAGCTTAACTAGCTTGTATTATGGAATCTAGAATGCGGATATACATTTATTATACATAGAACCAGCCAGACCAATGCAAATACAATGCACTGAGCGGGGATTGAACCCTGTGTGTTTATTTTATTAATTTCTTTGAATCATCATCATCGCCATAACTGTGTTAGTCTCGGTTGCACCAAAATCTTGCACATTGGAGTCCGAAATTTGACTATTTTTAGGCTATGCTGCAGGTTTCTCGGGTTTGGAAGTTAGATGACAGTTGCTCCTGAAAAATTCTACCAAAATTATTTTTTTTAGAAAAGTAGACAGAATTTATGCAAAAAGAATTTTTGATGAAGTAACAACATTATTAATTAAAGCAATATGACAATAGAATGTTATGAAGAAAAAAGATCTGAAAAAAAGTTATGGATTTAAACTGGTTCTTGGTGGTAACAGTATGAAAAAAAAAATTTAATCACTAACTGTTATGAGTTCCGATGATAGTAATAAAAATGTATGAATAAAAAAAATATGTAAAATAAAATTATGTAGCGTGATGATTATGAACACAAATCGGTAGTAAGAAAAAGAATAGGATTAAAAAATTTATGTGAGCCAATATGGACCCGTCTAATAGGAGTAGGGAAGCGGACCCCAGTTCTTAAATACAAGTCTATTCCACTATTTAGATTCATTATATTTCATTTATTCGGACTTTTAGAGGACAGACTACCATTTGGCCCCCCACTCTGAGTTCAATCAACAGATTTACCAGCTTGCCAGTGAGGACTTCATCACGATTCGCTACTAAACAGTAAAATAACAACAAAATGTCGAAAATAAAAACACGAAGAGAAACGTGACCTTCCGAGCTGATATCTTCATTCCGTTTCTAATATAAATATATTACTTGTAGTAAACAACGGAATAACAATACAGGCCCACATAAAATTAACTTTTCTCCAATAAAATTAGATTCACAACAATAGAAAATACCAGACGGTTCGACTCCTAACTTCAGCATACATTAATGTCTTGAAACTGAACCATTTCAGAGCGTACATACAGAAACAGTAATGGATAGTGTATAGATATAAAGTGTCGTTCTATCCTCAGTTGATAGACAAGCGTCAGAGTTAACGGAATTGCCGGCAGTGACGTATTACAAGTAATCCTTATATTAGAGAAGGTTCACATGGTGGCGAATGGTGTCCTTGACATATTATTTAAAAGGACTAAATTCCTGTTTTATTGGTATTCTAACAATTAATTCATTTACCAGCTCACGTGTTTCCTTCTTCCTACAGTACAGGACCCGGGGTCCTTTAAGCGGGGCGTGAAAACGCATCTAATGAAGCCGTCAAGCTGAGTGCCACCACTGTAGTACCTATTATTTGTGTCTAAAATGTTTTAAAGCTACTCCTGTAGCTTACCATCAAGGTGAAGTCATATTGCCGTGTCCTTATAAAAAAGAACTACACAAAAACATAATATTCACGTGATCACGTCCGTAAGTTCCCGAAAGATATGCAGATGCGTATTAACATGATACAAACTTTGATTTTTGATCCCACGTAATAGAGGCGAGCCTATTGCCGTCCAGAGTACATTTTGGTCATGGGTTGTTTTTTTTTTATATAGGACACGTCAATTTTACTTCACCGCGCCTGATGTTAAGCAAAGGCAAAGTCTCGGAAAGAGGGTCACCATCGGAAACATGTAGAGACAGTCTCTATGGCGTAGTAGTGAACGCGGCCGCTACGCAGGAGGCACTGGCTCGAACCCCGCTCACTCCAAATATGTATTTGTGTTCATGAATATGTGTATTTGCATTTGTCTGGTAGTGCCTCGAAAAGCACGCTAAGCCGTCGCGTCATTCCCGGTTGCCATAATATGAACATCTATGGCAGTCGTCACGGCTAGTTGGAGCCCTATGAAGTCTAACGCCTGGTCTAACTGCAATGCTTCGATATCGGCTTTGGGTTGTGTAAGATGGCAGTTGCTTCACAAAAAATATCGAAGTTCAGCAAAATCCACAGTTAGACTGGCAAAGCATAGCCAGACTCCAAGCTTTTCTTGATAAAAGCTTTGGATTGCGACTGGGATAATGTTAGTTGTAGAAGAAAAGAACAGTCCTATATCTTAGTCATCTTCTACGACACAAATTAATATAAACATAACATAAACTCACGCCTATATTCCCCGAAGGGGTAGGCAGAGGTGCTAGCACCCACATTTCGCCAGTTTATGTTTAGGTCCCAATGTAATAGGTGGCGAGCCTATTGCCATTAACCGGGCACTTATAAACCTGCGAATTGAAGGATGCCGGCAAACAAAGAATGCAGTTCCGGTAGCATCAAAAACGTTTAGCCGAAACCTCATTAGATTAAAAAGGGACCAGATCCGTAAGGTCATAGGCATCTTCCCTAAACAAGCATCTATTTACAATAGGTGTAACGGACAGCCCCCTGTGCAGAGGCTGCATGGGGGCAGAAGAAACGCCACATCATGTGCTTACAGAGTGCATGAGCGTGGCCGAACAACTGGCGAAATTCCTCCAGTCACCAGCGTCTCTCCGGGAAGCATGTGGAAACCTCATAAGGCTGCTGGCTTTTTGGGAAGATCTGGGTTGGTTGGAGTGAGAGGTAAGATGGTACGCACAATGGCCCAATCAAGAGGCTAAGTGCGGAACAGCCCAGGTAAACTAACTAACTAATACACACATAACTTCGAAAAGCATCGAAAAGTCATTGGTGTGTGCCATGGTAAACCTGGGACTGAACCCGAGACCTCGTCTCAGCAGTCCATTACCCATACCACTAGGCTACCGCAGATCTATTAATATCTTGTAAAATATTAATTAATTGGAATTAAAGTTATCTAATCCGACATATTAAATGGCTGGGAAAGAATTTATCTTACTTATAGGTCAATCGCATTAGTCGCCAGTGATTATGAGGATCTCGGCGTTGCTGATAACCTTGCGCAGACAACGGTATGACTAACTAAATACCTCACAGGAGAGTATAAGGCCTTATTATGGCGCTTGCGATCCTTGAGTATTAAATAAGTGATGTGAATCATTATTATTATTATATTGCTAGCTGATGTCCGCGGCTCTGTCTGTGTTAATGTCGGTTATCACGACTTTTGGTCATATCTCCGGTTCTATAGAACTAATATGTGCATACATATACTTACGCCTGTGTAAATCCATACGAGTATTATTAACTCTCTAATTTCGCCAACTGTTTTTTTGCAGTCCCACGGATTAGGGGGTAAAAGATTAAGGCTCAGACTAAAACGTGGTTCCCGGCAGAGTAGAATTTGGGCCACCCCATCTCTTCCCATGCGGTGTCGTACAAGGCGACCAAGGGATAGGGCTGTTTAACATCAGACAGATATATACAGGCCAGACTCAGCCTCAGATATATAGGCTCGAGTCAACAAAAGTGCCCGGAATATTATAGCAATAGGCTCACTATATATAACGTGTGACCGACTACAATTATTGACGAAATGTGGGTGCTAATTCACCTCTGCCTAACCCTCCGGAGATAAAGGCGTAATTATATATTTATGTATGTATGTATGTAATAAAACTTTCAGAATAAAAAAACCTGCATCAACATCCATTCAGTTTTTACGCCTATTGGGAAGTAAACTTTCCATTAGGTGGGATATATGCTTGTCTGCCACATAAGTCTCATAGAAAAAATTACAAGAATTAAAAAAATTGCTTTCAGAATCTTATTTTTTTGGGTTAACCAAGAATGTTTTTTAATCAGCCTATATTGCAGTCCGCCGCTGGACACAAGGCCTCTCCCAATATGCACAGATCAATCGGTGGAATAATGAGGAAGAAAAAGTATTCAATGAATCCACTGGTGGATTCTTGAGGAATTAAAAGTATCCATGGATCCACCGGTGGATTCAAGTGGAAAAATAAGTGTCCCCAGATCCACATGTGGATCGAGGTTGTGGATACAAGTGGAAGGAGGGGTTATTCCTACCAAACCGCCGCCTTTCGTACACAGTCTGTCCCAGCCACCTTTTTCAGGTCACCAGTCCATTTGGCTACCTTTCTTTTGCCTTCTGGGGTCTCCACTCTAGGCTAATTGATGTTCTTTTTTAAATATCACATACATACATTCATACTCACGCCTGAAAGGGTAGGTAGTTAATCACCGAAGGGATAGGCAGAGGTGTATTAACAATAATAGGGGGCGAGGCTATTGCCGTCAAGCGGGCTCATAGTCATGGGCTGTATGTTTACTGTCGGATGGAGAACAGCCCTATCCCTTAGTCACTTTCTATGACACCCACACGAAGAGATAGGGTGGCCTTATTGTACTCCACGCAATATACAGACATGATTAATTTACATTTTTATCATAACATAGATATAGATATGCAAGTAATGTTGCGCAAGCGCAGCTCGTTGGTTTTTTTATGTAGATGTCGACGCTACTAGTAGCGCAGGGCGCTTGCGCTTAGACATGCATTAATGATTAATGGATGGTAGTATATTACACGTGATTGCATTGCTATGTTCGAGAATATTCCAGAGATAAATCATATAGAATTATTATTGAATGTGTGAGGTGTGAATTTAAGTCCTATAGGAAGTATGGCGTGGATGAATGTGTCGATGTTTATTCTAAATCACACCAGAGTGACTATGTAATTTGGTATACAGATAGATTTAAAGACTAGAATAGCACATAAAGCTACTTCCTTTCTGGGAATATAATTCTGTTTATCAGTGAAACGGGATCAGTGACCCGAGCATGAAAATTGGGGCATTGCGATTGGCCGTCTTCCTACTGTGAACCTATGTGTGCCAATCAAAATGCGCCGTTCTATCGAAACGTTTACTTTACGAAAGCGAATATTTTCGTGTTTGGGCAACAGGCTGCAGGTAAAGCCTAAAGTAACAGCTACTACACTAGGTATTATAACTGCGAAAGTATAGGTAGAAGTTTGTTATTCAATCACGTGAGAGCTTAGCATTGAGGTTGAGGGACTCAAGTGACAGTTGTTTCCGAAACAACCAAGATAATCCATACTAATATTATAAATGCGAAAGTAACTCGGTCCCGGGTCCTTTAAGCGGAGCGTGAAAAGGCATCTAATGAGGCCGTCAAGCTGAGTGCCAGCACTGTTAACATGGTAAATGTTTACGATGTTGACCCTCTTTCCGAGACTTTGCTTTTAGCTTAACATCAGGCGAGGTGAAGTCAAATTGACGTATCCTGTAAAAAAAAAAGGCTGTCTGTATGTTACGCTTTCACGTCTAAACCACTGGACCGATTTTGATGAAATTTTGTATAGGGGTAGATTGGACCATGAGAAAGGACATAGGCTATGTTTGCTCGCGATAAGCGATATCCAAGCGGGTGGAGCCACGGGCAAAAGCTAGTAACCCAATAAAGAAGGAATAGGCCATAGGAACCTGAGTTACTGGGATGCAATCGCGATTGGCTCCAGAATGATTACATTCTACTATAAGATGATACTTCCACAGTCGCGTTCGACCCTCACCGCATTCATCGTGACCTTCGAGGAAGGCCAGAAAGGATTCGACAGTACAGAATACTAATTCGGTCATTTTTAACCTCTAAGTGCTTGGTTTTCCTTAACCATTTTTATTATTTACGACTTGATAAGAAAGACAGAAAGAAAGAAAGAAAAAATGTTTTATTTTAAAAACACAGCGCAGAATTGTTACATATTTGGTTAGGTATACAGAAAAAATCTTAAGAACAAAATAATACAAAATAAATAAAAAGATCGTTAGTTTATGGGTGAATTTCCCGTGACCAAGAATTGCGTGGCATCGATGAAATCGGTACTAAAAATCATAGTTATAATGCTCTAACATTTTTTGCTAGTTAGGTGAAATAGTGATCTATGTGGGGCACTAAATATTCTATTAAATAGGATTATAGGTACTCCAAAAAAAAAACAAAATACACCGAAATCTTTCATTGCCGTGTTTGTCCACACGTCACCTACTGTGTCGTGATACCTCATTGATAAAAATCTATTGGTTATTTTTATTAATACCTATTTTTAGTTGATACGTGAATAGTTAAAGTATTGTTACGAAATACATTTATTCAAATATTTAAACAATACAACGAATGGTTAAAAAAAATACATTTGTCCCAGAACTGCCTGTCATCGCCGTGTTCTAAACATATTTTAGAATATTGTCTTATCTAACGACTTGCGTCCTCCCTTATATGCGCTAAACGTTGCATATTGGTGCCGCCTAAGTGCTCGACGCAGAAGAACGTACACACGTCCCTGCTTTTTGGCACCATAGATGTAAGTATACCATTTTTATGTTACTGGACATTTTTTCTTTCATCGCCGTGGATAGGTATAACTTTCTATGTTAAAAAGTTATCCTCTTGATTAAACATTGAATAGAACGCCATTTCTCTTGTTTATTTTTGTGAAGTGATTAATACTTCGAATAACTATTAGATTTTTTGTTATTTTATATTTTTGTCTTGTTTTTCATGGCCGTGCTTTCATTGCCGTAGTTTCCGTGGTCAAAATTTGCTATGGCAATGAAAAAAAAAACAGGGCAATGAAAAAAAAATCATTGCCATGCATTGTAAAACAATTTAGTTTCATTGCTGTGGCCGATACAAAATGATGGAACATTTGGTGATCCATCACTCGTTTATATCCTCACACACACGCGCTAACACACACACACACACGCGCGCGCACGCACGCACGCACGCACGCACGTGCATACACACCCAGGCATGCACACACACATACTACAGTTTGATTTTAATAATGGATTGTTTATTTTTAGGATGCCAAGATTATGAAGAAGAACCTTAACCGGTGTGGGCTGTGATTATTAAATTTTGTCTTTAGATTTTTCGCTTCAAATTAAATATTGATGCGTAAATTTAAAAATGTGGTGTACTATGTATGTTGTTTGCATTTACTTTTGCATAATTATCAAAAGTATACCATATTAATTGTTTTATTAATATTATTGTATTGGTAATTTCTTTTTTGTGTGACTGAATTTAAATAAATGATCGGACAACTTTGATTCTATTATATATTTGTTTAATTGTACCTACTCCCTTTGCAGATTTTTAACCTATGAAATTTGTATTTATTGTATGTAGGTAGGTATTTAAAATACGTTTTATATGGATTTTTATTTCTGTGGTTGATTCTTTCATTCCCTTGGCATAATTCTTTCATTGCCGTGGACGCTTGTTTCATTGCCGTACACTCATGTATCATCGCCGTGGCATGTAATTTTTAATCTTGTTTATCTCGTTAGTTTTTTTAGTTATCTGCTAGATATTAAGTGAGAATACATATAGTATCAAAACCTTTAGTTAACGCGATGTTTTTTTATTATAACACTAAAGGTAAAAAAATCCACGGAAATGAAGATTTTAATGGACCTGTTGAAATTCACCCTTATACATTTTTTTTTCTGACCACAGACATAACACACCATAGCCTCCCCGCCAATCCTGACAGTGACATGACACTGACATAATGGTATGACGTCCCCACCGACCGTTGACGTGTCACAAAACGTGGCAAGTATTTTCCTAATAGTGTGTGGTGCAAGTGGCAAGAGTGGCAAAGCGTAATAAGCTAACGGTTTTATAAGGTTTACGCAATAACATTATTACGCTGTATTCCCTAAATAGGTGTGGATACTCAGTATACACTGTGATGAATGCGATCCACCACAGTACTGTTTTTCAGATCCAACCTCAAATGCCGCCTGACGCTATCAAGCAATATCGCGTCATCTATCCATTAACATGATTTATTTATATATGATAAGTCAGAAAGTAGGAGTCCTAGGAGTCGGCTTTACGATCGAGAGGTCCCGGGTTCGATCCTGGCCATTACACTACCGACGTGAACCCACTTCTAGCACAAGCAATTTACCTTAGTTGGAGGGGTTAGAAGGAATGTTAGTAACTTCGGTTCTAATATTCTTTAAAAAAAAAATACCCCCGATTTGATGAACAGCATAAACTTCGATAGGAAAAGTACATAATTGTCAGTCAGAAACCAAACGCACCATCTTTATAGGATGATGATACACAAGCGATAACTTTGGGAGAACTGGATTGATGATTTTACTGACTGTGCCCAGTTCTATTCAGCGTGTGGTGTGGCGGTAGTGCACGCGACTTGCACGCAGGAGACGCGGGTTCGATCTCCGCTCAGTGCAAATATTTGTATGCAAGAATATTGGTCTGGGTGTTTCTATGTATAACTAGCTGTGCCCGCGACTTCGTCCGCGTGGAATGTACTTAATAAAAAAAATCAGTTTATTTTTTTTGTTTTTGGCATTTTTTTTTTAGCCTAAGTTACTCCTTATTACATAAGCTATCTGCCAGTGAAAGTCCCGTCCAAATCGGTCCAGCCGTTCCAGAGATTAGCCAAAACAAACAGACAGACAGACAGACAGACAAAAAATTTAAAAATATATATTTTGGTATGTGTACCGTATATACATTCATATGCATGTAGTAGAAAGCGGTTATTTTAATATTACAAACAGACACTCCAATTTTATTTATTTGTATGTATGTATATGTATGTATAGAAGATGTATAGAAGATATGTATGTGTTTACAAAAAAAAGTATCTAAGTATGTTTATCCGCATTCTAGATTCCATAGCACAAGTTAATTAAGTTTTCCATGGGTCTAGATAGCGTTGTGTAGAATTTTGTGGAATATTTCTTATTTATTATTAGAAGTCCCCTTATAACCTTCACCAAGAAATGGACAACGAGTATCAAAATGCAAAAATATCTCTTATACACTATAGATAGGGTCATTAGCAGGAGTGTGACACCCCTGGCACACGTTTATAAGCCACGGTAACCACTCTCCATCGTGACCACATAAGTGGTAGGTATAAATAAAATTAGTTCGTTTGTCGGATAGTCCCGCGCCATGTAACCCAGCTCTCCAGTGACGTATTACTTACAATCACCCGAATAAGGCCGGCGTTCACGGGCATTGAGCCCAAATTGAAAGGGACCGTTTGCACCATTGAGTATCGTAGATACTGTCCGTACGTCACTATTGTGTGAGCAGTATCATTCCGCCAGATTGCAGACCGAATGTGGGCCTATTTTGTTAATAGTTGTGTGGAGGTTCTGGATAAATTGCTATCTTTTTACTATCTAAATATATATTTCTAAACATACATGGACTTATCATTGTGAATCTACAGAAAGCAAATGTGTATTAACGGTGTGGTGTCGGATAAAGAATACAAGTATCACCAACCCATCGCGACTAACGAAAAATACGCAGATGATATCACTGCGGGAGACGGAAAACTCGAAATAAAACCAACCAACCCGTCTGGCCAGCGTGGAAACAGTAGGCTAAAGCCTACCAACATTGGTAGAGGCCTAGGTCTAGTAGCGGACTGTGATAGGCTAATTGATTGATTGATAATATTAAAAACGAAAGAAAGAAGAAAGAAAACTTGTTTATTGCGGATCACAAGACATATTTAGACATGTTAAATAAGAAGAATCAAAGAATCAATTTCATTTATTCAGTTTAGGCACATAAAGAGCACATATATGAACGTCAGAATTTTACAATAATGATATTGGTCAAAGATTGTTGAGATACAACGATATCAGTCAAAGATACTTATATAGTAAAACAGGGAGCAAGATAAACAATTTATGTAAGAGTACATAAGTAAGTAGTTGAGGTAGGCTGTATAAAACACAGTACTGTTGAATTAAGTAAATTAACATCCACGTTACGATAGCTTAAATTTAAAAAAGGAAATGAAGGAATTTTGTCTAGTCCAGGGGAGCTAAGCCACCTAACAACATCCTGATGTCTCCTACAGGGTAGCCATCCAAGAAGAGACGACCCCGTCGCCATTTATGAACCGTAATTTTTCCTTTCATTCATCTTTAATTCAGAGTAAAAACATAAATAAATTGTGAACGATTTGCTCCCAGGACATTGTTGATATTTTGGTTATAGACCTTTTGCTTGAGAAGACTAAAAGCACATGATGATAATTTCGATTTGTAGCCGAGCCGATCAAAATCCAAAAATTGCCATACTTGATTGAAATTGGTTTAGTAGAACAGGAGATATGAACAAAAATAGACGACACCTTACTCTGGTAGCGTTAACTGACATCCACGCGTGCGCAGCCGTCAGCTAATTATAATTTTAAATTAATATCGATGATGGTTATTGTCAGCACCCTATGGTTTTTAGCAACAGGTAATTTGTTGTGTGCAGTCGGCATCAGTCCGATCTTCACTAGCAAAGTCTCAAAATGATCTTGACACGTTGGTATTCTATCCTTCCTGATGACCGATAGTACAATTTAACTCAATAAAATATTGTGAGGTATTTCTAATCAATATAGATTTGAAACTCTTCTTCTTCCATACCTTAGTCCCATATCCATTTGGGGTCGGGTCTTCTTGTACGTCTGAACCAGGACTTTCTATCCTGGTTGTCTCAAGGGCTACGGTCTTTTTTTCAATGTTTTTTTTTCTACACCGGACACGTCACTTTGACTTCACCTCGCCTGATGTTAAGCTAAAGGCAAAGTCTCGGGAAGAGGGTCACCATCGTAAATATGTACCGTACCATGTTAACAGTGATGGCACTCAGGTTGACGGCCTCATTAGATGCCTTTTCGCGACCTGGCATTGTAGGAAGAAGGAAACACGTGAACTGGCAGGTAATTCCAGGTCTCAGTATAATCTGCACCGTACACGGATGGCATCTTAGCCCAGCACGTGTTGTCCTGTGAAGGAAAGAAGAAGGTGGGACTCTGCAAAGGCTTGAAGCTTGATATTGATATAGAACCACTATGTAGCGGGAGGCTAACCTCTTTCCTGGCATTTTGTAGGAATATTTAAGACGGTCTCGATCTGTTCCTGACTTTATTTGCTAGCCCCATTTACGTTACTTTTTTACAAATCTTGAATCATTATCTACCTGTAGGTACAAACATACAAACATTAATACCAAGCTAATAAAAATCGTGTTAAAAACACACAGTTTCGTACAAAATGGTAGGAAATTATTACAACAATCATTTATTTCTCATTCTTCTCATTTCCTCGCACATTTCTGATTGAAATTCACGAATGAAAAACAACAAACAGCCTTTGATACCAGAATTATTAATGAAAATACACTGAAGCCTCAGAGGGAAAATAATAATAATTTGTATAATAATAGCTGTTTGGCATTTACTTTTTTAGAAGCCGTTGAGGTCGGGTTTGGGTGGGATTACAATATAGATATACCTATGTATAAAATATTTCATAGGTATACCTACTTCAGAAAATAAAATAGGTGCTTAGAGAGCCATACGAATACAATGTGGTTTTCATTGCATGTAATAGAAGCCTCATAAAGTTCAACAACTTGATCTTCCTACATAATTTGAGGTCAGGTGGCAGTTGCTTCACGGAAAGCCAACCCCATTGAGTTGCCCCAAGGATGACGATTTAACTGATGTTTCATTTTTTTATAAAGTACACGTCAATTTGGCTTCACCTCGCCGGATGGTAAGCTAAAGGCAAAGTCTCGGAACGAGAGTCACCATCGTAAACATGTACCATGTTAACAGTGGTGGCACTCAGCTTGACGGCTTCGTCAGATGCCTTCTCATGCCCCGCTTAAAGAACTCGGGACTGTAGGAAGAAGGAAACACGTGAGTTGGCAGGGAGTTCCAGGTCTTAGTGGTGCGGCATAGGAATGAGTCACTGAAACGCTTGGTTCTAGCAGGTAATTTTCTTCATTGAATCACGATGTTGGCGATGACACTGGTCGGAAATCTCAACTCTGAGAGGAAGGTCTGCCCCGAAAGGTAACCTCCATTCAGCGGGTGTACAGGGAAGTCTGAGTTGGGCCCATGCGCGTAGGAATACCTATTTTGTTGCGATTACGGCCACTGTTATTGTGAAACGATTCATACTAGTTTGCAATAGTTTGATCTAACTTCAATAGATGGCGTACGCGTCGTGATTTCATTTATTATCTATACATATAATAAATCTGTAAACGATCGATGTCTGTACATGGAAAGGAAATGAGAAAAACTGTTATAGGGGGACTTTATAAACGTAATAGAAGCCAAATCAACGTTTTTTGGAATTTTTGTCTGTTTGTCTGTTTATCTGTTTCTCTGTTTGTCTGTGAGTTTGTGCACGCTAATCTCAGAATCGGCTGAACGGATTTGGTTGCGGTTTTCACTAATATATTGTGGTAGGCTTCACTTAACATTTAGTGTTTGTTTTATTGAAATCGGTTCATAAATAAAAAAGTTATGTCAATAATAGCAAATCACGGCTAACAATTTGTGATTGTGTGAATACATCGAACCAATAAAGAAACAACAATGCTTATAAGAAGATATTATTTCGGTCATAGGAATCTGCAGAACTTCGAGAGGTAAGAGTTACTACATCTCAGCCAAGTCAGGTCAGGTTACTGCAGAATCTTCGGTACAGCAAGAGTATTGACAGAATTCACATTGTTCTTGAACGATGTTCTCTCGAATCCGACAGATTAGTGAGCAGCTGGTTCGGAAAAATACTCCTAAGCCTTTCATAATTAATATCATCACGCTATGATGAGGAATGGGGCAGAATGGTTTTATGACATATACCTATTTAAACGTCTATTTCACAGTATGATTTCATGGTAACTGTGGCTCAATATGTCTGCGGTGGACTTAGAACTTAGCTGAGTCGCGTTCAAATCCATCTAAAATGTTATTTTCCTTTTTTATGGTTTTTTATTTACTTTTGTTTATTTTTTATTTTATTGTTTTTTATTGTAATTATAGTTTTATTTGAAGGAAAAATAAAATAGTCCCATATTTGAATATTTTTTTTTACCTACTTTCGAAAAATGACCACTTTGTTATAATATAATGAACTGTAAAAGTAAAATGTTCGTACTATAAATAGTTTTCAAGATATTTGATTTTGAAATATTGAATTTGTTGCGCCGCCAGAAAACGCTCCATACAAAATCGTACGTAATCGTCACGCTTCGGTAACGTGTAGTGCAAAATGTATGGAGTGCAAAGGAATATCGCATATAACTCTGTCTACGTTGCGTTTACACGTATATAGTTCATAAGATAAGTTATTTAAAATTCAATGAGGAATCTAAAAAGTTGTATATTTGAATTGAATTTGATTGTTTATATTTTGACTTTTTTTGGGAATTTAAACTCATGAAAAGTCATAGTTTCAGTTCAGATGTGCGGTATTTTATTTTGCAAGGCATATTTTTTCAGTATTGGGAAGAATCGACGACTTAGTCAAATAGCCTATTGGGGGGTAGGTATTCCGGGGTTAGGTACCCCAGTATACAGGCCAGGGTTACCTATCCTTGGTCTCAACGTGAAGAGCTGGGTTTGCTTCGGCTAAGGTGATGCGTAGCCAAAGTCATCACCATCAAAGCCGCGCTCATGGAGGAAGTAAATCGTTGCACCTTCTCTGAAGCACATTTCGTATTCTGGGAGATCTTTGTTCCTATCGTATTACCGTCTCCACCATGGTGAATGTTCTGGTGAGCTCTTCCAATCAGTTGCACCCTCTCCTTTCTCTTTTCCTTTCTCAAAAGACAACGCGTGCAGGGCTCAAATGTCACCCGCATATGGATCAGAATATTCCATCAAAAACCACATGGTTTAGTGACTCATTCCTATGCCGCACCATTAAGACCTGAAAATCTCTGCTAGCTCACGTGTTTACTTCTTCCTACAATCCCGGGTCCTTTAAGCGGGGCGTGAAAAGGCTTCTGATGATGCCCATCGAGCTGAGTGCCACCATTGTTAAGATGGTGCATGTTTATAATTATGACCCTATTTCCAAGTCTTTGCCCTTAGCTTACCATCAGGCGAGGTGAAGTTAAATTGACGTGTCCTATCTAAACAAAAATTCCGGATCTTAAAAAGAAGAAAACACATGTGTCGGTAGAGCAATACAGTTCTTAACCGCCTGATAAAGAAATGAAGTTCCGAACAGCTTGGTTCAAGGTGGTTTCTACTGTATGTGAGTACCGGAAGGAAGGAGAGATTAGTTGAAAGTAATAGGCTCTTTCACTCGCCGTGGTGCGGTAGAAATGGTAAAATACAGCCAGAGAGACAAAGTCTCTATGCAACTGCAGACGTTATACAATGTTAGTGACCTGATGACTACCAACGCACGCCGCCGCTGCGATCTTATCGATTCCGTCTAATAAGTATCTACTTAATAGTAAATACGTAAACCTATCCCAGAAATGATAACAGTATGCCAGGAGAAGCCAACCTATGTATTAGGTATATAAAAGATACCGCTGCATTATATAAAAGAGGCCGAATGTGGGCAGAGAAACAGTCAGTTCCGGTAAATTTCATCAGACCAAAAATTTGCCACCGCGTGGACATCAACTCCAGTGTCAATTTGGAAGTATCTACATCATCTGCTGGACACAAGCTTACCAATACAAGGAATATATAGCAAAATGAGGTTATATGACCCCATCACAGTCAATGCTGTATTTGCTGTCTTGCCCACTGCGCCCCTCTTCTCTACCTGTAAGGGAACGAACAACGATGTGACTGTGGTTTGTGAAATTTATCATAAAACTGGAACTACCTACCATTGGCTCGGCAAAGAAGAGGACCACTGCTCACTACTCAGGGCGTGCAAGGCTCCGGGTTTTCTTGAAACTATTTTGTATGATACTTGATGTATTTCAATTTGCTCAGTTCGTAAGTGGTGGCAGAATGTTTTAAGAATTTGGGAGGAAGGAAGAATACTAAACCATTAAAACTGATGAACACATTTAGCAATGTTCATCCACATACTTGATAATGATTTCACCCGCAAAATGTTGATTTTTTTAAAATCCTTTCGCAGTATTTGCCAACCCCATAGAAGAAGCCTGTCAATTTACGTAGTTTTCAGTAGTTCAGCCCTGTTAAGTCAGTCACTCAAAAATGACTGCCTTCATAATATGTAATTGAAAAATACAGGGTGGCAGTAGTCAAGCGAGTTTTCGAAATGATTTGAATATAATTTTGTCTCTTTTTTAAATAGGAATGTTTCCTTTGTGTAAAATTCACTATTTCCAGTATTTCGAGTTCTTCCGTTCCAGTTGGGATGAAAATCTTCCACCATTTATAATAATGAGTTTGAGCTATTCCAAACTAAACGCGGACGAAGTCGCGGGCAACAGCTAGTTAGTAGTATAATCATCTGTGTTGTTAAACAAACTCTTTTTTAAATTAATTATTGTATTTTGATATGCTTTTACTGTTATTTTCATTATAAGTTCTAATTTTTTCAATAGGGACTTACCTACTATGCATTTATTCAGAACGGGATTTAAACTTGGGACTTCCGATAGCTCACTACCACTACGCCACAGAAGTTAAGATTGAAGCTCAAGCCATGTACAGTCCTACTCACGAACGACTATCCATGATAGAGAGGACCCCATCAACATAGAGACCCTATATTGATAGGGTCTCACTCATAAACCGGTACAAACAGCTACTATTGACAGACAATACTTACTGCACTCTACTCACTCACCTCTGTGGCGTGGCGGTAGCGAACGCGTCTGCTACGAAGGAGGCGTGGGTTCGATCCCCGCTCAGTGCAAATAATTGTATGCATGAATATGGCTATTTGCATTGGGCTGGGTGTTTCTATGTATACCTAATACGTATGTATTTATAAACAAAAAGTATCTAAGTATGTTTATTTCGCATTCTAGATTCCATAACATAAAAATTACATTTACCATGGGTCTAGACAGCGTTGAATATATAGTATGGGCTTTTTCAAGTTGGTGGGTAGATGGCAGCTGCTCTCGTAAATAAACCAAGCGATAAGAAAAGGAGAGGGAGGATAGCGAACCCCGACAAAAAATGTAAGGATTGGCGCTAGAATTAACCATGACAGGCAATCACTTCTTGCAACTTTCAAATACTTTCCATAAATTCACCAATTTGCTATACAAATTAACGATATGAAGCTAAAATTGGCATAGGTAGAATCATTAAAAATTTCATGCGTCCGGAAGGGGCTCGCCGCGTGGCGAATCCACACGTCAACAATAACAGAATTTAATTATTCCGCATCCGTAATGCTTCCTGTTTGAATGTTTTTATACTGCCGAAGGGGTAGGCACGGAAGTGTAAAATTACTTGCAGAGGAGGCTCTAGATATGATAATGATAATGATAATGATAATGATAATGATAATGGTCTTTATTGATTCAAATGCATACACTTACAAAAATAGTGAGAATGTCCCAGTAAGTTATTATAATACTTGTGTTGGGGCTATCTCATTTCTTCAATAAATTACAAGGTATTATACATACATTTTGGTAGGAAATTATTAACATTAAAATATATATAAATAGTTTAAAAATAAATTAATTAAAGAACTAACTAATATTAACATCAATTAAATCATGATTAAATTTAAATTATATTAATTAATTAAAATATTATCAACAACTGCTAAATTATTAATTTGTATTTGCCAACGTGGTAGATCAACACCTATCAGCTCTAATTTTATTGTGTATGTGTGTATGCGTGTGTGTGAGTGTATTCAACAAGTTCTAGTTAAAATCATTTCGATCTCTTCATATGTAAGAGATTTTATCCAGGTCAATATATTTTCTTTGTAGTCTCGGAGATGCATCGGATAGATGTTTAATTTGCCACAAAGATGTCCAAAATGTGTGAATAGAGATTCCAAGATTGTTGTAGTTCTTGTCAAATTCATTTGCACGATACTCCCGGCTGATTTAATGGACGAGGATTTGATGCTGGCTTCTATTTCGGAGTTGAGGTGTCAGACGGTACGCACTTCAGTAAAAATCAAAATCAAATCGTGGATGGGAAAGAGCAGACCCTGGGCTCCATGTAGTTTTAGATGCAATTAGTGGCGCTCTGATGTAAAAAAAATGGCAGAGGTCTACGAACATCACTGCGAATGTTTATTACGCCCAGTAATACCGTACCGGTGAGGTATGTTGCTCCAGATTACCACAAAATTTGAATGTCAGCAATATCTGTACAAATCGTAAACAAGACTATTCTTTATCTGTGGGTAAAAAATAATTCCATTTCCAAATTAAATCTTTATCTGTTGAAAAATTCTATCGAGCGCGCGCGGACTGCGTGTGACGTTGACACCTGTCAAGGCAACTGTCATGGCGGCCCGCTAAATTGGCGGCAAACGCAATTTACGCGCGTCCCACTGTGTTGTCAGCCTTGTTAGTTTTTAGGATTTAGTCAGCGAAAAAAACGCTTTATATTATCGAATCTATGTTATAGAGATAACGACCTAGGAATAAAGTACATTTATTTTCTTTTAGTGGCGTATTTTCTTGACAATAAAACAGATAAAGTTGGAGTTTCCTGTGAGTAAGCAGTTTTTTCAGCGTCTTGCCCGATTACTGGCATATTTTTGTCAACGTCATGAAGAGCAAGGTATTCAACTTTTGTGAGCTAATGACAAACGTTTTTTGCGGATTCTCGATGTACAAGAATGGTTAGTTTATAACCCATTGTGTTTAATGAAGTTCTATACATACGTATACATTATGATTATAGAGGCTATTATGAAAAAATACCAGGTCAAAGACATCAAACGGGCTTGTGTGAAAGACTTAATGACAGTTTTTTGTTATACTTTTAATTTAGAAAATGAATAATTTGATGGTAAGTAGCTACCTTTATTTAAAACGCTTGAAACATTACAGGTTTACACCTATAGGGGGATTTGGGTAGAATGAAATAGAACCTATGAAACCTATTTAGACGTAGTGTTCAGTATTATAATGTTAAATGCAGTAGCTTGGACATGTTCAACAGCAGTTTGTTTTTATATACAAAAGCACTAAGAGCTATGTTCCTCACGGACATAGAGTAAAATAATCTTTTCCTTTCTTTTCTTCTTTGTAACATTTGTGCGGCAGTGTCGCTGATTTATTATTGTTTTACTATAGTATCATAAGGAATTCTAAGTCGTTAAGAAAAATATGTACTCTGCTATATAATAAGTAGGGGAGGCCGGGGCTTTAATTAACAGAGGTAAGTATTAACTAACGAATTTCTACGAAACTATAAACAGCACGTCACTAGTGATTCCTAGAATTCGTCCCTGTGACAGCGGTCTACAGGTTGAGACTCGTCAGTCCAGCTCAGTGCGCCGCGAGAGTGAGTTGTGTGATGTGCGTCTATTTTGGCCAGGTAACGAACTTTTTTCACTTTACGATATTTTGATTTACGCGTTGAATAATTGATTTCGGTGTAATATATATTTTTTTTGCAGTAGCTTGTTTTATGCTTAATAATGTTACATACCGTTACTAGCGCTAATGCACAATATTTCTTAATGATGTATTTTTTTATTGAAAAGCTACCCATGGGGCTAAATTTTACAAAACATACGGGGCTAGTATTAACCTGTTAATTCTTACCCCGCATGTGGGGTTGGTATTAACTTTATTACACTAGGTACTAAGCCTACGCTGTCCGTCCGTCTGTCTGTCCACCTGTCCTTACCTTAAAGAGCTGTATATCCACCAGGGTATCTAATAACATATTTATTTATTTATCTTAAACGTTACAGCATGAGGACTTACAAGCGGAAAACTACTCGAGGCATGACTTCGCTGGCGACCTACGAGTCAGCTGCTTTAGAAATAATGGACAAGAAAAGGAACTACAGAGAAGTAGCCACAGAATTTCAAATTTGTCACGTTTCGCTGTTCAATTTTGTAAAAAAGAAGAAAGCAGGAGTTCCAGTAGAAGTAGGTTACAAAAAGACCCGGTTAGTATTCACTTCTGAGCAAGAGAAAAAAATTGCAGATTATTTATTAAAGTGCTCTAACATTTATTTCGGACTGCTACCTGCGGAAGTAAAAAAACTAGCCTACCAGTGTGCTGTTTTTTTCAAAATCCCGAACTTGCCCGAATCGTGGAAGGCTAAGGAAAAGGCGGGTGATGATTGGTTCACGAATTTCATGAAAAGAAATACAAATTTGTCGATTAGAAGCCCTGAAGCGACAAGTTTAAGTAGGGCGACATCCTTCAATCGAACAAATGTCCATGCATTTTTTGAAAAATACAGATCTGTAATAGAAAGATACAAACTTAGCCCATCCCGGATTTGGAACATGGATGAAACGGGCGTAACTACAGTGCAAAAGCCGAAAAAAGTTGTTGCTGGAAGGGGCATGAAGCAGGTCGGTGCTGTGACATCCGCCGAAAGGGGCGCTTTAGTTACATTGGCTGTAGCCATAAATGCAATTGGTAATGCGATTCCCTGTATGTTCGTCTTTCCCCGTATTCGTTACAACGATTTGTTTGTTAGAAACGGACCACCGGAATGTATAGGCGTTGGTAATAAATCTGGATGGATGACACAAACAGAGTTTTTAAAATTCTTGGATCATTTTATTCATCATGTGAAGCCGTCGGAAGAGGATCCAGTTTTGCTTTTAATGGATAACCATAACTCACATGTAAATGTTGAAGTCGTCGACAAAGCGAAGAGAAACCACGTCGTTCTTTTGTCATTTCCGCCACATTGCTCGCACAACTTACAACCCCTCGATGTGGGAGTATATGGTCCGTTAAAAAATTACATAAGCAGAAAACAGACCAACTGGATGACCAACAACCCAGGAAAAACCATGACAATCTACGATCTCCCAGAGATAGTGAGAGATTCGCTCCCGTTGGCATTAAATCCCCTTAATGTTACAAACGCCTTCAAAAAAGCTGGTATCTGGCCATGCAACGAGGACGTCTTTCAAGAATCAGACTATGCACCATCATTTGTCACCGATCGTCCAGATCCCACCCAAAGCGGCCCTAACGTAGCGACTACACCATCTGTTGAAGCCGACAACTTGCTTGATGACGTGTCATTAAATTTAGAAAATCCTGAGGTTTTAAATGACTTGCCTAGTTTGGATATTAGCGTTTCTGACGTGATAGCACAAATGTCTAATGAACTAGTGGCTGGACCCTCAGGCATGCAAAAAGAAAATAATTTAAATTCATCCAATACAAATGTTAATTTGTCTGAAGTACGATCCCAAACACCTATAATATCTACGGAAGCGGTTGCTGGTCCTTCACGTGCTCAAATAGATAACTGTTTTCTCATCGAATCCGTACGACCTCTCCCAAAAGCTCAGCCACGTGCTCAATTGAATCGTAATCGCACCAGAAAATCTGCCATACTCACCGACACACCGGAAAAACAAGCACTAGAAGAGATAGAAAGTAACAGAAACTTAAAAAGAAAAAAACCTCAAAATAAAGACGATGGAAAGAAAAAAAAGCAAGGTGAAGAAAATGATAAAGGAAAGGGTAAAGGTAAGGGCAAAGGAAAAGGTAAAGAACAAATAGCTAAAAAAGGAAAAGAAAAGGAAACATTACAAGTGGAAAAGGCAAAGAAAAGGATATTGGAAGAAAGCAGCGACAGTGCAGAAGATGAATATTTCTGTATAATTTGTGGTGTCTCATACAATGAAGACACATCTGGTGCAGACTGGGTGCAATGCATCTTGTGCAAGCAGTGGGCTCAGTCCGGATGTATCAGAGGCAACACTGTTTCATATATTTGCCAAAATTGTGATTCAGATGATGAATATGAATAAAAATGAAACATATTGTGATTACATGAAAATGATTCCTAGTAGATTACCTATATTGTTAAAATGTTGATTTTATCTAATATAAAAAATATATTTATATTACCTTCAGTAATTTCATAGTAAAACTAAGCTTCATTGAGACTGTTTTAGACTATAAAGGTAGGTTATATAAAGACTGCTACGTTTAAGAATAAGCTGTTTACTACCTCATTTAAGTTGATTGTATTATTATTAGATAACACACATAAGGCTGATTAAGGTACTTGAAAGACTGTTAACTTAATAATAACGATACGTAGAGGTTTTGTTTGAGTTTTTGTTTCTATTCATTAATATAGCTGAAATATTGTTGTTTGACGGAGTGTTTCAACTTTTAAGCATAATGTTAATTATTATTCCACTAAGTGAATATTGTGATTATTGAAAACTAACATTTCCTTCAATAATATAACAGTAAAAGTAATATTTGTTGAATTTTGTTATTATGTATGTATAGAGGTTTTGTTCGGGTTTCTTTCTCTATAAACATATATCGTTATTGCAGGGACAAAGTGCTATATTGTTTAAGCCTAATGTTAATTGTATTGCTTAATAAAAAAATGTTATTGTAATTTTGAGTTTTCTTTATTTATAGAGGAAAATACTTACAATGTTAATTGTTGCCCCTTTTGTTAATACTTACCTCGGAAGTGTTAATTATAGCCCCGATCGCGGGGTAAGTATTAATTTCTGACTTTTCTAAGTAAAATCGAGTTTCTTAAAAAGTTATCCATTTCTTGGCAAATTAAAACCAACGACATGGTTATTGAATAGTTTAGACATCATTTGATACAAAAATAATTTCAAAATGTTTAGGTATTTTGAAGATACAACTGAAAATATAAATTTTGTTAAGTCGCGCCCCGGTCTCCCCTACATGATTGTATGTTTCCTGGATAGATAAATAAATAAAAAGGGAAATCTTCGTCATTATACCTATTCATAATCCAAATCTAAATTTTAAAAAAAGCAAATCAATTCGATACTCCTGCAATCTGGTATACCTTCTAATTGTGGACGATACTCTGACCTAGGCTTTCTATCGGGGTTGGGAGCTCAGACAGCAGATGCTCCCGTAACAGCCAACATAAATTATAAAAACTAATTTTCATGAAACATTATCGCGCACATAAGTCACCATTAATAGAAAAAAAACTAAATGGAAATAGCTTCATCCGTTCGGGAGCTAAAATGCCACAGACAGACAGACACGTCAAACTTAAGACACCCACCCACACCCACTTTACGTCGGGGGTTAAAAACCGAGGCTGTTAACCTCGATAGATGATTTCCCACGCCTTACTTAGTATTCATCATTGTTGGCAATTGGTATTTATATCTAGTGGTATGGCATTGGAGCTAACGAGTCCTAGAGTGGAGACCGCGAGAAGGCAAAGGGAAGGTGGGACGCTCCCTGACCCGACCTGAGAAAGGTGGCTGGGACAGACTGGATGTGGAAAGAGGAGCATCTGGAAGAGACCCAGCAGAGGACTGCACTAAGTCAATTATAATAATAATTATCCACCACATTCTACACAACGCTATCTAGACCCATGATAAGCTTAATTAGCTTGGGTTATGGAATCTACAATGCCGATAAACATACTTTGATACTTTGTAAATACATACATATTATACATAGAAACACAAATATTTACACTGAGCGGGGATCGAACCCGTGCCTCCTGCGTGGCAGTCGCGTGCACTACCGCCACGCCACCACAGAGTCTATCATTGAGTGATACCTTATTGTGACTGTCTTGAAACTTTACCTAAAGGTTAACATCTGGATGGCTAAAGTCACGTATTCAAAGAAAAGTTATACGGTAAGATTGTGAAGTCACTTAGCGCTTATCGGCCCATGTGTTATCAAGTGGGTTGCCGGTAATGGGGCCGTGCGAAATACTTCGTGTGCTAATGCGTACCAATGCGTATAACTAGGTTTGTGAACCAGCTTTTGTTGCTAGTATGACTTGTGTGCACTGTGACTAATGTGTGTGCCAATAAATCTTGGAAGTCAACTTTTACTTTATAGTATAGGTACCACGTAAGTAGCAGACAAGCATACCCATAAGATGGGAGGCATTTCGAGTGGCCTATGAACGTGTTACACTAGGGGCATCACACTGCCGTGGCAGCGGCGCAAAGTGCGTCTCCCCATACCCGGGGCTAGATGGGGACACTATGGTCCCCACAACCCGAAGGAGGCCATCTTGAAAGAGATTGTCCTGGGTCTGCCGGGGTGTGAGAGATATGTGCTCTGGATTCTCACCTCCGGCAACCAAAGACCCAAAGACGGCGTGCGTTTTAGTCGGTTCGAGTCCGACATAACCACCTCCACCGGCTTCGGTGGTATCGGGGGCATCACACTCGCGCTATTATCCCTGTAAGAACCTAAAGCCATGTAGTACTTATAGTAACGTGCAGAAGAACCCCATAAATTATACCTAGTATCATCACCCGTCTACGGTGCAGAATATGCCTTCTAGAACCAAGTGGTTCTGTGCCTCATTCCTATGCCGCACCATTAAGACCTGGAACTCCCTGCCAGCTCACGTGTTTCCTTAATTCTTCCCACAGTACCGGGTCCTTTAAGCGGGGCGTGAAAAGGCATCTGATGAGGCCGTCAAGCTGAGTGCCACCACTGTTGACATGGTACTTACATGTTTATGATGAACCTATTTTCGAGACTTTTCTTTAGCTTACCATCAGGCGAGGTGAAGTCAAATTGACGTGTCCTTTATAAAAAAGGGGTAGGTACCACGTAGGTAGCAGACAAGCAGACCCATAAGATGGGAGGCAGCTCGCGTGGCCTCTGAATATAACACCAGGCTGTCAACCCTGTTAGAACCTAAAGCTATAGGGCAGTTGTAGTAACGTATAGTAGTTAAAGAACCCCATAAATTATTCCTAGTTCCATTACACATCCAACTATGAAACAGCTAAAAACGCTTTTTTTTTCTCGCTCAGGTCAAGTTCTATAAAATAAATACTGTGGAAAAAGTACAAGTGTTTTCAATATGTGTAAAATTGCTTAATTAAAAATACCTTATTATAAAATTGTTTTATTTCAAAAACTACCGTCAGTTGCTTCAGTAACTTCTCTATTATCAACGCGACTGTAGCTGCTGAAAACCAACCGAATGGTCAGGCTCAATTTAAACGATAAAATCGCGACTTTATTTCATCTCACGTTGACGTTTATATCGAAAAGGCTGCCATCTGAAAAACCCCGTGAAAAAAGATGGTAAGTTAAAGGCAAAGTCTCGGAAAGAGGGTCACCACTGTAAACATGTACCATGTTAACAGTGGTGGCACTCAGCTTGACGGCCTCATCAGATGAAATTGACCGCGAGAATGTTGATGGCGCCCATAGGTATACCCAAACCCAGAATTCACATATTTGACTAGTGTACCTAAATTCTTAGTATATTAAGAGCCATAAACGTATTACCATAATGGCGGTATCCTGCGTTTACAGACAATAATTCTAATCTTGGAAACTCGCTGTTCAGTCAAGGTGAAATCAATTACATTGGTATTAACTCCTTATAAAATGGCAGGTATAATGCAACTTCTAACCGATTTACAAAAAACTGATCATTGTTTACCGTTTTTGTAGGAACTGATCGATATCTTTTTTGATAAGTTTTTGACACATATACGACATAAGCATTACCATCATCATCAACACAATATTAGTTTCGGTTGTATACAAAGCGTGCAATTTGAATTTAATTTGGCTTTCGCGAGGGTGACTGTCACGTGACATCGCGGCCCCCTCCCCCTCTTTACCCCATTTTTTTTAATCTTTCGTGCCATTTTTCACTGGTTTATAACAAGGTGCCTACGTAGTATTTTTAAAAGAATTTAATTAGCAATCGCAATTACTAATATTCCCTTTAAACCCTCCAGTTCAGCTAAATTGCTTGTGCTAGGTTCACGTCGGTAGTGTAATAAGCATGATTCGAACCTGGGACCTTTCGACCGTTAAGCCGACTCCTTAACCACTAAACTACCGACACTTTAGAGTATTTTATTTAAGATATTCAACCAACAATTTACTTAACAATCTAAATCTTAACCTGCCTCTTGAACTCGGTATAACAGTTAACAATGCGAGGAAACTCACACGCTTACAGAACATGAACACGTTTTATTTCATGTTTTATATATTAGAAGACCAGACATCCGCCATCTTGGCACAAAACAATATCAAAGGAAGCTCCGGTGAAATAAACATATCACGCCTGATACGTCCTGGGAGTTATACACCATAGAATATCACTTCCGAAGGAACTCACCTACAGTCCATCAAATCTAAGAGGTACCGTTTGACGTTTCATATTTTTCAAACCGAAACAACTTTGTTCATACGTACATTATTCAGTTTCGATAACCTTTTTCATAAAACCATGAATTTAGAAAGATTTCATTATTGTATCTAAAAATGTACAATTCTTAATATCTAAATGTAATTGAAAACTTTCAAACAAAGCAAAATAACACATATTTACACAGTAAATAATTTCTAATAGTTATATTCTTGACCTCATTACAAAGTTACGTAGTTAGGTCACTGCACGTAGTGTTGCGACTCTTCGGATACACTTGTATGCAAAAAAATCGTTTACATATACGAAAAATCGAATGTATTATTTACAAATTACACTTGACAACCAAACAAATATTTTTTCATGTGAATGGGATTTATCTCACATATTACGATTACATTTCCAACATTGGCAAAGTTATGTGCAACTTTAAAAGATGCCGGGCTGTATAAGGGAAGCATAGAGTCGTTGAGAACGGTAATAACAGGAATTGGCTTCAGATACAAAAAAGTTGACAAACGAAAAATTGTTATGGAGCGACATGACATAATTATGCAGCGACTAACATTCCTGCGCGAAGTTAAACAAATTATAAACTGGGATAATGTAATATTTTTGGACGAAACTTGGCTAAATTCCAACCATTCTGTGCCGAAAACATTCTGAAGCTTCGTGCTCGAAGGTGCCGATAGGAAAAGGTGGACGCCTCATAATATGCCATGCTGGGTCAGCGTCTACAGGCTTCGTGGAAAACTCTTTATTAGCTTTCCAATCCAAAAGCACTAAAGAGTATCATGAAGAAATGGACGCAGTAAGGTTCCGAGAGTGGTTCTTAAATTTATTACAGAATATCCCTCCTAACTGCACAATTATAATGGATAATGCCCCATACCACTCTGTGCAAATTGATAAAGCACCTACGTCAGCCAATAAGAAAGCAGATTTGGTGGCATGGCTGCAAAGAAAAGGAGTGGATGCCGACATGTCACTATTAAAAGCTGAATTATTACAGTTAGTGAAATTGCATAAACCACCAAAACCGACATATGTAATTGACCAATTGGCCGAAGAGCACGGGCACAAAGTCATACGACTTCCTCCGTACCATTGCCAATATAATGCCATTGAACTGATTTGGGCCCAAGTTAAAGGTAATATTTTATAATATTATAATAATAACACGAGTACTTCTAACATTTATAATTTAAACAATGGTTTTCGTCTGCTATCAAATAGTTACATTATTGTTTTACAGGTTATGCAGCAAGACACAACACAAAACCACCCTTCAGTGTCAAGAAAATGGAAGGTTTATTAAAGGAAGCATGTGCCCAAGTTACACAGGAAGATTGGAGTAAAGTAGTACAAAAAACAAAGAAAATAATAATGGACGACTTCGAAAGAGACGTACACTTTGATAATGTAATGGACAATCAACTGGTCATTAATTTAAATGACGATGATGACGAAGACGACGATACTAGTACTAGTAGTGAATAAAAAAATATCCTAAACATTTCTTTTATTTAATTATAACAATTGATTTCTTAAAATTCGGATATTATAGTAATCGATCTCTTAAAGTTCGGATATTATAGTAATCGATTTTTTCATCCCATCCCTATCATTCAATTGTCAGAACTGTCAAACGGTACTTCTTAGATTTGACGGACTGTAAGGATGACCGGATTACTAAAGTTAATCATCGTAGTGGAAGCGTCGGTATAGCTTAGTGTTTAAGGAGTCGGCCTTACGATCGAGAGGTCCCGAGTTCGAATCCTGGCCATTACACTACTGATGTGAACCCACTCCTATCTCAAGCAATTTAGCTTAGCTAGAGGGGTTAGAGGGAATATTAGTAACTTTGGTTCTATATTTGAAAAAAAAAACATATCGCAGTCCACTGCTGGACATAGGCCTCTCCCACTGTTGGGAGGCTTTGGCCTACTGTTTCCACGGGGGCTAGATGGGACGGTATAAGGCGTTATTTCGAGTGTTCCTTCTCTCGCAGTGATATCGTCTGCGTATTTTTCTGTTAGCCGCCTCTTACGACACCCTTCGGATGAGATGGGATGGTGATAGGATATTATCTGTCTGTCTGTCTGTCTGTATGTTACGCTTTCACGCCTAAACCACTGAACCGATTTTGATGAAATTTGGAATAGGAGTAGACTACACCTTGAGAAAGGACATAGGCTGTGTTTGGTCGCGATAACCGACATCCACGCGGGCGGAGCCGCAGGCAAAAGCTAGTATATTATAAAGGGCCTCACTACGATCTACTGTGCTGCACTGTTTCAAATTGTTCGAGGCAGCATCAAGAAGGGCCCAATAAATGTTTTCGTTACTTTCGTGCCTCACAATACTTATCATAACACACCGAATACTCCTAAAATTCCAAAAACGCCTATAACGTAGTACAAACTGTCTCCTCAAGGGTCCGCGCATTAGTATTCCGCCAGGGAGCGCCGGCCGAAGTACCTTCGTCCTAACTAAACTATTGCATATCTATTCTTGGTGCAGATAAACAGTTTAGGTAAATCTACCATATTTGGAGCAGTTAACATTGGGTAAGGCTTGGGTCATAAAGCTAGCGAGGATCGGGGTGGGGATTGGTTTCTGTACCTACTAATAAACTTGTAATTTTTACAGACACACATACACCACACACACCCACAGAAACACACACAAACACACACACCCACACAAATGCACTACAAGTACAACCTTTGCTCATATATTTTTACTAGCCTTGTGTAATTTCAAGTTTAAGTAAAAATCATTGTCTACCATACCATAGGAAGGGCACTGCTTATCCTTAACACAGGCTACATGTAGCCTATCTAGGAAAGCAGCTAGTCACCTATTCTATCACAATACTGAATATCACTAAACTTATTAACTAAACCGTGTACAATGCATGTAACTAAACTTATTAACTTGTACATGTACAGTAAGCTTCAGAGAAAAGGAACCCCCCTTGAGAATAAAACCATTATCAAGGGGGGTTCCTTTTCTCTGAAGCTTACTGTACTTTACTAAGAACACAATGTATTAAAAATATAGTTTTTTTTTTAAATATAGTTTATTAACCTGCAGTTTTGCACATATCTTGTTCTAGATTTTTATTTATAATAATTATTGAATATTATTATTATGTACATAATTGAAGTTTTCTAAGATAAATAAAGTTTTTTAAATAATTTTTATCTTCACCTGTGAGCTTTTCACGATACAGGCTGCGTAACAGAGGGAAAAAGATAGAGCTACCTATGCATCTTGTTAGCTACATCCTTCTCCCTCTGAATCTCAAGCCAAAATACTTGCGCTTAATTAGGCTTGCTGTCCTATTATCAATCAGAAAGTATGTATAGATGTACGATTATTTGTTACTCAATGATATCAAAAGGGATGTACAGATACTTATTAGCTAGAGAATAATAATAATAATAATGTTTTTAGCCTGTGAATTTATGTTTGTAAGTCATATTTTAATTCTTTTGCGACTGAACTGTGATAGTAACAGCAAGAACTTAGTTTCTTAACCGATTGCAAGGGCAGTTACTGAGTTCTATAATAATTATACTATACCTATAACCTTTGCGTAAGTGCAAGCAATAAATTGACTGCGGCTTTTGAAAGGCAGCGTATGAAACAGAAAAACATTGATCTTTATATAATATCTTATAGTAAAATTATATTACACTGTGTTAGATTTACAATCATTAGTAGGTAATTGTATTTATTATTGGAACAATTATATTAAAATTTAGATGAAAACAAGATAGAGTAAACGACGGTGTCTGTGCTAGTGTGAACTGTGTGACAGACACTTAAGGTATCACACACAAAAATTTCACAGCTGCTAACAAAACTCAATAAAAAATAATCGCTTCCGCTCGCATTGAGACCTTTCCCACACTAAAGGTCACAGGAACATGGAAGCCACGCGCCACGAGGGATGCATACAAATATGCTCCACTTAACATACAACCACATGTTCCACATGTTCCACGTCTTATGTTCCGCCGAGGCTCACGGACACCCCGGATTTTTCAGATTACGTCTAATATGAATAAGTGTGAACGTTTTTTTATAAGGTCTGAACGAGTGAGATGGTTTTTGTTATGTGTTGTTATGGCTGGAGGGTTGAGGGGAGACGGGGGGAGGGGAGTGGGCTTAGTTAGAAATTATTTTATAGACCGGATTATTTTATAGTTAATTAGATATTATAGACCGGGGAGAATACATTGTTTTGAAGTTTGGAAGTATATCGTAATGTAGGTTAGTCTTGGAGTTAATGGAGCATAAAGTATCGATAGTTTTTCGAAACTGGTGAGCTTGCGTGAAAGGATTATTGACAGTGGAGGAAGGTCATGAAGTGTGGTAGGATAGAGGCAAATAGCGGGCTGTTATCTCTGTCTACCCCGCAATAGGCTTGAGTATGTATGTATTTTAAGTTCTCTTAAAAATACGTTTAACGTTCAAGTATTTTGTTTTACTAAAAACTTTGTAAGATACATTATAATCACTTTGTGAATACCTACTTCTTTCTTTCAAATAATTTAAGTGCAAAGTTCAATGTCCGTTAATGCGATAAATACAACCATACTAATATTATAAATGCGAAAGTAACTCTGTCTGTCTGTCTGTATGTTACGCTTTCACGCCTAAACCACTGAATCGATTTTGATGAAATTTGGTATACGGGTAGAGTAGACCTTGAGAACGGACATAGGCTATGTTTAGTCGCAATAAAGCCGCGGGCAAAAGCTATGATATTGGACTTAAAGAAGAATCTTGGCTAATTTTAAAAGAGTGACATGCAATGAGATTAACTAAAACAATAAATCAATGGTAACATGCATTCTGATCGCATAGGGCATTGTGGAAAAATAAACGGTGACCAGGACATAATATCAAAAGACGAACTATGTTATGGAACCAAACCAAGCAAAGCACCCTTACAATTTATGTCAAGTCACCCGTTAGCGAGGCTTCGGCTCCAATACTTGACTCCTTCAGGGTTGTTTTCACGGTTAGATTGGTGATCAGTTTTATTTTCATCCTTTAATTTGCTGGGCTTGATATTATGGTCTGCATTAGACTTGTTATTTTTTTCTTTTCAGTTTTATTTCATGCAGTTGGGGGTCATTGATTTTTTTACTACCTATATCCTTTGTTTCATTTTTGGTGGGTACAGTCAGTATCAGATAAATCTAGATGAACACAATTCTCAAAATGATCTTAATTCCTTGGTTTTCCTCTTTCTGTTGACCGATAGCTGTGATTTTAGTACACACCCTTAGTTTAGACAATAATACTATTTAAATCAATAAAACCAGTTTTTTTATAAAGAATATTAGAACCGCAGTTACTAATATTCTCTCTAACCCTTCCAACTAAGCTAAATTGCTTGTACTAGGAGTGAGTTCACGTCGGTAGTGTGTAGGATTCGAACCCGGGACCTCACGATCGTAAGGCTGACTACTTAACCACTAAGCTACCGACGCGACGCTTCTTTTGCTCTTAATACTTTAGTTTTATGTTCATTTTGAACTTTGTTGATCAAGATATTTCTGACGCTGACTGCACATGTTTTAGTTTAAGAAAATTTTAGTGAACAAAGCACTTAACGCTTACTCAGTATAAATGATAATTTGAGTTAGTAGTAATTCTAAAACAAGTCAGTACTAATATATACCTTCAGTACAAAATGGTTTGTCCTCAAGACTGTAACCTATGCACAATCACTCGTAATGACTGCCACTGTACTTACATAATGTATGTACGTGTGTCACACAATACTCAAGGATGGTTCGACAAAAAATTATGTTAATTCGCCAGTGTGGGAAACGTATAGCGTTATTATAAAACAAGCAATTTCTTTGTTAGAACCTGCTTAAGGTGTTTTATTATCAAATGTTCTTATCTTCCGACCATACTTCTGGTTAATATACATACATATACTCACGCCTGTTAATCCCTGAAGGGTTAGACAGAGGTGTATTTTCGGCCCACGTAATAAGGGTTGAACCATGGAGAAGGAAATGATAGCGGAGTTGTTGCAAAGCAATCGAGTCGCGTGCCATCCAAACGTCAAATGGACTCATTCGGTAGGAACTTTATACCTGAAGTCCTTCGACTTTTGACACCCCGCGCGTCTCTCTTCCCACCCGCATTCGGCGACGCGTTTTTATTAGGGGAAATATCAATGGGGCATCTCCGTTACTTAATCATATTCTGTCTTCCGTGGGTTGAACCTATTGCCATCTAACGGATACTTACGTATGTTTACTGTCGGATGGAGTACTATCCCTAAGTCGCCTTCTACGACACCCCCAGGAAGAACTGGGGTAGTCCTATTCTACTCCATCGGGAGCCAACAAGGCAATGGTTTCTATACCTACCTGTGAAATCGCAAATTACCAAATTGCGGAATAATTTCGATACATACCTACATACAGCCACGCCTGTAATCCTTTGGAGGGATTAGGCGCACAATGCCACATTTTCAAAATGAAATGCTGTAGCAAAATGACACATTCGCAAAATGCCCTTTCTCAATATGCCACACTAGCAAAAGGCCACATTAGCAAAACGCCACACAAGCAGAATGCCACACTATCAAAATGCCACATTATCAAAATGATACATTCTCAAATGATAATTATAAGTTTAATATTATAATGTGCTACTTACTTTAGTGACAATAAAAGAGTGAATTATTGCAAGTAGGCCCATGATTTATATATAAAACAAATAGTTTCTTTATAACAGTATTTATGGAGTAGGCAGTGACTACAATTCTTCACTTGCTACGATCCTGGCATACGTGTTCCGCTTCTTTTACTTTCATAATTTCTATAATTATGTAGCTAAAACCTCTTTTTTTTATTTAGGACACTTAGATTTGACTTCACCTCGCCCGATGGTGAGCTGAAGACAAGGTACACGTACTAAATTACAATAGTGGCACTCAATTTGACGGCCTCATCAGATGCTTTTACACGCTCTGCTTAAAAGACCCAGGACTGTAGTAAGAAGGAAACACGTGAACTTGTAAGGAATAGCTGGCCTTTTTTTTTTAACCGTGGGGGAAAATCCTTCATGGATGTTATGCCGGACTCCTACCGACTAAAAACCCCCACGGTAACGCCCAGCAGCCTATAGTTGGGAGCCCCGGGTAAGCCCTCGGAAGGATGTCCCAGCGCTCCCAACAGACCCACGGCTACAATGCGGCCTTTTCTGGTATCATCCCGCTTCTTAGGGGAAGAATAGCTGGCCTTAATGGTGTGGCAGAGGAGAGAGTCACCAAACTGCTTGGTTCTTGATGGAACATTCTGTACCGTATGCGGATGACATCTAAGCACGTGTCGTTCTGGGAAGGAAAGGAGTGAGTGGGAATAATTAGAAGAGCTTATCAGAACACCATAGGTGAATCTCAACACATTCTTATTTTTTAAGAGTGGGACCGGAATCCTTTTTACTAAAACTAGAACCAAGCGTTTCAGTGACCGCACGACTAAGACCTGGAACTCCCTGCCAGCTCATGTGTTTCCTTCTTCCTACAGTCCCGGGTCCTTTAAGCGGGGCGTGAAAAGGCATCTAATGAGGCCGTCAAGCTGAGTGCCGCCACTGTTAACATGGTACATGTTTGCGATGGTGATCCTCTCTCCGAGATTTTGTCTTTAGCTTAACATCAGGCGAGGTGAAGTCAAATTGACGTGTTCTAGATAAAAAAAGACTTATCTGACAGCAAAACCTGCTGATTGACATCGAGATTCTGGGGAAGATTTTTTCCTTAGAGTCGGGGAGTAAGGTTATCGCTCCCATAACAGCCAAGGTAAACCAACCAATTATGGCAATACTTTGCCAACTAATTGAACCAATGATTTTGATCAACATTGCCCCGTAGTGTCCATAAATTACAGTCATTAATTAACTAATCAATTGTTCGAACTGACGGTCATTGTCACCAGATTTGATGAGACATAACTGGATTGGGTGTCTCAAGCATTGTATCGAATTCCGGGTTAAAAAAAATATTAATTAAAAGAGATTCTTCTAAGTATGAATTGAATTTTTAACCGACTTCTAAACAAGGAGGAGTTTCGCAATTCTGACGGTTACATTATTGTTACATAATATAAAAGTCCTTATAATTCATTAAATGATTTTTTTAAATATTCTTGAGTTCATATAATGAAAGGCGAAAATTGCGGTTTATAGCGTACTAGCTTTTGCCCGCGGCTCCACCTGCGTGGATGTCGGTTATCGCGACCAAACATACCATATTTACTTGTATATTATAGTGTGTATGTTTATTGTATGTATTATTACATTATAGTAAATAGTTAATCTTCTGTCTGCACCTACCTCAATGTATCTCTGCATCACCCTAAGGTTGACTGTTAGATAATGCCTTTGGCATTAAGTCCGCCTTTGTACAAATTTATGTGCATAAAGTTTAAAATAAAATAAAAATAAAATACCCTATGTCCTTTCTCAAGGTCTAATCTACCCCTATACTTAATTTCATCAAAATCGGTTCAGTGGTTAAGTCGTGAAAGCGTAACATACAGACAGACAGACAGACAGACAGAGTTACTTTCACATTTATAATATTAGTATGGATTAATAAAAACTACTACATTTTGAAGACCGATCTATACTTATCCCACACGATTGGGTTTGATGAAAAAAAAATTTGCCATTCTATTCTAAGTATGGGGACCCCCAAAATTTATTGCTTTTTTCCTATTTTTGTGTGAAATTCTTAATGCGGTTCACAGAATACATCTACTTACCAAGTTTCAACAGAATAAGCCTTATAGTTTCAGAGAATAGTGGCTGTGACATACGGACGGACAGACAGATAGACAGACAGACATGACGAATCTATAAAGCGTCGGTAGCTTAGTGGTTAAGGAGTCGGCCTTACGATCGAGAGTTCCCGGGTTCGATCCTGGCCATTACACTACCGACGTGAACCCACTCCTAGCACAAGCAATTTAGCTTAGTTGGAGGGGTTAGAGGGAATATTAGTGACTTCGGTTCTAATATTCTTTTAAAAAAAAAAGGTTCTGTTTTTGCCATTTGGCTGCGGAACCCTAAAAACGAAAATGCAGGTCCGTCTTGGTACTAAATGTATTGAAAATCAATCTGACTAATTGCGAACCTCCTTTACGAAGTCGGTTAAAATCAAGACCCGACTGCAAAAGATCAAACTTGTATCAAACGAGTTTGATAGCAAGAGAGATCCATAAATTATAAATTACTAACTTTTGCCCGCGGCTCCGCCCGCGTGGATGTCGGTTATCGCGACCAAACATAGCCTATGTCCTTTCTCAAGGTCTAACCTATCCCTATACCAAATTTCATCACAATCGGTTCAGTGGTTTAGGCGTGAAAGCGTAACATACAGACAGACAACGTTACTTTCGCATTTATAATATTAGTATGGATAAAGTATATCGGTCTATCTTCTTATATATAAAATTCTCGTGTCACAATGTTCGTTCCCGTACTCCTCCGAAACGGCTTGACCGATTCTCATGAAATTTTGTGAGCATATTGAGTAGTTCTGTAAATCGGCCAACATCTATTTTTCATCCCCCTAAATGGTGCAGTAGGAACGGGATCTGACGCCACGAGGGCAGGAAAAAATTGGCGGTACGAAGTTCGCCGGGACAGCTAGTGATTTCTAAACATGGGTACCGCCTGCTATCGGTGGCGTACCCTCCTACTTTATAACCAAGTTCATAAAAAGGAGAAGTTATTTAAGCCACAGTCACACTACAGCGCTGAGTGTAATAATGTTCTTAAGATACGCACCTCAACACAGGGTGCCTTTTATTATTTAATCATGGGCTCTCATAGCGAGGACGTAATTAAATATTGAATATGATTTAGGGACTTAGGGGGACCTAATTGTGAAGTACAGAAACGTCGGCATGGCAAAGGAAATCAACAATCATCATCATCATCAAGACTTGGCATTCAAAGCTTCTATTTTAGAGGCGTTCATTCTCCTTCTCTTTCGATTGATTAGTTGGATTTTTATTTCGTCTGACCCCGTAACTTGAAGAGGAAACGCAAAAAAAATCAAGTTGATTCAAAAACTTCATTTTACATTTTTGCTTTCTTTTTGGAATACGGCAATAGGCTCACCCCTAATTATGTAGGACCGAATAGAATATGAATTTTGAAATGTGGGTGTTAATTCACCTCTGCCTAATCCTCCAGGGATAAAGGCGTGATTATATTTATATGTTGTCTTCACAGCGATTTTCCAGGTGCGTCCAAAATTGGCACTACGAAAGACCTAGTACTTATATAATTTGTGATTGTCAGCTTTTCTCGGAGCGACTGCCGTCTGACCTTCTATCCTGCGAGGAAATCTTAGCAGGCGAGGTTGGCTTGGACCCTTAAGACGGCTTCAGGTTTACATATGCTAATAATATGCGTAATTGGACGCACAGATACTTTTGTCCACAAAATGTGGCATTGTATTATTGTATTTGAGGATAATAATCTGCAAACCAAGAGACATCTGAGGTTACACCTATCTATTTACCATCTATATATAATAGCGCAGATAATTGTCCGTCCATTCATCGACGCCACGCGACGTCTGCGCTTGCGCAACCCGCCGTACAACCTGCACAAACAAACCCACTTTACATTCATTTACAACTATGTAATAGAACATAAACTATTTTTTTTTTATAGTGCGATAGTGAACGTGGCCGCTGCGCAGGAGGCGTGGGTTCGATCCCTGCTCAGTGCAAATATTTGTATTCATGAATTAGGGTATTTGCATTGGTCTGGTCGTGCCTCTGAGAGCACGTTAAGGATAACAACGCCCCATAGACTGACAGGGGCAGTTAATTACGTTGGATTCGAACCAACAAGACGGCGGTGTTCAAATGCTGGAAATGATAATGCCACGGGCATATCCCTCGTACCTGGCTGACCCAAGGGCACGCCGTTATAGCGGCGGTAAGACCCATCATGGAGGAATGGCTAGAGAGGCCACACGGCAGCCTCTCGTACCGGCTGACGCAGGTGATTACCGGACACGGGTGTTTCGGGAGTTACCTGTGTCGGATCCGGAAGGAGCCAACGTCCGAGTGCCATCACTGTGATGCGAGCGAGGACACAGAGCTGCACACGCTGACCGAGTGCTCGGCGTGGGACACGCCGAGGCGGGTCCTAGTGGCGGCTCTAGGGGTGGGAGTCCTCACACTCGTCACATTGCTCACAGCGATGGTACGATGCGCAAACGCTTGGGGTGCGGCCGCCTCCTTCTGCGAGCAAGTAATGCTCGAGAAGGAGGCGGCCGGTCGGGTCCGGACCAGACTCCGGGCCCGGGAAGCCCGTGCAGAGCGAAGGCGAACCGGACGTCGGAGGTCGCAGAACGACCTCCGTCCTCCATGAGCGCTGGCCTGGGGGTGACTGGTGGAGCCGCCTGTCACTCTAGCAGAAGCAGGCCGCGGCGGCGGCGCAAAGTGCGCCTCCCCGTAACCGGGGCTAGATGGGGACATTTTGGTCCCCACAACCCGAAGGGGGCCATCTCGAAAGAGATGGTCCTGGGTCTGTCGGGGTGCGAGAGATATGCTTTTGGCAATCTCACCTCCGGCAACCAAGGACCCAAGATGGCGAGCGTTTTAGTCGGTTCGAGTCCGACATAATCACCTCCACCGGCTCTGTGGAGGTGGTATCAGTGGGGATTTATCGCACGATAAAAAAAAAAAAAAAAAAAACCTGGCTGACCCAGGATCATTACTGATTTCGTAGAGGCCCCCTTGCTCGCGCATCTTTGATTACAAGTAGTAGTTTTGTATATTTATAGCGCAAACTTACGAACAAAATCTTCAGTAAGTAGATTACTATCTCGGAGAGCACCTTTTTTATATCATTTCGATGGTATACAAGCACATGGCCCACCTGATGGGAAGTTATCGTGACCTATAAACATGGACAACACTAGGGGAGTCATACTCGTGCTGCCGACCCTTTAATCAAAAAGAGTTTCCGTACCGTCGGTCTAGAAGACAAAGCAGGACAAACCTTTGATCTTCCCACTGACAGCACAAAAACTCTCCAGTAAGCTCTGGCTACCCTACTCACCACCGGGACAATTGAACCGACACCAACTGCGTTGAAATAAGATTCTGTCTGAGGGTAATGACTCATTCCTATGGTCACACTGGGCAGTAATACTTAGCCTTAGATAACAAAGGCTCTAGTAGGTACCTAATGCCTTAAAGGTTTTTCAAAGCACGTCTGACACGAATACTTTTGTGTGACGTCACAGTTGTAGCCATTTGTTAAAATAATATTCGTACTAGTAATGCTTTGTTTGAATGCATTAGATGAGTCATATTTTATATATTTAAATACACATGCATACGCTTAGCTTTAGTAAACCCATCTCTGATTAGTTTCCTGTTAGTAAGTACTGTTAGTTTTGACTTTGACAGGAGTGACTACGGTTTGAGTCCGACATAACCTCCCCTTCCGGCTCCGGAAGGGGGGGTATCCGAGGGGATTTCCGCACGAAAAAAAAATAAAAGACCCTGAAGTATCTAAATTCTTCGGGTTCAAAAACATAGGCAGGTTTATGGGCTCTCTCTAAGACTTAAAAAGACTCCCCATATCCATACTAATATTATAAATGCGAAAGTAACTCTATCAGTCTGTCTGTCTGTACCTATGTTACGCTTTCACGTCTAAACCACTGAACCGATTTTGATGAAATTTGGTATAGGGATAGGTTCGACCTTGAGAAAAGACATAGGCTATGTTTGGTCGCGATAACCGACCTCCACGCGGGCGGAGCCGCAGGCAAAAGCTATTATACACATATTTTGATTTTGTCAATACAATTCAAGGCAATTTTGACAATACCAGTAACCTTGAAACAATGAACTCGTTATTATTATAATAATAACGCCATATCTACGACAATAGTCTAGTTATTACTAATCTTATCTTTTAAATTAATATGTGAAGAAAAAACGGTGGTACACTTTTGTACGAAAATTACTATAATGGAACAGTTTTTAAGTTTAAAGTTAGTTTACAGTTTATATTTTTGTTTTTACAGAGAAGAGAGCAGAATACTGATATTTCGATTCCCCGATTCCCCCTGTTACCGTTTTCCCCCGAAAATTTATCAGTTTTATAATAGCACTAGCTTTTACCTGCGGCTCCGCCCGCGTGGGTGTCGGTTATCGCGACGAAACATAGCCTATGTCCTTTCTCAAGGTCTAATCTATCCCTATCCAATTCATCTCTGTACCAAATTTTATCACGCTTTCTTCAAAAATGACAAACTTTCATACAAGCTTAAAGCGCAACCCCTTTTTTCCCCCTTTAACCCTCTTTTTCGCGACCAAACATAGCCTGTCTTTTTTCATGGTCTAATCTACCCCTATAACAAATTTCATCAAAATCGGTTCAGTGGTTTAGGCGTGAAAGCAGACAGACAGACAGAGTTACTTTCGCATCTATAATATTAGCACGGATTAAATCAAAGTGGCACAGATAAATTATAAAAGTTACACATACTGCCATGTGTTTGACACATACTTGCATTCGAGATTCATTTTGAAGCTCAGGGTCCTTTAAACTGATGCAGCTTTTATGAAAGCTACTGTCATCTTATCTGACCCCTAACACTGGTTAGGGAGGGGTCCTTATAAACCGATTCCTTTGGGATTCCTATTCATAGTGCAGTCCAAACTAGATCGAGGCAAGCTTTTTTTCACCGGCGTACGCTTTGAAAATTTTCCCCCTTCATCACTATTCCCAGCTCCAATAAGAAACCTGTGCCAGTACACCCAGTACCTCATATATCTACCAGCATAGACGCACGTGGTATAGACTCTTATTCCCTTATAATCATGATAGGGATACAACCTCAATAAAACTAGACAGCTCAACCATGTCGCGAAGTGTGCGTGGTACATTTTTCACCTTAAAAGTTGCCCAATTTAATATATTATGCAACTTACTTGCCTACTAACACAACAGGGCCCTTACAACAAAGTAAAAAGCCTTCAAACAAAGGGACATCGGCGCGGAGGCTGCTGGCGGAGGCTTAATAAATAAACATTCGTTACATAAGATGAATGGAACATTTACGGCGAAGTTGCAACATCGACCGAATTGGTGAGCGCACGCGGCATGCGTAAGCGCCCGGTCACACTGCACACGCGTTCTGTAGCACCACGGTGTTTTTTATACTACTTAGATGGCAGATAAGCATACGGCCTACCTGATGGAAAGTGATTTATGGCTGCCCAGTCAGACTGCTCCATTGGAACAGAAATACCGTCGTAGTCAAGAATAATGTATACGTTACTGCTTTTCCGGGAATAGGTGCCGAACAGTACAGGGAACGGCCAGCGACACCACCGGTTGTACAGGTCTCCCTGCCCGCAGCGGCGCCCCGCGTCACCCCCCACTAGACTACGCCAAAACCCACCGGTCCCACTAGTGCTGCGACTACCATCACCTCGGCCCGGCTATGCACTTGCTGATCCCTGAACGCAATCCAACCGAGATTGGATTATAATGGAGGGTTTTTCGCACTTGTGCACGATTGTACCAACCCGGGCGAAATTGGTGACAAATTTGTGACATCAAATTTCTACCACCAGTAAATAAAAACAATTGAGAAGTTTATAATAGTCCCCTCCGTATTGGGGCTTCGTATACGTGTTTTCTTCTTCCTGCGTCCAAGCGGGGCGTGAAAAACCATCAGATAAGGTCGTCAAGCTAATAAGTGCCGCAATTGTAACATGGTATGTGTCTGTTATGGTGACCCTCTTTTGAGCGACTCAGTCCTCAGCTTAGCATCAGGAGAGGTGAAGTCATATTGACATGTGCTGAGTAAATAACAAAGTTTTGATTTCTTATTTAAGATGACGTCATAAATAATAATACTGTGATCATTTTTTGAATGAAATTCTTACAGCATTTATTATACTAACTTTTATTAAAGTTGGTATAATAAATGCAATAAAAATATCATTCAAATATTTAGGCGGATTCATAAAAAATCAATGTTTAAAAATGGTTTAAAAATCATTCATTGGTTCCAACAGTTCGTAAGAAAGTTGGTTGGGAAAGCACCACCGTCGCCCTTAATGCCGGATATAAGGAGAAGGGAAATAATTTGAAGTGATTCAGGTGTGGCTCAATAACTCAGTTGGAAGAGCATTCCCCCTGCAGTGGGGCATTAGAAGGTTTCTCTTCAGGGTAGGCAGCGCGAGTGTAACGCCCCTGGTGTTGCATACGTCCATAGGCCGCGGTAACCACTTTCCATTAGGTGGGACGTGTGCTTGTCTGCCACCTAAGTGGTATAAAAAAAAAGGGAAAGGTCGTGGGTTCAAGTCCCACTTGAGCGCTTCTTTTTCCCGATGTATTTCGATACTGTGATCAATCATCACCAGCGTGTACGCATCCTAACATACAATAATATAGCGCCAGCGACACATGACGCAATCAGTATCCCCACCGAACACCAAGCCTTGACCCGCGAGTGAAAGTGGCCCTTATTGCAACTGGTTAAGAGTGTTGACTCATGGGCTTTGAAAACGAAAGTGGTAGGCAGGGCCCTTAGAGACAGCGAAAGTGTAGGGAAATAGGTTAAGTATGTGGGAGCGAATAGGTGTTGAAATAGAGACTTATTGTTTGGGTAGGTTAGTGCAAAACGAAGAAAAAGTAGGCTTTTGTGATAATATACATGACATAAAATATTATGTACTTACTATGTATGTCACAGAAGCTTACTTTATTATATTTTATACTAGCTGTTGCCCCCGCCTCGACCGCGACCAAACATAGCCTATATCTTTTCTTAAGTTCTAATCTACCCCTATAACAAATTTCATCAAATTCGGTTTGGTGGTTTTGGCGTGAAAGCTTAACATGAGACACAACAGAGTTACTTTCGTGTTTATAATATCGATATAGTATGGAAGATACACATGTATGAAGATGGCGCATTTCGAATATTTTTCAGACCCGCTAGGTATTTTTACTGTTAGTGGTCATTTTTAATGGAAGCTTACAAGGAATTCATTCTTATATTCATTTATCGTATTAATATTATTATTTCTCTTTATTTTAATTAAATAACTTATAAATTATATAAATTAAATAGATATAAAAGAAAACATCTATTTAAAAATATAAAAACAGTGCCCCACCGGTATCGGATACAAGGACCAAGCTACCGGTGGTTAGGGCTCTAGGGAAAGGAACTTCCTCACGATGCGCGCCGTATCAAGGAGTACTGCCTTCTGCCCTTGACCCAACCATCAAACCCGAGCCTCTTCAGATGTTGGTAGAGGCTCTTTGCTATCAGTCCGTTGACTGATACGACGCCGACGGTACGACTAGCGGTACATATAATTATTATTAATATGCAATGCAGGTGTTTGGATGTGTGTTACTCAATCCCGCTTTTAAGCTAAACGGATGTGATTGAAAGTAGCACAGGGATTATAGTGTGGAATAACCCATAGACTACCTTTAATCCCTCGAACGTATTCCTAATAAGTGACTAGGATGGTCCGCGGGCAAAATTGATAGTTCTTAAATAAAAGATCATTTGCAATGTAAAATAGGTTTTTCCTGCTAAAGTGTACAACTATACTAAGTGCTAATGTCTGCCTGTCCAAGGTTACTAAGCTATGCATGTGAACTGTTTGCTCGGAATGTTTGCCTCGAAAGTTTCAATTATGTTGGTCGCATTTCACCCACGCGAGTGACTCACAATACATTGCTGGTATACCTACTACTTAGTTCATGTACTAAGTTACTTATAACTGTTTAAGGTTAGAATCTGCTAGAAGCTGATTTTGATGACGCTTTCGATGCGTCATAAAACAACTTCACGAAACCTCGGAGTTGTGTAGGTTAGGTTTGGTAGGGACCGTCAACACCTGGAGTTGTGGCCAGTATCTTCTGGGCTTCACTTTAGCTTCTTTGGCATGCAGTAAAATGCTGTCAAACTATGACTGAATTAAAAAGGTGAAAAGGATAATGATACTACGTACGATTTTGTTTTCATACGATACAATATTATATTTTCTGAAAGCGATGGGCTAGCCCATGGAATTTTCAAAATAAATGTACCTATTTCATTTCTTCTTTCTAATATACGTGGATCACGCGGCGACAACGCTACTAATTCTAAAAATTAAAATTGTCTGTATATCGCAAATTGGCGCGAAATAAACTAGTATTGAAAGTCTATAGACGGGTGGGGCTCATTAATATTCATATTATTATACTTACTCCAAGAACTCGTTCGAAAACAAAAATAATACTAATATTACTTTTTTTGTGACGCTTCGATAGCTCCGTCCGTTTCGCGCCTAAACTTGTAAACATTCAACCGTTTTTACAACCGACAAAGTCGTTAACTATCTAGAGATACTTCACGACATTCACTTAAGAATATAGGAGGTGGACTTAGAATTATAGGAGGCAGAACACGACGGTATTTCCGTCTCAATTGAGCAGTCCGACTGGGGAAGTACCCTCGTTCCTGGCGCTGAGTAGGGTAACCCTTTTTTTTCTTTTTTTTCGTGCGGAAATCCCCTCGGATACCTCCCCTGCCGGAGCCGGAAGTGGAGGTTATGTCGGACTCGAACCGACTAAAACCGCATGCCGACTGTGGGTCGTGGTGCTAGACCGGAGGTGAGGTTGTCATCGACATATCCCTCGCACCCCGGCTGACCCAGGGTCTCCTCGGAAGGGGCGACAACGGTGTCCCCGACTCGCCCCCGGAATGGGGAGACGCGCTTTTGAGCGCACCGTCACCGTGGCCTGCTTCTGCTGGGGTGACAAGCGGCTCCACCCGTCGAGTAGGGTAACCAGAGCTCACTGAAGAGCTTTTGTGTTATCAGTGAGAAGACCAAAGGCTTGTACTGCTTTATCTTCTGCAATGAAGGCACAGGCTTAGACTAATAACGCATAGACTGATAGTCCCTTAAAATTTGTACGACGCGAGTGAAGCCAAAGTAATATCTATGTAGGCGTAAACTACACGTTCTTACACTCAGTGACACTCACACAAGCGCAGCGATAATAATGCCACACAATAACATTTACCCTATAAATGTGGAAAAAAAAATTAAATCGTGTCTATGTAGAACTCGATCACTACGCATTATGTATGTAAATATTTTATTTATTTATTTATTTTAGTACTTACGTAATACATAATAGTTTCTAGTTTTAAATTTCATTTTGTATTATGCTGTACTTTCTATAATAGTTTATTTCTTTTAAACATTCAAATGTTTTATTATTTTCGCGTTATTTATAATCAGTCAATTCAATTCTGACGATGATCGTAATCGGTTTAATAGAACCAGATATACGTATGATCAAAACTCGCAAGGTGGAATCGCGGGCAGAAGCTTGCTACTTATATTATATTATTATTATCATTATATTATATATACTATTTAACTAAGTATTTTATGACAAAGCTATTTATGACGCGATACAAGTACCAATTTTATTATATTGGGAAAATGATAATAATCCGAAAGTTTGCAACACTGACTATACAATGGCGTCGTTAAAATGTTCGATTTATATTTGTGTTTTATAAATGTTTTTCACGCAAATATAAGAGGTTTTGAAATACTTACCCATGAAATGAGATCTTCAAATGTTTTTGACGATTATGAGATGTATTGCGGCATCCTTTTACGACACAACACGTCATTTTTAAATTAAAATGTGCGAGCCCTTGACCTTGACGCTAGACCGCTGGCACTGGCGGGTCGTTCGATGCATTTGGCCTTAAATGGCCACTTTGTAACGGCTTCACTTCACTCGCGCGCATTAGGTTTCTATGCGTTATATTTCTATGGGCACAGGAATCTCTGTTCTTACGTAGTCGGCAGTATAAGCGTGACTCCTCTGGTGTTGCACACGTGCATAGGCCACGGTTAATACTTTCTAACAGGTGGTTCCTGTGCTTGTCTACCACCTAAGTGGTATATAAAAAAAGGTATGAGTGTCTTGTATCTCTGGATAGTACTTAGCGACGTTGTCGGTTATAAAACCTGTTAATGTTGACATGTTTAGGCGCGAAACTATCACGAAACGGATGAAATTACTTACCAAAGCGTCAAAAAAAGTTGTGTTAGTATTATTTTTGTTTTCAAACAAGTTGCTCTGAGCATAAGAAATGAATTTTAATGAGCTCCACCTATCATATACTTTCAATACAGGTAATATTTCGCGCCAATTTGCAATACACACATAAACAGACATGTCAGTTGGCGAGTTCGTTTGGTTTGTGAAGTCCCACCTAGACCGGTTTCCTTTGCACCCATAAAGTTTGCTTAAAGTCTTCTGCTTTGTTTAAAGACAGTGACTGCCACCTGACCTCCAAAACTTTGTGTTGTTGTTCCTTTCTACACAGGTTTCCTACACACCACGTGCAGAGATTAGATGTCACTCGCATAGGTGCAGAATATTCATCAAAAACCAAGCAGTTCGGTGACTCTTTCCTTTGCTGCACTATACAGATAATATAGGTAGTGTGGCAAAGGAAAGATATACCTACTATGAAATTCTTTATTAGCAAAACTGTTTCCTTCTTCCTACAGTCCTGGGTTCTCTAAGCGGGGCGTGAAAAAACGTCTGTCGAAACCGACGTTACTATTGTTATGTTAGCAGCTACTTTACTTTGCACCCTAGCTTACAATGAGGTGGAATGCACTCATTTTTTCTATCTAAATTATGAAAAGAGACAGATTCTTTTAATGTAATTTGTCTAAATTGATGGCAACTTCGTGGTAAGCTGAAGGCAAAGTCTCTGGCAAGAGTGTCAACATTACGAACACGCACTATGTTAACAATGGCGGCACTCAGCTTGACGGCGTCATCAGTTGCTTCAACGTCCCGCTTAAAGGACCCGGGACTGTAGGAAGAAGGAAACTCGTGAACTGGCAGGGAGTTCTAGAAAAGAAGAGGAAGAATTTGTTACAATTTAGCCACGAGTCCCTCCAATATTTCGCGCCAATTTGCAAACCACACGCGTCAGTTGTTCAGTCCGGTTCGGCTGGAGTCTCACCTAGACCGGTTTTCTTTGCGTCAGTTGATTTTAGTCTGGTCTGGACCTGGTAAGGTTATGAAAGAAAAAGATTTTATGACACGGCGAGGAAGGAATCTGGACCCTTGCGAGTTCAAGTTTGACTAAAAAAGGTTTTATAGGAATCAGAGCAATTCTAGTTTTTGGAATAAAACTTTCTAATTTTTGCAAAGCATAGAGGAAGTATTCTTATAAGAGATCGTTTATGCATATTTGAAGTGAAGTGTAAACATATACTTATACTCACTATTTGGGGGTAAGCAGAGGCCTGTCATTGGTTTCTGTCGGATGGCTGTGTTGGTTCTCAGTGGAGTAGAATAGGACCTCCCCAGCTCTTCCTGTGAGTGTCGTAAAAGACGACTAAGGGATAGGGCTGTTCCCCATCCGATAGTAAACATACAGCCCGCTAGACGGCGATAAGCTCGCCCCCTATTACGTGGGATCAAAAAACAAAGATTGCGAAACGTGGGTGTTAATTCACCTCTGCCTACCCCTTCGGGGATTTACAGGCGTGAGTATATGTATGTTGTAGTTATTTCTCTAGGTAACTTATTGCAGACTCAAAGAAATATGCTAATTACGTGATTTATACAGTGAATGTATTGATAGCACGTGCCTTCTTATCTACGTCAGCAAAGGCATGGCGACGAATAAATCTCACTCGCACTGGTGCGTGTTCACAAAGTGTGCGAACAAGACAGCAAGTTCTATGGTTTTTTTATCGTGCGAAAAATACCCCACGGATACCAACCCCGCGGAGCCGGTGATGGTGGTTATGTCGAACTCGAACCGACTAAAACGCACGCCGTCTTTGGGTCTGGTGAATTTGAGCTCGTCCACTGCCGTAGCCCATGCTATCTTCAAAAGACATAGGAAAAACTTGTACGACACACATTTTAGGTCCAAGATATTATGTCCCTCGCAATATATTTGGTTCTCAATCGCACGCATAAAGTATGCGTGTAGTTAAACTCCAGCTTGAGTTGATGTAGGTGGTGAATACGCCCATAATTTGAGGGTCACTGTATAAACGAGGTGACGTCATAATGTCCAATAAAAAGACAACCTTTAACTCAGATCATTGGCTCTTTTCCCTCCTTTTAACTTAATATTCACGCTATATTAATATTATCGAGCCAGCAGTCATCATAACCTTGACATTTTAGCGTCGAACCAATATTGAGGTAGGTATTTCTTAGCATACATACCTACCGAGAATAACATACCTCCTACGGGTACTTTAGACGTCAGATTGTGTAGGCTATGTCATTAAAATACTTGTTTATCTGGTAAAGATATTATTAAAAGAGATTTTTTATAGGAACGTGACTTAGACAGCTTTCTTAGACATGTATTTTGTGTGCTATTATTAATAATAGAGTTTATTAGTTTGGAGGCGTTAATATCTGGATTTTTGTATGCAAAATGAAATATTATTTTAACATGTTGTTAGTCAAGTTTTTGAGGAAGGAAATAACATCTTGCTTTAACTTTTAGGAATCTAATAAAGACATAGGCCATCCGAATAGGGACGATTGTGGCTGCCAGAATCATGGATCGGTACAGAAAGTTTCCTGCCGTCATCTGATTTTATTTGCGGTCCATACAATATGACAATAAACAAATACTTTAACTTGACCAATGAATTCAAAAATGGCTCTGTGGTTAACCTCTACGCCGTAGAAGTAGTAGCAAGGGGAATTCTAGCTAAATCCCTGTATAACTTATTTATAACCTCGGATTGCCAAGAGCTTCAGTAAGCTCTTTACTCAAACGAATATCTAAAACGGCGTTGATAGGATCTTACCAAATTTGGATAGGTAGAGGAACACGACTGACGGTGGAGGTGAGCGCTGATGCATCACAAGGTGGCCACCCTAAACCTACACCTGGGTCGCAAGTCCCAGGCGCCGTCACAGTGTTCCTCTCTGTACCACACCATGGACCCGGCGACCGCACGGGAAAGGCTTCGAACCGGATCTCATCTGCATTTCCATTCATCTTTGCTTGTGAACTTCCATCTCAACATTCACTCCCTCCCTGCACAGAGCTATCATCTGTCTCACAGTTCATCCCTTTTGCATTGAGGAAGATCTCTACACTTTTAGTCGTCCACTTCCATATTTACTTAGTACCACCGTCTTCGCGAATATATTCTTATTCCTACACCACATGAACAAGTGATTTTTTATCCTTTTACGATTTCAAATCAAAAAATGATATAAGTACCTACGTGATCGGCAAATAATAAATACAGCCCATTTTGAATCTAAACATAAAACTATTTGGATGGGAATATCACTTAAATACGTGTATAACAACTATCGCTGTCATTAAATAAACCTGTAGTAATTAAATTATTGAGAGATTAAAATACCATTAGATATTATTATCTATGATTGTACATTGCACGGCATTCCGATCGAAAAATTGGACTATACGGAAAAGGCAATTGACAAGGCAGGTCGCCTTGACGAGTTTAAGTCGTGGCACGAATGTTATTCGTTATAGCAGACCCCCGTCCCCTATGAGCGCGGGCCTGGGTGACAGGTGGAGCCGCCTGCCACTGCAGCAGAAGCAGTCCACGACGGCGGCGCGCTGATAACCGCGTCTCCCCATTCCGGTGGCGAGTCGGGGACACCGTTGTCTCCCCTCTCGAGGAAGGCCAGACCGTAAGGGTCTTTTGGTCAGCCGGGGTGCGACGGATATGTCGAAGACAATCTCACCCCCTGCCCAGCACCACGAACACGATCCTCAATCGGCATGCGATTTTAGTCGGTTTGAGTCCGACATAAGCTCCCCTTCTGGCTCCGGCGGGGGAGGTATCAGAGGGGATTTCCGCACGATAAAAAACAGCGGGTTATTTGCACCTAGCGATTCTTGCCGGCTCCCCAATGGGTAGCATGGTGAATGACAAACTAGATAGCGGTCATTTATTTTTCCACCAGCTTCCCATTTCAAATCGTAGATGTATATACATGGCATAAGGAAACTGTGGCGTAACAGAAAGATATTTGCGATATTTCCTGTTTAGCTCTTACTTATTACTATCCAACTAGTAATTTTTTATTGAACGTTTTTTAATTCGGCATATTATAACCAACACGTCTTAAGCGACTTCAAGTATTGAGACAGAAAAGGTCCCAAGTGACTTTTAAAGCAGAATCAAACGCAAGATTTCTCTTCTAAACGTAGATGTATATTGGTTTTTTTGCGTTTTACCTTCTAATTATCTGTTGGAAGGAGGTTAACATGACGCATATAAACCACATCCCTGTTCCACTCTCCTTTAGTCATCACCATCAGAGTGCTAATCAAGGTTGGGTCCTTGCATTCTGGAGCACGGAGTTCACAATCCTACTCAATTGGTTTACTTATCTTGACACTTACGGGAGCTCTTGCCGTCTGAATTCTTCACCTGTTGACTTCGGACTTGCCTGGCCCCGAAGGTTTTGGTAAAGCCGCTTTTACACACTTTTCGAAAATGAAAATCGACCCATTCGTTTCGTCTCTAGAGTACCAAAAGGGACTATTAAACATACATAGACTTCTAAATACTAACTTCCCGTCGCGTCGTGCTGTCGGGTAAAAAGCTGAGATGGTATACGTAATCAGGTATTACCAACACAATATGTCTGTTTTCTTCTGTGCGAATGTTACGCAAGTATCCTTACTAATGTTACAAGCATTGCAGACTGCATAATGGCGTCTATCGTCATCAGCAAATTTAAAAATCACGTTACTTTATTGGGTATGCGACGGTATACCACAGGTGACAGTAGGAAACGTGTATGCACGCCCTGGGTCAGCCGGGGTGCGAGGGATATGTCGATGACAACCTCACCTTCGGCCTAGCACCACGACCCACAGTCGGCGTGCGGTTTTAGTCGGTTCGAATCCGACATAACTTCCCCTTCCGGCTCCGGCAGGGGGGTATCCGAGGGGGGTCACTTATACATTTACAGTTCAAAACTCACGATTGATAGTCCCTGAAGGGGTAGGCAGAGGTGTAATAACACCTGCATTTCGGCAACTATGCCATTATAAAAAAACTATGCTTAAAACTCTTCGTTTATGACTTCAACTCAGTCCGAAATACATCGGGAAAAAGAAGCGCTCAAGTGGGACTTGAACCCACGACCTTACAGGGATTTGAAGTGATTCTGGTGTGGCTCAATAGCTCAGTTGGAAGAGCATTCTCTCTGTAAGGGAAAGGTCGTGGGTTCAAGTCCCACCTGAGCGCTTTTTTCAATGTATTTCGAATTTAAAAAGTTAGTATAATAAATGCTGTAAAAGTTTCATTCAAATTCACCTCAGTCGCTGCAAAACTAACAACAGTGTATTTCAGACTATCAGTTTTAACATTGTGAAGGTTGTTTTTTACCGTATCTAAGCAAAGTTCAACTTAATACACGTACTATGTGCACACAATTGTTATACACAAATGCATTATGCATTGTATACCTATAACTTAATCACCTTGTCTCAACACTGTAAGGAAAATCACACAGTAAATTATATGCAACTTGATAATAATATACTTGTGTGTGTTAGTGATACAAGAATTTTAATATAACTTAATTGAGCGAGGTAGCACATACAGTCAACACTAGAAAGATATTGATGAACAAAGTACTTAAAGTTATGATAATTTAGTTTTTTAACCTCCTTCCAGTTGACTGATTGTCCTGATATTTGGTACACACCTTTAGTACGGACAATAATACCATTTAAATCAATAAAACAGTTCTATTTGCTCTTAATATGAGAGTTTTAAGATTATTTTGAGACTTCGTCATCAAGATATTTATGACGTTAACTATGTAACTATATCGAGCGACCCGCAGCTTAGGTGCCAATCGTGCGGACGGCACTGTCACTCCCGTATCGGACTATACAGTCACAATAGAGTCTGCCACACATATACTACTTAAATAAATAAATAAATATTTCCTAACATTCTACACGGCGCTATTTAGACCCATGGTAAGCATAGCTTAAAAGCTAGCTTGTGTTATGGAATGTAGAATGCGGATAAACATACTTAAATACATTTTTTTGTAAATACATACATATTATACATAGAAACACCCAGACCAATGCAAATAGCCATATTCATGCATAAAAATATTTGCACTGAGCGGGAATCGAACCCGTGCCTCCTCCGTGGCATTCGCGTTCACTACCGCCACGCCACGGAGGCTGTCATCGTCTACCTAAGATGTAAAGGCCTACTACTACTAACAATGTAAAGTCAACGTGTATCGATAAAGTTTAATATGAGTGTTAGTTTGTGACCTAAATAGCTAGAATACAAGTCCATGTCACTTGCAAGTTGCAAGTCGGTACACATGCTGTTATATGGACGAGGTTCTGGTACAGGATTTCGTCTCGGAGTAGGGGCCAGACATCACTCCTGTAAAAGCCAGGATAAAACCAATCTATAAGGAAAGAAGGTGTTGGAGTGTGGGGTGCAAGTATAGGGTTTGGATGCATCCGGGATTGGCAGACGGAAGGTGATAATGATGAGTAGGTCTAGAATCACGAAATAGGAAATATTAGATAGGATAAATAGAAATTCAGTGAGTAGGATAGTCAGAGCTCAGTGAAGAGCTTTTGTTTCAAAATCAAAGTCAAAAATCATTTACCTATTCTGCATAGACCATTAAATCGGAACTTACAAAACGTCAATATAAAATAAATATTGAATACTAGTTTAGTAAATGGACCACCGGTTCGAAACGCAACCCAGACCTGAGAAGAATCCGGCAAGAAACTCAGCGGGCATTTTTTTTTGGTCTATTATTATATGATCTATATCGTGTGCTATCAGTGGGAAGACCAAAGGCTTGTCCTGTACTGATGGCACCCTCTGTTCTTACAGGGTCGGCAGCACGAGTGTAACTCACCTGGTGATCTATACCTCCATTGATAGGCCACGAACCGCTTACCACCGCTTACCACGTGGCCCGTATGCTTGTCTACTAAGTGGTAAAAAAACTGTGAACGGCACTCTTACCAGAAAGGTATTTTAAGTAATTTCTCTGGTTTCAATTTCTAAACTTTCATTCAGTTCTCCTCTCCTACATTCATTCCTACAGATGTCATTTCCTCTACTATCTTATTCTTTACTAACCTTCTCTCATACCATCCATCCATTATCTACTCAAACTCTAAAGCCCTCTCCATTCATACTGAACCTATTTACAACCTTATTCACAACAAAACTCTCATCTTTCCTCATGTATCTATGTCCATACCACGACCGTCGTCACTCGGTTCTCAATATTTCGTTTCTTGGTGTTCTAATTAATATATTAATTCCTTATTCAGTCCATTCTCGTGCCACCAATTTATTTCATTACTTGTTGTAGGTTTGTTGTTTATAGGTTCTGTGTTCACGCATGAACATGACTTCTAGCAACTCCCAATATTCTTACGTCAACGGACACTACGTGATATCCAAATAACACACTAAGCAATATGCTTTTAGTTAGTACTAGCTTTTGCCCGCGGCTCCGCCCGCGTGGATGTCGGTTATCGCGACCAAACATAGCCTATGTCGTGTGTCATGGTCTAATCTACCCCTATACCAAATTTCGTCAAAACCGGTTCAGTGGTTTAGGCGTGAAAGCGTAACATACAGACAGACAGACAGACAGAGTTACTTTCGCATTTATAATACTAGTATGGATATGGATTACGTTAGGATTACAGTAGCATAGGTGACGGGATGAGGATTAGTTAGGATAATTCGCCGTAGGAGTACAGTACGTACTCAGTCAGTGGAGCAGGCTAGGATAGACTAGGATAGAATATTAGGTTAGTCAAATTTCCTGAACAGTCGAGGTAAGTGCTGTTATCTCCCTGTTTATTCTGGACTTATGAACTTAGTAAGATTTGAATGCAATTAAACGGTAAGTATATCTCCTATACTAGGGATACAAAATTGTTTTGAATGAGACAGTCGTGACAAAATCGTGTTTGCAAATTGAACATTTAGTAAGTGTAGTCTGTTGGACCTTGCTTTAAGTATGCACCATTACCCGTCGGGGCCCAAAGTCCATATTTCTTTGTGAACACCTCCGAAGGTCACTATTCACTGTAAATGAAGTGTGTGGGGTGGCATACTAATTTTTGGGTCGTATGACTAAATTTTATTGTAATTTTTTTTTTTTTTTTTTTAGACTTTGACTATGTACGTTCGAGTAGGAAGTTCAATATTTTGCTTTAGTTCCGCAGGGTGGTTCCCGGTATTTCTCCCGGATTTGAGCCACCTGCATTCCCATGCGATGCCGTACAAGGTGACTAAGGGATAGGGCTGTTTAACATCAGACATATATACAGCCCAGACTCAGCCTCAGATATAGGCTCGAGTCAACAATAGTGCCCGGAATACGGCAATAGTCTCACCCCCTATTAAATTATGGGGATATTGTGGTCCCCAGAACGAAGGGGGCCATCTCGAAAGAGATGGTCATAGGTCTGCCGGGGTGCGAGAGATATGTTCCCTGCATTCTCGCCTCCGGCAACCAACGACCCAAAGACGGCATGCGTTTTAGTCGGTTCGAGCCCGACATAACCAACTCCACCGGCTTTGTTTGGGACCGAATACAATGATCGATGAAATGTGGATGATAGGTAATTCACCTCCAGCCAATGCTCTGGGGATAAAGGCATGATTATGTATGTAATGTATGTTAGTTTCAAATAAAGTTAGGGTATATTTGGTGCGTACGCGGAACACGATACCATTAGTTTTGGTTTAGATTCGACGTGGTCCGATATTTTAATTGTTATTGAACCTTGGACTTCATAAATACACTAATTGTTCGTGTTCGAGACTTTAACAAAATAGTCTCATGTGCATTTTTTTCTTGTAAATTAGACCTTGTAACCGCTGAACGTGTCAGACGGACTACTCACCGGCTGACCCAGCAGAGAGATGCACGAGCTCTATGGGATCCCAGGGCGCCTTTTATCAGAGGAGAAAAGTGTGCGTGCGTGTGGGAGACCAGGGAGACTTCAGAGAAAACAACTATTACCTCTGTTGTACATACATATATTACTAAGAGATAAAATTATACAAAAGAGGATTACAGACAATAGAGTTACATATAGAAATACAAAAATGAGTATGTCTTCACCAGCTGCACCACGGTGACCTGCTTGCAGTAGGTAGCCAGAGTGTTATGGCTAGTGGTTGTAGTACACCTCGGTCAACCCACCGTTGACACAGTTATTTCTTGCAGGGTGAAGTGATATAGATATATAGTAAAGTTACATAAATTTAATAGAGAAAAAAAAGAATACGTGACCCCGGTTGTCGGCCTGCTCGGCGTCTGCGCACTTCTCTTGCCGCACTCTCGACCAGCCAAGGTGCTTCACGTCGAGGTTACAGGCTTGCGCCGACAGCGGTTGGGAACTCGACCACAGAACACGCTGAGAAGGGGTTTGAGGACCAAGGTGTCCTCTAATCCCGAACTAGGAACCCTAAGAACGAAATAACACTAAGAATCGTCTAGATTGCAGAAGGCTGTCGATAAATACAAGTAAAAACACTTACCAAAAACTGGGCAACAAAGAATTTAGTTAAGTATAAAGTATTTTCCAAGACACAGCAATACAGACGTTCCAGTCACAATTCAGAGAGTAAAAAGGATTTATATTTAGCCGGGGCCGCAGTTTTATACCCCTTTCATTCGAAGGTTCTCGAACACACTTTTTTTTTAAGTTAAATTAGTGCGAACGATGATCAAAAACACCAAATCACGGTCGAAATCCTAACAACTTTAATATCACCCAGCTAAGTAGGAATCAAACAAAGTACAGCAACCTTTTGACTTGGTTGGTTCATACTCACATTCTTTCCTTGAATACAATGGTTCTGAGCACGCAGAATTTGAACCTGTTTAATTTAACTGAGGAAATTTAATTTTAACCTAAATGAGATAGCCTATAATTAAACAATTAATTTTCCCATTTAGGTGCTATGAGTATTTCTAATTTCATATAATTAAAACATAAAAGAAATCGAACGCCATCTAGTGCTTAGCTAGTACAAAAGTTCCTACACCGAGGCACCGACTAACTGATGTGAGTACCACTGAGACTGCCATAGGTGGCGCTAGTAGTAATCAAATTACAGTAGATAAAATCTAATGTTACACCACCCCTTCCCTCACAGTATTCCCTGCGTAGTATGCGCAGGGAATATCAGCGACAGGATCTCAACTGAGAGATATCAAAATAAATTCCAAAACTCGCGATGACCACACTAGTTGTGAAGACCACGAACTCCAAACAAACAACCACGAACCTAACAGCTAACTAAAGAAACCAAACAAAATCACATTACTAAGCCAAGTACTCTAGAAGTGTCACCCTATTAACTGCCCGGATCACTGTATGCCCTTCATATAGGTTAGTGAGTAGGCTTAGGGTGGAAAGATACCGAACGAAGCACAGTGGCACTTCCACGATCAGCCGAGTGACAGAGAGACGGCACCGACAGAAGAAGGAGAAGGATCAGAAGGCTGTTCCTCCTCACTGTACTTCAAAATATCCTTGATGTGATAAACTCCCAGATCCTTACCATCCAAATCCGACAGTTCATATACTAAAGGCGAGCGTTTGGCGGTTACAATGCATTTCATAAATTTAGGCGCCAGCTTCGCAGTAAAGTTCTTGGCCTTGTTAGACAAATAGAAGGTTCTTTTGTACACAATCTGTCCCACTTTCAGTTCCACATGCCTTTTTCTGAGGTTGTAGTATTTTTCGTTACGCCGGTGAGCAACATCTAAGTGTTTTCTCACCTGGTCGTAGATACGATGTAATTCCTTCAACCTCTCACCAAAGGACACTGGACTATCAATGGAGACAGTGTTAGGATGGCAAGGAATCTCTTCCTGCCTATAAAGAACTCCATCCCCAATGAATTCCCTACCGTGAACAAGAAAATACGGACTGAAATGAGTGGCTTCGCTCACAGCAGTGTTTAGAGCACACTGGAGTTCTACGAGATTCTCGTCCCATTTCTTGTGGTGCGACTTCACGTAGCAAGAAATTCCCTGAACCACGTTGCGAATAGCTCGTTCTGCCTGGTTGGTCTGCGCGTGGTATCTGGGGTTATAATAAATGTTAGGCACATTGTACTTAAGTAGTAAGTCCTTAAATTGTTTACTCACAAATTGTGGGCCATTATCCATATAAATGGTTTTGCATACCCCGTGGACTAGGAAAACATTCTTTTCTATGAATCTCGCGACTGCAACGCCTGTAGCCATCCGTATAGGACTCAACATGACAAATTTGCTAAAGTAGTCCGAGACCACAATCAAGTGAACATTTCCCTTGCTGGAAGTAGGAAATGGACCCAGTAAGTCAACAGAGATGGCCTCAAACGGTCTAGACACCCGCTTTGGATTACCCATGAGGCCAGGGCGAGATGTGTTCACAGGTTTGTACTGCTTACATGTCTCGCATTTGCCTACATATTCCTTAACGCTCTCGTACATCTTAGGCCAATAATAGTTGAGAGCGAGGCGTTTATGGGTTTTCCATACGCCACCATGGGCACTGAGTATGTCGTCATGGTACTTGGTGAGCAGGGGCAACCTGTCCTCCAACGGTACCACCAGCTTCCAATCAAAATCAGAGGTCAGAGAGTATTTATTTTTTGATAATCTGAAAAGACGGTTATCACGTATATCAAAGTTGGGAAAATGCCTAGGGTTCTTTTTCACACTGTTCAGAGTGTGGAGATACCAAGAGTCCTTAGTAACGCTGGTGTCGATTGTGTCAATCTGAATTCGTGAAAGAGCATCAGGTACCACATGGTCCTTACCCTTTCGATGTTCTATCTCGAAGTCAAACTGACTCAACCTCATGCTCCAGCGCGCAAGGCGGCCTGTCGGATTCTTCAGTTTGTGGAACCACAGGAGTGAGGCGTGGTCAGTAACCACAGTGCATTTCTGTCCTTCCACGTACTGCCTGAACTGTTCCAAAGCAAAGATCACAGCCAGGAGTTCTCGCTCAGTGGTACTGTAGTTGACTTCGTTCTTGTTGAGTGAACGACTACAATATGCGACAGGGTGCTCCACTCCCTCATGTGTCTGCGTCAGTACAGCAGCCACAGAGAAGGATGACGCGTCGCTGAGAATCCTAAAAGGTAGTGAGTAATCAGGCATTTTCAAAATAGGAGCGGTGACCAAAGCGGCTTTCAGCAGATTGAAAGACTCTTCAGCTTCACGCGACCACTCAAAATTTATATTCTTAGAAGTTAATTTACATAAGGGTTTACTAATCTTAGAAAAATTATTCACGAAACGCCGATACCACCCAGCCATACCCAGGAATCTTTTCACCTCCTTAGCGTTGGAAGGTGTAGGATAGTTGAGAATGACATCAACTTTACCTGGGTCTGTCCGCAGGCCATGCTTGTCGACAAAATACCCGAGGTACTTCAATTCGCTACGACAGAACTGCGATTTTCGCATGTTGATCGTGAGACCCGCATCCTTAAGGCGCTGATAGACTCTATTTAAGAGGTCCACATGCTCCTCAAAGGTGCTGGCCACAACGATTATGTCGTCTTGAAAGGAGAACACTCGGTTATCGAACTCTGGGCCAAATAGACGGTCCATGAGGCGTTGCATCGAGGCGGAAGCACCTACAAGTCCGAAGCACATCACGTTGTAGTGAAAAAGGCCTCGCCTGGGGACAGTGAAGGCGGTCTTCTCGGCGGATTGGGGCGAATCAAACGGAATCTGCCAATACGCCGCACTTAAATCAATAGAAGACAAATATTTTGCATTATTGAGATGGTCTAAAATTTGGTTGATGTAAGGTAACGGATACGCATCGCTTTTAGAAACAGAATTGAGCTTCCGAGAATCAAGGCACAATCTCAGGTCTCCGTTCGCTTTCTCCACCATCACCACTGGTGAGTTCCATGCGGACTGAGACGGGGTCACTACTCCCATCTCCAGCATCCGATCTAGTTCCTCTTCCAGGGCTTTCTGCTTCAGGGGAGAGAGCGGGTAATACCGTTGCTTGATTGGCTTACTATCGCCCGTATCTATAGTATGATGCGCCAGAGATGTTCGACCTAGACCCACCTTGTCCGTGTTGATGGTATCAAATTTCTCAATAATGCTGTTAATTACCCGCTTCTGATCAGCGGTTAAATTGTTGTAATCCTCTAGACCACTGTTAAGAGACAGAGATTCTACCGGATTACAGTCACTAAAGTTGGAAAGATTGATATTCTGAGAGATCAATCTATCCCCTAATTGAAATTGTTGCCAGAAGTCTACTCCAAATATCATAGCAGTAGTGATTTCTGGAACAACATAGAACTTAATAACTCTGACAGCAGAATTATATTCAATAGGCAGAGAGATACAGCCCAGACATGGCAAATGAGAGCCGTCTGCTGTAGTTAAACTAAAGTTAGGGCTGATGCTTCCAAGCTCAAACCCTAATTCCAAGAAAGTGTGGTGCGCTCCCTTACCCAGTACTGAGCAAGCTGCACCCGAATCAAGTAAACCTAGAACATTTAAGTTCAGGATCTTAACAACTAAATACGGTCTTATATCATTATCCCGTTTGGTAAACAGGACCCTATCAGAGAATGCATCAGACAGAGAAGCTCGCTTCGAACCGAATGGTGATCTTTTAATAAGGCCCTGACTTACTCGTTTTTTGGCTTGGCATTACACTTCGGACACTCAGGCGATTTGACTCCCTTCTGTCCACACCGGAAGCACACCAATTCCCTTGACTGTGTACAGCCATATGCAGTGTGGCCGACTTCACCACAGCGGAAGCATCCTCGTTCGCTTGAGGTCGTAGGACCGGCCACGGCAGAGACCTGCTGGGAAGTTTTATGAACAGTTTTATTCTTAAAATGGTGTAAGTCCGAGGTGATCCCAAACTTATCTAACGCTGGTTCCTGGAATGCCTCTGCCCTAGCACGCGCAAGTTCTAGGCGCTTCCCCAATCGCTTCAGGTCGATTATCGAGTTTACCTCGTGAAGAGCCAATTCCTTCATATAATCGGGCCTAATATTATGCATCAGAATGTCCAGTTGTTCCTCACTGGGCATTTTGCACGTTAATCTCGAGAACATGGCCTGCATCGTAGAGATGTAGATGCCTAATGTTTCAGATCGGGCCTGTGTACGCTGCCTAATTTCATTTCTGAGACGGTAATCGTAGTCGGGAAGGTCGAAAGTCTCCCTCAGCTCATCCAACATGCCCTCATACGAGGTAAAGTTATTCTTGTTGGTGCGGAACCAAGATAAAGCCGGACCGTCCAATAGGTCAGAGAAAGCTGAGAGGATTTTATCCTTGGTGACTTCCCGAGCACACCTAAGCTCTTCCAGTCTCTCAATGAATACACGTACGCACGCAGAGCCATCAAATTTTATATTAAAAGAGTTTAAATTTACGGGTCTATCCCTTATTACTAAATTACCACTAATTGTGTCAGAACTAGGCGCGTCACGTCGCCTCGAACGGTCCCCTCCCACCACAGGCGAGGTGTAACCTACGCGGTCACGATGAATAGGTTCAGTCTCTCTATCCGAACCCTCAGAGTCAGAGTCAGTATCTGATTCAGCCACAGACAGAATTTTAACCAAGCGGCCACGGATATCTAAAAGATCTGGACAGTCTATACCACACCTAGCTAACCTAGTGAGAAGGTAGTTCGCCCTCACTGCAACCTTAGTCCGACAATTACTATTTGAAACGACTTCACCTGAAGAGAGTGTCCCTTCCAGCTCGAGAACTTTAGGCTCACAGACAGCCAACTCAGAGGCGGCAACAGCAGGTACCGTGGCGATGGCCTTAATGCTGCCACGCCGGACAAGCCGCAATGCAGTGCGCAGCTCACTCCGCAGGCCAACAACCGTCGCATCCGGATCCGCTGTAACCCCCATGGCAGAGAGTTCATTAAAAAGTTCATCTTTCTTAAGGTAGTTAATACACTTCTGTAATTGGGCCATAGTGGTCCAAGATTCAGTTTTTATCAAAACAATTAACAGTAATGGAGATTCAACTCACAACAGGTTTATAAATTATAAATGTAGGTTAAATGAAGTTTCCACAGAGACAAAATCAACTAATATTAACAGATAATACAATAAATATGCTTCCTCTAGGTCACAATTTGTGCGGTAGCTACAAAAATCTAATAATTTAGAATAGAGAAACTATATTAACTAAATTTAAGAATAGCTTTGTCCAAGAAATATGACACCAGGTATACTTTCTTTAGATTAATAAATTAGGAGGTAGTTACAAAAAGTTTACTACTATTTTATATTATGTTACTTGATTTTGGGTAGATATTATAGAATCACCCAGATAAATATCTTCAGAATACTGGCTCAGCAACCCAATGTAGTGAATACCAGATGTTCAAATTATAGTTGAAGTTATAGAAATTTTCTTTATATAAATTACAAGTGATGTAGGTATTCAGCAAAATGTTAAAAAGTTAACTACAAATCTACTCAAGTCTATACAGTACAAAGCAGCTATGTATTTTTACTAACTACTTAATAATACACAGGTATAAACCCAAAACCATGAATGCTAGACACAGAAATTTCTAGACTAAAAGTTTGACACAGTACAATTACTATGTGAACAGACCACAATAAATATATATGTTTGTACAACACAGAAGCAACTAAATAGGAGGAAAAAAAGAAAAAAGAAAAAAAACTAGTTTGCCAAAAATATGTTTCCAAACTTACCGAAAGATGTGCAGTTTTAAAATTTTGATGGTTTTAGAATTTAGGTCTCAATGGTTTTTCTTGCCACTGGGATGATGGTACGATTGGCTGAAAAACACAAAGAGGGTAAGTATTACATGCGTAACTGCAGCCGCACAACCAATTAGCGTCTTGGGTAGTGTCAGACGGAGGGTAGTGTTTCCTCCAAAGCGAACTCTCCAGACACCCACACACAGCGCACCCACAGAGAAGAGAGTTAGCCCCACGTTGGGCGCCAATTTGTAACCGCTGAACGTGTCAGACGGACTACTCACCGGCTGACCCAGCAGAGAGATGCACGAGCTCTATGGGATCCCAGGGCGCCTTTTATCAGAGGAGAAAAGTGTGCGTGCGTGTGGGAGACCAGGGAGACTTCAGAGAAAACAACTATTACCTCTGTTGTACATACATATATTACTAAGAGATAAAATTATACAAAAGAGGATTACAGACAATAGAGTTACATATAGTAATACAAAAATGAGTATGTCTTCACCAGCTGCACCACGGTGACCTGCTTGCAGTAGGTAGCCAGAGTGTTATGGCTAGTGGTTGTAGTACACCTCGGTCAACCCACCGTTGACACAGTTATTTCTTGCAGGGTGAAGTGATATAGATATATAGTAAAGTTACATAAATTTAATAGAGAAAAAAAAGAATACGTGACCCCGGTTGTCGGCCTGCTCGGCGTCTGCGCACTTCTCTTGCCGCACTCTCGACCAGCCAAGGTGCTTCACGTCGAGGTTACAGGCTTGCGCCGACAGCGGTTGGGAACTCGACCACAGAACACGCTGAGAAGGGGTTTGAGGACCAAGGTGTCCTCTAATCCCGAACTAGGAACCCTAAGAACGAAATAACACTAAGAATCGTCTAGATTGCAGAAGGCTGTCGATAAATACAAGTAAAAACACTTACCAAAAACTGGGCAACAAAGAATTTAGTTAAGTATAAAGTATTTTCCAAGACACAGCAATACAGACGTTCCAGTCACAATTCAGAGAGTAAAAAGGATTTATATTTAGCCGGGGCCGCAGTTTTATACCCCTTTCATTCGAAGGTTCTCGAACACACTTTTTTTTTAAGTTAAATTAGTGCGAACGATGATCAAAAACACCAAATCACGGTCGAAATCCTAACAACTTTAATATCACCCAGCTAAGTAGGAATCAAACAAAGTACAGCAACCTTTTGACTTGGTTGGTTCATACTCACATTCTTTCCTTGAATACAATGGTTCTGAGCACGCAGAATTTGAACCTGTTTAATTTAACTGAGGAAATTTAATTTTAACCTAAATGAGATAGCCTATAATTAAACAATTAATTTTCCCATTTAGGTGCTATGAGTATTTCTAATTTCATATAATTAAAACATAAAAGAAATCGAACGCCATCTAGTGCTTAGCTAGTACAAAAGTTCCTACACCGAGGCACCGACTAACTGATGTGAGTACCACTGAGACTGCCATAGGTGGCGCTAGTAGTAATCAAATTACAGTAGATAAAATCTAATGTTACAACCTGGGATTGTGTTATTTTGTACTTTTCAGTGCTTTTTACATACGTATGACACACTAGCTGTCGGCTCCACCCGCGTAGATGTTAAACCAAACATAGCCCATGTATCAATCAAGGTGTCGGGTAACTCCATACCAATAATAATATAATATTAGTGTGATTCTCGCGTCTATGAATCCCATACTCACGCCTGTAAATCCCTGAAGGGGTAAGCAGAGGTATATTTACATCCACATTTCACCAACTATGATTTTCGATCCCACGTAATAGGCAGCCTATTGCCGTCATGCGGGCACTTAGTCCATTTTAAGTTTTTGTGTTATGTAAGGGATTCAGATAATGCCAGTTTCCCAATCGTTAACATCGATTAACTAATGTTACAACAATTCGAGAGTTTTGTATGTTATGTTAATATTTACTTACAGTTGAAAATAACACGCAGCTGTTATTCACATGTGCCATGGGTTCGAGTGTCGTTTAAATCGTACACTGTGGCTATACTCACTACTGTAGGCCCGACTCTGAAAGATTAAGCAGAGGAGTATCATATATTAAGGAAAGTTAAATCAGTTGGGTCCAGTTCGACCCCAAAAGTATGTGTATTCACCGCTAAGAAAACCCCATTTATTGTAGCGCCGTGATACCTGGGCACACGGCTTACCATTTCCTCGAGTATCGGAATCCTAGGCGTCGACATTTCAAGTGACATCCAGTACCGCAGTCATTTAGAAGACAAAGGCAAGCTGGCAAAATAAACGCGGAGTGCTTAACAGGGCGAAGCAGTACTTCACTGCGGGGCAGCGACACCTTCTTTATTAGGCGCAGTTTCGGCCTCACAATGGGAGGCTCTGGCCTACTGTGTCCACGCTGGCTGGTTGGTACAGGATTATATTTTTCCTGTAAATAAATGTAAAAATACAGTTAAGAGTAAACTGTGCAAGAAAGGCTATTATAATATCCTTTAATATTTAAAGGATAAACAAGCTTGGAAATGAGCTGTTCGTTCAGCTATGCTACTCAAGCAAAGCTCTGCATTTAGACAATAAGTATTAGACTAAGTGAATGGTTGTAAATAGACCAAAAAAAATGCCCGTTGAGTTTCTTACCGGAGTCTTCTAAGGCCTGGTCCGCGTTTCGAACCAGTGGCCCATTTGCTAGACTAGTGTTTAATATTTATTTTATATTGACTTTTTTAAGTTCCAATGTAATGGTCTATGCAGTAGGTATATCAATTTTGAGTTTTGAATTTAGAAAATTTCGTGTTTTCCTTCTCTCTTAGTGGTATCATCTGCATATTTTAATAGCCTCGTACTATATTTGTACTTATTCTTTCTCTTCTTTCTGACAAGTTCTGTGTTTCGTCCTATAAGGGTTCGGCCCAATATGACGAATCACGAAATTCAAAATAATTAAAGATCACAGATAAGAATAATCAAGTTAGACAAAATAAAACAGTGACTATTCTCATAAGTTTCAACAGAGAATCTAACTTAACACAATGTGTCTTGAAAAGGAGGTCCATTGCTCAATAGGTATATGAACCGAAGGCAACTGTGAACTGTGAAGAAGCCTGTTTAAACTAATGTGCAAACTATTCTTTTAAACAAAGGAGTTGGTAGCTGCCCTTGAGAACGTCTTCTCTGTCGTTTTGTAGACATCTGAAAGAGATAACATAATGAGTAAGTCTGAAGTGAAAATGAATGAAAATATTCAAGTTCTAAGATTTATTTTATGTTAGTTAGTGTGATGCCGAAAGAGTTGTGTTAAAATATATTTTTGACACTAAATAGAATTCTTATTAATGTCGAAAAGGTAAAGGAAAAGACGAAAAACCTGTCATATAAAGACGGCTTGCCGCGGTGGGTGATTATGCGGAAGGACGCGGATTAGTCCGCAGACGCAAGAGACTGTTGTGAATAAAGTTGTCTATCGAAGCACAGTCAACTGTCAAGTCTGTAGTGATACGTGGGACCCAGGCACAGCTACGAAATAGACACGCACTGAGGCAAGGATCCTAACTATTCTGGCTGAAGCCAAACATGCATAGATTTTTGAGTTATAAGTAAAATCATTTTATTGGTGGCAACAGGGTTTAATTTGTAAGTAACAGTAGAGTTGTGTAGTTTCGGTCACTGCGTTCGATTTCATGGAACAATTCTGTTTGCAGATAACTTATTTTTTATCCCCGTGTGAATCAAACAGGGCTTTTCTATGAAAACGAATGCAGCGAAAGTTACCAAACAAAAATTACGCTAATACCTTACAACTCATAAAATTATAGTCGTTTAGCTTTCAGTCTTCAGCAATTGACGCACGGTACGTGGCAATCCGTGGTAGGCCGCAGATTTACACACCGTGGCAAGCCGGCTCTAGCTGAATGTGTAAATTATAATAACCTAATCTGTCGTGCAGATGTAGGCAAGGCTACGAATAATGTATTCATTCGTAAAGGCAAGGCCTTGATAGTGGTTAATGATCCCATAATCGCAAGTTCTAGCAATCTTCTACGCTTTAGAAAGGTTTCGCCAAATAAGATTTATTTCCAAATATCCGCATTATTAAGTCTACATTACAATAAATGTCATATATGTCATGTGTTTTTTTATGGAATAGGGAGGCAAACGAGCAGACGGATCGCCCGATGGTAAGCGATCACCGCCACCCATGGACACCCACACCACCAGAGGAGTCACAAATATTCTTGCATTTTGAAGAACTATTAAATTTGAAATGATGCTTTGAGAAAAGCAAACTATTAACGTACGAGGCTCTCCATCCTTCATTAGTGGAGGCATGGGGGTGACTGATGGAGCTACCTGTCACCCAGCAGAAGCAAGCGTGTGAATTAAATCGGTTCCAGACCGATATGACCACTCCCGTTGGTTCATTTCTGCAGGAAAAAAGACTCTGGAGTAGGCTTTCTTCTTTGAAATATTAGGAGACAGAAACCTTCTTTTTTTTTCGTGCGGAAATCCCCTCGGGTACCCCCCCTGCCGGAGCCGGAAGGGGAGGTTATGTTGGACTCGAACCGACTAAAACCGCACGCCGACTGTGGGTTGTGGTGCTAGGCTGGAGGTGAGGTTGTCATCGACATATCCTTCGCACCCCGGCTGACCCAGGACAATCCCTTACGGTCTGGCCCTCTTCGGGAAGGGGGAAAACGGTGTGCTTGTCAGCGCGCCGGGGAGAGAGAACCCTTGACTGTAATGTAGTTTTGAATACATTAGAGAATAGCGGAACATATTGATGATGATGATAACTTTGAGAAGATTCTCAGTTTTTATGACATTGATTTATTTTCAACGAATGATGTTATTTACAGAAAAACAAATATTTCTATTACTCCATAAAAAGGCCGCCATCTTTAGTTCCTCAACTAAAATAACTTAAAATCAGTACAAGGTTACTATAAATATTGAGTTGTTTACAATTTTATCCAAATCTTAAAGCAATGACATATCAGAACCGGTCACAGAATGTCACAACGTATTGTTCCGACTTCTCCACATCTACACCTACACCGGTACTTCGAGAACTCAAGGTTTTAGAGGAGGGAGCCCCCTCCATACTCGATCTAATACAAGATATAAGGATATAACTGTACTTACAAAGTACAAGGACAAGCCTTGTTCGGCTTGACTTACCGTAACTTAATTACAACCATTCGTATTAGCCGGTACATTTAAGTTGGTTTATTTTTACGCTAGTTTTATATTTTATGTTGACCAATTATAATTGGCCGTTTATAAGATCTTTGTCAAGTGGATTGATGGTCCAGGTGAGGTATGTGTGGTTCGTGATCTCGGTAACCTCAGCTTGCGTCATTCAGTTTAAGTTGTGCAGTTTAAATTTATCTAATAAAGCCACAGAGTGAACTATGAGGTAAAAAGTTAGGTAGTCGAAAAAATATGTATAAGATTAGATTCAAAATCCCAGTAAGTACTTATTTATCGCCATTTTTAATATACAGTCAGTCTATTAACTGTACTCCGTTGTATGGTAAGAAGCGAAGCGAAGTAAGTATATCAATAATTGGGTATTCTACTGACTGGTCAAATTAGCTACTTTTACTAAACGTCAAAACGATAAGTTATAATAAGGTAACTTATATGAAAAAGATTTAGTGACGTCATAAAATTTAATAGTCAAATCAGTTAGGTTGGGAGGGTGATTAAAAATAAATAAAAAAATATAAAATAAGAACCGACGCAATTTTTACCGCTCTTTTACCATTCTTAATATAATTAGCTCGGTTAGATCATTTATTCTAACTATAGGATAATACCCAATGGGCTATTTGACTAAGTCGTCGATTCTTCCCAATACTGCTTTATATGTTAGCTTGTTCTGAAAAAATATGCCTTGCAAAATAAAATATTGCATATTATCTAAACTGAAACTATGACTTTTCATTAGTTGAAATTGCCAAAAAAAGTCAAAATATAAACAATCAAATTCAATTCAAATATATAACTTTTTAGATTCCTCATTAAATTTTAAATAACTTTTATTACTAACTATATACGTGTAAACGCAACGTAGACCGAGATAAATGCGATATTCTCTTGCGGTAGCCTTTTTTTTTTTTTTTCTTGCGGAAATCCCCTCGGATACCCCCCCTGCCGGAGCCGGAAGGGGAGGTTATGTTGGACTCGAACCGACTAAAACCGCACGCCGACTGTGGGTCTTGGTGCTAGGCCGGAGGTGAGGTTGTCAAAGACATATCCCTCGCACCCCGGCTGACCCAGGGCCATCCCTTACGGTCTGGCCCTCCTCAGGAAGGGGGACAACGGTGTCCCCAACTCGCCCCCGGAATGGGGAGGCGCACTATTCAGCGCGCCGCCGTCGTGGCCTGCTTCTGCTGGGGTGACAGGCGGCTCCACCCGTCACCCCCAGGCCCGCGCTCATGGGGGACGGAGGTCAGTCAGTGCCCTCCGACGCCCGAGTTGCCTGCGCGCGCGGGCGGCGCGATCCGCGAGTCTTTCTCGCTCGCACCGCCTCTCCCGCTCTGCCGTCTCCTTCACGACCATTACCTGCTCGCTGAAGGAGACGCCGGCCGCCCACGCGTCCGCGCAGCGGACCATTGCTGTGAGCAGGGTGGCGAGGGTGAGAACTACCACTCCCAGGGCCGCCACTAGCTCCCGCCTCGGTCCGGCCCATGCCGGGCACTCGGTGAGCGTGTGCAGCCCCGTGTCCTCGCTCGCGTCGCAGTGATGGCACTCGGACGTTGGCTCCTTTTCGATCCGACACAGATATCTCCCGAAGCACCCGTGCCCGGTGATAATCTGCGTCAGTCGATACGAGAGGCTGCCATGTGGCCTCTCGAGCCATTCCCCCATGATGGGCCTTACCGCCTCTATGACGGCATGCCCTGCGCGTCGTTGCTCAAGTCGTCGCTCCCACTCCGCCACCATGATCCCGTGGAGCCGGGACCTCTCGGCCCGAATGTCTTCGGGCTCGGGATCGTATCCCCGCTCCCGCGCCTCCTTACGGAACCGATACAGTGCCGCAAGGGATCTCGCTTCCAGGATCCACGGTGGCGATCCGGCTAGGAGACTCGCCGCTTCAAAGGATATCGTGCGGTACCCCCTAATGGCCCTGCAGGCCATCGTCTGCTGCGGCGCATGCAGCAGTTGCACGAACCTGGCCTGCAGGGCTCTCTTGCGGTAGCCTAGTGGTATGGATAATGGACTGCTGAGACGAGGTCTCGGGTTCGATCCCAGGTATACCATGGCACACACCAATGACTTTTCGATGCTTTTCGAAGTTATGTGTGTATTTATCGCAGGTTTATAAGTGCCCGGTTAGTGGCAATAGGCTCGCCACCTATTACATTGGAAGCTAAACATAAACTGGCGAAATGTGGGTGCTTAGCACCTCTGCCTACCCCTTCGGGGAATACAGGCGTGAGTGAGTTTATGTAATGTTCTCTTGCACTCCATACATTTCCACTATGCGCTACCGAAGCGTGACGTCACAATTTCGTGCGATTTTGTATGGAGCGTTTTCGGGCGGTGCGATAAATAGATTTTTTCAAAATCAAATATCTTGAAAGCTATTTGCCGTACGAAAATTTTACTTTTACAGCTCATTCTTATGTAAATGGTGTACAAATAAAGTATTATTCTATTCTATTCTATTCTATTCTATATTATAAGAAAAGGGTCATTTTTCGAAAGTAAAAAAAAAAATAGTCAAATAGCCTATTAAATATATTCATCATTCTATTCTATAACACGCCGCTGGCCACCGAATAACTGCCACTAGTCTAGAGGGAAGAGAAGGGGTGGGGTTGAAAAAAAAACACGTGCGCGAGGAGAGCATCTCAGTTCTATACCATATGAATGTAACAAAAAAAGAAAATAATATTCCAAAAGGTAAAGATACAGGGTCCAATATTCGACGTGTTTGTGTTATCGATGCCGAATAGGTATTAGTGATAATGTCTGTATTAGATAAGCACACGGTCATGGAAAGTGGTTCATCATCATCTGAATGAAGGAAAGGGGTTATATGGCCTATTGACGTGTACCACACCAGGTGCAGCCGACCCGGTTAGAACCTTACAAATGCCCTTCTGCAGAACCCCATATAGTATATATTATTTTTAATGAAATAAATATTTTCTTCCTTCTTTCTGTTATTTAAATGCCTACGTATATAAATTAGTAATAATTTTAGTGTACACCACAAACTACCTGTTCTTGCAGTTCAGTCCATCTGGTTGTCTGGAAGAAATCGCAGATCACGATAAGGCCGCCCATTGTACAACATTGTACATGTATCCTCTGTATATATTCTATGTTTGGAGTGCAATAAAGAGTATTCTATTCTATTAAAGTAGTCGCTTGAAAAACCCATACAAGGGAGTTCATTCTTAAGCGTAAAGAAGATGAAAAAGAAGATATCGGTACTGTGAATTGAGATATTGAATCGAATGGCATATCTCTAGCATTAAACATCTATGGCTTGCTATGCGATGGATAAACGTCCAAGCTTTGTGCAAAATGAATGCACTGATAAGGCAAATATTGTAATGAATTGCTTTGATACCTTGTTTGTAATTAGGTTCAAGGAGTTCAAAGAAAGCGCAGTAGTTGATTAATTACTGTTACTGTAGTGACAGAAATATAACAGATATGAGTTTTATGTAGATTATGAGTTTTTATCTAAAATAATGAAATATTTCATGAATTTATCTTGTAAAAAATTGTTCTCGAGCAGCCAAACTCAAGTGCACATAGGCTTTCCAGTAGGAGCCAAAAATTTATTAAAAACTGTAGATATAAAACCAAATTTAGAACAATTACTCAGTGAAAAAGGGGAAAGATGACTCTGGCGTATAGGTATTTTTTGACTACTAGCATATTAAAAAAAAACTTTATTGGAACCATAAAACACAGAAATAATAACAATAACATAACAGTGTGATGGTGTCTGCATTAGTTTAGAACTGTGTCGCAGACATTAAATAAAATATTATTAATGAATTAATATTAAGTTGTTCATGAAGTAAGTGTAAGTATGTTAATCCTTAAAAACAATGCTGATTCCGCGCTCCTGTAAGTTAGTCTATCCAAGTCCATACCCACAATATAACCCATTCATAGTTTTCGCTTGTGACACTAAGTGATTTGTGGTGCCCGGTTTTTTCCTGTGCCTCCTACTAAATTTCATTTGATCATGAAACTCAATGGAAATTACCTACAGCTCTGGATACCTTGAACGTACAAACTTGGAATTTCATCAATGAATGCCTTGTAAAAAAAAATAACAGACGACAAACAAAATATATTACCGACTTTCACAATTTCTGTAGCTATTAGTAAAAACGAAGATTTACATATTGCGACAATTTACTCCGAAGCGCAGACATGCTTTTACGTAAGCCCCAAAATGTGCAATCCTTTAAATGTCCCGTAAATAAAATGCAGTTGCAAATTATATGTTGCAGAGCTGTTGCAGCAATCACAAACCTTTCGTCAAGGTCGGAATCCGGATGGGTGACCCAGTAAAACTTGTTTACAGTTAAACTAGTAGGTACTCTGTTAGTCATGTACTTACCAATCGAATGTATCCGTCAATATTGTTAAGTTAAGGTTTTGATTTTAAATTCAATAAATACAAGTTAACTTTATTTTATATAATATAAATCAATCTATTTAATTCACAGAACAGAAAAAACTATTTAATCCAACTTTTATGTACTTAATATCGTCATAATTATCATAAATAAAAATATAAGACAAGGTGTGAGCAAAACTGCAGGTTCAGTTGTCAAAGAATTCGTCCCCATCGATGTCAACACCATTACCCAATTCACAAAAAAATACAAGTAAATACATCGCATGTAAAAATGCATATTTGGTCGTTTTGACTATTAAAATAATGCAAACTGACTGTAATTAGTTAAAATGATCATCATCTTTTGATCATTTTGACTAATTGTAGTCTAATTTTGTAAGCAATTAATAAAATATTATCAATTTAGTGACTCATCATAATTTCTTTTAAATAAGAACAAGTTAATAATATCTTACAAATACTTACTACTTCTATAACTAATTGTATGTTGATAAAATATCTATCTGTTTACCATGAAACACCACAATCTAACGAGCGATTGACAGCGATGAATGGATTTGACTGACGAAAACTGATCGTGTACAGTAAGCCTTACGAATAAAATGCGTTGTTGCAATCGCAGTCACGTACCTACGATTAACTTGTCAATAAAACATCAAAACAAACTAATTTCAACTTTATGTTTGTACTATTACAGTTAAAATTGCATAAACAATTTAAACTTAAGGCCTCTTAATTCAAGGTTCTATTACATTCGATTTTGTACCGTACTTAAATAAATTTAAGATTTGTTTTTGTTTGAATGTGGTTACTACAACTGGTTACTACGACTTGCATTCTCGAGGTACAAAATCAGGTTTACAATTTTGCTAGTAAACATTATCAGGTGCGTTTGATTCTAAAGTATTATGCAACAGTTTTATAGGCCAGTGTACTAGTTTCAACCTAAGCTTTCATAGGAAACGGTTACCATTTACCGTCAATTGGGCCGTTTAGGTACAATATCTAAACCATTATACCAACGCGTTTAGATGATTGTCAGCAAAAATCTTATTTATATAAATAAATAGATTACCTCCTATAAAGAACTGAACCAAATTGGCGCTATTTGCGCCAATTTGGCACAAAATGCGCCTCCCCGTAACATGGGCTAGACGGGGACACTGTGGTCCCCACAACCCGAAGGGGGCCATCTCGAAAGAGATGGTCCTGGGTCTGCCGGGGTGCGAGAGATATGCTTTTGGCAATCTCACCTCCGGCAACCAAGGACCCAAGACGGCGTGCGTTTTAGTCGGTTCGAGTCCGACATAACCACCTCCACCGGCTCCGTGGGGGTGGTATCCGTGGGGATTTATCGCAGGATAAAAAAAATGGCGTAAATAAACGATGAATAGCAGATTTTTTGGTTTCTGTAAGAGACGAGACTTTGGCGCAAGTATTCCTCTTAAGATTGGAAGCTCAGATGGCAGCCACACCCGGCAAACCCGATATACTAATAAAAAATGATAAAGATATTATCAATTCTGCTAAAATTAAAGCATAAATTTTACACAAACTATCTTTTACGCATGTTCTAACATTATTATCTCAGTAGGGTTAAAAAACAGACCTCACGATATCAATATTTTTCATCAATAATAATTATTATAAAACATGTTTTTACGCCGCACAAATCACGTTTTTCGTTCATTCTTAGCTCATAGACATTATTGGCTGGTTACGTCACCACCCGACTGATCGGATGCTGACGGATCATCTCTGAGTTCGTTCCGTTCACTGTTTCGTAACACGAGTATAATAGTAATATATTGAAGGAACGACTTTCTATTATATTCTATTAAAGTACCTATACAGAATAATTACCAATCCCCCCTCAATCCCCTCTCCCGGGGCCAGAGGGGGAGTTTATGTCGAACTCGAACCAACTAAGCCGCAAGCCGTCTTTAGGTCGTTGTGCTAGCCCGAAGGTAAGGTTGGCTTTGACATATCCCTGGCATCCCCAGTGACCCATGGCCATCCCTATCGGTCTGTCACAACAAACTTACCCAGGCTCTTTAAGTGGGGCGTGGAAAAGCATCTGCGCGATATGCCCTTCTTTTCCGGGGCAACATGGAAACATCAGGGTTACCACACCCTTGGGGCGTTCTTGAATTGAAAGCTGGGGTGTGAGGGAAATATTATGTTATTAGGTCACTTTACACCATGGCATTTGAGACCTGATAAAGCGTGCGTTTTTAATCGGCTCAAGTTCGAAAACGGCTACCATTTTACCATAGGTATGGTAACACTGTTTTATGTAACGTCATTGGTGTAAAAGGATTTAACGTCACTGACTCTTACAAACGACATTTTCTCATGATTTTAATTTAAACTTAATGATTAATAGGCAATTATAACTTTGCCAATAATATATAAGAACACCATTCATTAAAATTATGCACAAATCAAACTAATATTTTTATAAATGTGAAAGTTTTGTAAGCTTGCTTGTTACAAAATCACAAGAACATGGCTTAACAGATTTGGCTGATATTTGGCACACGGAGAGACCATGACCTGAACAATTTAAAATTAATTTTATACATTCCGATAAGAGGTTCCTGTATAAATAAGCCAACATTTATGTAAAAACCACGTGAAGTTGCTGGCCAGACAACTCCTCTTGCAGAGGTAAAAGCCTAGAACTTGATTACAGTGCCTTAAAAAGTGACATTATGATATAAATTTTAATTTTTAAATATATAATCCACCATTAATTTCGAAAAAATACATAATTTTTGTCTCTTACTTTATTTAATACCATACAACGATGATTAATAAAGCTATTCCTTAAACTTCACAGCAAAAATTACAACGAAATTAATTCATAGCATTCGTAGAAATGTACTAAACACGCAAACATTACAATATTTTAGTAAATATTATTACATTAAGCTTACGTTGACTAATTTAGATATTATCTAACCGCAGTATTGAGTCATGTAATAAATACGTAAGTAAGCAAGGCTTCAATGAACGTAAAACGTGCAATCACGCAAGCGCGTTTTGTTGAAAATACTACGCATGACGTTGTATGTTAGAGGGGGTTAGTGTGCAGTCAGCCTTAGTACCGTCTTGACTACCCAGGACTCATAATTATCTAAATACCTACCTACTAGAGATGTTAAATCAAACTTTTTTATTAATTTGAATTGTATTGTTGTAAAACTCTTTAGTTTTGTGTGCACCAAATATAAGGTCAATCAGTCAACAGAAAGGGGGGAATACCAAGATATAAGGAGCATTTTGAGTACTCTGTTCATCAAAATCGATTTGATGCTGACTGTACCTTATGGTATAGGAGCCGGCGGCTAGTAAGGGGGTGGTTATTTTAAACATAAATCGACTATTACCACACGCAATCTTGGGTATTCAGATACTGGGGTGTAAAATTGCCGACATATCCCTAGCACCCCGACTGACCCAAGAACAGGAGATGTGCTGTGCGAACCACGATGAGTGGGTGAGTGTGGGAACCACGGTGTCCCCTGGTCAAATAGCAGTCTCTCCCATAAAAACAGTATAATAGCAGGAGAAGGAGAACCTGGACTCGGTAATAATATGATTAGTATAGATGTGTGCATGTATGTTAGCTCTTTACACAAAACTAGCTGTACACATACTGATGTAATGGCCGAGTTATTGCGTCAACTGTCAACGACCAAACAATACGCACTTAATGTTAGCGTAAAATAAGGTGTAATGCCCCGTGACGTCGCCTTCTCGGTTACAAATTGACATGGCCTCCACGGTTTTTGCTTCAAAAAACATAGTATACATATGGTGACGGAGAAATAATACAAGTATCACCACTCCATCTCATCCGAAGGGTGTCGTAAGGGCAACTAATGTAAAAATACGCAGATGATAGCACTGCAAGAGAAGGAAAACTCGAAATAAACCCCTATCTAGCGTGGAAGCATGGAAACAGTAAGTCAAAGCATCCCAACATTGGGAGAGAGACTGTGATAGGCTAATTGACCAACCTGTAATATAATAAACGGAAGACAAATTTTTATAAACGGAAGAAAAAATAATTCTATAACAGAAAGGAGGACAATGGCTCCCGGACTACAAGGTGTAAATAATCAACGCAAGCTTGTATCAGATTTTTGTCACAGCCTACCCCAGAGAGATTAAGAAGTAAGCATGTTCCTTCTAACCTACCTACTCATTTGAAAGATTTTTTTATAGCATTAGTGCTAACTTTTATTAAGTAAACTTAGATTAGGTAAGTAGAATTAAAATTGACGTCAATAAGAAACAATTTTATTGTTCAACATTCCAAATAAATGACTATGACTATAACTATTTTAAATTCGAAATACATCGGGAAAAATGAAGCGTTCAAGTGGTAATCCCACTTAATTTTTCCCTATCTACTCATTGTTTTCTTTTTCCAAAAATAGTTACGTTCTGCGGTGAGTACAGTAGCCAGAGCTCGCTGGATAGTTTTGTGCTTTCAATGGGAAGACCAAAGGCTTATCTTACTTTGTCTTCTGCACTGATGGCACAGAAATTCTCTGCTCTTACAGGGTAGGCAGCACGAATGTGACTCCCCTGGTATTGCACATATCCATAGGCCACTGTAACCACTTTCATCAGATGAGCTGTTTGCTTGTCTACCACCTTAGTTAAAGGAATTTTTACAGCATTAAGTATGCTAACTATACAAATCGAATACATAGCGAAAAAGAATCTTCTCGGGCGGGACTCGAACCCGCAGTCTTTCCCTTGCAGGGGGAATTCCTGACCAATTCGGCTACCGAGACACGCCCGATATGATTCAAATTTCCCATCTTATACATCTTTAAGGCGACGTGGCGTCATCTACCGATTTTCTTACGAACTATCGGAATCAATGAATGATGTTACAATCATTTTTAAACATTGATTTTTGATCACGTCGCCTTAAAGATGTATAAGATGGGAAATTTGAATCATATCGGGCGTGTCTCGGTAGCCGAATTGGTCAGGCATTCCCCCTGCAAGGGAAAGACTGCGGGTTCGAGTCCCGCCCGAGAAGATTCTTTTTCCCTATGTATACCACCTTAGTTGTATAAAAATGTACTCTATATGCGTACAACGCGATTTTTTTTGCGATATCCCAGGGTACTAAAGCGGCTGAAGAGATCAAATCAACCAATCACAGACAATATCAAGCCTCGCCAGAGCTTCGTTATCTATCGACTGGGGTCAAATTATCTACCAGTAACTATGACCTTAATAGTACAAGTGTTGCACCTTCGTCTTCTTCTTTATCTTAGCGTGAATCCCAGTCCCATCAGAAGCTTTCAGCTTGAAGTCTGGAGTCCGATTTACTAGTCTAACTGGGGATTTGGCTAAACTTCCATATTTTCCGTGAAGCGACTGCTGACCTCCACAACCCAAAAGCGATATCGAAGCATTGCAGCTAGACCAGTTGTTGAACTTTTGAGGGCTCCAACTACCCGTAACGACTGCCATAGATGTTCGTATGGCAACCGGGACTGATGGCTTAGCGTGCTCTCAGAGGCACGACTACACCAATGCAAGTACCCATATTCATGCATACAAATATTTGCATTGAGCGGGGATCGAATCCAGGCCTCCTGCGAAGTCTGCCCCGTATTGCTCCTAACATCTACTAAATTAAATTGCTTGTGTTAGAAATATGTACCTACGTAAAGAAAAAAGTAGGTACATAAGTATGTTACATGATTGCTTTTAAAAGTTGCTCACCGATTGCAAGTATTGCAACATCTCAAGTTTATAATGGCTATACATTGATTGAAATATGGTTAAGTAATAATTAGTGAGTAGTACTTTGATAGTAGTTACCTAAAACGAAAAACGGAACTCTCATGGGATCATTTCGTTGTCCGTCTATCGGTCTGTCCATCTGTCTGTCAAAACCTTTTTCTCGGCAATATGTGGATGGATTGAGTTGAAATTTATATCAAATACCTCAACCTCTTACAGCTGTGAAAAGACTTCTAGATTCAATCAAAAATCAATGTTTAAAAATGATTGTAACATCATTCATTGATTCCGATAGTTCGTAAGAATATCGGTAGATGACTCCACCGTCGCCTTAGAGACGTATATAGTAAGATGGGAAATTTTAATCACATCGGGCGTGTCTCGGTAGCCGAATTGGTCAAGGCATTGTAAGGGAAAGACTGCGGGTTCGAGTCCCGTCCGAGATGATTCTTCTTTTTCCCTATGTATTCAACAATGAATCATTTTTCAATCATTTTTAAACATTGAATTTTGATGACTCCGCCCAAATATTTGAATGAATTTTTTATAGCATTTATTATGCTAACTTTTAAGTTCGAAAATCCTCGGAAAAAATGAAATGCTCAAGTGACACTTGAACTCATGACTTTTCCCTGTATGCTATATGCTATATGTTATGCTATAAAAAATCCTTAAAAAGATATTGCCATTTATGTAAATACCTCGATTCAGTTTTGTACGGAACCCTCAGTGCGCAAGTTCGACTCGCCCTTGTTTCTATGTGGGGCACATCACTATAATGTCAGCTTGTGTGATGGTAAGCTAAAGGTGAAGTATGAAGAATGATAGTACACTTATAATTATAACATTTAGGTGGCAGATAAGCACAGTAGACCACCTGATGGAAAGAGGTTACGGTGGCTTATAGACGTGTGCAACATTAAGGGCGTTACACTCGAGCTGCTGACCCTTTAGGAACCTAAATCTTGAAGAGATTTTATTTTTATTAAGGACACGTCAATTTGACTTCACCTCGTATTTAGTATTTAGATGCTAACAATGTTGACACTTTGCTTGCTTGCTGATTCGGTGTGGGTACCTGATGACGAGTGGTACAACTCCTCTAAAATGATTTAATTATATTTACTTACGTCTCTTTACCATTGAAGTAGGCAGAAATAACAGCTCTACATTTGCTACGATCCTGGCGTGCTTATCGTTTACTTGGTAAACAGTTTTAAAATAAAATATACATGTGCCCTGGTTGCGGGTACTCTTTACCTATACCTCGTGCCAAATCGCTTGAGAAAGGCACAGACTATAGTACTAGTGACCTATATATTTAGTTAAAAATTACATAAGTTAACCTCATAACAAAACCTAGTTAAGCCACCTCCTTTCCTCCACAGGACAACACGTGCAGGGCTAAGATGCCATCCGTATACGGTGCAGAGTATACCTGCTAGAATCAAGCGTATCAGAGACTCATTCCTATACCGCACCACTAAGACCTGGAACTCCCTGCCAGCTCACGTGTTTCCTTCTTCCTACAGTTCCGGGTCCTTTAAGCGGGGCGTGAAAAGGCTTATGATGAGGCCTTCAAGCTGAGTGCCAGTTAACATGGTACATGTTTACGACGGTGGCCCTCTTTCCGAGATTTTGCCTTTAGCTTACCGTCAGGCAAGGTGAAGTCAAATTGACGTGTCATTTATAAAAAAAATGCTTTTCATAATATTTTCTAAAACTTAATTACTATAAGAAGTTATTCATAAAACCAAAGAAAAACTACTAAACCTGGCATCTACTGGCACCATTGTGCGTAAACTCAACAAAACATTGTACCAAACGCTCCGCTATACAAATATTTCAGCGCTACGTGCCTCTGGGCCTTTAATTAGCGCCCTGCGCGGAGCTATGTGCGATGATCACGGCCATCTTGTTTGTTTAGTCTCCAATTTGTTCTGCATTATAATATTGTTTATTTTCAGACTAAATGAGGGATGGGGTTTTACTTTAGTTTGTTTAGTTTACCTGGGCTGTACCGCACTTAGCCTCTTGATTGACCATTGTGCGTACCGTCTTACCTGTCATTCCAACCAACCCAGATCCTCCTAAAAAGCCAGCAGCCTTTTCAGGTTTCCACATGCTTCCCGGAGCGACGCTGGTGACTGGAGGAATTTCGCCCGTTGTTCGCCACGTTCATGCACTCTGTAAGCACATGATATGGCGTTTCTTCTGCCCCCATGCAGCCTCTGCACAGGGGCTGTCACACCTATTGTAAATAGATGCTTGTTTAGGGGACAGTGACCGGTCAAGATGCCTGTGACCTTGGGGATCCGGTCCCTTTGGAACCTAATGAGGTTTCGGCTAAACGTTTTCAATGCTACCGGAACTGCATTCTTTGTTTGCCTGCATCTTACAGTGTTTGTTCACCCATCAAAAATATGGGTTTCTTCTGTATTTTTTCGCAGCCACGTTTTGATCTGTGCTTGAGGTATGAGTAGTTTTGGTTCAGGTCCTTAAACTGTCGCCCCTGATCATCTCTTGGCCAATTCATCGGCTGCATCGTTGCCGAGGGAGTTGCTGTGTCCCTTGACTCATTGCAGGGTGACCCTGTTTGTGTTTACAATGGATTAGAGTGTATTGTGACATTTCAATATGAGGACAGAGTTTATGGTGTTACTTTGTAGAGCTTGGAGTACGAATACACTGTCTGAGATGATCTTTATAATATCTAGATCTCTGACATCTCTGGCGGCAATCGTTTCCACTGCTCTCGTTATTCCAATACATTCAGCTTGAAATATTGTACTTAGCTTGGTAAATATGCAGGTAAAAGCCTCTTTCTGCTATATACGAGCGCCAATCTTGAAGCCCAATTTTTGGACAGCTACGTAGGTACGTGGGTGCGATTGCCGTAATATTTGTATGCATGAATATAAATATCTTATTATTTGTATTGGGCTGGATATTTCTATGTATTATTCTAAAATTATATTTGTAATAATATTCTTGTTTAATCAAAAAAATACCTAACTAAATATGTTTATCCGCATTCTAGATCCCTTACGATAAGCTAGTTCAGCCATGCTTTCTTTTGTGTAGAATATCGTAAATATTTTTTTTGTATTTTTTAATTATTTATTTAATTATGTTTTTATTTATTTATTTATTTATTTATTTATTGGAAACTTAACAGCTATTTTACATAATCGTGGGTAAACTTAAGCATAACGTAGGATTCTAAGCCAATAGTAAAGTTTCACGACAAGTAAAGAGTTGCATGCATAACATAACAACTAGGTACACAATACTTAATTTATGCAAACAGTAGTGTTCCAGCTATGTTGTGCAATTAATTAATTAATTAATCAACTTATCGAATACACCTTCATTTGGGCAAGTATGATTCTAACCTACTAATAATTTGTTTCCTGAAAACTATTGTTATTTCAAAACATAGGAAGAGTTATAAAATTGGGTGTTATCTTTTAGTTAAAATAAATTATCTAACCGAGCTTATCATATTAAGAATGGTAAAAGAGCGGTAAAAATTGCGTCGGTTCTTATTTTATAGTTTTTATTTATTTTTAATCATCCACCCAACCTATAATAGTTACTGATTTGACTGTTCAATTTTATGACGTCACTAAATCTTTTTTCATACAAGTTACCTCATAACTTATCATTTTAACGTTTAGTAAAAAGTAAAACTAATTAGAGTAGTCCGTAGAATACCCAATTAATATTCCAAAATCTAATTTAAAACCTAATAACTATAAGTGATTCTGAAGGTTTAATAAACTCGCGAAAACGTAAACTTTTTGCAAATCAGGAAAACCAAACCCTTTTTGCGTTTTTCTTCCTAATCACTCTACCCGGGAATCAAACTTACCTCACTCCCATTCACACCATGTGATTAACAACATAACAATATTTGCTACATACAGCATCATATGTAATCATAACAGTTATTATCTCGTTCTCCTCCGTTACCGAGATAAACGTACTGTAGTACGGAGGTCCGTCATCGTCATCAGGCGCGCTCGGCTGTGACTGCTAGGTCAATCTGATAAAAAACATCATCTAGTTCTTCTATAACTGGCATTGACAGTGATCTGGTTGTTCAGTCAGAGGCGATTTCACTGCTGTCAAGGTGCAGGGGTGTTTGAGGCCACGCAAAAGTCTTGGGGTTCAAACCAGCCTGTGGAATAATGAGTAAAGTTCTGACGTAGGTTTTTGGCTCCCATAAAAAGATAAAAGCTAAATCAAGGATAAGACCATGTGCATGGAAAGTTGGCTTCAAAAATACTGGGTTTGGATGCAACCAGGGCTTAAGCTGGGATTGCACATCACTCCCGTAGAAGCCAATGTGAGATAAATAAAGAGGAAGAGTTTCAGAGCGTGACCGATTCCGAAAATCTTGGTGGGGTCCACATATTATGTAAGAGATGTACATTCTCTCATCTACATTCTATGATCGCATCGCTCGCCCTAGGCAGGGAAGGGCATTGTAAGGTTCTTCAGGGTAGGCAGCATGAGTGTAACGCCCCTAGTGTTGCATAAGCCCATAGGCCGCGGTAGCCACTAGCCACTTTCCATCAAGTGGGCTGTTTCACACATAGGATGTAGTTTCTTTTAGGTCCCCTAATGTCATGGGCTGGTTTTTCTTTAACATAACATAGAAATCATTATTGCTCTTTCAATCAATGTTAATAAAATTTGTTAATTTGTAATAAAATTGGAAGAAAAATGTTTCAAAGTCTAACAGATTCAAGATAATGTAAATAAATTTGTTTATAGGGCACGTCGCCAGTTTGAATTCACCTCGCCTGATGATAAGCTGCAGGAAAAATCTCAGGAAAGAGGACCACCATTACCGACACGCACCATGTTACAATCAGCTGCATGTGCATTCAGCTTGACAGCCTCATCAGATGCCTTTTCACGCCCCGCTTAAAGAACCCGGGACTGAAGGAAACACGTGAGCTGGCAGGGAGTTCCAGGTCTTAATGGTGCGGCAAAGGAAAGGGTCAGCGAACCGTTTTTTCTTAATAGAATATTTCTTTTATTTTGTTTTTATATCTCTTCAGCTATATCAACAGTTTAAATTCACTTTAATCCTTCCAAAACTTTATTACATCCAATTCTGGTGCCAATCCTATAATTGTTACTTACCATCAAGGTGTTAATTGCTCCTATTTTTGTGAGGAAGTGCTCCAGCCAGTTTCCTTAACTCCCAATCAGCAGTGAGGACGTACTCATAAAAAGATGAGGTAATATGCTCTTGGCTATTTCTAGCGCCGAGCGATGTTGCTAGTTGAAAGAAATTATAGTTTCCGGTGTTATAACTATAAAAATACTTATATTTGTCAATGAAATTGTACCTACTGCTGGAGTATTTGACTTTTTAACTATTTGTTGTCAATACAGACATACATATATACATTTACACCTATTTCCTTTCGGTGTAGACAGAGAAAACATCCCGCCATTTGACTTTATCCTTACATACTTCATTATACCCTCTTGAGCTGGACATGAAAATACTTCAAGAGACGTTTTTTATGCCCCGATGACAGTGATCAGGGAATGATTAGGAGCCTCACTCAATATTTTTGAGGTTAGGGGGGGTGAGTGGGCGCAGGGTACGTATATTTATTTTATTTATTTAACTTCATGCACAAAGTATAATGGCACATTTAGTATCGTAGACATAGACAGACACAGACAGAAGTTCGTTAGGTAAGAGATGTAGGATGCTGTGTTCGTACCTTAATAAATATTATATTAAACAGTATTGTAACACAATCTGTGCAAGTTGCAAGCCCTTTTACCGACAATACGCACAATCTTAGTGTAAACTAGCGGGGGCACGTGAACCCACTCACGTGTAACATTATGTTTATAATTATGAGCTGCTACATAATATTATGGGTGTGTCACGGGTGGTCGGTGACGGCAACAGGTGCGTTGTTGAATGTTAGAGGAAGGTACGTGGCTCTTCGTACCAAGGTCGGGAGATTGTTGTGGGAAATCGAGGGGAATGTGCTTGTTTGTTGTACAGTTACCATCGTTGGCAATAACCATAAATCGTTAGGTGAAGTTATTTATGTACATACACTGATTTGATCCAATATGGATGTGTTCTGAATCTGGAAATAAATAAATTAAAGAGTAGAAAATTATATCGCTTATTAATTGATAAAATTATTATGGTTCTTTTTTTCGAAAATTTAATAAGGTCCTAAATGGCTTTACGGTACCTTCTTCCGGTCGCAGTAATCCGGTCAACCGGACTAGCAACCGGACTACTGAGACTAAAGAATCCATATTCCATAGTAATCCATATCCATACTAATATTATAAATGCGAAAGTAACTCTGTCTGTCTGTCTGTATGTATGTTACGCTTTCACGCCTAAACTGCTGAACCGATTTTGATGAAATTTGGTATAGGGGTAGATTAAACCATGAGATAGGACATAGGCTATGTTTGGTCGCGATAACCGACATCCACGCGGGTGGAGCCGCGGGTAAAGGTTAGTATTATAAATACGAAAGTAACTCCGTCTGTCTGTCTGTCTGTATGTTACGCTTTCACGCCTAAACTACTGAACCGATTTTGATGAAATTTGGTATAAGGGTAGATTAGACCTTGAGAAAGGACCTAGGCTATGTTTGGTCGCGATAACGACATCCACGCGGGCAGAGCCGTGGGTTTTGCCCGCGGCTCTGCCCGCGTGGCTAGTTTTTATTCACTTTATACCAATATAATAAAATACAATAAGTAAACATATTGCAAGGAAAAATATAGTAATATTTATTTATAATATTACGAGTTTGTCGATCAGCAAACCCGGACTCTGGCTACTGTTTTAATAATCGTTTGTTTTGTTAGGTTTACAGCTGAGGGCGATTGTAGGTACTTAGTTTTGTTTACAATAGCAATGATACCAATCTGACTTTTACTGTTTAAAATGTGAAAGTTTTTTTGGGTGGACGGAAATGATTCAATTACGCCAGAACGGCTGCACGGATTTGAATTAAATTTGGCACAGAGATAGTTTAAAGTACTCACAGTAGTATAGCTCGAACCATATATTTTGGACCTAAAAAGCGAGATATTAAAGGCCTTGGCGCAAGCGGATTGTTTTGTAATAATCTATACTTGGTGAATTTGAGCTCGTCCACCGCAGTAGCACCCCGTGCTATCTTCAATATACATCCAAGAAACGTGTACTGCGCTATAGGGCACATTTTAGATTTTTTTTTCGTGCGGAAATTCTCTTCGGATACCTCCCTCGCCAGAGCCGAGAGGAGGTTATGTCGGACTCGAACCGACTAAAACCGATGCCGACTGAGGGTCGTGGTACTAGGCCGGAGGTGAGGTTGCCTTATAATAATAATAATAATAAAGAACTCTTTATTGTTCCCCAATTAAATATACAACAAATGAATTTTGTTTAGGTACAGGTTATGCGGTAGACAATTGGCGGCCTTATCGCACTGAGGCAATCTCTTACAGGCAACCATAGGATGGGGAAGGATACATATGAAGAGATTTGGGGCAGTTGGTGTACATAGATATTAAATATTATAGTGTAGACGATTACATAAATGTGATGAGTACCTAGAGAAAGATATATTACATAATAAAACATACATACATACATACTAATAATATTTCGGTAGAATTTGTTTATAATGAACAGTATATAATAGACTTAAATATTATTATTCACATACTATGGGACACAGTAGAGATATAGTTTGGTAAGACAGAGAGGAAGGGTAAAATAAGTATAATGTTTGCCTTCGACATATTCTTCGCACCCCGGCTGACCCAAGGCCATCCCTTAAAAGGGCCAGACCTCCTCGGGGCACATTTTTAGGACCAAGATATTTGAATTGAGCTTTAGTCCCGATAGTATCTAAAACTTGCACTTTAAAGCCCTGGAGCTGCTTTCCTACTTCTTCATTTGATTTGACTTCGGCTCACAGGCAAGATTATCTACGCCCTAAAGTGTTTGACACAAAACACATAACACTATTTTTAACTTCACCATAGTCGGATAACAAGAAATCAAAGTTCTTATTACAAATATTTTATAATCAAACCCAAACGGCCTGTTAGGAAAAGTTTTGCGTCGACCAAAAACTGGTTTCCCTTATATGTTTTGTAATCGTAGAAAAATCTGCCTCGGCCGGTGACGTAATGTGCTTAGCAGGTTTTCTCTCCGTATGTCGGCGAGGAGCGGGCTTACGAATTTGTTCACTTGTATGAAGGGACTTTTATATGTTACGATGTGGGTACGACAATAATATAGTGTTGTAAATGTCACCATCTATCGTAGAGTGCCAGAATATTGCCCACATGTCTGACTGTGTTATTAGGCATAGAACACAGAACAAAAACTAACTAGCTGACCCGGTGAACTTCATACCGCCAATTATTTTCCCCGTTCCCGCTGCACCCTCTTATATAATGATATAGTTATCTAAACAACAACAGAAATAACCACACTGTTACTTCTGCGTATATGCCGATACCGGCCGAATTTGTTGACATTAATGGTCACTGCTCCGTTCCCTTGAGTAGTAGCGTGATGACATATAGCTTATGTGTTATTCTGATGTATAAGCTATATTATTGTAAAGATTCATGAAAATCCATTCAGTAGTTTTTACGTGAAAGAGTTACAAACATCCATACATACTCACAAACTTTCACGTTTATAATATTAGTAGGATATAAAGAAGTGCGGTAGCCTAGTGCTAGTGCTATGGGTAATGGATTACTGAGATGAGGTCTCGGGTTCGATCCCAGGTTTACCATGGCACACACCAATGACTTTTCGGTGCTTTTCGAAGTTATGTGTGTATTTATCGCAGGTTTATAAGTGCCCGGTTAATGGCAATAGGCTCGCCACCTATTACATTGGGACCTAAACATAAACTGGCAAAATGTGGATGCTAGCACCTGTGCCTACCCCTTCGGGGAATACAGGCGTGAGTTTATGTTATGTTAAAGAAAGGCAGGCCATAAATTATTTTATATATCACTAGCTTTTGCCCGCGGCTCTGCCGGCGTGGATGTCGGTTATCGCGACCAACATAGCTTATGTCCTTTCTCATGGTCTAATCTTCCTTTATTCCAAATTTCATCAAAATCGGTTCAGTGGTTAAGGCATGAAAGGGTAACTCTATGTTACGCTTTCACGCCCTAACCACAGACAAACAGACAGACAGATAGATCTAATGATTAAGTTAATAGAATGATTTTTAAGGTTTCAAGCAAGTAGGTATACCTATCACCAGTAGGTAGCAAGTGGGTATACAATACCAGAGTTATCATTGGCGAGAAGAAAATGGATTTGAAAGGAAGGAATATCTTAAGTTCAAATACAGAATAAATAAGGGTTATTCTACCAATGTGTGTTTGTATGTGTGTAAATAACTGCATTCTAAATAAACCGAGGGACGTGAATCACAGCTATGGGTGACTAACAATTTCAAGGTATGATTTAGCAATTATAAACGTACGGATTTATTCTAAATTAGTAACATAATATTCATACTTTAGGAATTCGTGCAACAAAGGCTTTTGTGTGATAAATAAGGCACGTTAATTTAATAATGTCATTAATATACATAAACATTATTTATTAATAGTATTTATTTCTAGTTTTTTTTTTTATATAAACATCACCACATCCAAGAACATTTTTTCTTTAAATTTGGCTAATTTATGGTAGCGACTACCGCCTAACCTGCCAAACCTGGGAAGAAAACCTATACCAGAGCTTTATCAGTTAATCAAAATGTGTAAGTACTAAGTACTAGGTCGGCTCGAGCCTCGTAGGTAGATCTTAGTGGGGTCTCATGCTTATAATGTTTCTCCTTTCCTCCTCCTTTAAGCGGGGCGTGAAAAGGCATCTAATGAGGCCGTCAAGCTGAGTGCCACCACTGTTAACATGGTACATGTTTACGATGGTGACCCTCTTTCCGAGACTTTACCTTTAGCTTAACTACTCAGGCGAGGTGAAGTCAAACTGACGTGTCCTGTATGAAAAAAAATTTTTTTTTTTTAAAGAATATTAGAACCGAAGTTACTAATATTCCCTCTAACCCCTCCAACTAAGCTAAATCGCTTGTGCTAGGAGTGGGTTCACGTCGGTAGTGTAATGGCCAAGATCGAACCCGGGACCTCTCGATCGTAAGGCCAACTCCTTAACCACTAAGCTACCGACGCTTCTGTTGTATACAAGTATAAGTATACATGTATATAAAATTTTATTTACATTATAATTCTACTTTTTTCTCACGTAGAATAGAATACAAGACAAATTATTATCTCGCAAGCACGTCTGCCATTGAGAATGTCTACAGAAAAACGTATCAACAATTTGTCCAACCCGGAAATCGAACTAGAGTGCCTCAAGTTCAAAGGAAATGTAAACAAAAACTTCAAACGTGATAAAATAGGTTGTTTAAGTATTTATTTATATGTTAAAGAAATGTATTAGTTCCTAGAAATTGTACAAACATTTAATAGGTATTACTAGGTGATGCTCGCGGCTTCACCCGTGTTGATGTCGGTTGTATGATATTATGTATTTTTAGTCATATCTCTGGTTTTCCTTAACCAGTTACAATCAAAAATTTCGCAGATTTAAAGTTTGAACAAAACCTATCTAACATAAACATTGCTTTGGTTACAAGGTAGTAATATGTTTTATTTATCAACACACTAATTAATTACAGTATTATAACTACAATATATGCTAACTAAATATACTAATCTCTGCGGTAGCCTAGTGGTATGGGTAATGGACTGCTGAGACGAGATCTCGGGTTCGATCCCAGGTTTACCATGGCACACACCAATGACTTTTCGATGCTTTTCGAAGTTATGTGTGTATTTATCGCATGTTTATAAGTGCCCGGTTATATATGGCAATAGGCTCGCCACCTATTACATTGGGACTTAAACATAAACTGGCGAAATGTGGGTGCTAGCTACCTAATATAGGCGTGAGTTTATGTTATATATGTTATGTATGTAAATATACAATATATACAAAATTGAGAAAAAAAAACAGGGGTGGAAGAGACTGTAACTTTAGGCATCGTAGAATTCCTCCCCATCGACCTCTACCGGTACCGTGCCCAAAAAGCTGGCAGCAAGAAAATACTGCTTCAAAATCCGTTCTCTACATTTTGAGAGATCATCGCAAACAAAGAAAAAGTAGACAAGAATTTAAAATAAAATACGTTAGGCCCGTTTTCTACCAGACCGTAAGGGATGGCCCTGGGTCAGCCGGGGTACGAGGGATATGTCGATGACAACCTCACCTCCGGCCTAGCACCACGACCCACAGTCGGCGTGCGGTTTTAGTCGGTTCGAGTCCGACATAACCTCCCCTTCCGGCTCCGGCAGGGGGGGTATCCGAGGGGATTTCCGCACGGAAAAAAAGGCCCGTTTTCTAGAATAATTCTTAATCTCCATTTTTATCGACATTTTATAATAATAACTATAGAGAATCTGTCAAATCTGTCCTCAAATACTGAATATCATCATCATCACATAGTATAAAGCAAAGTCGGTTTCCGCATCTGTCTATGTCTATGTATGCTTATATCTTTAAAACTACGATACGGATTTTGATGCGGTTTCTTATTAGATAGAGTAATTGAAGAGGAAGGTTTATATGTATATACATGCTTAATATATCCGGGGGCCTGAGGACGGTGAGTTGGCTGCTCATCGTCCTTACAGAAGCAGGCCCATGACGGCAGCGTGACGTGACGGACTCATGCACGTCCCCCTCCCCCTAAGAAGCGGGATGATACCCGAAAACCCCCCTAGACGAGGCCGCATTGTAGCCGTGGGTCTGTTGAGAGCGCTGGGACATCCTTCCGAGAGCTTACCCGGGGCTCCCAACCATAGACTGCTGGGCGTTACCGTGGGGGTTTTTAGTCGGTAGGAGTCCATGAACATCCATGAAGGATTTTCCCACACGTTTAAAAAAAAAATATATATATATATATCACGTACAATGGCCCAAAAAATGAGGCTAAGTGCGGGTAAAAGATGCTTAATATAGAAGATCTGACGCCACGCTGGCGGAAAAAAATAGGTGGTGTGAAGTTCAGCGGGTCAGTTAGTGCCATAAATATTCAGAACAATTAATTTAACATAACGCAAGTGTTTTACGTGCACTGACAAAACTAATTTTTAATTTTATGACAGAAAATAAGTAATAACCTTTCATATTGTATTGTCTTATCTATAAATAGTATTTATTATTGTTTAGTAAACAACAGACACCACGTCTAATGCAAATTTTGTATGCACGTCTGTACGTGTAAAAGTCATAATAATTATGTAATTACCATTTATGTGTGCGTTATATGTCTTGTGTGTGTGTTGTGTCAATAACTTTCTATAAAGTTGCCAAGTGGAAGGGAAGCAGTAATTATGTAATAATTCGCAGGAAACACTTAATTTTGTCCAGTTCAAATACTTAGAGTATAATGCCCTTTAAAGTGGGCCCTGAGAATTTAAACAATTGGCTAGATTGTGGATGATAAAATTTAAATAGTTTATGAATATTTGCATATTGAATTAGATTATTTTTAACTGATTTTAATATAATATGGTATTATTTCTATTGTCTTTTCCAATTTGCAAATAACTTCTCTACAAAATGTTGAAATCTGAACAATGTTACATTTTTGAGTAGGAAAAAGATTTGTAACGGACTCTGTCGCGATTTTTCACGTTATTTTGTTATTTATAGGCAAATATTTAATATACTTTTAAGCAATTTATTGTGCTATATTTATATTTACGCTGCTACCGAAGTTATATTAGTTTTTCGGCAGTTATAACCACGGGGATACCGGTCTCGTAACCATGGCAGTTATATAATTATTCGTTAATATGTTAATGTATTGTCGCGCAAGCTTTCGATTATATCTTGTTTATACATTTATCAGCATGAGGAAACAAATTAAAAATACGTTTTCGACATATTTAAACATTTAATTTTTATTACAAAACGAAACGACTTAAGACTAGTTTCGACTTAAATGACATTTTATATTATAATTGTATAAAAATAACTTATAATAGCTGATAATAATATAATAATTATTATAGTAATTATGTTGTGGTTACTCACTTACACGTAATGGATATATAATGTGTATTGCATGCACAAAATGATTTTCATATTTTATTTATTTTATTCTTCGAAAGCTTTGTACCTACACTTTCTTTGGCAATTTAACACACACTGAAACAAACATCCATTTATTATATATTAATATATTTTAAATATGGCTTTTCATAACTCACATTTAAGGACGGAAATTCGTTCCAAAATAAAATTAAAATATAAAACTATAAATTAATAATTACTCGTTACCAAAGAATATAAAATTATAAATATTTGTCTATTGTGATTATATTGGTAAGAACACCGATGGTTGGCACTTCGATCATACTACTATAGAAACAGACATACATAAGTTGTGAAAACCAAACATGTCGCAAGAATTACCATGGTTCGCGCCGAGCATACTTTATACACTCTCACAATAACGCTTGCGTAAAAATTAGCATATTCGGATGGTCCGATCGGGTGGAACACAACATACTATCCAAACGAACGCTGAGCCATTATGACACTCCCAGGTAACATCTATTGCACAACGCGACCTCAAATCGAAGCACAATGTGGCACAAGTAGGTACTACAAACTACTCCTCAGAACGAGCTCGCTGCTGCCCATTTTGAGGTCACATTTTTCTCATTGGCGACCTTCTACCGACGAACAATCTCCAGTCGTCCATGGACGCATATTAACGCAAAATATAACTTACGAAACTTACGTACCGAGCTATGTATATCTAACTAATTTTAATCGTGTGTGTCGCGGAGACACTTGGTGGGGGCGAGGTCGACAGATCCACGGTCTTAGGCACAATTGAGGTTTATTATGAATCAACAGGTACTCATGAATCATTTAGTTAAGAAGGAAGCGACTGATTAAGCCCACTCTCTCGAGATTCTTATATTGACCTAAGGCGTGACACTACACTATGAGATAAACAAATTACAACTATATCGGATGGAATGTAGACATAATATCAGATGAATAAAGATTTCGATATTTCCTTCGACAAGGAAATGAACTTTATTCTAAAGCTGCGAAAGAAAGGAAACTTAGAAAGGGAAAGTTATCTCAGGCAGTCGACGTCGAATCGAAAACGTACCGGATCGGTCGATCGATAATACTGAACCACTAGGCTCTAACACTCCGTTTCACCTTCTTTTCTTTCGTTAATATAATGTTCGACTTCTCGTAACGAATGGAACAGTTTCCACGTTATCACCACACCCGTGATTTCCAACAAAGAAATAATCAGAGACACTCCGGCGATGACGGAACTGATGATCTTGGTGTAAGCTGCAGCCACTTTAGCACAACCTAGACGCTCGTTTGCCTCCTTATCAGTAAAATCACAAGTCGCTCTGTAGTAACTGTCCAGACAACACGTTAAAGGTAGATCGTTTCTCCAACTCCTGTAATCTCTCGCATCGTTGGCACCACAACACCTTAGTTTCCTTTCGATTCTTCCAAAAGCTCTCAAGTTATCCGGATTCGCTTGCGAATTATAGTATCCATCGTAGACGGTGTCCTTAATAAATCTGTCTGTGTCTTCACCATCGACGTACACGAAGATCAGGCAAGCTGCGATGATTTGTCCGAGCACGATTAACAGCATGAAGAATCCGTGGATGCCGAGAAGTCCTCTGCTCTCCTTGTTGGCACCGCAGTAGCCGCAGAAAGCAACCATCATCACAAATAGTCCGAGAAGGATGAACAGCCATGGCGCGACTTGAGGCCAGTATATCCTGTAGTCCAGCAAATAATGGTTGCTGTTCCTCAGGCTAACGAACTCAGCCAGTTGCACGAAGAACCAAATTCCAACAGCCGCGGTCACGAATCCAAACACCGCGTAAATAATATTTAAAACGTAAAGAACGTTCTTCATAAAGTCCTCTTTACCCATGGTGAGGTCTGTGCGCGTCAGCGGTTATCAACGGAATGAAAGGCGTGCGCGTGATGCAACTACTTTTATAAACTACGACCGCGCCTTGCGTACGCGCTGTAAGGAGATCTACAAACTGTCAAGCACCTGACAAGCTTAACTGATGGTGGGGCGATTATTCACCTTTTTATTGTGCATATAATGACCTGATTTGCAAGTGAGTGCTGATGACTATTGATCATTATACTTTGTGGTATAGTTATCCTTATTATTGGAAGATCATTACGGTTTCAATAAGGAAGTAGTGGGAGAATGCGTCATGATATAAGTACTTATTCTGATTAAAGCCTTAATTATTCTGTTCTATGCAAACGACATCCTCAGTCTAGTAATTTAATTTACTAATGGGATAATATCGTAACGGAATTTATGCAATACGTTTACCTAATTGTATTTTTATTTTCATTGAGAATGTCAATTGTAGCTTGTAATTAATTGTAAGTGACTTTAGATTTTATTTATCAGTTTTGAGTTATTTTTTGCAATTATTTTCTTGTAGAATTGGGTAATACTTTCGTATTGCTAATTTATATTCTAAAGGTTATCATCGGGTACTAATCACTTATTTTACTCTTTGGTAATATAAGTCTGACGTAATAAAAAGAAACAACAATTTATCAAGCATCCAGTATATTTCAAATGCAAATACACCATTTTCAGTTTACAATCATCACTAAAATTACTTAACATAACATCAACAATACTGTTAATAGAATTAATGTAGGTATATGACACACTTTGAGATTTAATCAATCTTGTTCGCAACCGCTTGAGAGCGTGCGGCCGGCCTTATTTTGTAGTTCAAACTTCTACGACATATTTTTATAGTTTGTGTTTCACCACGAATAGTAAAATATTTTATATATGTTTGGATAAAATATATAAAAATAAATTGTATAATAAATAAATATCATTTCTCTTTCAGATATATTTTATTGTGTATTGCTATTTTATATAATGCGAATTATATTTATATTTACAAAAGCATTAAAAGTCTTTAAAAGTATAATTATTATTTACATTTTGGAATTATAAAATTTAACCTTATAACATTTGTGTCGTTTATATAATAATTTAATTTAATATTTATGTACAGTCGCGAGCAAATTTTTCTTTACGAAAAATATCAATTTTCCTTTGTTTGACTCAAGAATCATACCTGAGTCATCATAACAAAGTGCTCATTCAGCGACTGGACACGTAAAATAATTATATAATTGACTAAAATTTTTGAAAAGGAAAACATTACAAAGATTCTGTGTCTCCAATACTTATTAAACAATAAAAATCTAAAAATCTTACACATAATAAATTGCACGACAATTGTAAATGCAATAAGTTAAAACTTGAGAATATTACATAACCGGTTTAAATGTAATATAATCAAGTTTAATAATTTATTAATTTTAAATATACATCACTCAACAAACATATTCTCTTTCAGATCGGTAACTCAATTAACATACTTATCATCCTTGGATATAATTACCGTCTCACTATCATACAAAAATATCCCCCAAATATTTTGGCATCGCAGGTACATACATTATTATCAAAGAAGTTCTGTCTCTTCCTACCTACTTAAAATAATATACAAGTCAAATGTCAGTCATTATTCTATAAAGACTCGCTTGTATCAATTAAAGGCTTGACTCACTGCCACTTTGTGCCAAGAGGCCACTGCACATGGCGGTTCACCTTATAAAACCATTTACTGTGAGACTAAACGATTCTTAGTCTACAATCGGTGGTTTATTAATAATTAAAGCTATAAATTCATTCATGTGCAGTAGACTAGGTATTATTTCTATTGTCCACGACTGTACCTCCCATATTTTCATCAGCCTTGGCGAGCCTATTAATGAATATCAGGTATATTTCTAATCTCTGTTTCACAATTAAGAGTTTTCTTACAGAAAAATCTTAATTGCAATTAACTAGAGTTAAAAATCGAACCCATTACTGTAAGATCACACGCCAACATAAGCGTACACTTATGTTGTTGAACCCATACCTCATTACAATACTGTCACACTTTCCAACTTCACACATACACTTACATAACCAACACATTGCTTAACGTTTATCTCTCTCTTAGACAAGGAAGGAAAAACGTCGCAATACCGGGTATTAAGTCCTTGAGGGACACCACAACACAATATTTCGTCATCGAAACTATCAAACAGTCTACAATAACACCTTCTTGCTTTCAGATTCGCCCTGCAGCTGTAACTGGACCGGTACTCTGGATTTCTTCCTGATACTTCTTGAGAACGCAACACCAACGATCAAATTCATTATTCCAACTAGAGCTGTGAAGACTGCGACTCCAGATAATACTCTGATAATGATACTGGTGTAGTTCAGCACAACTTTAGCACAGCCGTATCTCTCGTTAGCTAGTTTGTTTGAGAAGTCGCAGTCGATGGCGTAGGAGCCAATAAATCCATGATAATAAGTATCGCAGCATGAAATCGGGAACTCATCCCTCCAATTCTTGTAGTCTCTTGGTCCTTCAGCACCACAGCACTGGAAACGCTTCTCCAGATTTCCAAAAGCAGTTTCAACTGACCTGTCTGATCTCATATGAGTGTACACATCCCAAATTGCGTCTTTCATAAACGCCTCAGAGGCTTTTGTGTCCGCTAACGTTAGTGCGATAATAGCAGCACCAATTAGCGCCAAAATTGCTGTCACTTCAAACGCGACATACAACGTCACGAATCCGCTGCTCTTCTTCTTAGCGCCGACGAAACCACAGCCTGATACACAAATCACTAGAAGTCCGACGAGTATAAACACCCAAGGTATCGCTTGCGGCCAATACACGTTGTAATCCAGAAGATAATGGTTGGAATTTCTTAAACTCGTGATGTTGTACACTTCGACAAAGAACCACAGGGATGCGCAGGTGAGCGCAAATCCCAGGATGATTTGAAATACGTTGAGGATTGTCAGTAAGACGGATGTAGGTCCAGTGCTACCCATGATTGCGCGATACGTGTTTCACGACTGAGCGATCGTAATGAAATAGCGTGTGGCAAGGCACGACTGGTTTTATATCGGAGCGCAAAGCAAGGCTGAGTTCCGGAGAATGATTCACGTATTGGTGACTACGATACTTTGAAAAAAACTGTGTGGTTTCTGACACTGCCTCTAGAACAACATGTTGTTAATACTTCCACCGTCATAGGTATGTGATAAAATTGTTTCGTTAAACTAATTGTGTTAATGAGAACGTAATTTCTTGTAACACAATCGTATTCGGCTTATATCATTAGCTTTTATTGTTTTTAATGACAGTTGGTAATCATTTCAGAATAAAGCTGATGTAATTAATTAACTACATTTAAATATATTCATATTCTTTTTAGATTTAATTAGGTAGCTAATAAGTAAATTCGTTTTTCTTTTGTGTCTTTTAACTATTTCAAAATGTAAATCTAAGTAAGACTGGTCACACTTCCAATCTAGACAAATGATTATTTAAGAATGTTTTTGTAAAGCCTTATGATTCATTTCTGCATCTTGCTCTCTCACTCGCTAAGTAAATTCACTAAGCTGACTTAACTATACACATATACCTACGAGATATTGTTATTGATGGCGTCATCAGATGCAAGTTGTGCGACTTAGATCAAGCAGTATTATTTATAGAATGAATATAACCTTTGAGTCGAAATAGACTGAATGACTGGCTAGCCTAAATGACAGACTATTTTTAGACTATTTAGCTCATAAAATTAGTGAACCAGTTAGATAATTGGTTAGATAGCAAGTAGGAAGAACCCAAAAATACAAGTTCATATCGACAAATATTGGTAATATTTTGAAAATTGGGAAAGGTCAGGACTCTCCAAAACCATACATTCAATCGCTACATAGTATAAAGCAATGTCACTTTCCGCGTCTGTCCGTCCCTATGTATGCTATATCTTAAAAACTACGCTACAGATTTTGATGCGGTTTCTTTTAATAGATAGAGTAATTCAACAGGAAGGTTTATATGTATAATACATTCTTAATATAGTAGAGGATGCAGCGGGATCGGACGCCACGCGGGCGGAACAAAATTGGCAGTACTTAGTTCGCAGTATAATTCTTTAAACACAAAATTGGTTTAAACCACACTATATATATGTAAGTATGTACGTAGTCTAGTACAAGCTGTCGTATGTCAGTTTGTAAATACATTACGGAGTTAACAATAGCGCCTAGCCTTGGCGACTTGTAGACCTGCCGTAGATTGGTCTCCACGCGACACGCGTCGCCGCGGAAACGTCTGTCCGTACCAATTGACGTTTTATTGGAAATAATTGTAGCAGCTGGTGGTACACAACCTGTATAAAATTTACACAAAAACGAGAAAACAGTCTGTTTCAAATTGAGATTTGAAAATAATTCCATCCATCCAAATACTCACGTCTGTAAATCCTCGAAGGGGTAGGCAAAGGTGTACTAGCATCCACGTTTTGCTAATTATAATTTTCGGTCAGGGGCAAGGGGCAAGCCTATTGCCGTCTAGCAAGCCCTTTGTTTTGGGCTATATGTTTACTGGTGAATGTAAAACAGCCCTATCCCTAAGTCGTCTTTTACGACACCCACAAGATGAGCTGGGGTGGTCCTATTCTACTCCACTGGCAACCAACACGGCATGGAAGGCAAGGAAAATAATTCCATTATTTATACATATAGACTTCTTCAGTCAGTCAGCACAGAAGATGCATATAATATATCATTACCGTAACATATAGCCACGCATCTTTCCCTCGGTGTAGACATCTTCCGCTTCTTCTACTGAAATATCTTCCCGGGTAAGTCATCTACGTTGACTGAGGCTTGTTCAAAAAATAATCTGGTACCATCTATGCAAGGTGGTCTTTCTCCACTATTATTGACTAACCTTTAGAAGACAGTTGGAGCTTACTGATTCTTGGAGTCCGTTCCACCACGGCAATAATCTTGCAATAGGACCGAAAGTCCTCCTTCATGCAAAAACGGCTGATCGGATCTGGATGACATTTGGCATAATTGTATAGATTTCAACCTGGATTAGCACACTATGGTACCTTTGCTGCATCATTAAGACCTGGAATTCCTTACCAGCTCACGTGTCCCCCTCTTTATACAGCCCGTGGTGCTTAAAGTAGGGCGTGAAAAAGCATCTGATGAGGCCACCATTGTAATATGGTACGTGTCTGTAATAGAAACCCTCTATTACAGACACGTACATATTACCTACTTTCCTGAGACTGCCTTCAGCATACCATCAGGCAAGATAAACTTTAAAAAAAACTTGTGATTCGCGCAAACAAGGTAAGCATTTCATGTGGGTATCTATTTCTTCGCTAACTACTTACATATTTTTTCAAATATTATATACAATTTTTTACGATAGCAACACATCGTATTTGCCTGGGTCTCTCTACAGAAATGGAGTCATTTGATACCCAACAACAATACGAGGTCACCAATGTTAACGGTCAAGGCCGGAGTCTAACCGATCGCGTTTTTAGGCTACACCTGGTTCCCTGTACCATATGGTAAAACTACGACCCCATGCGGTTTTAATCGGTTCGAGTCTGACATACCCACCTAACCGTTAGCTTCGGCAGCTGGAAGGGATTTTCACCTGTAATGTATGTTCATCTATACTTTTATTTTTGTTGTTTGTGGGACCGAAAATCATAATTGGCGAAGCGTGGGTGCTTGTATACCTCTACCCCTTCACGAATTTACAGGCGTGAGTATATAATATATGTAATATGTTAAAACTCAGATTTAAGTCGAGGGCAAATTGCAATCCTAGTTGTCACAAGATTTGTTGAAATAAGTGTAAAATATATTATTTCATACAAATTAATTAGGTACGGAGCCGGTGAGTTTCCCAGAAAACAATAGAATAGGTAATTACACGAGAAATATGAGATACCTTCTGCATTGTTCCTCAGAAACGATGGCTTTATTTTTTATATGATGGCACTTTGGACTCTTTGATTCATTATTTATATTGTTATGTTAGTAAGGTGGCAAACAAGTCGAATTATGCAGAAACAAGGGCCGTTAGCGCCGTTGCTCAGAGGGGTCGGTGTAACGGGGTTGCTCGTTACGGCGCGGGGAGCAACCCACCGAGACAAAGCATTAAAGGCCACGGCAAGGGTTGCTCAACTCGTGGGTCGGATACAGCGGCTACGTCGCCCTTCACAAGTCCGAGGCTCTGTGCTTTCAAGGACCTCGGTTGCAGCCACCTGCGGGATCCAGCCTACAGGTAGGGGGCGTCAGCATCGGCATCGAGCCCTCAATGAAGTATCTGGGGCTCGTACTCGTATGACACCCGAAAACCCCCATAGACGCGGGATAGCGCCTGAACCACCGCCTAGGCGAGGCCGCAATTGTAGCCGTAGGTCTGATGGGACTCCTGGGACATCCTTCCGAGGGCTTTCCCGGGGCTCCCTACTATAGGCTGTTGGGCGCTACCGTGAGGGTTTTTAGTCGGTAGGAGTCCGGCATAACATCCATGAAGGATTTTTCCTCATGGTAAAAAATAACTAACGCTGACTATAGTTCCAGATATTAGCACGTGTAAACAAACAAACTCTTCAGCTTTATTAATACAATAGATTAACATATAATTTTCGCATTGCATGTGCGCTCAATGTACGCTCATAATTCGTGGGTGATGGGCCACCTGTCACCAAATCCATAACGTATGAGCGCGATTATGTCCTGATTTATATCTAACTAGGTTTGAACCACGGTTACACCCATCTGTGGCTTGTAAATTATAACTACAGCTTCCATGAACGTAGCGAGATAATCTCCAAATGGCATAACAAACTTTTTGTAGAAAAAAAAAATCAAAGTTTAATAGTAGGTAACCTAATTTTGCGTACAAATCAAATATTTTTATAGTCATTTTTGCTAAATGACTGTAATTTTTGACTGCAGATTGGGGTTATTCACCAGCTGGACACGAGATATTCACGTGTCCAGTGGGTTAAGAACCTGAAAACTGTCTGTAATTTTGCTTAAATAAGGTGCTGTTATTATACAAAGCAATTTTCTTAGCAATGGACCACATCGAATACATAGGGAAAAAGAATCTTCCCGGGCGGGACTCGAACCCGCGATCTTTCCCTTACAATGCCTTGACCGACTCGATGTTTCAAATTTCCCTCCTTATCCGTCCGAGAAGATTATTTTTCCCTATGTATTCGATTTGTATAGTTATCATACCTAATGCAAAATTCATTCAATGGACCGACCACATGTTATTGATTTGCAGAAGAAAGAGTTTATGATAACATTAGTGTGACACCTGTACCAAGCATTTGCAACTGATGATAACCGCTTATCTTGGTGGACGTTATATTTCTTTGTTACTTCAGCTATAATAAGAATATTCACGTATATTCGTTGTACTATCAACAGAAATACACTGTCGCAAAAACTGACCTTAGTATGTCATTCGTACAAAACAATTTTTTGCTAATTATGTGTTGTTTTTGTTTGCATACTGTCATTCGAGTACACAGTAAATACAGTTTGGTTGAATAAAAACTGAGATCTCGATGTTATATCGTTCCCGAATATAAGAAGCAATCCATCTCTTCTCATAGATATTTTTTTTTATCTAGGACACGTCAAATTGACTTCACCTCGCCTGATGTTAAGCTAAAGGCTAAGTCTCGGAGAGAGGGTCACCATCGTAAACATGTACCATGTTAACAGTGGTGGCACTCAGCCTGACGGTCTCATTAGATGCCTTTTCACGCCCCGCTTAAAGGACCCGGAATTGTAGGAAGAAGGAAACACGTGAGCTGGCAGGGAGTTCCAGGTCTTAGTCATGCGGCATAGGAATGAGTCACTGAAACGCTTGGATTATCTTCTCTTCTTAAAGGAGACGGCAACTTCACCGCCGCACCATATACCTATAATACTCCAAAGAGGTATCACTGACTTACCCACTTGGTACTCATACTTGCTCGTTTTTGGTGTTCTATCCATAGAAACCTGTAATCCTGGTGCTCGGTATATGTCCACGAGGACATCCACTGTCCATAGGTACCGTTCCTGATCCTCTAAGTAGTATAAGGTTACTCAAGATAATCTAATTTTCATTTAAAAGTAAACATACCTTGAAAATTACGACCTAGGGCAATCAAGGGCCTATTACAGTTAGACTGTTACATCCCGCAGGGCCTTGGGGAGTGTTTAAGGATCTACCTTCCTATGTGGTCGGAGTTATTAAGTTTGGAAGTCTCCACGGAAGCCGAGGGTGTAGTAGCCTTTGGTATATCCCTTCCTAACGTGTGGGACGACCTTGTCCCCATCTTTTCCTAGATAGAAGGGAGGTGCTCATGGCACCACTACCGCGGCCTTCTTCTGTCAGGGTGACATACGTAGGTCTAAAAAGGCCAATAAGAAAGTCGATGGGAAGCAGAAACTGGCCCATGAAGAGAGCAAAGCTCTATTGATGATAGGTAACTAAAGCCTGGGGAACCTCCTGGGAAATTCCGTCCCTGGAATTTCCTATATGTTAGATTTAATTCCGACATAACTACGTCACCGTTAACCCCAGTGAGATGATACCCAAGGCGTATTTAAACAAGAAAAAAATTTACAAGGAAAAATTGTCACAAAATATTTCTATCATGAGTTTAAATGATATTTTCCGGTCGAGACGTTTATAGTCATCTGCTCACAAGTGACCGAACGGCTTCCTGAATGACCTATGTCACTAATGACCTACTGGTATTTGACTCATAGGTCACACTCCAACGTGGTCACGTGACAGGGGCACGTGTCAAATTGGCAGATTGCACCGCGTGTTGCACATGCTGATTGCCTGGTTGTATATAATTGTCGTAGATGTGTTGAAGCCATGCAATGACGTCATGGTGTGACCTTCGTGTGTCAAGGTGACGTACTGACTTAGTAACTAGTATTGTGAATTACAAAGAGAGTTTGTTTATCTGTCTGTTAGTTAATAGTGTCTAAATTGCTGGATGTTAGATAGGTAGAGTACGACTGTGATTAAAGTATAGGCTTAATAGTGTTTAAAGGTTTCATCATAATATTAAGTTTGTAGCTCCAGTGATTTCAGCAGTACATTGACGAATCAGTCAGTCATCATTATCATCTAAGCGCTAATCCTGGTTTGGACCCACATTATAGGTACAGTCAGCGTCATAAATGTCTTGACGACATAGTCTCGACATGATCTTAAAACTCTCGTATCAAGAGCAAATCAAGCTGTTCTATTGGTTTAAACGGTATTCATCTCCAAACTATAGGTGTGTACTACATATCAGAACAATCAGTCAATTGGAAGGGGATAAAAAAACGAAATTAAGATCATTTTGAGTACTTTGTACGTCAACATCTTTCTGATGTTTAATGCAGAAGATTGCTCACCCATTCTTCCTGCAGAATAGTTTATCTTGGCTCATAAGGAAGCAACTGCCCCGCAACCTCAAACAATAGGGAAACCTTTGTCAGAATCGCGTGGAAGCGTCTTACGATCGAGAGGTCTCGGGTTCGAATCCTGGCCATTTCCTAGCACAAAAGCGTCGGTAGCTTAGTGGTTAAGGAGTCAGCCTAACGATCGAGAGGTCCCGGGTTCGATCCTGGCCATTACACTACCGGTGTGAACCCACTCCTAGCACAAGCATTTTAGCTTAGTTGGAGGGGTTAGAGGGAATATTAGTAACTTCGGTTCTAATATACTTTAAAAAAAAGGTCTCATCCGTCAAAGCAGGTTAACCAGTCTACAAGCTCCATACAAACAAACAAGACAAATTATTACAAAATCTTTGTGATCAGTCTTTTCCAAAAGAATTTACCTCAAAATTAAAACTACCCAACTCTTAGTCACTTATGGGAAACTTGTGGTCATCATGGGGTTTAAATTAATTACATTAATGTACGTGTAAAAGGAGTATATCTACCTACTGTTATAGTAATAACTAATAAATGGGTCAGTGCGCAACGTCACGTAGTAGAAAAAGGCATAGGAAACTAGTACAATAGTTGTAGACAAACTGACTATGATTAAAGCTCGATTCAAATATCTTGGACCTAAATCGCGTAATATAAAAGGCCCTGGCGCATGCAGATTGTTCTGTAATCCATACTAACATACTAATACTAATATTACTAATATCCATACTAATATTATACATGCGAAAGTAACTCTGTCTGTCTGTCTGTCTGTATGTTACGCTTTCACGCCTAAACCACTGAGCCGATTTTGATGAAATTTGGTATAGGGGTACATTAGACCTTGAGAAAGGACATAGGCTATGTTTTGGCGCGATAACCGACATCCACGCGGGCGGAGCCGCGGGCAAAAGCTAGTAGTCTATACTTGGTGAAATTGAGCTCGTCCACCGCAGTAGCACCTCGTGATATCTTCAAAATACATCCAAGAAACATGCACTGCGTGTATAGAACACATAGACAATTGCGCATATTTTAGGTCCAAGATATGTGCATCGAGCTATACCTTTGGTTGGGTACAGTCCACCAAAAAATCAATTGCACTGTTCTATATAAAGTTGTATCCAAAGGTGTTTTCGTATGTAATTTGTCGCATGGAAACATTGTTTTCGAGCAGTAGGAATTGTCTGACATGATGCCCACAGCTACATTCTATCACTGGGGGTGACGGGTGGAGCCGCCTGTCACCCCAGCAGAAGCAGGCCACAGCGGCGGCCTCCCCATTCCGGAGGCAAGTCGGGGACACCGTTGTCCCCCCTCCTGAGGAGGGCCAGACCGTATGGGATGGCCCTGGGTCAGCCGGGGTGCGAGGGATATGTCGATGACAACCTCATCTCCGGCCTAGCATCACGACCCACAGTCGGCGTGCGGTTTTAGTCGGTTCGAATCCGACATAACCTCCCCTTCCGGCTCCGGTAGGGGAGGTATCCGAGGGGATTACCGCACGAAAAAAAAAATTGTACATTCTATCATAGCACCACTCGCAATAGGCAGGGAATTCATTCCCACACATTGCAACCGAAAACGGTGCACACCGTGCGGTATGAAAGGAACTTCATCCCAGGCACGCTCAAACTATGGAATGAACTCCTTGCCGTGGTTTTCCCAAGCGACTAATATGGGGTTCTTCAAGAAGGGCATTAAAAGGTTTCTTCAGGTAGGGAGCGCGAGTGTAACGCCCCTGGTGTTGCATACGTCCATAGGCCGCGGTAACCACTGTCCATCAGGTGAGCCGTGTGCTTGTCTGCCGCCTAGGTCGTATAAAAAGGAGGAAAATCGTCTTATTCATCTTCGTCAGCATCTGAAGTTTTCTCCTTAGAGTCTACGGTTCACTTTACTTTGGCTGAAAATCAATATTTTCCGTGATGCGACTGACATATGACCTCCACAACCCAAAGGCGATATCGAAGCATTGCAGTTAGATCAATTGTTCGAATTTTTAAGGCTCTGATTATCCGTAACGACTGCCATAGATGTTCGTATGACAACCGGGACCGACGGCTTTACGTGCTCTCTGAGGCACGACCAGACCAATGCAAATACCTATATTCAAGTATACAAATATTAATTGCACCGAGCGGGAGTCGAAAACGTATCTTTTGCGCTGTAGTTGCGTTCACTACCGCAGTACCGCCACGCCACAGAGGATCCATCAGATATCTTTCCTAATTTTTTATTTCTTTTATAAGCTCTAGATATTTTATTGAAATTAACATAACATAACATAACATAAACTCACGCCCGTATTCCCCGAAGGGGTAGGCAGACGTTCCGCCAGTTTATGTTTAGGTCCCAATGTAATAGGTACTTATAAACCTGCGATAAATACACACATAACTTCGAAAAGCATCGAATAGTCATTGGTGTGTGCCATGGTAAACCTGGGATCGAACCCGAGACCTCGTCCCAGCAGTTCATCACCCATACCACTAGGCTACCGCGGTTATTGAAATTATCTGTCCTAAATTAATTTAATTAGAAACCCAGAGTACGTACAACTGTTTACTTGTGGTGGACACCTGCACTAGTACCAGTTATTGCCAGTATAAACACGTCCGACCGACGTATGACCTTCGCATCCATACCAGGAGACCGGAAGGGCACGAGCACGTGAAGGTTACCCATAGGTCTGTATTGATCGTTGATCTATCAGCTGTATAGATCCATTATAGATCACATACAACGATGGGTTGACATTGAGATCAAGTATTGGTTTTTAAACGGTTATAGACTTTTAATGGTGTTTTAATTATGGGAATTAATGTGATCATGGTATTGGGTATCATGGTTTATTTTTTACTCGACTGTGGACCCAAAAGGAGAGTATTTTTTTGCTTTGTGAATATGACTGAAATAAAATGGTAGCACTCACAAACATACAACCCATGACTAAGTGCCTTCTTGATGGCAATAAGCTCACCTCCATCCTACGTGGGACCAAAAATCATAGTTTTTTTTTATAAGGGACACGTCAATTTGTCTTCACCTCGCCTGATGTGAGTGATGTCAAGCTAAAGGCAAAGTCTCGTAAACATGTACCATGTTAACAGTGGTGGCATTCAGCTTGACGGCCTCATCAGATGCCTTTTCACGCCCCGCTTAAAGGACCCCGCTTAATACACCTCTGCCTACCCTTTCAGGTATTTACAGGCGTGAATATAAAAATTGAATTAATTGAAATAAAATTTGATTGACATACGTATACATAGATTTTCCTAACCGGGTTATTTAATATTTATAAAACCAAGCCTCCGGATCACTGGCCAGCAAACCTCCAATGGGTACCTATTCCCTCTTTTACTTTCCTTATAGTACAAAACTTATAATAGTAGATATCTTCCTCAATAAAGATACCTACATAAAACTTATGAATGAACAATTTGTACTCATTTTACTATTAAGAGCGCGCATAAAACTAGTAAATAGTCAGATTTCACCCGCACACTTCATACGTCCCGCTCTCGTCTGTCCACACGTCTGTCGTCTCGCAGTATTTTGTGTGGCAGCTAACCGCTGTGTTTGGTACGCAGGCGCACAGTACACTCAAAATAATCAGATAAAATTTGGCAAAGTACGAGCTGGATCATTATCTATATAAGGTATACTTTGAACACACAATAATTTTATTTTTGGTGATAGATAAAATGAGTAGGATTTGTAAAATAAACATAAGTATTGAAATAAAACCACTTTTTACGGATTCTAACACGTATATTTTTTATTATTTACTTTTTAAGCCGACGTTTCGGCTGCTGCAAATTTACGCAGAATGAGCTCACTGCGTTGTTAAGTCTTGCTGGATTTTGCTGCTTACTGGGTTTGATTAAGTGGATGACTGGGTCCCACTGGTGGTACGTTCCATCCATCCTCTCTATTAAAATTTGGGTGTATTTTAATTTCAATAGCCTTTCTAGGAATACATCGATGTTCTTTGGCGAGTATCTTCAGATACTCGCCAAAGAACATCGATATATTAATAAATTAATATATAAATTTATTTTTGGTGTTAAATAAAATGAGTGAGATTAGTAAAATAAACATAAGCAGCTTAGCTTTAATAAACAGCTTAAAATATAGTGGTCAAAAAATGAATGCATATTTTTTGAAATCGTCAAATATTTATATTAAGATATTTATATCACGATATAAATTTTAATAAATTTTCACTGTATTATTATAATTTGTTGTGTTTTAGATAAAATCTCCCTAAGAACTCTGACGATTCGCTGAATAATTTTACAAGTGCTTATATAATACGAAAAAGTAAGTTATAGAAATATTAATTTCAATAATAATTGCAAAATGCTTACATGTAATATACTTTCAATTTTTTTATAGGCAGATAAGAATAAGGTAAACAAATGTATATTTCATACTGAAATTGGTTCAAGAAGCCTAAAGATATTACTTTCAGTTCATAAAAGTAGACGATCACTGTAGAAATTTTATTTGAAAAAATCTTTTTCTCTTTAATCTATAATTGGAAATACAAAAAGAGTTGAAGATGACGTCAATAATGTAGATATTACGAGGCCGTTTACGAAATTTTGTCATTTTGCTCGACATATGTGATTTTAGAAAAGTGATTTCATAGTTAAAAACTGCATTAATTCGAGTTTAAATGAATAAATAAGAAAGATCATCTGAAATACTAATGAGTTAATGAGCTAGGTACGGTATTTACTTATTTTTATTACATGATTTTGATTATTCTACCTGAAACCTACGCCTATTTGTGAATTTTTGTGGAAAAGGTCGGGAAAGGACGGCTAAAGAGTATGAAAAACTTACTACGTATTTTCCTGAAAACTATCTATTTCTTGAGTGTATTACTTTTAACTAGTTCATACAGAATATGAAACTAAAAATATTCAATGTGGACAATTTTTTCGAAAAACCACAATGGGACTTCAACGCCAGAGTCGTGAGCCCTGGCGTTCCAGTGCTCTTACTCTGAGCTAGCCTTCCACGGGCGGTCGTCCGTGTTCCATGTGGTCGAATTTTTCTGTTACTTGTTTTATATTTGATTTGCTTGATTTATATAAATGAATGTTTAACCAAAGCAAAGGAAATGGCTTATTATGTAGTGAGATTTTGAAACTCACTTATCTATTTTTTTTTTTATAAACAGTACTAGTCGGGATGTTCTCTATTAGAAGATGATCTGAAAAAAAGACAAAATAAATAGCCATGGTTCTAATAACTTCATTCCCATCATTTTAACGTAACATAGTAACAGTTACTCAAAATAAATAAAACAACATGGTAAATATCCCGGTGAGTAATCACAGTACATACATCACTAATGTGAATGACCATGTGAATCTCAAACCATACCATTCTACTTGTTTATATTACACTCTACTTCTCTTACACGCTACTGCGTGTCTAGATTATACAACGTTGCATATTTTTTAATTCTATTTAGTGAATAGAATCTTAAATGTTTACTGAATGTGAGAAAAAACAATTGCAATAAGCTTACAAGTTACACATATTGAATAACACACTTGTACTTTTCCACCGAATTTTAAAACAATAACTTTATTCAATGTAATTTAATTATGATTTTGACATTTCGATAGAATTTTCCTTTAATCATTTGTAATTAGACATTACCATTCGACATTATTATTTTCATTTGACATTTAAAATTATTCCTTGACATTATAATTCAAATGCAATTTTATATATTATATTGATCATTTAAAAATTGTGAGCCCAAACTTATAATTATTTCCCACATTTTGGGGATTTTTTTTTAACTGGTATACCGAATTTTAAAACTACCCACACATGAAAAAATGCAAATATTGTAGTGTTTCGGAATTATAATTTTTGAAGCATCAATGTGAACCTTTGAGAATGCCGTAAGGCGAAACCGGTCAGGTCTAGAAATAAAATCAGTGGAAAAGTACAAGTGTGCTATTCAATATGTGTAGCAGATTCCGCCAAGCGCCATCAATCTCCAGTATAAACAGTTACAAGTTACAGTTTTTACTAAGCGATGCGACTGAATCGGATTCATCAGCTTACGTTATATTACGAGCTGAAGCAACTCTGAAAAGCATTAAAATTGATAATACAATGTATAAGTACTTTCGCAAAATATAATTATATTACTGCTATAAAAAATAAAATTAGTTACATACTTCAAACGCCAGGTGGTCTAAGACATCTATTTGATTTTCATATACTATACCCGGACTGCCTGGCAACGGTTGATACAAAAATTGTACTTAGTAACAAACTAAAGAAAATAAAGAAATATTACTTTCGACAATTAGCCAAGAATTAAATTCTTAGTTTTTTATATTTTCTTTTAGAGTTTATCTTTTGATTTTTTTTATTTCCCATAATTTCGACGAACTTTTTCGACGGAAAACAGAAAAACAGTGCTCTCGTCTCAACGGGGCGACCCCGACTAATTGATGAAACAACAGATGGCCGGCACCTCGGGTCAGGTGCGATAGCAAGAGACCGTTATGCGCGGAATAAGAACATCGTAAGCGCCGAATTCGTTTTTTTTTAATTACTCGTAAATTCCAGATAATTTTAACAAAGTGAAAAATTGAGTCACTAGATTTTAAATTTTTTATACTTTGTACATAAAAATTGACTCAGTTATATGAATAATCTTGAAAATAAATTAATTATAATCTAAAATTAGGCCTAACTTTGTGATCTTATTTTATCGACAAAATATTATTATTTTATGTTTTCACTAAATTGAGTACCTTTCAGATATAACATATTTTACTATTTAAAAAAAACAAGCTCATTTGTGGCACACTTTCGGGTATAAAAATCAAATCAAAGATCGGCAATTTTCCTTTATACCCCCTCTTAAAAAGTAAAAACCCAATATTGAATCACGATTCTTACAGGAGACTCAAGCCAGAAGTATTTGTTATTTACGTGACTTTTGTCATTTATGTAATTAAAATTATATCACACTATTGCTTGAGCATTATATCTTGGACCTAAAATGGATGGATTTTGAAGCGACTGCCATATAACCTCCACAACCACAGGTGATATCGAAGCATTGTATAACAGTTATATAGTTATAACAGTTGTTGTAAGGACTGCCATAAACGTTCGTATGGCAACCGGGACTGACGACTTAACGTGCTCTCCGAGGCACGACCAGAATAATGCAAATACCCATATTCATGCATACAAGTGTTTGTACTGAACGGGGATCGAATCCACGCCTGCGAATCACTATCGATACACTACAGAAGCTGTCAAACCCAACTGAATTTATCTATTCGCTGGATTAGGAAGTAGGTATGTACAATGTACACTCAAACTTTGCAAAGCTAGAATTTTATTCCCATATTTCAGAACAATCCTCAATGAATTGACTCTTTAAATGACATTAGAACTGATTTATACATAATACAATATTGTCCCGACTGACTGACTGATTCATTAACGCAGAGCCTAAACCGCAGGACCTACAAACTTGAAATTTTGACAGAAGATGCATTTTATAATGTAAGCATCCACTAAGAAAGGATTTTTTAAAATTCTGCTACTAAAGGGGTAAAATAAGAGATGGACGTTTGTATGAAAGTCCGCCATTTTCAGACCTAGGAGCACTAAATTTCATAAACCTGTGTCTTTTAAGAAATAAATGAACACGTGTATCAGCGATTTTCACAAATTTCTACTCAGAATGCCTTTGCCAACTAGGCTACCGAGACAAGCCCGATGTGTTTAAATAAAAGGGAAATTTGAATCACATCGTGCATGTTTCGGTAGCCTAGTTGGACAAGGCATTCCTGGACAGATCGTGGGTTCGAGTCCCGTCTGAGAAGATCCATATTTCCCTATGTATTCGATTTGATTAGGTACCTACTAAATTCGACAAGATCGATTTGGTGCTGTCTGTACGTTGTTGCATAGGTCAGTAATTTTCCCTCATTTAGGTGATTCACTGTTTACAATATTTATGTATAAACCACATCCACCACAAAAATAAACAAACAAAACTTGAAAAATAACTAATTTGCCTCCTCCTGGAACATAATACAATGATTGGTGAAATTTGGGTGTTAATTCACCTCTGCCTAACCCTAGTTGTAACCTATATAGGTAGTATTCTCGGAATTAGGACTCGTAGTCACTCCAGTGTGACAGTCAGGAGTTTTTTGTTGTTTGTCACACCTCCAATAATACATCTGAGGATTTCAATGTAAATTGATTTTAGTGTTCCCCAACTTCTGAGTGTGACTGTAGGTACCTATCTCTAACTTTTATAGTTCATGCTCCGGCCAACGAAATATGGCGCAAAAAGCTGGCGCCAAATTTAAAAAATTAACACGTTGCAGCACTGAATACACACCGAAATAACGGAGTCGATACTAGAATCTTTTTCCTTTAGGGCATGCATGAAAACTTGCCTATTATGGTATAACACATGGCCCTCGTGAATCTCGCTGCCCGCGCGCCCAGGCAACTTGGGCGTCGGAGGGCACTGACTGACCTCCGTCCCCCATGAGCGCGGGCCTGGGGGTGACGGGTGGAGCCGCCTGTCACCCCAGCAGAAGCAGGCCACGGCGGCGGCAGGGACACCGTTGTCCCTCCTCCCGAGGAGGACCTGACCGTAAGGGATGGCCCTGGGTCAGCCGGGGTGCGAGGGATATGTCGATGACAACCTCACCTCCGGCCTAGCACCACAACCCACAGTCGGCGTGCGGTTTTAGTCTGTTCGAGTCCGACATAACCTCCCCTTCCAGCTCCGGCAGGGGAGGTATCCAAGGGGAAAAAAAGGTATAATACATGGCCAGAGTCTAGTCAGTGTTTATAATTTAGTGTTCATCAGCTTCTATACGCAATATTATATTATATTCGTCTACACGCAATATTTATTTTGCCTACACCTATTTAAATATAAGCATTTGATTAATATTGACACACCGTATTTCCCCTGAGAGGTCAACGACTGTGTATTACACTATTGTACCTAGAATAGATTTCTGGGTCACGTAAAATCAATTACTTAATATATTTTCTACTGAATATATTATTAACTGGTATATGTATAATTCTTGAATTTTCCAGTAATAAATAAGTACGTAACGCTAGGATGAAGAAGAATCCCAGTGGCATCCCAAGCTTTCAGCTTGAAGTCTGGGGTCCGCTTTATCAGTTTAACTAAGGATTGAGCTGAACTTCGGCGCCAACTACCCGTAACGACTGCTATTGATGTTCGTATGGGAACCGGGACCGGTGCTATCCGTACTTTTTGTACTTTTTGAGTGGCTATGACTTAAGAATTTACTTTGGTATGAGTTCTCAACTTCTCAACAACCTAAACCAATTTTTTTTCGTAATAAAATAAATTACTTGTATCGGAAATGTAACAGCGTTGAGGCTCTTCGACAGTCCCATACTCGCAGGCGACGTGGAACCTCTCAGTCTCAGGAGGGACCTCACTGTGTGTTTTCTACCGCCTATATAATGGTTTGTGCTCAGATGAATTATTTGACATGTTGCCCACAGCTACATTCTATCATCACACCGCTTGCCATAGGCAGGGAATTCATCCCCACACATTGCATCCGAAAACGGTGCGCACCGTGCGGTATGAAAGGAACTTCATCCTACGCACGCTCAAGCTGTAGAATGAACTCCCTGCCGTGGTTTTCCCAAGCGACTACAATATCGGGTTCTTCAAGAAGGGCATTAAAAAGTTTCTTCAGCCATACGTCCATAGGCTACTCCTTGATCACAAAAACATATTACAGTCATTTTATACAGTATATGAATGAATATATCAATGATACCAAATTTAAATAATTACTTACTTCCAGTGTCTGAGATCATATAAGACACAGCATCCGCCTTTATCAGTTCATTAACCCAACATGAGTCATTATCACTAGAATTGTGCCACACTTATTCGGTAATGTCACTCTTGGAATCGAACCTGTGACCTTGACTCCGCTTCCTCTGACTCAAGACGTTTCCTGATCACTACGAGTATGTTTACTATAACACATGAATGAGTAATTTAACTATAGTGAATATATAGTTATGTACTGCGGTCCGCTATGTTGATCATACTAGTCACACCTTATGAGTCATACAATCATAATCATAAAGATGTCATTAAGAAATTATTTCTGACTACACATTTAAATTAGTATTTCATCCCACTATCTCGGAAAGAGTAAAAGCCGTTTTTATTCTCTAGAGGATAAAGTAAATTGAATTTAGAACATCGTGTGCACTAAGCTTGTGAATTAAAAAAACATTAAACCTATTTACTGCTACCTCTATGGTGCCGAATATATCACACAACTTTTTTTTTATTTGTTAAAAACTCAGACTCGGAACCTTCTTGGTGTTAAATTTTCTTAATTATACCTTATAATTAAAGATTATTCTGTAATACTTACCTGTCATAATGTAGTAATTAATACCTAAACTGAAATAAAAGTGTACCTATCTTGTGATTGTAAACGTTTTTTTTTTTGCATTTAGTCATCCTCGCTGAGGTGGAATGAAAAGTTACGTGTTGCACTCTTGTATAACAAATAACTATTAATGACTTCTTCACTACATAGTATAAAGCAAAGTCACTTAGCGCATATATCCGTCCCTATGCATTTCAATCTACGCTACAGATTTTGATGCGGTTTCTTTTAAAAGATAGAGTAATTCAAGACGAAAGTTTATATATATAATACATGCTTTATATAATAGAGGGTGCTGCGGGAACAGGATCGGACGCCATGTAGGCGGAAAAAATTTGGCGGTACGAAATTATGAAACGATTTTACTCCTCACTGTACTGTAGTAAACACATCATAACATCGTAGGCAGCCACTACGCCATTCGCTATTAATCAATGGTGCCTCACGAGTCGGCCATGTTTTGTTTACCTACTACGCGGTTAGTGTTGCCATATCTTGTTATATTTTTACCCCCCGACCTAGTAAAAAGTCCCTGATACCGCCACAATTAGGATGTAACTTCAAAAATTACTCTAAACTTATTTTAAAGTAGTTTTCTTTATCAATAAAATTTATTTAATATTTATAACATACTTAGAATCGTCCTCCATACAATTGCCATAGATTATTATACTTACTACAAAAATTGTTTAATACTAGCTTTTGCCCGCGGCTCCGCCCGCTTGGATGTCGGTTACCAGCAATTATTCAATTTTTTCTCACCTTTTAAACCTTTCCTAGACCTCCACGAACATTTCAAGACCAAGATAAGACAAATCGGTTCAGCCTTTCTCGAGTTTTAGCGAGACTAACGAACAGCACTTGATTTGTATATATCTTAATTAATATATATAAATCTCGTGTCACAATGTTTGTCCTCAATGGACTCCTAAACCACTTAACCGATTATAATAAAATTCGCACACCATGTGCAGTTCGATCCAACTTGAGAGATAGGATAGTTTAAATCTTAAATTAGCGATAAATGACATCCACGCGGGCGGAGCCGCGGGCAACAGCTAGTCTAATATATAAAATTCTCGTGTCACAGTTTTTGTTGCCATACTCCTCCGAAACGGCTTGACCGATTTTGATGAAATTTTGTGAGCATATTGAGTAGGTCTGAGAATCGGCCAACATCTATTTTTCATCCCCCTAAATGTTAGGGGTAGTCCACCCCTAAATTTTTATTTTTTATTTTTTAGACAAAATTTTTAATTTCTATTTTTTTATGATACAACATACAAAAATACATACAATCCTCAATTTTCACCCTTCTACGATCAACCCTTATTTTTTAATAGCCATTTTAGTAATTCAATCATTTTTTCTTTCCGGTAGAAAAATGATCAATCGTCATTTAATTATTATCTATTTTTCATCCCCCTAAATGGTGCAGCGGGAACGGGATCTGACGCCACGAGGGTAGGAAAAAATTGGTGGTACGAAGTTCGCCGGGACAGCTAGTACTATATAGATACCTAGTTTATACTAGAGATTGATGGCACTTGGTGGAGTCTGCTATATACACATATTGATTAACACACAATATAGATAGATTGTTTAACATAGCGCATTCAGCAACATGACCAACTTGTGTTTATAGCGAGCTTCAATCTTTTCAATATTAAAAATAAACCATAATATAAGAAACTAGTGTGTAATTTTTTAACATAATATTATGTTCTTCGACCTCCTAAGTGTTAATCCATTCTGAAAGAGCAACGGTCGACAGCGACTTTTTGAGGCAAAATAGACAAACCATTTTGAACCTTATTTACGAGAGGAAGTCTTTTTAATTCACGTTTCAGACGCTCTCATACTGACCCGAAAAGTTATCCAATAGGAACAGATTTTACCACTAAAATTGGGTAAAATCCCCCAAAATTGGCATCACTGCACGGGCACTCTAATTTCTCGCCATAGGTTATAAAACTATGTATAATATTCTTGGGGGATTCTGACTCATAGCATTTCTTAGTAGCGAAGCCCTGTTTGTTGGAATTCATCTGAATGATGTTGAATTAATGTATAACAGGTTCTATATAATATGACGTATGTATGTATGACGTGTTTATATACGAACGTTGGATGAATTAAAAATTAACCTTCCGCATTTTTTGTATGACGGCTAGTTGGAAACGGATGAAAATAATTAAGTATGATAAGAAAACATTTATGTATAAATACATACAATAAATTACTCTGGGTCATTAGCCTTGTTAGTTCCCGGTGGAATAGAATAGGACCCCTTCAGCCCTTCGTGTGGGTGTCTTAAAAGGATACTAAGGGATAGGGCTGTTCTCCATCCGACAGTACATACAGCCCAATATAAAGAGCCCGCTAGACGGCAATAAGCTCACCCTCTATTACGTTGTAGGACCGTAAATCATAATTGGCGAAACGTGGGTGCTAATACACCTCTGCCTACCCCTTCGGGGATTTACAGCCGTGAGTAAGTGGATGGGTATTCTATGCAGTACTACCGGAACTCAAACAAATTGGCTTTAAATAATGGGTTCTCGACTGCAGATAAATACACTTAGCAGCGTACACCGGGCTCCAAAGCTGTAACTTCAAGCGGGTTTGGATCAAATAGTAAAATTAAAGGGGTCCTTAATACTGTTGATGTTCCAAGGTCAGTGCGAGGAAGATGCCTAATGGGACCACCACCCGGCAATTCAGAACTGAGACGGCGCGGCGTGCGGTTTTAGTCAGTCCCATCAGGGCAATTTCCGCAAGAAAGAGCCACTTATATAGGCAACAAATCTTCTTTTTCCACTATCACGACTAAAACTCTCGTAGTATATATGTATAATCCGGTATTCTACACAATGCCTTGGTAATAGTGCGAAAGCGCAGCAGGCAATACATGAAATAGTATCAAAAAGCATTTATGATGGTTATAAAAAATCCACCACGAAGGCTAATGCGGGAGCTCCACTTCCGCCTAATTCTAACATAAAAACATAAACTCACGCCTGTATTCCCCGAAGGGGTAGGCAGAGGTGCTAGCACCCACATTTCGCCAGTTCATGTTTAGGTCCCAATGTAATAGGTGGCGAGCCTATTGCCATTAACCGGGCACTTATAAACCTGCGATAAATACACACATAACTTCGAAAAGCATCGAAAAGTCATTGGTGTGTGCCATGGTAAACCTGGGATCGAACCCGAGACCTCGTCTCAGCAGTCCATTACCCATACCACTAGGCTACCGCAGATTATAATCCGCCTAATTCTAATCTATTATATATCCAGGTCGGGGCGCCAGTGCGTAATTTTACTTAGATAGATTAGGTTAGAAGGTCTTCGTGGTTATTTGTTTTTTTATAAATCATTCAGAAATATTATTTCCGCAAATATAGACCATAACTTATTTATATTATTAGCATACATAGCCTAGGCATTGTATAAAATGCCTGCATTATATGCACATTGCCGGTAATATAAACAAGATTCCCAGATGTTAACCTTGAATGATTGTTTATACTCACACGTCTGGCAACACTGTCGAGATGTTTATCTTTATTTCATACGTTTACTTACGCAGTTACGCATATCATTTCTATAACGAATATTTTAATATATTTATGAGGTTTCCGGCGAAGTGGAATCGCCCTTTATAACGTCTTTTTAACAAAAATACCTTACCTACTAGTAAAATTGCTATAGTTACCGGCATTAAGGCCCCGGCTGGCACGCATGTCCTTTGGACAAGAATAGGCCAAAAAATTGCCCGCTGAGTTTCTTGCCGGATTCTTCTCAAGTCGTAATCGCGTTTCGGCTTCCTAGTTTAAGATGCGACTGAACTTCTATTTTTCCATGAGGTGACTGCCATATGACCTCCAGAACCCATGGCGATATCGAAGTATTGCATTTAGACAAGTTGTTGGACTTTAAAGGGATCTATCATAATTGGCGAAAGGTGGGTGCTAATGCACCTCTGCCTACCCGAGTACCTGAGTATTTGTCTGTATATGTAAATATTTACTCTTAGCGGGAATAGAATTCGCGGGGACGCGTAATTATTTAGGTAATTTTATGTTGTTTTGCCACTATAGTAATGTAAATTAGTACCTAATACTACTAAAATTCACGTATAACTGTTAATTGTGACTTAATTATCATATTGCTACTTCCTAAATACATACCTAATGATGACACATAGGCATAGGCCTACGCCTAATATGTAGGTATGTATGAAGTGTCACGGCCAAGGTTAAAATCAAGGCGCCAATTGAAACGACTTCTCAACAATTTTTAACGTGACTAATACTTCTTAGAATTTGCTTAAAATATTTACCTGCTGATTGACTTTGACTGGCTATCATCTCAGTTTGTGGGGTCAGATGGCAGAGCCTTTTTAACCGACTTCAAAAAAGGAGGAGGATCTCAATTCGACCGCTATATTTTTTTTGTTTGTTACGTGATATCAAAGCCAGTTATGAACGGAATTTTATTATTCTTGCGGCGTTGGATAGGGTATACCTACTGTCAGAATGGTCCCATATATGGGACTAATTGAGGGAAAACTGGAGTAATTGAGGGAAAACCCCAAAATTACAAATCTAACATATCAGTAAATCTGTAAATTCCGTTATTTACTCAGTTACCACATAGCAACGAGACCCTTCAGTGCAAGTGATGTGTCAACTAAGAGATTTTCCTACCGAGTATCTCCAAAATTTAATTCTTATCAATACCTCGCGACTCGCTATTCTCGTCAATGAGTGACATAATGTCTACCGAGATAATGCTATGAACATAAAAATAAGATCACCATATAGGTAACATTATCTAATCGAGGACGGGTAATTCTTCTAAGCTATTCCTAATCTATGGGGTATATCCAAGGGATCTCGTATTTTTAGAATGCCGTACATCAAGAGGAAAAAATGTAACCCTTATAATATTCCATCTGTCTGTCCGTCTGCCTGGTCTACCTTTTTCTCAGGAATGCGTAGAGGTATCAAGTTGAAACTCATACCACAAAAGCAGGATTATAACGTCTTGAAACTGTGCAAAAATAAAACTTCTAAGTCAACGCAATCTTTTTGTTTTCGTGCAGAAATGCTCACGGATACCTCCCCCACCAGAGCCCGAAGGGGAGGTTATATCGGACTCGAACCTCGGTGCTGCTAGGCCGGAGGTGAGGTTGTCTTCGACATATCTCTCGCACCCCGGCTGACCCAGGGCCATTCCTTACGGTCTGGTCCTCCACGGCAGGGACGACGACGCGGTGTCCCCGCCTCGCCCACGGAATGGAGGTGCGCTTCTCAGCGTGCCGCCGCCGTGGCTTACTTCTGCTAGGGTGATAGGCGGCTCACCCGTCACCCCCAGGCCAATTCATTCTAATATTATAAATGCGAAAGTAACTTTGTCTGTCTGTTTGTATGTTACGCTTTCACGCCTAAACCAATGAACCGATTTTGATGAAATTTGGTATAGGGGTACATGCTTAAGTTAAGTAAGGCAGGTTAAGTTGCTTATTTAGACATAACTTTGGCTGACCGTAGCGAGTCACTTTAGCATTGTATTGTATTCATAGTAATTAGTTGTATCTGTAATAGTATTTTAGAATTATTATTAGTCTGCACTTGAAGCCTGAAGCACAGGACTACCTAGTTCAGGCACAATTTAGATAATATCCCTTAGTGAAGACCTATGTAAGACACTAAACCGCACAAATAAATATACATATGTAAGATAACCACTTATGCACAATGTAACAACGCACGATAGATTAAGAAACCATGTAAAATAACTGTACAACGATTATTAAATAAATTTGATTTGATTTGATTTGATTTGATTAAACCTTGAGAAAGGACATAGGCTATGTTGAGTCGCGATAACCGACATCCACGCGGGCGGAGCCGCGGGCAAAAGCTAGTAAAAACATATTGCGGTTTATGAAGCTCAAGTTACGGAACCCTCGGTGCGCGACATCGACTCGCGCTTGACCGGCTTTTTTTCTTCAATAAGAGCTATAAACATCACCAAGCCTCGCGAAATATATAGACCGGTCATTAACTTTAGTGAGAATCATTAATAAAACCCTATTTTAATTATTATTCTAATTTAATAGGCTTCCGGTATAAAACCACATTCTGCGTATTTTTGTAGACCATAGAAACGAACAACATGACCTAGAAATGCAACGAGCATGACTCAGAGGGGAACCCTCAAAAATGTAACGAAAATTGTAAATATTAGAATGCAAAGCGGTAGTAGTGTAGTTGTATTAATTTAATTGAATCAACGTCAATGGCCATTATTTTTGTAAGTCACGCGAAAATTCTAAGCATACTATATACTTCATTTGGGTGGTTACTTTACTATAGGCCGTGCTAGATCGATTGAGATTTTTTTTGCAGTAAATATCGTATCTTGTGATTTTTGTGTAACAAAAATGAAAGCTTTCGCGAGCGCCACTTGGCTCTGCAGTCAATTTCACTACTATGTGAAAAATCATGCGGTAGCCTAGTGGTATGGGTAATGGACTACTGAGACGAGGTCTCGGGTTCGATCCCAGGTTTATCATGGCACACACCAATGACTTTTCGATGCTTTTCGAAGTTATGTGTGTATTTATCGCAGGTTTATAAGTGCCCGGTTAATGGCAATAGGCTCGCCACCTGTTACATTTGGACCTAAACATAAACTGGCGAAATGTGGGTGCACCTCTGCCTACCCCTTCGGGGAATACAGGCGTGAGTTTATGTAAATTTTATGTATGAAAAATGTTTACAACCCCTAAGTAATCGGTTCGAATTGGTCGCAAGGTCTACTCGGTCTCTCTCTCTCTAAACTTAAGAGCTGCGCTCTTGTCGAGTTGTCGGCGGAGTTTTCGCTATCCTTCTCTTTCCTCCGCCAATCTTTTGACCTCCCGATACGAGGCGACTTGTATCCTTTCCTTTATTTGTGCCATAAAAGTTCCTATTGGTCTACCTCTTCCTCTTCTTCCTTCTACTTTCCCTTCTATGATATTTTTTAAACATCTTTCGTGTCTTATCAGGTGGCCAATCATCCTTCCTCTTCGGCTCTCATCTCCAATATAGACCTGCTTTCCTGTACCTTGTTTAATACTGTTTCGTTTGACAATCTCTCCGTCCAGCTTGTCCCTTCCATCCTTCTCCAGCACCACATTTCAAATGCCTCCATCCTGTCTCTGTCTTTCTGTGACATAATCCACGTCTCACATCCATAGAGTGCAATGCTCGGTCTCTACTCGGTCAAATAACTTTGTTTTTAATCCATTTGGCACGAGATAAAGAAGTAAACAATCTTGTAGCCACTTTTTATAATAAACACATTTTAAACCTATAAACTATACTACCTGATTAACTAGTGGTTCAATTTTGGTTTTCAGTCTTTAAAATGAGTTTATAAATGGAAAAATAATAAACTTCGTTTTTAAATAAATAATACGTATTAAAAAGACACATCATGTTTGTTTATGTTTAGTAAACCATCGGCTGGTAGTGTTGCAATTGGGTCACGGATTTTATTTTAGCAAAATTTTCCACGTAAAACCGGGACGGGTCATTTATTATAAGGATGTATTTCTAACTGCTACTCGCACCTATATTCTCCCACAGGCACGTATTACTTGAATAAGCTGTGCGCTATCTCATACTATTAATTTATCTCTGTCCCAAATTTCATCGGAATTTATTCAGCCACTACGGTGGGATTGAGTAACGAACACTCATCCATTCAACTATCATACATAGAAAGAAAGAAAGAAAGAAAAAACATTTTATTTTCAATGCAACACAAACATGTGATAAATAATAATTATATTATTTATTTAAACTATTGGGCACATCTGTGTTGCACCAAGAAAGGGACCAGTTCAGCATAAAGCTGGGCACGACGTACCCAGCGCTGGTTTTCAACTGGCCCCTAACATACATATATTCACGTCTGTAAATCCTCGAAGGGGTAGGCAGTTGTGTACTAGCACCCACGTTTTTTCAATTTATGATTTTCGATCCCACATCGTAATAGGGGGTGAGCTTATTGCCGTCTAGCGGGACCTATCCCTTAGTTTTTTTTTTTTATTATTTTTTTATAAATATTCCACAACATTCTAACAACGCCATCTAGACCCATGGTAAGCTTTTATAGCTTGTGTTATGGAATCTAGAATGCGGATGAACATACTTATATACTTTTTTTTTTGTAAATACATACATATTATACATAGAAACACCCAGACCAATGCAAATAGCCATATTCATGCATACAAATATTTGCACTGAGCGGGAATCGAACCCGCGCCTCCTGCGTGGCAGTCGCGTGCACTACCGCCACGCCACGCCACGCACGGAAGAGCTGGGTGGTCCTATTCTACTCCAAATGGACTGAGAATAAAGATTGTTGACCAACTGTTTATACTGGAGATTGATGGCGCTTGGTGGAATCTGCTACACATATTGAATAACACACTTGTACTTTTTTTGTGTTTCCGAATTATAATTTTTGAAACATCAATGTGAACCTTTGAGAATGCCGTAAGGCGAAACCGGTCAGGTCTAGATATAAAGTCAGTGGAGACCTTGACACTTTAGCGCTCATGAACCTTTATTTTTTAGCCACTACGGAACAGAGACGGATATGCGTTTGGGGTGAGAGGATTTTCATTTTCTCGGAAACTACCAATCCAATTTTGATGCAGTTTTCAGATTTGGGTTCAGCTTTAATTGGAGCATGTTCTTAGATAGGTATTATAATGACTACTCAACAGGCGGCGCTACAGCAAGCATTTTTAATGTGAAACAATGTTGCCAATTTTCTCCATAAATACTAGTCCGATTTTGATGCAGTTTTCAATTATTGGTTTGGGTTTGATTGGTGCATGTTGTTAGATAGGTATTACGGTGACAACCCACACATTTTTGAGTAACTTTTTATACGTCGTAGTTATTTTCAAAATATTAATTTCAATGATTTTTTTATAGCATTTATTATGCTAACTTTTAAGTTCGAAAAACATCGGAAAAATGAAATGCTCAAGTGAGACTTGAACTCACGACCTTTCCCGTACAGGGGGAATGCTCTTCCAACTGAGCTATTGAGCCACACCTGAATCATTTCAAATTTTCCTTCTCTTTACATCCGTCTTTAAGGGCGACGATAGAGCCATCTACCAACATTCTGACGAACTGTTGGCAACAATGAATGATTTTATCTATGATATTATATCTATGATATTAATAGTATGTATGTTTGATGTATTTATGTATATCTACCTATACTTAGGTAGCTATTGTGTCTATCTGTTCTATATATATCTGTTATCTCTTGGTTATTTATTATTATATTCTATGTACACCAAAGTGCCCGAAATATTTTTTTCCTATTTTTCTCTCCATCCTATGGTTGCCTGGAAGAGATTGCCGCAGAGCGATAAGGCCGCCAATTGTATGTACCTACCGAATTGCTATTATGTACCTATTGTAATGTTATATCCTTGGTGTACAATAAAGACAATTATTATTATTATTCCTCTTTATTTCACTTATATACTTATTGATTACATTTTTAAATACATATAAAAAAAAACATATATTTAAAAATATAAAAAATAGTGCTCCACCGCTATCGGATACAGGGACCAAGCTACCGGTGGTTAGGGCTCCAGAGAAAGGAACTTCCTCACGATGCGCGCCGTATCAAGGAGTACTGCCTTCTGCATCTGGCCCTTGACCCAACCATCCAACCCGAGCCTCTTCAGATGTTGGTCGAGGCTCTTTGCTATCAGACCGTTGACTGATATGACTATCGGTACAATGATTGCTGAGTCAACACTCCACATGTCGACAACCTCGTGGGCCAAGTCCAAGTACTTAACTTGTGTATCTTTTTCAGCTTTCACGAGATTCTCGTCATGAGGAATGGTGACATCAACAATCAATGCTCGGCGTTCGGATCGGTCTATCACCACAATGTCAGGCTTGTTAGCTACAACAGTCCTATCAGTGATGATAGATCGATCCCAGTACAATGTGATATGGCTATTTTCTAGAACTGGCTCAGGAACATACCTATAGTACGGCACCTCAACTTCCACAAGGTTGTATTTCAGAGCAAGTCGCTGATGGATTATCCTGGCTACTTGATTATGTCTGTGCAAGTACTCGCCGTTAGCAAGACGAGAACAACCGGAAGTAATATGCCTGAGGGATTCACCAGGTTGGTGACACGCTCGACAAATGTCAATTGTACACGCTCGACAAATGTCAATTGTTTATTATTATTATTATTTTTCAACCATTTTTAAACATTGAATTTTCAAGTCAAGAAGTTCAAGTCTAACTTGAGCATTTCTTTTTTCCGATGTTTTTCGATTTTTTTAAATTTTCTTACTTGTTTTTACACGAAAATCACTACTAATAAAACGATATTTATTGCAAACTGTACTCTCAATCGTTCTAGCACGGCCTATAGTTGATTTTCTGTTCAAATAAGTATGTATACATGTTACTGAGTCACATTTAGCGGAAGAGTTTCAAGGTCTTATCAATTATACCAACAGTTAGTTACCGACGGCTCAATTGTTAACTGTTAGTGGCTGTTATTGTTGATTGGATACTGACCGTTGTAAAGTTTGCTGCGATAATACTCTGTCCCTTCATTCAGATTGATCAACCGTGATTTGAACGCGGGTTTAGTTTTACGGCTGCACTTGTCAAGGGAAAATCGAAGGGGTATGTATAGCAGGTAATGGAATGATGGGCTATGGAATCCTATCGCAAGGTTAAGCAATACTGACCAAGTCAGTCTTAGGATGGATAACCCTTCAATTACTTTACAAAGGCAACCATTATTTCCCAAAGGATAATCTAGTTCTAATTTAGTATCTAATTTAGAAGGCAGCACGAGTGTAACGCCCCTGGTTTTGTATACGTTCATAGGCCGCGGTAACCACTTTCCATCAGGTGGGCCGTGTGCTTGTCTGCCACCTAAGTGGTATAAAAAAAATGGTTCTCTGAGTTTCTTGCTGGAATCTTCTCAGTAGAAACAACTGCTAGAACCAAGCGTTTCAGTGATTCATTCCTATGCCGCACCACTAAGACCTGGAATTCCCTGCCAGCTCACGTGTTTCCTTCTTCCTACAGTCCCGGGTCCTTTAAGCGGGGCGTGAAAAGGCATCTAATGAGGCCGTCAAGCTGAGTGCCACCACTGTTAACATGGTAAATGTTTACGATGGTGACCCTCTTTCCGAGACTTTGCCTTTAGCTTAACATCAGGCGAGGTGAAGTCAAATTGACGTGTCCTGTGTAAAAAAAAAAAAAAAAAAAAACCTACCAAACCAGCGAAAGAATCATTTTCCAATGGTTTATCTACTTCATTTAATATTTTTATAACATTTCTTGAAAACATTGTTTAAAAATACCTAATATAAATATATGAAATAAATTAATAAATTGATGATTCAATGAATGAATCCCTAAAATGAATAAATTAACTTGATTATTTGATTCTTAACATTTTAAAACTCCTCCGATCCCGTAGCAGCGGTTACAAGTAGTGGAACCGTGAAAATTCGACAACCTACTGTTAAATTACCTTGTTTGTTTACTGGGTTGTGGAGATATGATGATAGTCGCGTTCCGGGAAATTTCAAAAATTCAGCTGCTCCGTAGTTAGACTGAAATATAACCCCAAAAGTCGCCCTTCTTTCCTATTTGCGCATTAAATCGGAACTTGTAAAACGTAAAAATTGAATTATATTTTTACGAAACTGGTATACTTATGCTACGACTTTAGATCTGCTTCTACTTAGCAATGTAAGGCATAACCGTAGCATAGCAATAATGTTACCTACCATCCCATAGATACGTACAGACCATCAATTTTGCTTTGATTGCATTGTTTTTTTTTCAACATTCTACACAACACTATCTAGCTAGACCCATGGTGAGCTTAACTAGTTTGTGTTATGGAATCTAGATTGCGGATAAACATACTTAAATACTTTTATTTTTGTAAACACATACCTACTATAGGTACATAAAAACAGACCAAAGAAAATAGCCATATTCATGCATACAAATTTTATATTTGTACTGAGCGCTGATCGAACACGCGACTCCTGCATATTACATACCTTAGTATTTCATAATTTAATTATAGGTACATAACCACAATCAAGGTAGATTATTTTTATGACAGCCACAAACTGTTTAGAAAAAAACCTTACAAAATAACTCTTATTAAATATAAGCCAACATTTGAATTTCATTTTAATAGTACTGTGTATAGTTAGGCTAATAATCTGGGAATTAACGTTATGGTCTCTAACCACAGTCAGTTACGGGTTAATAGGCCTAGGGCTATAAATTTATAAAGGTAATATTGTTCTGTAATGAATGAATGTTGAAAATTAAATTATGGTGTGATAAATACAAACCGGGGGAAATTACCTCTTCTAATTAACGTTAGAGGGACATTTCACACATTAAATAATACTATTGTATTATATTAGGTCCTTACATATGAAATTGGCGTTTTTCGTACTGGCCACTTTAATCACGATTTTCTCCTCTTTGGTAAGGAATTCCAAATTCAAATTTGTACAGCTATTTACTCATGTATTTGTGCTTCGATGACCGTCATTCATTTGTTTTTTTTTTCTTCTGTTTTTTTCTGTTTGCGTCACTCATTTTACAAAATGGAAAACTTAAAATATCGCATTATTTACGAATACGAGTTCCGCCGTGGCACTAGTGCTGCGGAAACGACTCGAAGGGTGAATGATGTTTATGGCGGTCATGTTGCAAAAGTTGTCCTCGCCCTCGCTTTTCAGCCTATACATCAATCAGTTGGTCGAGGAGCTCAGCAGCACAGGTGTCGGATGCTCTATAGATGGAAAGACAATTAATAGCATCAGTTATGCAGACGACATGGTGCTGCTGAGCCCTTCGATTGACGCGCTGAGGCAGCTTCTACAGGTTTGCGAGAGATACGCGTTATCACACGGTCTCCTTTATAACATAGGCAAAAGTGAGTTTATGGTGTTCGGGGGAAGGTTAAAAAAGGATAGGGCTATACCACCTGTATACTTGTATGGTAGGGCATTGAAGAGAGTGTCGTGTTTCAAGTACCTTGGCCATATTGTGACTGAGGATCTAAATGATGACCAGGACCTGGAAAGGGAACGAAGAGCATTGTCGGTACGATGCAATATGTTGGCTTGCAGATTCGCAAGATGCACGAAGCCGGTAAAGGTAACCCTTTTTAAGGCGTACTGCCAAACTTTCTATACATGCAGTATGTGGGTCAGATATACGCAGAAGGCCTACAATGCTCTTCGAATCCAGTATAACAATGCGTTCAGGATGTTGTTGGGGCTCTCGAGGTTCTGCAGTGCGTCGGCAATGTTCGCTGAAGCGGCTACGGATGGCTTTGCGGCAATAATGCGCAAAAGAACGGCATCGCTTCTGAGCAGAATACGAGGGAGTACCAACAGCATCCTGAAAATTATAGCTAAAATTATAGCTGAAAGTGCTGATGGTGTCTTTCTGAAGCATTGGTGCCGTATACATAATGACGGCCCTGATGCTTCAGGAAGATACATGAATTGATTTATTTATTTATTTATTAATTTTAATTTTTTGTATATTTAGTGTATAAGATGTACTAACATAGTTTAAGTTTGTGTTACTAACAATATTTGTATAGATTTTTAATCTGAAAATAAATGATAATAATAAGAAAATAATAAAAGAAAACACAGTTCGTTTTTGGTTCCAACGTTTTCGTTCTGGAAATTTCGACCTACAGAACAAGCCCCCTGGACGGCCTGAGACCCAAGGCTATTGTGGAAGCGGATCCATCGCAAACCACGTCCGAGTTAGCTGCAGGCTGCGGTGTTAGTGATAAAACTGTTTTAATTCACTTGAAGCAAATTGGGAAGATTAAAAAGCTTGAAAGGTGGGTACCTCACGAATTGACTGAAGCAAACCGGCAAACGCGCGTCGACTGCTGCGTTACATTACTGAACCGGCACAATAATGAAGGTATTTTAAACCGAATCATTACCTGTGATGAAAAATGGATTCTTTACGATAATCGGAAGCGTTCAGCGCAATGGTTGGATCCTGGCCAGCCAGCCAAATCCTGCCCCAAGCGAAAATTAACCCCAAAAAAGTTACTTGTGAGCGTTTGGTGGACTAGTGCCGGTATTGTTCATTACAGTTTTCTCAAATCGGGCCAGACTATTACGGCTGATGTCTATTGTCAGCAATTGCAAACAATGATGGAAAAGCTAGCGGCTAAACAACCTAGGCTGGTCAATCGCTCCACGCCACTGCTGCTTCACGACAACGCTAGACCACACACCGCACAACAGACGGCTACCAAATTAGAAGAGCTTCAATTGGAATGTCTAAGACATCCTCCGTACTTCTCGACAGACAGACAGACAGAGTTGCTCCAACAGATTACCATTTTTTTCGAAATTTGGACAACTTCTTGCAAGGGAAAAAATTCAACTCTGATGGGGCAGTCCAAATCGCCTGCACAAATTTTATTGATTCCCGTCCGACTGGTTTTTTTAGTAAAGGGATCAATGAACTACCTATGAGATGGCAAAAGTGCATAGAAAACAATAGTTCATACTTTGATTAATTAAATATATTATACTTAAAAATATTCGACTTTTTGTTCCTCCCATACAAAACGCCAATTTCATATGTAAGGACCTAATATTATATTATCCTTCCTGTTAATATTGTAAATGTGAAAGTTTATGAAAAACTAGCTTTTGCCCGCGGCTTCGCCCGCGTGGATCTCGGTTATCGCGACAAAACATTTCTGTACGAAGTTTCATGCTTCTGACTTCGAAAAAAAAAATGACGAACTTTCCATACCAAAAGTTATATCACCTATTTTACCTTCTTAGTAGTGAAATTTTGAAAAACGCTGATACACGTGTTCATTTATATGCCAAGAGCTATATCACATATTTTACCCTGTTAGTAGTGAAATTTTGAAAAACGCTGATACACGTGTTCATTTATTTCTTAGAAGGCACAGGTTTATGAAATTTAGTGCATCTAGCTCTGAAAATGACGGACCTTCATACTAACTTCCATCCCTTATTTTACCACTTTGGTAACAGAATTGCCAAGAATCCTTTCTTAGCGGATGCTTACATCCTAACATCTACCTGCATGCCAAATTTCAGCCCGATCCGTCCAGTGGTTTGGGCTGTGCGTTGATAGATCACTATGTCAGTCAATCAGTAAGTCACTTTTGAGTTATATATATTTTAGATTTAGATTTTTTTATACCACTTAGGTGGCAGACAAGCACAGGGCCCACCTGATGGAAAGTTGTTACCGTGGCCTATGGACGTGGGGAACAACAGGGGGGTCACTCTCGTGCTGCTGACCCTATAAGAACAGAGAGTTTCTGTGCCGTCAGTGCAGAAAACAGAGCAGGACAAGCCTTTGGTCTTCCCACTGATAACACAAAAACTCTCCAGTGAGCGTTATATATGTAACAGCCAGGATATCAACCCAAGGACTCTCGATCGCAAAACCGATTTAACCACTAAACTATTTGTAAGGTTTTTGCGTGTAAGTACACTTCAGTATTTCAGTAGTTCTCTGTGGCGTGGTGGTAGTGAACGCGACTTCAACGCAGGAGGCGCGGCCCGGGTTCGAATCCCGCTCAGTGCAAATATTTTTATCCATGAATATGGCCATTTATATTGGTCTGGGTGTTTCTTTGTACATGTATGTATTTACAAAAAAAAGTATAATAATTATGTTTATCCGCTTTCTAGATTCCTTAACAGAAGCTAGTTAAGCTTACCATGGGTCTAGATAGCGTTGTGTAGAATGTTGTGGAATAGTTTTTATTTATTTATTAGTATTTAGGTGAGAATCTTCCTGTACTTCGTTGATTCACACCACAGACTCTTCGATCAATCAAGTAGCCTATAACAGTCCACTGCAGGACAAAGGCGTCACCAAATATCGGGAGGCTTTGGTCTACTGTTTCCAGCCTGGCCAGACGAGATGGTACAGGGTTTTATTCCGAGTTATCCTTCTCTCTTAAAAGCCTCATCTGTTAATCTGCAGGTGTATCGGACGAGGTAGGTTTATGCCTCAAAGACGTCAATAGGATCTTATTAAGAGGATAAAATACCTGGAAATATAAACGGTTAATAAACAGCTAATAAACAAGTAATAAATAATAATAATACCGCAAACCACAAACATTACGAGCAGGATTACCTAATTGGGGCCCTGAGACCCCTCTCAAGGGCCTCCAGAAGTGAGGAAGTTGGTTAAGTTGTTTAGAGTTATGAAGAAATGAATTACATTGTTAGCGGTAAATATTTGTTCTTTAAATTTCTTGGTTTATTTTTATTTCCTCCCATATGATGGTAAGCTTAAATCACCATCATTATCACAGTATTTATTTACACTTTATTGTACACATAAATTGTATTTATACAGAATAGTGATATGTAATGTACAAAGGCGAGCTTAACTCAGAGTTGAGTATTAGTCCCGGTTCCATCAAAAACTTGTTTGGAGCCCGGGTTACGCTCTTTTACTATTTCTTACCATGAATAGATTTGTTTCGTTTATAAGGGGCCACCTGCCATCTGACCCCTAAACCTGCTCGGGAAGAGGCTGTTAGGCTGTTTCAGTCTCACCTGACAATCAACCAGTGTTTTTTTTGCAAATATTGGCAATAAACTCCTTATAGAGAAACATTCAAAAACTAGTCTCACACTAGTATTATAGACTAGCTTTTGCCCGCGGCTCCGCCCGCGTGGATGTCGGTTATCGCGACCAAACATCGTCCTTCCTCATGGTCTAATCTACCCCTATACCAAATTTCATCAAAATCGGTTCAGTGGTTTAGGCGTGAAAGCATAACATACAGATAGACAGACAGACATACAGACAGACAGACAGAGTTACTGTCGCATTTATAATATTAAAGTATGGATATTAGTCCTGAATCTCGATTTTCATAGACAAAAATCTTCAGTGACAATGTGCTCTCAGTACTATAAATCTAGATTCAAAATTGAGTATTGTTCTGGAACACAGTCCTAAAAGTTCTTATATAGACGCTTTGACTTTTATCCCTGAAATGACGGAGAAAGAATACAAGTATCACCACCACTTCTCATCCGAAGGGCGTCTTATGAGGCGACTAACGATAAAATACGCAGGCAATATCACTACGAGAGACAGAAAACTCGAAATAAAACCCTGTACCAATACTACCAACCCGTCTAACCAATTTTTTTCTACGTGCGAAAATCCCACACGGATACCACTCCCCCCGAGCCGGTGGAGGTGGTTATGTCGGACTCGAACCGACTAAAACGCACACCGTCTTGGGTTTTTGGTTGCCGGAGGTGAGATTGCCGAAAATATCTCTCTCGCACCCCGACAGACCCAGGACCATCTCTTTGGAATGCCGGGGAAATTCCGGGTTGTTGGGACCATAGTGCCCCCATCTAGCCTCGGGTACGTCTGACCAGTGTGGAAACAGTAGGACAAGGTTTCCCAATATTGGGATAGGCCTACATCAAGCAGTGGACTTTCTACATCACATTTTCAAGCAAAAAATAAAATAGGTAGGTATTCCTTATTAAAGTAGACATACTCCATTGTTCTGACGTAAAACAGTAGCACTGTCATCACACCACAACATCTGCTGGCATGAATGGATGACTGTACTTTGATAAGGATTGTAACCTACGTTAGTGTTTATTAAATTATAAAAATACTCCTCTTGGTACGGCTCCTGTGATTAATTTTTTACCGGGTATGTGTTTATTTTATGAGGTAAAGTTAGGGTAAGGGTTGATAGAAGACGTTCTTCGACTTAGGTACAAACTGTGGGTTGACAGAAAGGTCCAAGTGGCAGTGGAGACAGTAGGGGAGACGTTACCGACTGCAGGTGATTTCTAGCCGATGTGCCTAGCCTTTAAAGCCTCCCCAGTGGAGGAAACATTAGACAGCTGGCAAGGGGTGGGCTGTTTCGTCATAATATAATGCGATGATGACAGCCTCTGTGGCGTAGTGGTAGTGAACGCGGCAACTACGCAGGAGGCGCGGGTTCCATCCCTGCAAAGTGCAAATATTTGTATGCATGAATATGGGTATTTGCATTGGTCTGGTCGTGCCTCGGAGAGCACGTTGAACCGTCGGTGCTGGTTGCCATACGAACATCTATGGCAGTCGTTACGGGTAATTGGAGCCCTCAAAAGTCCAACAACTGGTCTAGTTGCAATGCTTCGATATCGTGTTTCACAGAAAAAATCGAAGTTTAGTCTGGAAAAGCGAACTCCAGACCCCAAGCTGAAAGCTTCGGATGTGACTGGGATTAACGATTAACGCTAAGATGAAGAAGAAGATACTGTGATGATAATTCTTCTACACTTTGCTACGTTGTAATTACTTCAAGAACTTAATGAGGATATATCTCTGAATTACATTCACAATAGAGACAAAAAATGCGTTGTATTTACTTAAAAACCGCTATTTCATTATACTTCATTGGTTTTTTTAGTCTTAATTTAACTACGGGCACGGTTACTTTAGGCTTTTGGTCATCAAACCACAGCTGTGTCAAGAGACAATGGTATTACATTTCATTCTTATGAATCGTGTCGATGCCTGGTGCTCCATCATCGGAGATAACATTGTGAAGTTAGGTTTTCCCTTTATTGTTTTATACCAATAGAAATATCACTTGTAAATGTATGTTACATAGGATTTTCTACGGTTTGGCCCAACCTTAAAACTATAACTCATCATAGTTACACATGTGAAATAGAAAAATGACTCCGACCCTCTAATTAGCAAACAATCAAATCAATATTGTCGTACAAAGTACTCAAAATGACCTTAATACCTTGATATTCCCCTCTTCCTGTTGACTGAATGTTCTGATATTTGGTACAAACCTTTAGTTTGAATAATAATACAATTTAAATTAATAAAGCAGTTTGATTTGGTCTTAGAGCTAGGTATCGGGATTTTGTCATTCGGGATTTTGAATTTCGGCATTATGATACGTAACTTTTCTGCCAATATAAGGAGTTTGAAACACAATCGAGACTGAATTTTGAATCGACTTTTATTGCGAGAATTAGTATTTTGTAAGAGATAGTGTAACAGTGGTGAAGAGTAAACATTTTCAAGAGGTAAGCCGGTGGAAAAAAAAATCTTGTTTGTCATGCATCGTGCGAGTATTGGGAAGCCAGTAGGAATCGGTTTATAAGAACACCTTGCCACTGCAATGTAAACAATAAAATATGAGTGAACCTCTGTCTTCCAAGTATTATATAATACAAATTATATATCAAAAAATATTGACGTATTTACGGTGTTTTCCGTCCCTTGAGCTCCTTGAGATACATAAGGAAGTTACGCATATGACAATAATTAACTACCTACGTATATGTTTGTGGTTAAGGATGTCCCTTATATATGACGTAAATAACACGATTACATGTACGTAGGCTTCACCAGGCTCTTTGAGGCATAAGTTCATCATTCTCTGAACCTTTTTTCAACTCGTTTGAAGTCGACTTTCCAGTCTAAGTGTGATACGGTAGAACGTTGTTATTTTCCGCGAAGTAGCTGCCATCTGACGTCATGTCTGTCATATAATGTTCGTATTGTAACAGGGACCGACGGTTTAACGTGCTCTCCGAGACATGGAAACACCCACACAATTAGACATTATTCATGCATACAAATATTGGTATGTAGCGGGTATCAAACCTACGCCCCCTGTGTAGCAGTCGCGTTCACTACCACCACGCTAAAGAGGCTCTCTTTGAGGCTTAAGCCATCTTTAACAAATTGGTGGAACAAGACTCTGGCGCTGCTTTCCTTATGCCGTCCCCCTTAAAGACGGATATAAAGAGAAGGACAATTTGAAATGATTCAGGTGTGGCCCAATAGCTCAGTTAGAAGAGCATTCCCCCTGTAAGGGAAAGGTCGTGAGTTTAATTTTTTCCGATGTTTTTCGAACTTTAAAATTAGCATAATAAATGCTATAATTTTTTTATTAAATACTACGAGTAGTTTAGCAAATAGACCACCGGTTCGAAACGCGGCCCAGACCTGAGAAGACTCCGGCAAGAAACTCGGCGGGCATTTTCTTTAGGTCTATTTACAAATATTTTCATAGTCTATACTCAACTCTCCCCTACATACTTTGAATTACCTGACGTTTACAAATTCCCGTTCATATTATTGTATAATACCTACTGGTAATGCCCCAATAACTGCTAATAGTCACGTTCCTACTACACTATTATTTATAATAGGTAATATTACCAACATATTTACTAATATTTGCACACTGTTATTATTTATAACTGCGGTTAGGAAAATTTTGACTGCATTATTTTTATTACCTGTTAAACTTTCATTATCCTCAATCACTTATTAAATAACTATCTAGGCAACTTTCAAAGACCAAGTGCAGAAGCCCGAAAAAGACCGCTTTTTTTAAAAGGGTATTAGCAACTGAAATTCCCGCTAACCTCTCCAACTAAGCTAAATTTCTTGTGCTAGGAGTGGGTTCACGTCGGTAGTGTAATGGCCAGGATCCAACCCGGGACCTCTCGAGCTAAGGCCCGACTAATTAACCACTAAGCTACCGACGCTAGAGACCTTGGACACTGCAAGAAAGGCATGTATCATCATCATGCATAATTCAATGATGAGGGGTTCCTGTAACCCAATTCCTGCTGGCTTCCAAATAGGTCACACATGGTGCATGACAAACTAGATTGAGTTAAGTATTTTTTCCATCGGCTTTCCTTTTGAAAATGTGCACCCTTTGCCACTGGTGCGTATGCCAATCCTGATTCCATCCAAACCTGTTACTTAGGAGATATAAGACAGCCTCTGTGGCATGGCGGTAGTGCATGCGACTGCTACGCAGGAGGCGCGGGTTCGATCCCCGCTCAGTGCAAATATTTGTATGCATGAATATAGCTATTTGCATTGGTATTTACAACAAAAAAAGTATATAATTATGTTTATCCGCATTCTAGATTCCATAACACAAGCCATAAATGCTTACTATGGGTCTAGATAGCCTTGTGTAGAATGTTGTGGAATTTATTGTTTGTTTGTTATTGGTGTGCGCGTTCCTGCTCTATTTTTCCGCAATCTTGTCTGGTAGGTTTTTACTGAAGTGACTGCCATCTGACCATTTTGAGAGGAAAGCCAGCGTTAGAGCCTTACTTTCATCACGTTCATCCTTGCGTTAATCCCAGTCGCATGAAAAGCCCTTAACCTCGGAGTCCAGGGTCCGCCATTTCTAAACAAACCACGACGCACGTGAACTTCGATATTTTCCATGAAACAACTGCCATCTGACCTCTGCAATTTTCTTTCTACAAATTTGAAATTTAATGGAACTTCACCTATTTTCTATGCAGCACTATAGGCATAAATATTAATAATTAATTCCCAAAACAATAATTTTGTTTCCTCGCAATCGACCTACAATCTAAAAGAAAATATTTGCTGTATACTTGGCACACATGATTTTAATATTTTTCATTTATTTTTATTTCATTTTTTTTTTCAAAATATATTTTTTTATGTAATACTAGCATAATCTTTCGACAACGTAACATGTTCAAAGAAAATAATTCTCATTAAAACTGCAAACAATGTTCGGAGCTCAGAAGCAAAAAATTAATAATTTCTTAAAAACTTTTAAGTAGGGGAGCTCAAGAACTCTTTTAAAAATATTTGAACAATTCTCTGCCGAGGACTGTATTAAAGGGCTCGACTCAATTAAGCCGCGGACGGCTTAGTCGTAAGCCGAGGGACTAGTGATGTACCGAGCCGGGACTCTGACGGGATTTTGTATTTTTTGTAGTAAAGTTGCGGGATGTAGCGCTTGGACACCGGCTTTGATAGAAGCTCTTTATTTTAACTGGATACTATTTCACGCTCCATTTTTTTTACTGAGGATTATCTAACAAAATGTTGCTATAGTGCTACTGGGAACTATTGACACATAATAGATATTTTTATAGGGGTGGGGAAGTATTATCCGTTATTGTTCTATAAGTTTAATTAGGGAACTCAAAGACTAAGGCACAAAATAGATGATACTCAGGGCTCTAGACTCAAAACTTTAAGGCCCGTATTCTAGAATGATACTCAGCCTGAATCGCGATTTATCTGAGGACAGATTGATAGTTTAACATAATATGCCTATACAATCTGTCATCAGATAAATCGAGATTAAGTCTGAATGTCATTCTTGAATACGAGCTTTAGTCTGCGTAATCCTTTTCGGTGGGCAAAACTCCACCAAATCTAAAATCAAACCTGGTATTTCGTACCTGAATCTGTTCTAAATAACGCAATTTCCCGTCTACATACCTGTTTATTTGACTTTAAAAATAGTAAGAGTATTTTGCTCAATTGTAAATTATAAGTACCTATCCATAAGTTCCTAAAATCCCGACAGTAATTTTCAATTTTTTAACTAAATCCAGGGCTCACACATGCGAGTCTGGGGTCTTTAATAATATTATTTGGACTTGTACACACCTAAATCCACATATAATTTATAAAGGTACATATTTAAACCCCACATTATTACTGTGGACATGTCTATTACCATTTATTGAGATACATTTGTAAGCTATATGCTTCTAATTCGGTAATGAAAACTGAAAACTTTAAAATCGCATGTAAACACAAACAAAAAATTACGTCACCGAGGCAGTCAAGGGGAATAAAGAGAAAAGGACAAAAATAATAATAAATCCTATAAAATATATCCTAAATGAAAGTCCAACTTTTCATAATTCCCTTTGTGCGTTTAAACAGCAGACAGGGGGCGTTGCGCACGCCGGGTCAATGTATGCGATCCGCCCTTTAATTGGCGAGATTTATGATGATTTGTACATTAGTGATGTGACATCATGTCCGGGAACATAAAAATATTTATGTATTTTAATGATTTCTGACCGATGTAGTTAATGCTCGGGAACAGACGTTAGATAGGTACTTGCTTTGACGGGCATCAGGATTTTCTAATAGGTATCCACCTACTAATATTATAAATGCGAAAGTAACTCTGTCTGTCTGTCTGTATGTTACGCTTTCACGCCTAAACCACTGAACCGATTTTGATGAAATTTGGTATAGGGGTAGATTAGATCTTGATAAAAGACATAGGCTATGTTTGGTTGCGATAACCGACATCCACGCGGGCGGAGCCGCGGGCAAAAGCTAGTAATATATAAATCTAAACAGTATAATATCATAAACGGACGCCTACATACTGCGCGGACCCAATTCAACGTAATTAAGCACAAATTATAAGGGATTGCGACATCAAACCCGGGACTGCGAGTGAAGTACGCACTGCTACGCTGTCCCGGCATGTCCCGGTTAATTTTATGACCCCGGGACGCAGTTTATCATGATAATATTATCTCAAATCTGTAACATGTGAGATAAGATTTGTTTTGTATATCAAATGACATTATTTACATACATATTTATATGGAAATACGTTTTTCCCGGATTGTCTGGGAAGGGTTATATTTTTTGCGTGTATTTTGTATGTTTTTATGTATGTTAGTTACATTTGGTACAAATCCATCGTGTTAGTAAAGCTAAATGAAACGGTAATGTCATGAAAAAACATTACTGTGAAGTTATTATATTGTGAACCCATTCAGGTTCAATCCCAGGTTTACCATGGCACACACCAATGACTTTTCGATGCTTTTCGAAGTTATGTGTGTATTTATCGCAGGTTTATAAGTGCCCGGTTAATCAGTTAATGGCATGGCAATAGGCTCGCCACCTATTACATTGGGACCTAAACATAAACTGGCGAAATGTGGGTGCTAGCACCTCTGCCTACCCCTTCGGGGAATACAGGCGTGAGTATATGTTATGTTATGTTACATTACTGTAAAGTTATTATACATTATTGTGAATGAATTAAATGTACGTATTTTATTGAAAACATTACTACAAAAAAAAAACAACTAGCGCCAAGCGTGTGTTTCTTTTTAGTGATGTCTTTTATGAAATTACAGTTTAATTTAAATAAACTAACACGAAGGAGAGTAAATAATGCATAATAAAAAAACGTTTTTTTTTGTCCAAATCGATTTTTTTTCCCATTTTCGATACATCAAGCTTATTAAACTCTATTATACGGTTTATGATGAATAGATGGGTCCGGCCGTTATGCTCCCATTCCGGGTTTTTTTTCTTATCGTGCGAAAAATCCCCACGGATACCACCCCCACGGAGCCGGTGGAGGCGGTTATGTCGGACTCGAACCGACTAAAACGCACGCCGTCTTGGGTACTTGGCTTTTTTTTTTTTTATCGTGCGAAAAATCCCCACGGATACCACCTCCACGGAGCCGGTGGAGGCGGTTATGTCGGACTCGAACCGACTAAAACGCACGCCGTCTTGGGTCCTTGGCTGCCGGAGGTGAGATTGCCAAAAGCATATCTCTCGCACCCCGGCAGACCCAGGACCATCTCTTTCGAGATGGCCCCCTTCGGGTTGTGGGGACCAAAATGTCCCCATCTAGCCCCGGTTACGGGGAGGCGCACTTTGCGCCGCCGCCGCGGCCTGCTTCTGCTAGGGTGACAGGCGGCTCCACCGGTCACCCCCAGGCCAGCGCTCATGGAGGACGGAGTTCGTTCTGCGACCTCCGACGTCCGGTTCGCCTTCGCTCTGCACGGGCTTCCCGGGCCCGGAGTCTGGTCCGGACCCGACCGGCCGCCTCCTTCTCGAGCATTACTTGCTCGCAGAAGGAGGCGGCCGCACCCCAAGCGTTTGCGCATCGTACCATCGCTGTGAGCAATGTGACGAGTGTCCCACGCCGGGCACTTGGTCAGCGTGTGCAGCTCTGTGTCCTCGCTCGCATCACAGTGATGGCACTCGGACGTTGGCTCCTTCCGGATCTGACACAGGTAACTCCCGAAACACCCGTGTCCGGTAATCACCTGCGTCAGCCGGTACGAGAGGCTGCCGTGTGGCCTCTGTAGCCACTCCTCCATGATGGGTCTTACCGCCGCTATTACGGCGTGCCCTGCGCTTGGTCGCCCAAGTCGTAGCTCCCATTCCGCTACCATGTCCCTGTGGAGCTGAGACCTCACGGCCCGAATTTCTTCGGGCCCGGGTTCCCGTCCCTGCTCCCGCGCCTCCTTACGATACCGATATAGCATCGAAAGGGCTCTCGCATCCAGGTTCCGCGGTAGGGATCCGGCAAGGAGACTCGCCGCCTCGAAGGATATCGTGCGGTACCCCCTAATGGCCCTGCTGGCCATTGCACATTGCGGTCCACGCAGCAGACGCGCATTGTGGACCGTCAGGGTGTCCGCCCATATTGGGCACCCATATAGGGCCATGGACCGCACGACTCCCGCGTAGAGTCTCCTGCAGGAGTCATCCGGCCCCCTCATGTTGGGCAGTAGCCGCCCCAAAGCGGCAGCTGTGTCCTTCAATTTGGGGGCCAGTCTTCGGAGATGCTCCCCGAAGTTCCACCGGCCATCGAGTACGAGCCCCAGATATTTCATCTCGGCCTTGATGCCGATGGAAATGTCTCCCACTATGAGGCTGGAATCCTCCGGTGGCATGCGCCGAGGCCCATGAAAGAACATGGCCTCGGTTTTATGCAGAGCCACCTCGAGACCCAGCCGCCGAATCCGTTCCACGACTTCGTCGGGGTCGTGGCCTTCAGGGTCGCTTCGCGGTATGTAGCCCCGCACGCCGTCACCAGCGTGTCGTCCGCATAACACGTGACGGCGGCACCGTCCGCGAGCTCACCGCGAAGCACCCAGTCGTAACCGATGTTCCACAGTAGCGGTCCCAGGACCGATCCCTGCGGAACACCGCACGACATCTCTCGCCGACCGAGCCCGGTTGCACTTGGGTAGACGACTGCTCTCTCCGACAGATACGCCCCGACTATGCGGCGAAGGTAGAGAGGCACCTCGTGATACACGAGCGCCTCCCTAATGCAGCTCCAGGGCAGGGTGTTAAACGCGTTGGCGATGTCCAGTGACACCGCCAGCACCACCTCGCCCCGAGCGACGGCGTCCTTCACCAGAGTCCCCACGCGCATGATGGCATCCACGGTGGAGCGCCTCCGGCGGAAGCCATACTGGCCATCCGCCAGGTCAGGCCCTACTCTGGATAGGTGCTCGACGAGGCGCTTTGCAATCACTCTTTCAAAGAGCTTGCACACCTCGTCGAGCAACACTATCGGCCTGTAGGCAGACGGTGAGTCCGCCGGGCGCCCCGCCCCCATTCCGGGTTGCCCCCGGCCGGTATTAGTAGGTTAGTAGGTAGTTATCTATATAATATACCTACAGAGGAGTCCCATTCTTTCTCGTCCGGGGCCCGGCACAAAATTAACAGTGTCATTTTTAACATTACTTTAATTAACCATTAATGATAAATGAGCCACATGGTTCCCGGCAGAGAAGAATTTGGATCACTCCATCTCTTCCCATGCGGTGTCGTACAAGGCGACCAAGGGATAGATATATACAGAGGCGACAGATATATACAGCCCAGACTCAGCCTCAGATACAGGCTCGAGTCAACACTAGTGCCCGGAATATTATGGCAACCAATTTGTAACCTCTGAACGTGTCAGATGGACTACTCACCAGCTGACCCAGCGGAGAGATGCACGAGCTCTATAACAATATCCCAGGGCGCCTTTTCGTCAGAAGATATATGTGCGTGCGTGTGGGGATCCTAGGGGAGACTTCAGAGAAACCACTCTTACCTCAGTTGTACATACATATATTGGAGTTAAAGAATATTATACAAATAGAGTTTACAGAGATCAAAATTACAATACAATACGAATATGGGTGTGTCGTCGCCAGCAGCACCACGGTGACCTAGATCACCCCCTATTACAGGGGACCGACTACAATTATTGGTGAAATGTGGGTGTTAATTCACCTCTACCTAACCCTCCGGGGATAAAGGCGTGATTATATGTATGTATATATGTTTGTTAATGATAAACCAACAAAGACTAAGCTACACTCCGTATGTAGTCATTAGTCATAGGCCTGCAATATTCTCACGTTAAAATAACCTGCCCAATGATTCATATGTCAGGTGTCACAAGCTGCTCTTAATAAGGACAATTGTTGTAACAAAGGCTATCTAATGAGAGGTATATATGAGGCAAACTGTTTGCAACTCACTGTAAACTGGATAATGTTCAAAAAGTGACAAACAAGAAAATATCAAGGATAGCCGTGGTCGTATGCCACTTTTCCCTAGAATATATTGTTTTGTTAGAGTAAGTGGCATACGACCACGGCTATCCTTGATATTTTCTTGTTTGTCACTTTTTCGGTAGTCGGGTTTTAGTTTTAAACTTTATTTTTTATTTAAATTATTTTGAGGCAAGATAAAGCTAATAATTTATACATATTTGAAACGTGCTCATTAAGCACTTTCATTTGAGACCAAACACGGCATATTTATCTCAAATTTATTTTTTAACACGGTACGTTATGAGCGCTAGAGGGCGCCACACAAGATTGAGTGACGAGTCATATAGCCTATAACCATCGGACGATCAAGCCGCTTGTAACGATACCTCATTTGTCCAGTTCTAATAAGTAGTTGAGGAGCTATGAACATACATACATACATACATACATACATACATAGCCTGTCAAAATCATAACCCTCCTTTTGGCTTCGCCGTAGTCGGGTAAAAATATTAATACTTAACGATTTCGAGGCGAGATCTTCTTCCTGTCCTTTTCTTATTTTTATAAAGGACACGTCAATTTGATTGCACCTCGCCTGATGTTAAGCTAAAGGCAAAGTCTCGGAAAGCGGGTCACCACCGTAAACATGTACCATGTTAACAGTGGTGACACTCAGCTCGACGGCCTCATCAGATGCCTTTTCACGCCGCGCTTAAAGGACCCGGGTCTGTAAGAACAAGGAAACACTTGAGCTGGCAGGGAGTTCCAGGTCTTAGTGGTGCGGCATAAGAATGTGTCACTGAAACGCTTGGTTCTAGCAGGTATACTCTGCACCGTATATGGATAACATTTTAGTCCTACACGTGTCGTTCTGCGAAGGAATGGAGAGGGTGGGAGTAATTGGAAGAGCTCATCAGAACATTCACCACGGTAGAGTAGACGGTAGATTTGTTCAGAAGATTTGCTCTTTGTGTGGATGGAATATGACACCCTGCTGCTCCCCTACGTCTTATCATCAGCCTGACGGTCTGCTTGTTAGTAATTTATAAATATAATTCCAACATTAATTAATTTCTTTTAAATTTTGTTGCACTCATTGCCAAGTGCTTTACAGCAAATCAGACATACCTACTAGTTTTGACTTTTACTTATTTATGGGGCAATTTTTCTTCTTTCACTCTCCCTCCCTCTCTTTCCCTATCTATCTATCTCTCTCTCTCAAAGTCTACCATCCACCTGTTGCAGAAAAAAAGTCATGTGTCGTAACTTATGACACGCCTCGTACGTCTGCAAAATTTGTGGCGAACAATATTACGGTTTGCCACAAATTTATATCGTAGCACACATCATGCCCTTTAAATATATAACTATATATATATATATATCAAATAAACGTGCAAAATTCGAAATCAACATTACAGAGTATGAGGAAGTATATATTTCTCACGCCTCGTCAAGACCGAACACCGCTTTTATCTACATGGAATATATCATACTTAATTATAAGGTAGGTATAGGTTGGTATATTTTTGTCGTTTTTGCTGTTATTGTAAGTGTATAATGAAGTTAACTATAGCTAAACCTGTTTTACTGTCTGTGCTGTTATATGGTTTATGAATGAAAAGGAAAATTAAATTTGTTGCCAGCTTCTGACAAAACAGCTATGTTCTTATACAGATACTGTAGAGTTGCTAAATATTTGGAACGCTTCCTTAGAGACGGATTGTCTATGTGTGATTATAATCTATGGAGAGGAGCAGAATGATTGTGGGGCATTTGTAAAAAGCGTACTATATGAAGCAAATAAACATGTTGTGATTGTGAACTTAAATGTGTATTTTCTATATCAAATCACCCAACAAAGTTGGCGACGAGGAAAAATAAAACAATCGACGCGACGTATATATACCGGTTGGAGAAATGGCCTTTTCTGCATTACAAGAATTTGGCGTTGTAGGACCGCCATTTGATCCACATGTCGAACCACAAACTTGCGGAGAAAGATGGAGGAATTGGCTCAGAAACTTCGAATACTATATAGACGGCCAGATAGGCCTCAATACGAAGCAAAAAGTTGCGAGGTTACTACACGCAGCCGGCCCAGAGGTGCAAGAAATCTTCGAAATTGTTCGTGACGAAGACTTAGCAGGAATCACTGGTAAAGACCAATATGAGATAACTAAAATTAAGCTTACTAATTATTTTGCGCCCAAAATAAATGTGGCGTACGAGCGACAGAGCTTTCGAAATATCAACATGAAAGAAAACGAAACAGTTGAACAATTTGTCTTCAGGCTTAGAAAAGCCATAAAATATTGTAAATACACAAACAAAGACGAAGTGATTCGAGACCAGTTAGTTGAAAAATGTGTACATCCTCGACTAAAATCAAAGTTCCTCCGTAAAGGAGAGGATCTGACTATTACAATGGCATTAGACATGGCTAGAATTTTTGAATTAGAAAGCTGTTCCAGCAACATGTGTGATACAAACAAAACAGAAAATAGTGAAGTAAACAAAATTACACATTATAAAAGCACACTAAGCTGTTATAGATGTGGTCAGATGGGACATTTTGCACGAGACCCAGATTGTCCAGCCCTTCGAGAAACATGTGCCAAATGCGGTCTAAAGGGACATAAAACAAAAATGTGCAAAACAAAGAACATACATAAGAAAAAGGTGAAGCAGTCCACTAAGAAAAGGGTAGTAAAGTATGTGTTTGAATCAGAAAATGACAGTTCAGATGAAAACAGTGAAGAGGATGGACATGTACATTCTATATTTCATATTGACAAGTATAGTCAAAGCAAGACTGAGATCATAGTTAATAATACACCTTGTAAATTTATAATTGATTCGGGTGCTTCAATCAATATAATAGATCGACAGCAATTTAAAACATTAACAAAAAACAAAATTAAACTGAATATTAGCACAATAACTCAAAGATATTACGCCTATGGTGGCAAAGAATTACCGAGTATGGGCATAATTAAAGTAGCATTATACTCCCCAGAAACTAAAATTAAATTAGAAAATGTAAAGATTCTTGTGTATGATGGCATCGGTCCGAACTTGTTGGGAAGAGAAACAGCTGAAAAAATGAATCTATTACATGTGGGACCGTGCATCAACTTAATAAACAAAGATAATGTCATAATGAGATACCCAAATCTGTTTAAGGGAATTGGAAAACTGAAGAATTACAAAATTAAACTACATATTGATCCAGCAGTACAACTAACAGTACAACCAAATCATAGGTTACCCTTTAATATGAGAGAAATTGAGTCAAAATTGATTGAAGAGCTACTTGAAAATGATATTATAGAGCCAGTATCAGGACCAACCCCATGTGTATCACCATCACATATTGTGAGAAAGAAAGAGGAAGGACAATATAGGTTAGTGGTTGATATGAGGCGAGCTAATGAGGCAGTCCTACGAGAAAGGGTACCCCTCCCTACATTTGAAGAGCTATTAGAAAACATGAATGGATGTAAGATATTTTCTACAATAGATATAAAGTGGGGATATCACCAAATAGAAATTGAAGAGGAATCACGTTATATAACAGTTTTTAGTTCAAGTCTGGGCCTATTTCGATACAAAAGACTATTTTTTGGCATAAGATGTGCATCTGAAATATTTCAAAGAATTATTTCACAACTAATTCAGGGTATTGATGGAGTAGTAAATTCCCAAGATGATATTCTCATTGGAGGCGAGACTAGAGAAGAACATGATCAAAGACTGAAAAGAGTATTGAATAAGCTTACAGAAAATGGGATTACTCTGAATGAAAATAAATGTGTAATTGGAGTTCCTGAAATTAATTTCCTGGGATATAGACTCACAGCTGAAGGTGTGAAAGCTACACAGACTAGTCAAAACGTCATACAAGCATTTAGACAACCCACAAGCAAATCAGAGGTACGAAGTTTCCTAGGTCTAGTGAACTTCTCTGCTAGGTTCATACCAAATTACAGCACTACTACGGAACCTCTGCGTAGATTAACAAAAGAAGATAAAGAATTTGCTTGGGGAAGAGAGCAAAGTGAAGCTTTTCAGAAACTAAAAGATGCCATATCAACTGCACCCGCACTTGGGTACTATGACAAAGAAGCTGATACTTATCTTGTCACAGATGCCAGTCCAGTGGGCATCGCTGCAGTACTGATACAGGACCAAAAGGTGAGTGGCAATAAGCAACCAGTAGCCATCAAATATGCTAGTAGAAGTCTAACAGAAGTGGAACAGCGGTATTCACAAACCGAAAAGGAGGCATTGGCTATAGTATGGGCATGTGAAAACCTTTATATGTACCTAATAGGGAAGGAATTCAATATTATTACTGACCACAAGCCTCTTGAAGTCATATATTCCACCAAATCTAAACCAAGCGCACGAATCCAAAGATGGGTATTACGCTTGCAACCATACACCTACAAAGTTTGTTACAAACCAGGTAAAAATAATATCGCAGATCCTTTATCTCGGCTACTCAAGATAGATGAGGTGTTAGAAAACAAACAGGATAAGTACCTGCTATCCTGGATTGACGAAATACCAGCACTGCCTGTTGAAGATGTACAAAGGGAAACTGAAGTTGATGAAACACTATCTAAACTGAAAACAGCTTTATTAGAAGACAGGTGGTGTAAAGAACTTCGAAGGTATGAGCTTATGAAAACTGAGCTGTGTGAAATAGATGGTGTATTACTAAGGGGTAATAGAATTATCTTACCTAGAAAGCTAGTTCCAAGAGTACTCGAAATTGGACATGAAGGACATATTGGTGTCAATGGAATGAAGGCCAAATTAAGATCTAAGGTATGGTGGATTTCATTGGATAAAGATATTGAGCATTGGGTTGACACCTGTGAGGGTTGTTGTTTAGTGAGGAAACAATCACCTCCTGAGCCTTTAATTCCTACAACGTTGCCTGCTACAGTGTGGGAACTGGTTGCAATGGATTTTTTAGGTCCCTTACCGTCGGGCCACTACCTGTTACTAATAATTGATTACTATAGCAGATTCTATGAGGTTGAAATATTTAAAAATCCATCAGCAGAAAATGTCATAAAAACCTTACAAAAGCTCATAGCCAGAGAAGGGCTAATGGATACAATTTTGTGTGACAATGGACCTGCATTCATACATGAAGACTTCAAGAAGTTTCTACATGATAATGACATCAAGCTAAGACACTCTACACCACTATGGCCTCAAGCTAACGGAGAAGTAGAGAGACAAAACCGAAATATTCTAAGAAGACTGAGAATAGCCCAAGCAATGAAAAAAGACTGGAAAAAAGAATTAGACACTTACCTAGCAGCATATCGTACAACACCTCATTCCACAACTGGTGTACCCCCAGGTCAGCTTTTCAGAGGAAGGCCAATTAAAACAAAATTACCAGAAATTAAAAAATACAAGGACATTGACCTAGATGAAGAAATTAGAGACAGAGATAAGTTTAATAAATTTAAAAGCAAAGAATATACTGATAGAAGAAGAAATGCTAAACCATCTGAAATAAGGGAAGGTGATGAGGTGCTTGTCAAACAAAAGAAAGAAAACAAATTAAGCACTGCATTTTCTCCAGAAAAGCACACTGTTTTATGGAAGAAGGGGAATGCTATTGCTGCTCAGTCAGAGTCTGGAAAGATTGTCAAAAGGAATTCAACTCAGTTTCAAAAAATCAAACAAAGAAGAGAAATGGACATATCTAATGAAGAACCGCCGACGAATGAAGAACCGGCGACCAATGAAGAACCGGCGAGCAATGAAGAACCGGCTATTATTGGAAAAGATACAACTGTGTTGACACAGGATGAAACCTTACATACACCTGCACCTTCAAGACAGAAGAGAGTGATCAAGGTGCCAATAAAATATAAGGACTATGTTTTGAATCAGTAGTTTAGCTAATTGAGGAGGGTTTTGTAATTATGCTTTGTTCTATTTAATTGTTAAAGAAAGAAAGGGATTGTAGAGTTGCTAAATATTTGGAACGCTTCCTTAGAGACGGATTGTCTATGTGTGATTATAATCTATGGAGAGGAGCAGAATGATTGTGGGGCATTTGTAAAAAGCGTACTATATGAAGCAAATAAACATGTTGTGATTGTGAACTTAAATGTGTATTTTCTATATCAAATCACCCAACAGATACTTAGATATTTTTTCTACGAATACAAAATAATGTATTTTATATACGAACACCCAGATCAATCTAAGTAATCGATGTACCTACGCATTCAGGCAAACGCTGGCGTAGCGGTTGAATCGTCTTTTTTTTTTCTTGTACATTTGCATTGGTTTGAGTGATTTTATGTATAGAATTTATGTAGGTATGAATTTATAAAAAAACATTCTAGATACCATAGCAAAAGCTAGGTAAACAATGCTCACTTTTGGTCTTGATAACGCTTTGTAGAATGTGGTAGAATATATTTGTTATTATATTATTTTTCTTGACCTTGAAGTAAAAATTCTCACCCAACAATCGGCTGGTATAGTTCGAATCACATATTATCGTCGACCTAAATTGCGAGATATAAAGGCCCTGGCGCGTGCGGATTGTTTTGTGGTAATAATCCATGCTTAGTGAATTTGAGCTCGTCCATCGCAATAGCACCACGCGCTATATTCAAAATACATCCAAGAAACGTGTACTGCGCATATAGAGTGCATTAATTTTAGGTCCGAGATACTATATGGCTCCAGCATTAAGAAGCTTTCACATATCTTGGACCCAAAATATGCTCAAAATGTGCTCTATAGCGCAATACACGTTTCTTGGTTGTATTTTGAAGATAGCACGAGGTGTTACTGCGGTGGACGAGCTCACATTCACTAAGCATAGACTATTACAAAACAATCTGCGTGCACCAGAGACTTTTAATTTTGTAATATAGGTCTAAGATACATAAATCGAGCTGTACTAGTTAGCAGCTGGTGTCAGTTTGTACAATGAAGATCTTGGTAGCCCCATTACATTTGTGTAAACACTTACATAAAACAAACCACATCACTGTAGGTATTATTTTAACAATATTCCTTAAAGAATACTTGTACGGCGGTATTTATTATGTGACGTACGTAAATAGATAACTATGACTCAAAAACGTTTTGTTTACAAACAAGCTTATACATAATTGTAGGTAAGTACGCGTTTCGTTACGCATGATATTTGAATCACCTATACACATTATAGTCTCTGCTTAGGTCCTGCACTGTGAAGTGTACATACTTCCGAACTAGATGTATAGTAAGTATAGGTAGATAATTATCAGAATTAGAGCATCCACCTTGGCAAAAATCTACCAGATTTCTGCCAGGTTACACTGGCCGTCGGTCAGAGGCTGAGTGACTCAATGGCATAGGCAAACTACTTTTTACTACTAAAAATAGTTTTATTTTAACTAGTAATATTATAAAAATACTACCTATCATCATTGTTAACGGACCCCGGCCTCCGGGGAGAAGACTTTTGTTTTTTTTTTCGTGCGGAAATCCCCTCTGATACCTCCCCCGCCGGAGCCAGAAGGGGAGGTTATGTCACACTCGAACCGACTAGAACCGCACGCCGACTGAGGGTCGTAGTGCTAGGCCGGAGGTGAGGTGGTCTTCGACAAATCCCTCGCACCCCGGCTGACCCAGGGCCATCCCTTACTGTCTGGCCCTCCTCAAGAGGGGGGAAAACGATGTCGGCTGACGGAATGGGGAAGGTGAAGACCTCAGAGATACGACCATAGGATTGCAGATCTGCCGTGAATAACGCTAGAATGATGATGATTAAAATACAATATTTTGGCGTGTAAGAGAAATTCTTGGTATTCTAAATGTGTGAGCTATATTGCACTTTAAATTGCAATCACATCGCCACTACTTTTACATGTGTCCACTATGTAAATCTTCCACTCAGAAGCCGGCAAAAGAAATCCATTCGAACCGGCATGCATACCAAGTATCCCACCAAAAGAAATCAAATCTAACATTCAAACAACGGTATAATGTCTCATAAAACGCGTTTAGCATATAACATGCCGTGAATACCATGACTCATGGCGTATGAATCATTTTTAATGATAGCGCCATGACGGTGGTACTGTGGTTGGTGTAATATTGTAGCTGTATGTGACTAACATTGTCCAGCCCCTCGTATAAACCCTTCGAACCCTTTATAATTCAGTCAAAATGCGAAATTAGACAGTAAAAAGTGAAACGACTCAGGCGGAACTTTATAGCTCAATTTAAATATCTTGAACTTAAAATGTGCTTCAAATAAATAAATATTCCACAACATTCCACGCTACGCTATCTAGACCCATGGTAAGCTTGTATAACTTGTGTTATGGAATCCAAAATGCGGATAAACATACCTACTTAGATACTTTTTTTTGTAAATACATACATACTATACATAGAAATACCCATACCAATGCAAATAGCCATATTCATGCATACAAATATTTGCACTTAGCGGGAATCAAACCCGCGCCTCCTGCGTGGCAGTAGCTTGCACTACCGCCACGCCACGGAGGAGGTCCAAGATATGTGGTTCGAGCTGTACCCGCCACCAGTCACCTTACAGAAAATACTTTGACCACTGAGCTGCCGAGTCTTGAGTGCTCCAAATTCTCGACCGTCACTCAGAGACGTTTGTATTGGAGAATTTTGAGTAAGTTGCAAAAAATATTGATTTTGATATATACCTACCTTGAAGTAACTGCCATCTGCCTTTATAACTTACTGGCGATATTGAAGTTGTGTACCAACAGTTCTGTGTCAATTGCCAACGGATGAGGCTCTAACGGTGGTTTTCTGAGTTAGCAGGTCAAGCGGTAGTCGATCCAGAAAAAAATTAACATAAACAATTAGCTGAAGGGCTATTTAGGTAATCTGGTGCTTCGGGCTCCAAGGTGTATGCATTGGTTGCTACTGGTAAGTCAGTATGAGAATAATGAATAAATAAAAAATTAAATTTAAAATTTAAAAACGTGACGGGGGTCACAAAAAACACCTCCAAAAAGTTGAAAATAAATGAATAAATTTTGATTCAACGGTTGCCATACTGGGAGACCCTAACTGGATAAGGATTCCGTTATATTATTATCGGATCAATTCAAGGTCCCCCGACATGGCAACCGTTCAATCAAAATTTATTAATTTATTTTCAACTTTTTGGAGGTGTTTTTTTGTGACAGGGGTTTTTTAAATTAAAAATAATTTAATTTTTATTTTTTACTTTTTAAATTGATCTACTAGTCAAGCTCTTTCATTTGATACCCATATTGGGGGAGTTATGAAGAAATATGTATTCCGACATATTGTGGCGGCGGCCATCTTGGACCGATTTTTTTCAAACATAGCTAAGTTCACTCCCGACTAATATACCTTTCAAACAAAAAAAACCTAATTCCAAATCGGTTCATCCGTTTGGGCGCTACGATGCCACAGATACACACACACACACACAGACACGTCAAACTTATAATACCCCGTCGTTTTTGCGTCGGGGGTTAAAAAAATGAATAAATGAAAATGAAAATGACGATGGTGTCCGCGTTCCCTATAACTGTTCTTTTAAGTTACTACCTTAGTAGTATAAAAATAAGTATCTGTTACACGACGCGACCGGGATTAACCCACGAATGCTGATGATGATCTGATAAACGATAAAAATCTTCTTAATTAATAAGGTAAACAACATGTGACTCATATCATATCTCTGTATCCATTAACTTACCTGAGACGATGCTTTAGAGCGAATGGGTGGAGTCTACGAACGTAATAATCGCAGCCCCGCACCACCCCGCACACATGTCACTAAAGTGATTATAATATAAAAATTTGGTAAAAGATATCGGTAAAAAGGGTACAGAGTGGACACATATTCTGCCTATCTTCACGTACCTAACTGATTTGGTATTTTTTTGACATCGATGTTGATTGATTCTTGATTCTTTATTATAGCTAAGGTCGGCGGCTCCGCCCGCGTGTTAGGTTTTATCTCTGGTACTATTCTACCAAAACCTTTTAAATAAAAATACCGTACCTATATAATAGCGTTTGTGTCCATCGTGAACAAACAGATAAATTCAATTTCACAAGGTTCAAATTCCATGGCGTAGTGGTGGAGCATTCAGAGATCGTGGGTTTGATGCCCACTCAGCACTTATATTTATATACATGAATCTTGCATGAATACATATATTTCCATTGGTTAGGTTATTTATTGCATAGATACATTGTGGAAGGTGAATATGAAAGCTATAAGTATGCTATAGGCATATCAATTCACACATATTACACATTCTCACAGTGCCATCGCTTGCAGTGTAAGCCCAAAAATGTGTTTATTTAAGACATCACATTTTTATATTATATAGATTGTATTGTACACATAAATCTACATCTTGAATGATACTATTTATTAAAGAAAACTGCTTCAAAATCCGTCGCGTAGTTTTGAAGATCTAAGCATATACATAGAGACAGACAGATAGCGGGAAGTGAATTATTTTATACTAGTGATGATATGTGTAGTGATCATGTTTTTATAATATTTTACTATGTAGTTAAAGGTATCTATAGTATTCTAATATACATATATTATTATACAGAGGTAGTTTGTGATGTTATAGAGGTTAATTCAAGATAGTATAGATAGATAGAAGTTCATAAAAAGAACCAATTCTAAGAATTATTTCACCAATAGAAACCCACACTATTTATCAGTGTCATAGGTTTTATATCATTACACTATGAGTGAGGATCACCAGCCGGAACGGCATCCAAAATCTACGTGGCTGGAGCCGTGGGCAACAGTTGGTAACAAATAAAGTGTGTGAATAAAATAATCAACACAACATTTTCATGTCTTTCTTGAGAGTTTAAAGCTTAGCTTTTTTACCGAATTTATTTTTGGCGTCTCAAAGAAGTGTCTTATCTGTTCACTTGTGCATTAATCTCGAATTGTGTTGCTGTCAAAGCTGGGAAAACATGAAGCACAACCTCCCCGTCCAACAGCCATCACGGCACTGCCGCCCGGCCCCCGCATAGGCACCCGCTAAGCCAAACTCTCGAGAACGTAACAAAAACGTGGCCTGTGACTTCAAAAGTCAATGTATTGAACGGAAAAATGTACCACTTATACTCCAGATCTTTGTCTTTCTTTTACTAAAAAAATTACGTAAAAATTATTTTCTGTTTAGAAGTAGTTGCCAGTTTTCTTTTGAGGGACCTTTTTGCTTTGGGAATGATTTTCATATAGTAATTATAAAGTAAGAAAAACTAAAAATGTACCAAATGTAGACAAGAAACCAACAAATAAAACAGTGTAAACAGTTTTCAAATACGTCTACAAATAAAAAAGGAGTTGATCTCTAAAGATAAGCCAAAAAACAGATTTATCATTTTTATTCCTCTTAAGTAATATGTGCGGTGAGTGGTGACTCATGCGGTATGACTCACTGTTTGAGAAAATCACATTCACTGAGGTGTCACGTGTTGATACCTACTGAGGGAGGTGGTAGTGAAGGTTGATACATACCTTCCCATTGACGGAGGTAGGGTCAATGACTGATTATGCGTCATGCACGTGAACGGGTGCTATTTTTGATGACTGGTTTTACAAATATACAAAGAACTAAGTCATAATAGTAAGTTCTTATACAATGTATATTAGTTACACTATTTATAGCACCAGAACGGCTGTACCGATTTGGATCAAAATTGGTTGGAATGTAGCGTAGAACCAGGAGATCCCATTTGACCTTTATTTTATCCCGGGAATTGGTTCCTGTGGGTCGCGGTCACGGGATTAGTTTTTCTGTGACCCTGGTACATTTGCTTGCATAAGCATAACAAATTTTGTCGAGGATAAACAATATTGGTGTTGCGATACTGCGTAAAGCATTTGACTGTTAATTCAGAGGCTGGAAGAGGTTCGAATCCCGCTTAGTTTAAAGTTAAACACTACATAGTAGAAAGCAAGGTCGCTTTCCGCGTACGTCCGTCCCTATGTATCCTTATATCTTCAAAACTACGTTACAGATTTTAGTGCGGTTACTTTTAATAGATAGAGTGATTCAAGAGGAAGTTTTATATGCATACCTACATGCTTAATATAGTAGAGGGTGCAGCGGGAACGGGATGAGACGCCACGCGGGCGGTAAAAAATTGGCGGAATTAAGTTCGCCGGGTCAGCTAGTAGAATATGGGGAGATTAAAAAAAATAGTACGACTGGTGAAAATTGGGGGTTCTTTTTTTGTTAAGCTGAAGAAAATTTCGGAGAACTGAAATAAAATAATTGTATTCTGAACCATATTTTAAGAAAGAAACTTACATTTTATTTATTTCTTGAAACACAGTGCCAGATATAATCATGAAAATTATCTACGTAGAGATCCGGTTCTTAGCATTCCATGGATTCACCGTGCGGTCGCTGGGTTCATGACGTGGTACAGAGAAGAACACTGTGACGGCGCCTGGGACTTGCGACCCAGGTGTAGGTTTAGGGTGATGCATCAGCGCTCACCTCCACCGTCACAAGTGTTCCCCCCTCTACCTATCCAAATTTGGTAAGATCCTATCAACGCCGTTTTAGATATTCGTTTGAGTAAAGAGCTTACTGAAGCTCTTGGCAATCCGAGGTCTTTAAATAAGTTATACAGGGATTTAGCTGGAATTCCCCTTGCTCCTACTTCCACGGCGTAGAGTTTAACCACATAGCCATTTTTGGTTAACTCGTTGGTCAGGTCAAAGTATTTGTTTATTTTTATAGCGTGGTCTTTAGGTATGTTAGTTTCCCACGGTACTGTGAGTTCTACTAGTACTGCACGCTTTTGCTGTTTTGAAAATAGGAATATATCGGGTCTGGATGACGAGGCACAAACATCCTCCGGTATTTACCCGACTACGGCGAAGCCAAAAGGAGGGTTATGATTTTGACAGGCTATGTATGTATGTATGTATGTATGTATGTATGTATGTATGTTCATTTGTTCCCTCATAGCTCCTCAACTACTTATTAGAACTAGACAAATGAGGTATCGTTACAAGCGGCTTTATCGTCCGATGGTTATAGGCTATATGATCTGTCACTCAATCTTGTGTGGCGCCCCCTAGCGCTCATAAGGTACTGTGTTAAAAAATAAATTTGACATAAATATGCCGTGTTTGGTATCAAATGAAAGGGCTTAAGAAGCACATTTCAAATATGTATAAATTATTAGCTTTACCTTGCCCCAAAATAATGTAAATAAAAAATAAAGTTTAAAACTAAAACCCGACTACCGAAAAATCACACTCTCAAATGTAACAAACAAGAAAAGATCAAGGATAGCCGTGGTCGTATGCCACTTACTTTAACAAAACAATATATTCTAGGGTAAAGTGGCATACGACCACGGCTATCCTTGATATTTTCTTGTTTGTTACATTTGAGAGTGTGATTTTTCGGTAGTCGGGTTTTATTTATAGTGTTTTTCATAGGAATCTGTGAGTAATGTCAAATCAGCGGCTGCATCCTAGGCTACGTATGCAATACCTACAAAAATTATGTATGTTTAACTATGAATGATGTGTATCTTCATAGCCAAATAATATTTTGACGGTTTATAACGGTTCAACGGATCTTGGTATTAGCTATGTACCTATTAATGTCAAACACCAACCGAAAAACGATTATTTACTGAGATATCCGACAGGTTTTTCGTCAAAGACGTTAGGTAAACAACTAAGATCATACTTTGGACTTGTGTGGAAATATTTTTGTCTGTTAACGGTCGTGATGACTATGAGAAATATTATTTGCCATTAAGTATTACAACTGAGTTTTTATTTTCAAACATACTATACATACACATGCTCACACCTATTTCCCTCCGGGGTAGACAGAGACAACAGCGCACCATTTTTTTTTAAGAATATTAGAACCGAAGTTACTAATATTCCCTCGAACCCCTCCAACTAACAAAAATTGCTTGTGCTAGAAATGGGTTCACGTCGGTAGTGTAATGGCCAGGATTCGAACCCGGGTCCTCTCGATCATAAGGCCGACTCCTTAACCACTAAGAGATTGGAATTGGATTCTGGGAATCAGATATTTTGAGAATTGGACATTCTGGGAATTGGACATTTTGATAATTAGACATTTCGGGATTTGGACATTTTGACACCGTTGGACATTTTGAGAATTGGACATTTTGCCCCTGAACGACGCTTCTTTGACTCTATCGTTACATACTTCACGAGTTTCCTCCACTGTCAGTTTTTTTATTGAATTACCTACTCAATGATCAAAATCCCAATTTATGTAATTTTTGTCGTACAAAAATCCCGCACCGATGAAACTGCTGTGCCTCATATCAGGTCTCTAATGCCTTTTTTTTTATCGTGCGATAAATCCCCACGGATACCACCCCCACGGAGCCGGTGGAGGTGGTTATGTCGGACTCGAACCGACTAAAACGCACGCCGTCTTGGGTCCTTGGTTGCCGGAGGTGAGATTGCCAAAAGCATATCTCTCGCACCCCGGCAGACCCAGGACCATCTCTTTCGAGATGGCCCCCTTCGGGTTGTGGGGACCACAGTGTCCCCATCTAGCCCCGGTTACGGGGAGGCGCATTTTTTGCGCCGCCGCTGCCTGCTTCTGCTAGGGTGACAGGTGGCTCCACCGGTCACCCCCAGGCCAGCGCTCATGGAGGACGGAGGTCGTTCTGCGATATCCGACGTCCGGTTCGCCTTCGCTCTGCGCGGGCTTCCCGGGCCCGGAGTCTAGTCCGGACCCGACCGGCCGCCTCCTTCTCGAGCATTACTTGCTCGCAGAAGAAGGCGGCCGCACCCCAAGCGTTCGCGCATCGTACCATCGCTGTGAGCAACGTGGCGAGTGTGAGGACTCCCACCCCCAGAGCCGCCACTAGGACCCGCCTCGGCGTGTCCCACGCTGGGCACTCGGTCAGCGTGTGCAGCTCTGTGTCCTCGCTCGCATCACAGTGATGGCACTCGGACGTTGGCTCCTTCCGGATCCGACACAGGTAACTCCCGAAACACCCGTGTCCGGTAATCACCTGCGTCAGCCGGTACGAGAGGCTGCCGTGTGGCCTCTCTAGCCACTCCTCCATGATGGGTCTTACCGCCGCTATTACGGCGTGCCCTGCGCTTGGTCGCCCAAGTCGTAGCTCCCATTCCGCTACCATGTCCCTGTGGAGCTGAGACCTCACGGCCCGAATTTCTTCAGGGGTCTCTAATGCCTGGGTGTAAGATAGATCTTTATAGCATTTCCCTCGTACCCTGGCTGACCCAGAGCCATTTCCGGATAGACCTGATGACAGTTTTAGTACTAGGACTTCATGGCGTGATGGTAGAGCGTTCGTCTAGGTCGTAGACTTTTTTATAGGACACGTCAATTTGATTTCACCTCGACTGATGGTAAGTCTCAGGAAGGAGAGTTACCATTACAGACACGTAACATGTTACAATGGTGGCTATTGGCTTGACGGCCTCATCAGATGCCTTTTCACGCCCCGCTTAAAGGACCCGGGACTGTAGGAAGAAGGAAACACGTGAGCTGGTAAGGAATTCCAGGTCTCAATAACCGCACCACCAAAGGAAAGAGTTACCGAACCATTCATTATAGGAGTTACCGAACCGATTGGTTCTTGATGGAATATTTAGGTCCCGGTTTCTCAAATATTCTGTATTAAAAAGGATTTTTTTTATCTGCTCTGTGTAACAATCTACGGTAGCCTAGTGGTATGGGTAATGGACTGCCGAGACGAGGTCTCGGGTTCGATCCCAGGTTTACCATAGCACACACCAATTTTCGATGCTTTTCTAAGTTATGTGTTTATTTATCGCAGGTTTATAAGTGCCCGGTTAATGGCAATAGGCTCGCCACCTATTACATTAGGACCTAAACATAAACAGGCGAAATGTGGGTGCTAGCACCTCTGCCTACTCCTTCGGGGAATACAGGCGTGAGTTTATGTTATGTTATGTTATGTTATGCTCACTTACTACACAGTAAGTACTTATGTCATATTAATTATTTCATTATTATAACATTCCTAATGCATTATTATTTGCACCTACGCTCTACCCCGTCCATCGGACATAGATCTCGGGTGCTGAATCACGGCTGCACGTGACATGCGCAGGCGCACATGACATAACCAATAACAATCACAGGTGGTGCGTTACAACAACTCGTGGACGCTCATCTGGCGATAGGGGGAGCCTTCATACACCACTCGGTTGTATGACAGATGTTAAAAGAATTTGGATGATGTTCAATAAAAAAAAATTGTCGTTTAGCTCCCAGTGGAGTAGAATAGGTTCACCCCAGCTCTTTTTTTTATCTCGGTCACGTCAATTTGACTTCACCTCGCCTGATGTTAAGCTAAAGGCAAAGTCTCGGAGAGAGGGTCACCATCGCGAACATGTACCATGTTAACAGTGGTGGCACTCAGCTTGACGGCCTCTTTAGATGCCTTTTCACGCCCCGCTTATAGGACCCGGGACTGTAGGGAGAAGGAAACACGTGAGCTGGCAGGGAGTTCCAGGTCTAAGTGGTGTGGCATAGGAATGAGTCACTGAAACGCTTGGTTCGAGCAGGCATACTCTGCACCGTATATGGATGGCATCTTAGGCCTTTTTATCTTATTTTTTTCGTGTGGAAATCCCCTCGGATACCCCCCTTCCGGAGTCGGAAGGGGAGGTTATGTCGGACCCGAACCGACTAAAACCGCACGCCGACTGTGGGTCGTGGTGCTAGGCCGGAGGTGAGGTTGTCATCGACATATCCCTCGCACCCCGGCTGACCCAGGGCCATCCCTTACGTAAGGCATCTTAGCCCTGCACGTGTCTTCCTGTGAAGGAAAGGAGAGGGTGGGACTAATTGGAAGAGCTCGTCAGAACATTCACCATGGTAGAGACGGTAGAAAACTGTGAATCTTCCTGTGGATATCGTAAAAGGTGACTAAGGGATATGGTTGTTCTCCATCCAACAGTAAACATACAGCCCAAGAGAAAAGGCCCGCTAGACGGCAATAGGCTCGCCCCCTTTCACATCGTGGGACCGAATATCATAATTGGCCAAACGTAGTTGCTCATACGCCTCTGCCTTCCCCTTCGGGGATACCTACAGTCGTGAATGTATGTATATATGTTAATCAATCAATTAGCCTAGCGCAGTCCACTGCTGGACATAGGATGCAATACGCATCTCCCAGTGTTGAGAGGCTTGGCCTACTGTTCCCACGATAGCCTGAAGGGGTTGGTGCAGGGTTTTATTTCGAGTTTTGGACTTCCGATTAACAATTTTCTACGTAACTGTACCTTTTCTTATTAAAATAATACCGAACGAATAACAAATGAACACATATTTTTCCGAGGTCTAATAGCCACTAACAAAGGAGGTCCAGTGGAGTATATTTATTTGATTTAATTTTGAAGGTCCAGTGGGCACTTAAAAAGAGGTCGAGTGGGCATATTAATTATTATATTTTGAAGGAGGTCCAGTGGGACCTAAAAGTGAGGACCAGTGGGTACTTTTGTGAGAGGGTAGAATCTTGGAGGTCGAGTGGGTGTGAATCTTCTGATGAGATGAGGTGCTGGTACTTGTATTCTATTTCTGTCGTGACACGCATATGATATTCATACAGTGATATTATTTATTGTATGTGATACCCAAACGACCATGCCTACCTAACTCACAAGCTGGTTCATCTTCTAAAACGAGGCTCTGGTATAGGCTTACCTCTTGGTGTTAGGAGGCCAGACAGCAGTTAATGCCGTAAATGTCAAGCAAACCACAATATGAAGACCTAACCAGAGTCCACAGTACAAACTTTAAAAATGCTACTAGATTTCTAGACTGACTATGAAAGGATTCACTTTACTCTGTCAGTTAGTACAAGAGCGACTGCTTTCATGCAAAGTCGCGGGCACAGCTAGTATATTTTAAAGCATTGATAACAGCCAGTAGCAAATCCATGTACTGGCACTGATCTGATTATTTAATTACGGTAAATGATTATAAGAAAACAAAAGAATGATTATCTAAAATAATATCTTGATGCGTCATGTTATAATAGTTCTGTATAATTAACAAATTATTAGCGTAAGTGAAGAAAACATAGGCCTTATTTATGTTATGCAGCAGGGCCAATACAAAGTCGATGGAGTATAATAAGGCAACCCCATGTCTTCCTTAATTCTCGAGAAGGAGGTGGCAGGTCGGGTCCGGACTAGACTCCGGGCCCGGGAAGCCCGCGAAGAGCGAAGGCGAACCGGACGTCGGAGGTCGCAAAACGACCTCCGTGCTCCATAAGCGCTGGCCTGGGGGTGATCGGTGGAGCCGCCTGTCACCCTACAGAAGCAGGCCGCGGCGGTGGCGCAAAGTACGCCTCCCCGTACCCGGGGCTAGATGGAGACACTATGGTTCTCACAACCCGAAGGGAGCCACCTCGAAAGAGATGGTCCTGGGTCTGCCGGGGTGCGAGAGATATGCTTTCGGCAATCTCACCTCTGGCAACCAAAGACCCAAGACAGCGTGCGTTTTAATCCGACATAACCACCTCCACCGGCTCCGTGGGGGTGATATCCGTGGGGATTTTTCGCACGATAAAAAAACCCCATGTCTTCCTATGGGTGTTGTAGTAGGCAATTAAGGGATAGGGCTGTTCTTAATCCATCCAAATACCTATATAGTATGATGGCAATAGATTGCCGAAATGTTGGTGTCTACCGCCACCTCTGTCTACCTCTTTGGGAATTTACAAATGTGAATGTATTGAATGTAAACAGGCAGGTGACGCATCATCACTGTCATCATCATCTTATGATGATTTCACGTGAGCTTATATTTTTTGGTTAATTTGTTGCCATTTAAGAGAGTATAACTGGCATCTGACCTCCCTAACTTGACAGGAAATTTTGCACCAGAGCTCGACTATTATTAGGCTTTTGTCTCAGCCTATCCCATAGTGGAAAAAGGCAAGATATTTATATATAAGTATATAGAGTAGCAACCTTGTGCCCACGAACGACATTGCCACATATTAAGCAAATGTTTTATGTAAAGATATTTAATTACATATATATATAACATTATCAACATACAATAGATTAGATTTTAACATAATCTTCGTGATACTAATAGATATACACATATTAAGGACTTAGTTATCGCGTGCGCAAGCGCCGATATAGTTAGATTTTTTATTTATTTAATTGAGTTGTGATAGTGTTATATAGAAATGTGTAAGTTTATATTTTAATATTTTTTATACCGCTTAGGTGGTAGACAAGCACACGGCCTACTTGATGACAAGTGGTAACCGTGGCCTATGGACGTGTGTAACATGGCGTCACACTCGTGCTGCCTACCCTGTAAGCACAGAGAGTTTCTGTGCCGTCAGTGCAGAAGACAAAGCAGGATAAGCCTTTGGTCTTCCCACTGACAGCATAAAGGCTCACCAGTGAGCTCTACCTACCCTACTCACCGTTCGGAACACAACAGCTTCTACGATCTCTTCTTGTATTTCTCATAATCATCATTATCTTCCTCCACCAGTTGAGTCCAAAATTAGTGTCGACGAACTGCGACTGTCATCTGACCTTCCAAATCTTACGGGCAAGTCGCCAGAGACTCGTCCGTCGTTTAGCAAGTGCTCTTAATACCCTTGGATTGGATTGGATAGGGGACTCTTTCTGTCCGCACTTAGCCACTCTCTTGGGCCATTGTGCGTAGAGAGTGCTGGCTAGAGCAGCCAGCCTAGCTCCGCCCAGAAACGCAGAAGCTTACTGGGGGCTTCACAGGCTTCGCGGAGCGACCTCACTGTGCTTAGGATTTGGGATCGTTGGGCGGCCACTGCCTCGCATTCCAGTATTACGTGGGCGGCCGTTTCCTCGGCGCTGAAACACCCCCTGTAAAAGGGGGCTATCCGTGACACCGATGGTATGTAGGTGCTTGTTGAGGGGTCAGTGGCCCGTTATTGTCCCCATAATTGTCCTTAGACTTGTTCTGTCTAGTCTTAGGAGACGTTTCGTTAGTCGTTTATTTATCGACGGCACAGCCTGTTTTGATTGCCTGCAGTCGGTGGTTTGTACCCATCTTTGGTTATGTAGTTCCACAGATCTCTGGCGTATCCAGGTACGGATCTGTGAAAAAGAGATCGGCAGTAGTGGTAGTGGGCCAGCAGTGGTCATATTGGAGCCCCTCCTCGCGAGTTCGTCCGCAGCATCGTTGCCGTAGGACCCACTGTGCCCCTTTATCCACTGTAGCATTACTACATTATGGGTGGATAGCTCAAAGGTTCAAAGCAGTTTGGCATTCTGCTATTAGTGTGCTGTTGGTTGTTTGGTGGTCTAGCGCTTTTAGGACGGCTGTGCTGTCGGTTAGGAGCTTTATGTTAAAACCCTTAACCTGCTTTTCGCTTATTGCCGTCGCTGCTGTTGTTATGCGACACACTCGCATACTTAATACCCTTACTTAACTACTTAACACTCATTCCTATGCCGCACCACTAAGACCTGGAACTCCCTGCCAGCTCACGTGTTTCCTTCTTTCTTCAGTCCCGGGTCCTTTAGGAAGTCCTGTAGGAAGAAGGAAACACGCTAATAGTCTAAAATTAAATAAAATAACATTGAACATAAATGCTATAACAGACCGCGATCATGGCAGCTGTAAAATAGCCGAAACATATTTAATAAAAAATCCATTAAAATGTGTTTTTTATTAAATAAGTGGTAATTATTCGCGTAAACGACAAAACATATCACAACACCTTTACACTTATTGAGGTATAGGTATACTTAAATAGTTATTTGTATGGTCGTGTGTACACGAGGAAATTGCGTTAGAGTATTACTTGAAAAGTGAAAGTTAGGTGGTCTTAAATGGTTGATAACAACGTTCGAAAAAAGCAAACCAGTTGGACAAACGAACTCGTAATAGATTTCATAATATTTTATAGAATAAATAGAATATAACTTAGTTTTTATGTATACAGGTATATATCACAATGAGGTTGAAATAGGTGAGGTGAAGTGTTAAAGGTTTATTATTGAGAAGAGAGTTCATATTCAGAAGCAAATACCTACTTCATTAATCCTTTTAGAGTCCATTTTCTTCTGGAATTGGCGCGGGTCTAATTCAACTATGTGCGATATAGAGCCATTCACCATTTCACAGCAGGGTATGATTCACTGAATTATATAAAAGGTTGTTACCATATCACAATCAGGAACAACTAATTTCAAAAAGTCTTCGTAACATTAGCATCGTGATTTCAAATTCGTGCGACGCGACGTGCTAAATTAATCTAAAAACTATTAATTAGTTTCGGTCATACTTCGGCCCTTTTTGACGTTTCAACGTCTTATAATTCGATGGAGCCGGCTGCACGCACGAAAAAACATGACGTCATGCGGCGTTACCTCGCTTTGAGGCGTTCCATTTATGGCTTAAAGTGCAAGCGAGAGCGCGGAATCTCAGCAGTCCATTACCCATAACACTAGGCTACCGCAGACATAAAAAATAATAGTATTTTAAACAGAAACAGAATAGACAGCTGGACTAGACCACTCTGCCCTGCGTATTCATCAAGTTTAACTACATCTACTTACTTTCACAAGGAAATAAGAAAGGAATCTGGCAATAAAATGTACAGGTACCTTGTCGTGTAAGCCGCTGCTTTTTTAAAAAAAGAAAAGAATATTAGAACCGTAGTTACTAATATTTCCTCTAACCCCTCCAACTAAGCCAAATTGCTTGTGCTGGGAGGGGTTCACGTCGGTAGTGTAATGGCCAGGATTCAAACCCGAGACCTCTCGATCGTAAGGCCGACTAATTAACCACTAAGCTACCGACGCTTGTACCCATAATGGTCAAGTTTTATAAATATTTCTGTTTTAGGGCTCAAAGCAGCTTCGGGGCTACTCCTGTTATTCCTATCACCGGGGCTATCCTTTCAAATGCGGGAGCCCCCAGCCCCGACGCGCCAGGCTCGCAACAGCCCCGTCGAAGGGTTCGTGGACGTAAGGCTGAACCACTTCATGGCTTATGATACTCAGACCTTCAAACTTGTAAGTATTACAATGAATTTTATAGCATTAAGTATGCTAACTATATCGCCTTAAAGATGGATAAAAATAGAAGGGAAATTTGAATCACATCAGGCGTATCTCGGTAGCTTAGTTGGTCAAGGCATTTCCCCCTGTAAGGGAAAGATCGCGGGTCCGAGTCCCGCCCTACAAGATTCATTTTCCTTATGTATTCGATTTGTAAGTTCTTTTTTAAAGTTATCTACTACTAGTATTATCATTAAACCCGTCCAGCTAAGCTAAATTACATAATAAGGGGGATCATATTAATAGTGTAATGACCAGGATTTGAACTTGGGACCTCTCGATTGTTAGGCAGAAGTACAGTACAAAATTTACATGGCCAATATCATAGTAGAAAAAGATCTATACCCGGACAATATAAATAATAATAATAAATAAATATTCCATAAAATTCTACACAACGCTATCTAGTCCCATGGTAAGCTTTTATAGCTTTGTGTTATGGAATCTAGAATGTGGATAAACATACATAAATACTTTTTTTTTGTAAATACATACATATTATACGTAGAGATACCCAGACCAATGCAAATAGCTATATTCATGCATACAAATATTTGCACTGAGCGGGGATCGAACCTGCGCCTCCTGCGTGGCAGTCGCGTGCACTACCACCACACCACAGAGACTGTCTATATATAATATTCTGACAACATCCCGTCAATACTCTGACGATATTCCATAATGGTTCACTTTGATTTCACTAGATGACTCTGTATTGATTATGTGACTTTTTTCAGCGCTATTACTACAACCACGATTTTGAGAAATACGATAATATCGTGATTGTGATTGGCGGAGAATGGACCATTACCCCAGGTTTCGCCAGCGGCGGCTTTGGGTACGACCTAGCACAGAAGCTGGAGGCGGGGCTGTTTTATGTAGAGCACAGGTTCTATGGCAGGAGCAATCCTTTCGAGTGAGTACATTTTGATATGTCTGAAGTTTACGCGAATATCACCCATTGTAATAAAACTACCACGCGACCTAGGCTGCTGAAAAGTAGCCAATATGGGTGAATTTCTCAAACGTAAAATTTTCGCGGCGTGATTGAAAATCATACCTTAAAGTTAACATATAGTAATGATTATTTTTTGTAAGAAAGATATCGTTTTTCTCTATATGCACGTATAAATTATATTATTGAAACTATTTTTGTGAGTGTGTAAAAAATGTCTTTTCACCTAAATTCTAAGCTTGGTGGCTCGTCCACAACCTGTTTTCTTGGGAATAATCACAGTTTAATCAAAACTTCATTAGTTTACTGAGTATACTTAATCATAATTCGATTCGGCATTATTTTAGCTATCTTCCATAATGTCATTCGTAGTATTTAGTACTATACTTTATCTTAAAAATAATTTATAAGATGCGTCCGCGGCAAATGTAAAATTTTGGTGGGATTTATAAAAACATCGAAGGAGTCGTATTGAAAGTACCTATAAGGACGACACTATCATCATTGGAAACGTTCAGTTGGGTGTTAATGAGAACCAGTGCCAGTTGTCCCCAGTCCCGTTTCGTTTTTCTGCCAAACACGTAAGTAGGACGTTTCATAAGCATCGGACAAAAATATTGTAATTTTTGTGTTGATTATTTAAAACGGTTTATTCTCAATGTATGTTTTAATATTTAAGTATAGTGTACAGGTTCAGTATGTGTATTAAATTTTGGTAATGTAACCACTATATTCTAAATAGTATTTTTATAAATAATTTTTTTTAGACGTGAAACTAATTTTGGTGGAGTAATTTTGGTGAATTTGGTGGGGTTTTACTAATCATCAAAATTGTATATTTACACCAAAATTTGTTTTCATAGTTATTTGATTAAGCTCCTACGTAGTCTGACGGGCTACTAGGTCAGGTGACCTCTACGTAGTATACCCTGGGCAATGGAGAAAGCACCGCCTCTCTCCCTAGGTGGGAAAGAGGTTGTTGGCTGTTGAGGGTTGTTCGGAAGCTTTCCTAATTTTCTCTCAGATTAACCATTAGCATATGAACTACCCATACAAAAGACGGGCGAGTAGTTGGGTGAAGTCAGCTGATGCCGCAGTAGGGACAGGCCGGTGTGGTGGAGCATCGTGCGCTCTTTCCGTCACCTGCTTCTACTGGCGTGAAAGGCGGCCTCACTCTTTACTACTAAGCCTACGCCGTTAAAACCTGCCCACCCTTCTTCCCTCCTCTCCACTGTCAACATCATTTGGCTTTTCTTCCTCTGCTTTCTCACTTACATGAAAGCTACCGTGGATGCAAGAGTGCCTCATGCAATCTTTTGCACGTGACTCCACGCAACAAAGCGATGAAGTCGAAGATGTAGGTGACACGCAACTCCTGCTTATGTTGCTCCAGCAGCTAGCACTTTGCTATCGTGTAAAAGGTACTCAATGTTCTCCACAGAAGGCTTCTGACCTCTACCGTCCTCAAGCTCCTACATCCACATCCTCACATGTTGCACCAATCTATCGGCGTCCACCACCGATATTTACAGCATATATGGGCAGTTATGGAGTGATTGTCTGATGCTATCCGACCAAAATACCACGCTGATTGGGAATGGACTAAGGACAGATCCTAGATGTACCCCGACAGTGATAAGGAAGATTCTCATATTGCCAACAGCGGTTCGAACAACGGAATCAGAATCGTGGTACATGTCTCGGATGGTGTAAACCTCTGGAACCCTTTTGAACCGCAATGCCCATCAGCTCACCGCGTGAGAAACTTAGTTGAAGGACTCCTGTAAGTTCAGAAATAGACATCACACTACCAACTTGTCTTGCCACTACCAAGTGTCCATGGCATATCTTCCGTCCACCCTTAGGCATACCGAGTACCACCTCTCCCACTTTAATAATTAATAAAATTAATAACTGCCTAAATCTTTTCCCAGCAATCTTGAATAAGTTCGTCGATAATATTGGCGCCATTAGAGTAAAATATAATCCTTGCTAGAAGCAAGGATAGATAGAACAATCAAATGTTTTGCTTTTATACTGAAACTACTAACAACTAAAGTGGTTTTGCCATATAAAAATGAAGTTGGTGATAAAAGGGTAAAAATTAAGGGTTATATGTAACTATTAAGTGCCAAATTCTAGAAAAAAAAAAACAAAGAAGTAGTATAAGTAATAATAAATAAAAAATAAAAATAAGATGATATGCAATTTTGGTGTTAGACACCAATTTCGGTGTATTGAAAATTCAGGTGTATAAAATAAACCAGTAATTCCCAGGGCTAATTAGACTATTCAAACATAATAGGCATAAAATATGTATTTCTAGCTAAATATTGAAAGAGATTACCTAAATACCTAGAAATAAAAAAAATCACCAAAATTAGCTAAAAATTTATAGATGTTGAAATTCACCCATATATCGGTTTAAATGTAAATAATACCAAAAAAATTGCGAGAGAATCCCTTAAAAAGTGGTTTTATTTCAATTGATTGGATTTTCAGTTGATTTTTACAATATTAATATACCAACTAGTTAATGCCAACGGCTCTGCTTGTGAGTATGTTGGTTATCGCGACTTGGCTCATAACTCCGCACTCAAGCAGTGGCGATCAAATGTACGACAGATTTTAAGTCAGAGCTAGCCTTTTTGTTGAAAAAAAAAAGTGTTCAATAGTTTAAGAGGTTAGCGAAAACAAACAGACAAATGGAAAAGAATTAAAAAAAACATTGTACTCCGTGTCCCCAATAAACATATTTTGATGTATTTTTAAGCTATCATAGTGTAGGTGCGAGAGATATGCTTTTGGCAATCTCACCTCCGGCAACCAAGGACCCAAGACGGCGTGCGTTTTAGTTGGTTCGAGTCCGACATAACCGCCTCCACCGGCTCCGTGGGGGTGGTATCCGTGGGGATTTTTCGCACAATAAAAAAAATCATAGTGTAAACTCATTGTTCGGGATTCAAACTATCCGGGACGTGGAATCCAGTGATAAAAACACTAAAACCCAACAACATATTGCTTCTTCTTCTTCTTCTTCTATCGTGGCCTCGGCCCTCAAATTACAAACTCTTTTTTTTACATTACATTACAAAAAAAAATTAAAAACCTCAAATTACAAAAAAAAAATCCAATTAAAAATAAAATACAAATTAAAAAATACAAAATGCCTAAAAAAAACATTGCTGTCCAAAACTGACGTAGTGAGAGTGTGTCGCCAGCCTTACTTTCATTCTGAAAGTAACGGAGGGTAGACGCACAAAAAATGTTCAGCACACACCGCGCGGCCCTCGCCGGCCAGTCTAGTCGTGTCGTGACCAAGGGTGCAGCATCGCTCCAGAAACGTCGACAAAAAGTAAGTGAATTTTTTTATCGTGCGAAGCCCCGAACAGGCATAAATAACAATATTTTGATGTAGTTTACACAGCTGTTTTTATAGACAAAATATTTCAATTTTATAATAGTACCTACCTACTAGCAGACCCGGCAAACTTCGTAAGTACCGCCAATTTTTTTTCCGCCCGCATGTCATCCGATCTCATTTCCTCTGCAACTCTCTACAATATTAAGTATGTATTGTACATATAAACCTTCTTTTTGAATTACTCTATCTCTTAAAAGAAACGGCATCAAAATCTGTAGCGTAGTTTTGAAGATAAGTATAGGTACATTGGGACGGATAGATGCGGCAAGTGACTGCTTTATGCTATATAGTGAAAATGTTGATAGTGATAGTGATGATGCTGATGATGATCATATGCCCTATATGATGCCCCACTTAGGCGCACAGGTACAGAATAAATTAGGGGTAATTCCAAATACCCCTAACTTCCAACCCAATTACTTTAATACAACAAGGTACCAAGCAGTATGAGAGAACAGCCGTTACAAATATTTAAAAAGAATTTAACCGCATTGTTACTAAACAAATGTTATTACTCGGTATCGGACTTTCTGGATGACAAGCTGATATCAAACTAGAATTATGTACCTACCTAAACTTTTGTGACACAAACTTAAATACTAGCAACTTAGATAATTCATTATAATTGTAATTCTGTAACTGACATTTTAATTATATTTTTGACTGTAATTAAAACTTAGAGACTTTATTTGACTGTATGTACTGACTAAATTCTTTTGTTTAAGTGCATGATTAACATGTTTTTAATATTTGTGTGCCTAAATGGTAGAATGTATCAGGAACCTTATTGGTAAAATGTAACACCTTATGTAATACCTACATTCCATGCAAATAAATAAATATTCTATTCTATATAAGCGCATTGAATAATATCCCTGCACAAAATAATTGTAAGTAATTATTTGCAAATCATTATTACCTCTCGTCAAGTATTATATTATCTGTGCTTTCGCGTTACTCCCCTCCCAATCTAATCGCACAATCGTGAAGCAACCTTTATTTAAATGAGGCGCATAAAGCGACTTAAGCCTAATTAATGTGATTGCACCGTACATTGGAGCGACACTGTAACGAACCCGATCGTAAAATGGAACGTTAGTTAATCGTTAGGTGTACTGTGCCAACTTGTCTGTCTGTCACACAGTTGAGTAACATCTCCTTCGTTTTAATTTAGATTTTAAAAGCTTAGACGGGACTTGAACCTATGAATTGTGAACGCTCAAGACGTGGCTTAGGGGCTCCGAGGATTTTAAGTGTCAGATAAGCACATGGTTCACCTGATGAATAGTTGCAACCCGGCTAGGGTTGGATGTATACCATTAAGATCTGGAACTCCCTGCCAGCTCACGTGTTTCCTTCTTCCTACAGTCCCGGGTCCTTTAAGCGGGGCGTGAAAAGGCATCTAATGAGGCCGTCAAGCTGAGTGCCACCACTGTTGTCATGGTATATGTTAACGATGGTGGGTGGCCCTCTTAAGCCTTAAGCTTACTATTAGGCAAGATGGAATCAAATTGACGTGTCCTTTATAAAAAAATGCAACATCGGAGGCATGACACTCGTGCTGCCGACCCTGAAGGAACCTATTAATGCCCTTCTTGAAGAACCCCATATTGTAGTCGCTTCAAGGAATTGTTGTGGGTTCAATCCCGTCTGAGTATTCACTTTTTTCCAATTTAAATTGGTTTGAATAGTTAGCATATTAATTGCTTTAAAACCTTATTAAAATGATGATCATGATACCGAATTAGAGCAATCAATAAAAATAACCCATTATTTTACCTAATACCATAATTCGTAAACACACAGCCCATTACTAAATGTCCACTTAACGGCAATAGGGTCACCCCCTACTACTTGGGCCCGAAAATCATAGTTAGCGAAATGCGGGTGTCTTTTTTTCTAGGTCACGTCAGTTTGACTTCACCTCCCTGATGTTAAGCTAAAGGCGAAGTCTCTGAGAGAGGGTCACCATCGCAAACATGTACCATGTTAACAGTGGTGGCACTCAGCTTGACGGCCTCATCAGATGCCTTTTCACGCTCCGCTTAAAGGACCCAGGACTGTAGGAAGAAGGAAACACGTGAGCTGGCAGGGAGTTCCAGGTCTTAGTCGTGCGGCATAGGAATGAGTCACTGAAACGCTTGGTTCTAGCAGGTATATTCTGCACCGTATATGGATGGCATCTTAGCCCTGCAAGTGTCGTCCTGTGTAGGAAAGGAGAGGGTGGGACTAATTGGAAGAGCTCGTCAGAACATTCACCATTGTAGAGACGGTAGAATACTGTGTTAATACACCTCTGCCTACCGCTTTGGGGATATAATTCATCTATAGGTACATATAAAAATACTTGTCCCGACTGACTGACTGATTCATCAACGCAGAGCCTAAACCGCTAGACCTACAAACTTGAAATTTCGACAGTAGATGCATTTTATGATGTAAGCAAACACTATGAAAGGATTTTTGGAAATTCGGCTACTAAAGGGTTAAAATAAGGGATGGAAGTATATATGAAAGTCCGTCATTTCAGAGCAAAATGCAGTAAATCTCATAAATCTGTGTCTTTTAAGAAACAAACGAACGTTTTTCAAATTTTATTTGTAAAATAGGTGACAAACGTTTGTATGGAAAGTTCGTCGTTTTCAAAGTTAGAAGCATGAAACTTCGTCATTTTCAAAATTAGAACCTACGTCCTACGTCTTTTGAAAGATGTTCTGTCGCTATAACCGACATCCACGCGAGCGAAGCTGCCGGCAACAGCTAATACTGGATACAACCGTCCACCATCTTGAAAGCAATGAGACCTGTGAATGAGACCCTTATAAAGAAATCTCAAGTACCTTACAATTACGAAAATGAGCAAAAGTTGCCACCTAAAAAGCAAGTCGCAAACTCGAACCCCTAAGTAGGCTTATATGGCCACCTTTCACCGCAACACCCTGCAATTAGAACCTTTTGACTCGTTACAAAGACGAAACTTGGAAATTGTTTAATAATTGCAAATTCACAAACGATTTTAACGTTTTAAATGGGTATAGAACGGGTGTATATATATGTGTTATCGGTAGGTATGCATGTATATCCATATTATTATGTTGGACCTAAATTGCGAGATATAAAAGGCACTAGCTCGCGGATTGTTTTGTAATCCATACTAATATTATAAATGCGAAAGTAACTCTGTCTGTCTGTCTGTCTGTATGTTACGCGTTCACGCATACACCACTGAACCGATTTTGATGAAATTTGGTTTAAGTATAGATTAGACCTTGATAAAGGACATAGACTATGTTTGGTCGTGATAACCGATATCCACGCGGGCGGAGCCGCGGGCAAAAGCTAGTCCATACTAATATTATAAATGCGAAAGTAACTCTATATGTCGGTATGTTACGCTTTCACGCCTAAACCACTGAACCGATTTTGATGAAATTTGGTATAGAGGTAGATTAGACCATGAGAAAGGACATAGACTATGTTTGGTCGCGATAACCGACATCCACGTGGATATATACTTGGTGAATTTGAGCTCGTCCACCGCAGTAGCACCCCGTGCTATCATCAAGAAGCATGCACGTATAAAGCACATTTTAGGTTCAAGATATTTGAATGAAGCTATAGTTATTAACTACTAAACAGCTGCACCGATTTTGATCAAATTACACGTCGCCGTCGTTAGATAATGGCTACCTATGTCTTTATCTTCCACGACAACATTGAACACAAAATATTCAAATTAATAAACTAATAAGTACCCGGTTAATGGCAATAGGCTCGCCACCTATTACATTGGGACCTAAACATAAACTGGCGAAATGTGGGTGCTAGCACCTCTGCCTACCCCTTCGGGGAATACAGGCGTGAGTTTATGTATGTTATGTTTTTTTAAACAGACATATGCTTTAGACAGAAAAACACTAGTATTAACCATCATCGCACCTTGAGCCTGATTCAGTAACCACATTTTTAAAACGTGTGATTTCAATTCTATTCGAAAAATAAATTAGTATATGAAACCTTTAGTAGGTATTCCATATGATCTCATCTTCCTCTTAGCGTTAATCCCAGTTGCTTCCGAAGCTCTCAGCTTGGATTCTGGGGTCCGATTTACCAGTCTATGTGCAGATTTGGCTAAACTTCGATATTTTATGTGAAGCGACTGTGTGACCTCCACAACCCAAAGACGATATCGAAGCATTGCAACTAGACCAGTTGTTGGATTTTTGAGGGCTCCAACTACCCGTAACGACTGCCATAGATGTTCGTATGACAACCGGGACCGACGGTTTAACGTGCTCTCCGAGGCACGACCAGACCAATGCAAATACTCATATTCATTAATACAAATATTTGCACTGAGCGGGGATGGAACCCGTGCCTCCTGCGTAGCGGCCGCGATCACTACCACTACGCCACAGAGGCTGTCAGATCTGTCTAAATAAAACCTTCCTACATGTCTGTGAGGTTCATAAACTTGAATCACTCATAGTTTAAATGATTTTATAGCATTTATTATGCTAACTTTTAAGTTCGAAAAACATCGGAAAAAATTAAATGCTCAAGTGAGACTTGAACTCGCGACCTTTCCCTTACAGGGGGAATGCTCTTCCAACTGAGCTATTGAGCCACACCTGAATCATATTAAATTTTTTTTTTATTCTCCTTATATCCGTCTTTAAGGGCGACGGTGCAGCCATCTACCAACATTTTTACGAAATGTTGTAAACAATGAATGATTTTTCAACCAGTTTCAAACATTGAATTTTGATGACTCCGCCCGAATATTTGAATGATTTTTTATAGCATTTATTATGCTAACTTTTAAGTTCGAAAAACATCGGAAAAAATGAAATGCTCAAGTGAGACTTGAACTCGCGACCTTTCCCTTACAGGGGGAATGCTCTTCTAACTTTTCCTTCTCCTTATATTCGCCTTTCTTCACTCGTAGTTGATTGCTTTTCCATACAATAAAGTTAAAGTTTGCATAACTTTAGAGAAACCCATGTTTTAGAAACGTAATTTTACTGAATTATATATCTACCTAGTATGAACTATAAAAGCAACATATTCACGCGTGACTTAAAGATTCCCAGCTTATATCTCACTGGGAATAATCTCATAAATTATATCAAGCCTCTAATACAAAATTAACCTATCTATAATATTAACAATCTCTGTCGAAGCTCAGCTCACACCGAATCGAACTGTTACACAGAACCGCACTTCGCTCCACGGCCTCATTTCAGCAAGACACAGTGCTTATATCACAAAGGGAATATGAACACTGTGTCGTATACTGGAATACGTGGTGTCGGTATTCATAGGTAATTAATACACCAGTTTTGTATCGTCTTATCGGTTTAACATACTCTAGTGATAAGAGATATCTCTGTTATCAATAATCCTAAAAATGTACTTAAATGTTTTCATCAATTCGTTAGACATAATTTAATGTGTAGTATTTATTTTTTACTAGCTTTTGCTCGCGGCTCCGCCTACGTGGATGTCGGTTATCGCGACCAAACATAGCCTATGTCCTTGCTTGTCGCACACGGCCTCCTGATGGAAAGTGGTTACCGCGGCCTATGGACGTATGCAACACCAGGGGTGTCACACTCGTGCTGCCTACCCTGTAAGAACCATCTAATACCCTTTTTGAAGAACCCCATATTGTAGTCAAGAAAACCACAGCAGGGAGTTTGTATCCAAAACTTTGATACTTGACTGACTTTGAGACCAGGGTCTGCTTACTAGTCTGCTCCTATTGGTTTGATTTATATAGTTTTTATGGAAGCGACTTTCATATGACCTACCAACACCAGAATCCCATTCGTCAATGAGTTGGTAGGTATACCAGCTTATAAGTGAGATTGGCTGGCAATGGCGGGAGTCCCTACAACACGATTCCTGCCGGCTTACTCTGCGAAGGGAACCCGTGGAGATTTTTACATTTACACTAGAAACAAGCGTTTTAGTGACTCATTCTTATGCCGCACCACTAAGACCTGGAACTCCCTGCCAGCTCACGTGTTTCCTACTTCCTACAGTCCCGGGTCCTTTAAGCGGGGCGTGAAAAGGCATCTAATGAGGCCGTCAAGCTGAGGTGGCACTCACTTTTAACTTGGTACATGTTTACGATGGTGACCCCCTTTCCGAGACTTTGCCTTTAGCTTAACATCAGGCGAGGTGAAGTCAAATTGACGTGTCCTTTATAAAAAAAAGAACTTCAATATTTCCATGCCACTGTTGGCTTGTTTCCAAAGGCGAACCCATGCACCATAGTATATCTAATATTATGTATATATTTCGTATAGGTACTAAGTTTTGTGCAGGTATTACTCATACAATAACAATCCCTGACCTAACTATCGTTAACTACATATGGTTCGACACTACTGTTCTGTACGCCCCATAAAATGAACAATAGCGCGGTGATATACAGCCGACGGCGGCACGTGACCTGGCTCTCTGCCAGCCCCCAGTACATTACCTATGTTATTTATCATACGTTTTATATTTTGAGAACTATAGTTATAGAGAGAAGGATTGGGCTGGTCTCCTTTCGACAGTAAACATATAGCTTGAAGCACGTGGATGTTGGTTATCGAAACCAAACATAGCCTATGTCCTTTCTCAAGGTCTAATCTGTCCTTATACCAAATTTCATCAACATCGGTTCAGTGGTTTAGGCGTGAAAGCGTAACATAACAGACAGACAGAGACAGTTACTTTCGCATTTATAATATTAGTATGGATGAATGAGTGCGTGCTTGACGGTATTTTTTTCTTTTTTTTTCCGTGTGGAAATCCTTTTGGATCCCCTCCCCCGTTGGAACCGGAAGGGGAGGTTATGTTGGACTCGGACCGACTAAAACCGCACGCCGACTGAGGGTCGTGGTGCTAGGCCGGAGGTAAGGTTGTCTTTGACATATCCCTCGCACCCCGGCTGACCCAGGGGCGCGGTTGACGGTAATATGCTCTTTATTACGTGTGACCGCAAATTGGCGAAATGTGAGTGGTAATTCACCTCTGCCTACCCCTTTAGGGATTTATAGGCGTGAGTATAGGTATAGACCTATGTATGTATAGTCACAGAATAAGCAATAGTTGAATGAATTTTTACAGCATTAAGTATGCTAACTGTACAAATCGAATACATACGGAAAAAGAATCTTCCCGGGCGGGACTCGAATAATAATGACTCCATCGTCGCTTTAAAGACGTATAAGAAGGGAAATTTGAATCACATCGGGCGTGTCTCGGTAGCCGAATTGGTCAAGGCATTCCCCCTGTAAGCTATAGTTTTCAAACATAATATTTTACATTCGCATAGTGAAGTTTATGAGATTGTTAGAATGCATTAGTCTCAAGAACCACCTTTGTTTTTTGGGAAATGTTTTTTTCATCTGATAGCACAATTCTTGGGAAAAGTTTCCTTTCCTTTTCCAAGATATGTGATGCAGTAGGTGGCTGTCCACATAGATAGAGTATGGCAGGGATAACCGAGTAGCATTTATAGTAACGAAATACATTTGATGCATTCGAAATACATAGGGTAAAGAAGCGCTCAAGTAGGACTTGAAACCACGACCTTTCCCTTACGGGGGGGATGCTCTTCCAACTCAGCTATTGAGCCACACCTGAATCACTTCAAATTTCTCTTCTCTTTATATTATTCGTCTTTAATTGCATCGGTGGAGCCATCTACCAACTTTCTTACGAACTTAAAAAGTTAGCATAATAAGTAGAAATGCTAGATATAAAAATGGGAAAGAAAAAGGATCTGCGGTAGCCTAGTGGTATAGGTAATGGACTGCTGAGACGAGGTCTCGGGTTCGATCCCAGGTTAACCATGGCACACACCAATGACTTTTCGATGCTTTTCGAAGTTATCTGTGTATTTATCGCAGGTTTGTAAGTGCCCGGTTAAGGGCAATAGGCTCGCCACCTATTGGGACCTAAACATAAACTGGCGATATGTGGGTGCTAGCACTTCTGCCTACCCCTTCGGGGAATACAGGCGTGAGTTTAAGTTATGTTATGTTATAAAAATTTCATTCACATACATTTGATACAGTAATATAAAATTTTGCTGTACCTAAATTAATCTCATGTAAAATAGGTGTATATAAAATACGTATAAGCAACCTATTTCTTTCTGATTAATAATATATTAAGTACATTCTAATTAGAAATAGATAAATCCCGATTAAGCGGAGATAAGATAAGATTTTGAAGTACCTATCTATCTATCTAGTTCTTAGCGCAGATATAAAGAATTGCCGCTATGATAGCTTACAGAGAAGTCAAACAAATGTATTATTATATAATATATGATTGCTTCAGACCTGACCTTTTTTTAAAACATCTCCTATTAGATCAGCTTACTTCCTTTGAAATGAACCCCGGCCCAATTACATGCAGTGTGTCATTCACTCACCACTCATTCATTCAAAATACATAACATAACATTAACTCACGCCTGTATTCTCCGAAGGGGTGGCAGAGGTGCTAGCACCCACATTTCGCCAGTTTATGTTTAGGTCCCAATGTAATAGGTGGCGAGCCTATTGCCATTAACCGGGCACTTATAAACACACACATAACTTCAAAAAGCATCGAAAAGTCATTGGTGTGTGCCATGATAAACCTGGGATCGAACCCGAGACCTCGTCTCAGCAGTCCATTACCCATACCACTAGGCAACCGCAGACCTTTTTTTTAAGAAATCACCTATTTGATCAGCGTACTTCCTATGAAATGAACCCCGACCCAATTACATGCAGTGTGTCATTCTCTCACCACTCATTCATACAAAATACCCTAAATAAAAACAAAAAAAAAACAACGAACAATCCGGCTAAGCCCCTTTTAACTTGAGCCGAAAAAATCCAAAATTAAGCACTTAATTCCTTCGTCGGATTACTAATTCGCGAATAAGCCACCCATCCCCAAAAAGGTCCACTCACAATTAACATGTTAATCACTGGCCTTGTTAATACAATGATTGCAAAAAGTCCCAAGGAAATATGGCCAGAATCATCGCATCCGTTAACCCCAATATCTTTGCGACTTAAGGCGCCTCCTCATGCAAAATATTTTTTTAGCGTTTGTTTTTTATATCTGATATGGGGTTATGGTGTTCCACGGGAAGGAGAGCATTGACTTTTAAGGGCACAGACTGACCTACGTCCCCTATGAGCGCGCGCCTGAAGGTGATGGGTGGAGCCGCCTTTCACCCCAGTAGACGCAGGCCACGGCGGTGGTGCGCTAAGAAGCGCGCCTCCCCGTTCCGGGGGCGAGTTGTCCCCCCTCCAGAGGAGGGCCAGACCGTAAGGGATGGCCCTGGGTCAGCCGGGGTGCGAGAGATATGTTTTCGGCAATCTCACCTCCGGCAACTAAAAACCCAAGCACCCAAGACGGCGTGCGTTTTAGTCGATTCGAGTCCGACATAACCACCTCCAACGGCTCCGGGGGGGGGTGGTATCCGAGGGAATTTTGCGCACGTAAAAAAATAAATGGTAATTCTGTTGGATCTATAGCTCACCTGGATGTTCCACGGTAACTTTCTTGGACTAAGTGAGGAACAGCGCTGAAAATCAACGTGTGGTTGAAGATGTAGTGACTAAGATAGAGAAATGGGATGCTTAGATGGTTCAGACACGTGGGGCGGATGAACGTTAAGTATGTAGGGAAACTATTATGAAAGTAGAAGAAATAAAAGGCTTGTAGTAAATGGGAAGATTGCCTACCGCAAGGGGAAAGTATCTACTAGCTTTTGCCTGCAGCTCCACCCGCGTGGATGTCGGTGATCGCGACCAAACATAGCCTATGTCTTTTCTCATGGTTTAATCTACCCCTATACCAAATTTCATCAAAATCGGTTCAGTGGTTTAGGTGTGAAAGCGTAACACACAGACAGACAGACAGAAAGAGTTACTTTCGCATTTATAACATTAGTATGGATATGGTGTATCTACTAGCTTTTGCCCGCGGCTCCACCCGCGTTGATGTCGGCTATCGCGACCAAACATAGCCTATTTATTAATCCAGGGTATCAGTTAACTCCATACCAAATTTTATTAAAATCGCTCCAGCCGTTTAGACGTGACAGAGTAACAAACATCCATCCACTCACTTCATTTCATCACTGACAAACTTTCGCGTTTATGTTATTAGTAGGATTTATGATTAGTAGAACTTTTAAAATAGTAAATACATTCTATATTTCTAAAATATAGTGCCTTCATATTAGTCAATTACAATATTTGAAGAATATAAACAAAACATAACAAAAAAGAGAAATTATAAATAATTTCATGCATTATCTCCGTTTAAAGTATACATAATTTTAATTTACCACTAACATTAATAAATACATAATTTGGTAATGACTTTAGTTTCTCTATAATTGATTTTGAATTAAAATTATGAATAAAACTATCACTATTAGTATTTACCATTCTTACAAAAAATAGGCGATTTAACCTCTAGGAACTTCGGGTGCTGAAGCGCCTTAACTTGAACTGTAATCCGTACTAATTATCTCTTTAATTTCTTACAAACATACCCTGAAAGCAGTACCTTCCAAATACACCCTTATTGGTATACTTATAAGGTCTCCCTTACCAGTAATTGTAATACGACATTCAGTATGCATGAAGTGATACTCCAAGCAATATTTTTGTCGAATTAAAGTCAGCTTTGCGTGAAAGAAGAAAACGGTTTGTGTATCCTCGGGGGAGGGGGGTTCAGAATACTGTGCCTGTTTATAAGTTGCCTTATGTTGTTATTGCCTTATGTAAAAACCAATACTTTTATTATTCTTGCTGGTTTTAACTGTTAAAATAACAATCAAGGTATCTACCCACCTGTCACTTAATTATGGGATGTATATGTTACCGGCAATGTGTTTAATCCGGTATTCTTTACAAAGCCTAGGCAATGTATGATATGGTATCAAAAAACATTGATGGTGGGTCAATGATGGAAAGACCACCATGAAGACTAATGCGGGAGTTCCACTTCCACCTTAGCCTTCTAACCTATATACATCAAGGTCGGAGCGCCAGTGTCCATACCACGCAATTTTTTTTTAAATACTGACTGTGTCAGCTTACGTAGGTGATCACCGGACAGATGCTTCGGGGAGAAAAGCAGCTAACAAGTACACAGTCAAGAAAAGTCGAAAATAGTGTTCATATCTACGCATTTAAGATTTAGGGTTCTTCGTCAAGATAGTTAAGACCCAAGTCAAACTCATTTGCAAATTAGTACGTACGTAAGTACAGTTTTTTCAATTTCAGTAAAAAGGGCCCAAAGTCAGTCAATTATCATCAATATTCACTATCTCTCAAGTTAGCCCTTATAATGTCACTTCGTGTCACGTCTTGCGACAAATCTCTTACGTGTGACGTCACTGCCAGCTCATATCTGACCCTAGGCCACAGGGACAATGATCAATTGACCCCATAATTCGTCACGTCCTGGGCGTTAGCATCGGATTTACAGTAATGTGCTCAATTGAGTTATAGTGGGCATATGTGCAATGTGTTGATGGACTAATTGATATCATGTCAGATATATTATCTAATCTATTGTATGGATTGTAAAATTTGGCCTTATAATAAGCGAAGGATAGAAGATGACATGTAATAGAAGTGTGGTTTGCCGAGAGTGGATAGTATGTATAAAGAATTCGTAAGTATATTAGAGGAAGTGTGTCTAGGAGAGAGGGAGAAGACTCATTTCTCACTGGTTTTACCCATTGCCTTGTGAATTTGGCTGTAAATATAATTGTAATGTTACCTACATGAATAAATCTTTGTCCCAACAGATAAATAATCTGTGAAATTATAGTAATGTTGTTAAAAAGTTCAAGATATGAATTTAGAGAGAGTTTTACGAGCAGAGGTATACAAATCTCATACATACATTCTGACAGTATATACGTGTTACTGGTAATGTGTATAATACAGGCATTCTATATAATTCCTAGGCAATGTATGCTAATATATAGAATGCCTGTTGTTCCTCCGGCAATGTGTGAAATAAATGGGTTATGGTCTATATTTGAGGATGGTTTTGCAGAAATTATATTTCTGAATGGTTAATCAATCTTTACTCTTGATGAAGAGATCTTTACTACCTTTTTTTTTCGTGCGGAAATCCCCTCGGATACCTCCTGCCGGAGCCGGGAGGAGAGGTTATGTCGGACTCGAACCGACTAAAACCGCACGCCGACTGTGGGTCGTGGTGCTAGACCGGAGGTCTAGGTACACAAAATAATGGACTCTATGGTGTAGCGGTATTGAATAGAGCCGCTACGCAGGTTCGATCCTCCCTCAATGCAAATATTTGCATGCATGAATATGGCATATTTAAGCCGTCTGTCCCGGTTGCTATACGAACATCTATGGCAGTCGTTACGGATAGTTGGAGCCCTGAAAAGTCTAACAACTGATCTAACTGTAATACTTTGATATCGCCTTTGGATTGTGGAGGTCAGATGGCTGTCAGTTCACAGAAGATATCGAAGTTTAGCCAAATCTGCTGTTAATTGGAAAAGCGGACCCCAGACTCCAAGTTGAAAAGCTTCGGAAGCAACTGGGATTAACGCTAGCTTCGGTAGCTTAGTGGTTAAGGAGTCGGCCTTACGGTCGAGAGGTCCCGGGCTTGAATCCTGGACACTACCGACGTGAACTCACTCCTAACACAAGCAATTTAGCTTAGCTGGAGGGGTTAGAGGGAATATTAGTAACTTCGGGTCTAATATTCTTGATTAAAAATTTTAAAAATAGAATGACGAAGACACAAAACGATCTTAATACAATGAATGATGTTAATATCAAACTTTTTTATTGATTTAAATTGTATTATCGTCCGAACCAAAGGTGTGTACCAAATATCAAAACAATCAGTCAATAAGAATGGGGAATATCTAGGTATTAAGATCATTTTGAGTACTGTGAAGCTGTACGAGAGTCTACCGTGTGGCTTCTCTAGCCAGTCCCTCAAGTCATGATGGGTCTCGCTGACGCTATTGCGGCGTGCCCTGCGCGTGGTTACTAGATCCAGAGTGATTTTTATGTATCTTTTGATCATTGATCATGTTTCCTTTTGATTGCAGTGACACGAACCTGGAAGGTCTCAGGTACCTGACGGTAGACCAGGCGCTGGCTGATCTCGCTCAGTTCATAGAGTACGTCAGGAGCGACCACTTCGAAGAAGGACATTTCAAGTAAGTAGTTTGTATTTTCAATGAGACTAACTCTATGTTATTTAATACCACTAAGGTGGCAGACAGGCACAGAGTCACGGAAAGTGGGTTACCGTGGTCTATGGACGTTTTTTTTTTTTTATCGTGCGATAAATCCCCACGGTGCCGGTGGAGGTGGTTATGTCGGACTCGAACCGACTAAAACGCACGCCGTCTTGGGTCCTTGGTTGCCGGAGGTGAGATTGCCAAAAGCATATCTCTCGCACCCCGGCAGACCCAGGACCATCTCTTTCGAGATGGCCCCCTTCGGGTTGTGGGTGGACGTTTGCAACACCAGGGATGACAGATGTGGTCCGCCTGCCATAATATAACACTATCGTGCAAATAATAATTCGCATTGGTCTTTTAATGATGTGCAGTATTTAGATTTTCCTTAATGTAAATTAAAATCATACGGTACTTTGTAAGAAAACAAAATATGATATAACCGACATAGGTAATAACTTTAGTAACAATCCATACTAATATTATAAATGCGAAAGTAACTCTGTCTATCTGTCTGTCTGTCTGTCTGTCTGTCTGTATGTTACGCTTTCAGGCCTCAACCACTGAACCGATTTTGATGAAATTTGGTATAGGGGTAGATTAGACCATGAGAAAGGACAAAGGCTATGTTAGGTCGCGATAACCGAAATCCACGCGGGCGGAGCCGCGGGCAAAAGCTAGTATAATATATTAATGCTTAAGCTTATGTACAGTCTACAAAGGAATTTTCACCTTTATACATACTAGTGGTCGCCCGCTGGTCGAAACTCGACCATAACCCATAACACACTCGTGCTGCTGACCCTGTAAGCACAGAGAGTTTCTGTGCCGTCAGTGCAGAAGACAAAGCAGGACAAGCCTTTTTCTTCCCACTGACAGCACAACAACTCTTCAGTGAGCTCTAGCTACCTTACTCACCGCCGGGAACGGGCCGCGGTATTCTGTAGGGTAAAGGTGCTTACCCAATCGGACTTCTCAATTGGATGGAAATACCGTCGTATCATACCTCCATTTATAGTTATTGTACACCAGCAAATGGAGTATTCTCCAAACAAGAAAGGTGATCATGTCTGGTAGACGAGATGAGTAGAACTGTTGTAATCAGATGGAAAGCATTCATTCATTGTGCTATGAAGTTCATTAAATATTTTAGATGTCTATACAACCAGGAAATTGTCTCTTAAGGGAAGGTTCATATCTGACGGAACATGCGTCGCGTATTATAGCCTACCCATAAATTTTAATCAAACCTGAAATCTTATTAATATTAGAGGTATAAATAACATCACCATCACCATCACGTGCCAAAAAGGCTGAAAAGCCGAAAGAGTTTTTGGGCGTGCGTTGCAGCCGCCGATGGCGATCCCTCCCCGGCCAGGGTGGACCTATGGAGAGTGCGGAGCTCGCCACCAACCCCATTCGTTCCGCTGTCGGAGAGTTTGCCACCTGGGCACGACCTCTCCTGGATCAGGTGGAAGTCCCTAAATAGACTTCGGACACAGGTCGGTCGAAGCAAGGAGAGTCGGGCAAGATGGGGATTCTCGGACGGCGCGGACCTGCGGTGTGAGTGTGGAGTTACTCCACAGACCATGTCCCACCTGCTGACATGTGCTGCGTGCCCGTCCACTTGTACCGCGGAGGAACTTATGACCGCCTCCAAAAATGCAATCCAGGTGGCGGCACACTGGGAACACAGAATTTGAGTTTGAGTTTGAGTTGAGGCGCCTTCGATTCGACAGAAGAAGAAGAATACAACTTTTAATTCTATTAATATTAGAGGCAGGTATTTAGATGTGAAACATTGTGAAGATTTATTAGGATGTTTGTATATTGGTGTTGTTTTATCGTTTTCTTACTCAAACTCTAACGACTGCCCAGATCTGGTGAAATTAAATACAGGGATAGATTACATATAGTTTGGTAGGTAGGTACTTTATTACAAGACTAGCTTTTGCCCGCGGCTCCGCACGCGTGGATGTCGGTAATCGCGACCAAACATAGCCTATGTCCTTTCTCATGGTCTAATTTACCCCTATACCAAATTTCATCAAAATCGGTTCAGTGGTTTAGGCGTGAAAGCGTAACATACAGACAGACAGACAGACAGACAGAGTTACTTTCGCATTTATAATATTAGTGTGGATCATAGGAAACAACCACTCATTGTCACTTTAAAAGGATCCATTAACAATATTTTCCAGTACACAGATATATAGAATCACTACACAATTCACAGAATTCGTTACTCACCCATTCATTACAAATTACAATGTAGTTATAAACAAAACCTTGTTAGTAAACTATTAATTAATTGTTTACTTAACTACCTATTTACCAATAATATTATCTAACCATAAACTTACTGGTACAAACTTCTTAGTAAAATAATTTTAGTCATTTTGAGAATTTTGTAGTCAACACCAAATTTGCGTCAGTATTTTTATGATATCAAGCTTGACAGATGGTTCTTGCGTCATTACTAATGTTGTCATCAGCAATAATGATTCATTGACAATGTTATATAATCAGTGACGTGGATATATGGGACCCATGGTACCCCATCAGTGGCGAAGAGTCACTATACGTACCCATTGCTGAAACTGCAGAGTTGTTGTTTAAATTTGACAAACTAAATCGAAGTAAAATCTTTTCCACCGGCTTCCCTATGACAAGTTCAGTGTTTCGTCCTATAGGGGTTCGGCTTCTTTAGGGTTCAAGACAATCTCATCTGCGAACCCGTAGACCTGTTATCAATGAACTACGCCTCTTAAAATCATCCAAAGGACCCAAAACTTACACTTTTGACACTTTTTTTTTCCGTGCGGAAATCCCCTCAGATACCCCCCATGCCGGAGCCGGAAGGGGAGGTTATGTCGGACTCGAACCGACTAAAACCGCACGCCGACTGTGGCGCACGCCGACTGTGACACTTTTGACACTAGGGTCCACGTCTGTACGTTTTCTCCTTCGATGTTAATAATCTTAGCTTTAATGGAAGCGACTGCTGACTGCCTCCTAAGAGGCAAACCTGAGCTGAAGACTTATGCATCAGTCAACAGAAATACCAACTTGCTAGTTAAGACTTGGGCTTGGAAAATTTCGCTATACGGTTATCACAAAAAGAAAACGCAAAAAAGGTTTTCCTTATAGCAAAAATACCAAGTCGGGTTTCCACCGTACCCTAACCTTTCAAAGCCAGTTTAAGCCTCCAAAATAACTGTACTAAAATCCTAAAATACATTTACATTGAAGGAAAATCGCAATACAAAGTTAGTAGCCCTAAACAGTTCGGGCTAATTTTCTTTGTCAAATAAATTTATATTAGCAGCAATTAAAAGTGTACTCGCCGTAATTAGACTACCTTTTAACAATTAAGCTTAATTAATTGAAATTACTTGACCTTTTTGGAATTTAATGTGGATATACTTTTTTATTTCTTTTAATTTCGGTTAATATAAAAGTACAAATTTAGAAATGGACACCCATAGTTCAAGTAAAATTTTAACCATTCCATCCATTACCATTGTGTGCCAGGTAAGTGTGGGGTCTTTACCATGGCCCATGGACGTTTGCAACACCATGAACATCACACTTGTGCTGAAGACGCTGTAAGAATCTTCTGATACCCTTGTTGTTTTTTTTTTCGTGCGGAAATCCCCTCGGATACCCCTCCTGCCGGAGCTGGAAGGGGAGGTTATGTCGGGCTCGAACCGAATAAAACCGCACGCCGACTGTGGGTCGTGGTGCTAGGCCGGAGGTGAGGTTGTCATTGACATATCCCTCGCACCCCGGCTGACCCAGGGCCATCCCTTACGGTCTAGCCCTCTTCGGGAGGGGGGACAACGGTGTCCCCGACTCGCCTACGGGATGGGGAGGCGCGCTTCTCAGCGCGCCGTCGTCGTGGCCTGCTTCTGCTGGGGTGACAGGTGGCTCCACCCGTCACCCCCAGGCCCGCGCTCATGGGGGACGGAGGTCAGTCAGTGCCCTCCGACGCCCGAGTTGCCTGCGCGCGCGCCGGCGCGATTCGCGAATCGCGAGTCTCGCTCGCTCACGCCGCCTTTCCCGTTACGCCGTCTCCTTCACGACCATTACCTGCTCGCTGTAGGAGACGCCGGCCGCCCACGCGTCCGCACAGCGGACCATTGCTGAGAGCAGGGTGGCGAGGGTGAGAACTCTCACTCCCAGGGAATCTTCTGATACCCTTTTTGAAGAACCCCATATTGTAGCTTGGGAGATTATTCCACGGGCTTGAGCGTGCGTGGGATAAAGTTCCTTTCATACCTGACTGTTCGTACCGTTTCCGATCACAACATAAACTCCCTGCTTGTGTCGACCGGTATGATAGAATGACTCTTCTAAACTCTTGAATGATTTTTTATAGTAACTATGGAAATCAAATACTTACATCTTCTCCTACCGAGGTACAAATGGGAACCTAAAAAGGGGTCGAATTTACAAATTTTATGCTACGGGTCGAGTTTTCGGGGACCAATGGGTGCTGATTCAGGAAAAAGTGAATCGCGCGGGCGGGACTTGAACCTGCAATCTTTCCCTCACAGGGGAATGTTCTAAACACTGAGGCACCGAGACACGCCTGAAGCTTTTCAAATTTCTCTTGTATACTATTTATCTGTGTTTAAGGTGACGGTGGAGTCATCTACCGATATTCTTACGAACTATTTGTATATTATCTATTATATTATATATTACTAGCTGTCCCGGCGAACTTCGTACCTCCAATTTTTTCCTACCCTCGTGGCGTCAGATCCCGTTCCCGCTGCACCATTTAGGGGGATGAAAAATAGATAATAATTAAATGACGATTGATCATTTTTCTACCGGAAAGAAAAAATGATTAAAGTACTAAAATGGCTATTAAAAAATAAGGGTTGATCGTAGAAGGGTGAAAATTGAGGATTGTATGTATTTTTGTATGTTGTATCATAAAAAAAAAGAAATTAAAAATTTTGTCTAAAAAATAAAAAATAAAAATTTAGGGGTAACATTACATAACATTTACCCCTAACATTTAGGGGGATGAAAAATAGATGTTGGCCGATTCTCAGACCTACTCAATATGCTCACAAAATTTCATCAAAATCGGTCAAGCCGTTTCGGAGGAGTATGGCAACAAAAACTGTGACACGAGAATTTTATATATTAGATAGGTTGACATGGTCCTTTCCATTGATAGTAAAATACTCGCCGGAATATTTAATTAAGATTTAAGAATATCTCGGCGAGTGCTTTCTATCAATATTTGTGTAAGATCGCAGATTCAAGTTATATATTCGATCTTCTAGACCCATTTTATGAATTTTTTTTTCTTGGCGAAAAAGGAATCAATATTCCACACGAACCGTTGGACATAAATTATAGTTCTCATTGAAAAAGCACTAACTTTGCACTCATAACCACTCGTACAAGATTCATAATACCTGGAATCCGACTGCGGTTGGAACTTATGATTGTATTCCACTACAGTCTTGCAGTCAATGAATTTGTCATCTCCTTACTCTTAATCATACTGGATTCTGTACACGTGTAGTCAACGTGCCTTGTGGTCGGTCTTAGCTGTTCGTTTTGCGGTTAAAAACTACTTAGACAATAATATTCTGGTGGTCAACAACTTATGAGCTGGAATTCAACTCCAGACAGAGCTTAAAGGCATAAACAAAACGCTGTTTTAAAAATTTTAACACTCCCTATATCCCTATGCATGCTTAAATCTTTAAAACTACGCATAGATTTTGAAGCGGTTTTTTTAATAGATAGAGTTATTCATGAGGAAGGTTTATATGTATAATATATGCTTAATATAGTAAAGGGTGCAGCGGGAACGGGATCTGACGCCACGCGGGTGGAAAAAAATTGGCGCAATAAAGTTCGCCGGGTCAGCTAGTTCATAATAATTTTGCGATTAAAAACGCGCCACTATAATCCTTATCTTCGCGGGTTTGCTTCTGGGTCAGTGCAAATATTTTTTGCATAAATATGGCTATTTGCATTGATCTGGTCGTGCCTCAGACAGCACGTTAAGCCGTCAGTCCCAGTAGCCACACAAACATCTATGGCAACAAGTCCAACAACTGGTTTAACTGCAATGCTTCGATTTCGCCTTTGGGTTGTGGAGGTTAGATAGCATCGCTTCACGAAAAATATCAGAGTTCAGGCGCACCACAGTTCTGTTAGACTGGACAGTCAACCCCAATTTAGTACGTTCAATAGCATCGAGAATGGTGGCCTGTATCTTCTGGACTGCACCTCAGCTTTATTACCATCTGGCGGGGTGCAGGCAATTGAATGAAAAAAGATAAGAAAAGGTTCAGAGAATGTAGGTATATCTCCTTCATCGTAGCGTTAAACTGACTGGTCACATTAGTACTTTTTACTAAACGTCAAAACGATAAGTTATAAGGTAAGCTTGAAAGAAAAAAGACTTAGTGACGTCATAAAATTTAATAGTCAAATCAGTTACTAATATAGGTTTGGTGGATGATTAAAAATAAATAAAAACTATAAAATAAGAAATGCCGCAATTTTTACCGCTCTTTTACCATTCTTAATTTAATAAGGTTGGTTAGATAATTAATTTTAACTATAGGATGATATCTAATTTGGAGTCTGGGGTTCGCATTACCAATGTATGTGGTATATAATATTCGTTAATTGTTCCAGGTATGCAAGAGTGGCTGTAGTTGGGTGCTCGTACGCCGGCTCCATGGCGACGTGGATGAGGCTGGCATACCCTCACTTGGTCAACGCCGCCTTCTCAGACAGTGGGCCCCTCAAAGCACAGGAGAACTTCCGCGGTAAGATATTATGAAGGGCGTATTATTACCTGACTTTCAGCCAGAAGGCGGACCCTTTTTTATTTCGTGCGAAAAATCCCCACGGATACCACCCCCACAGAGCCGGTAAAACGCACGCCGTCTTGGGTCTTTCGTTGCCGGAGGTGAGATTGCCGAAAGCATATCTCTCGCACCCCGGCAGATCCAGGACCATCTCTTAGGGTTTAGGGGACCATAGAAGGCGGACCCTGAGGTCCAAATTCTCCCTGGCCTTGGATGCATAAGGAAAATTGTCTCCATGGTAATAATGATGTACCTATTGACGTATTATTACCCGACTGCAGCGAAAAAGGACAGTTATGTGTTTGACTAAGACCCTCATACTGCTAATGGTCTATGAACTTAAATTTTATCGAATATATAGGGAAAAAGAATCTTCTCGGGCGAGACTCGAACCCGCGATGTTTCCCTTACATGGGAATGCCGTAACCAACTCGATTACCGAGACACCGAATCTTTACGGCGACGGTGGAGTCATCTACCGATATTCTTACGAACTAATCATTTTTAACATTGATTTTTGATAACTCCGCTCAAATAATAAATCGAATACATAGGGAAAAAGAATCTTCTCTGGCGGGACTCAAACCCGCGATCTTTCCTTTACAGGGAGATTTGAATCACATCGGGCGTGTCTCGGTAGCCGAGTTGGTGAAGGCATTCCCTCATTTCAGACTTTACGACTATAATATTAGAGTCTATAATTAAATGGCATTTTGGCAATAGCAGTGTCTGGATTTATATACCAGTAGATGACATAGCAGAATCTAGCGTCCAGTAGGTATGTAGTGCCAGTTTCTAATCATGCATCAACTCTTCAGAGTACCTGGAGGTGGTAGTCAACGCCATCAGGTCGCAAGGCAGCCAGGACTGCTTGTCCGGCATCCAGTTGAGCATGGAGAGAGTGGTGGCACTCCTCGCCACAGAAGGAGGAGCCACGAGGGCGTCGGAGCTGTTCGGGTTAGTACGACAAAATTTTTTACCTGACGGCCGAAGGAAGGAGGACTACTGTTTTTCGAGACTATGTATGTATGTATGTATGATATGTCCATTTATTTGGCACGGCCTACAGTCTTAACGGCTTGACGGATTTGGACATGTGAGGTGTCATTTGATTCGTCGTGATTGTGTGAGTGACACCAGGTATATAAAAATTTCTAGAAAATTAAAATGGTGGATTTTTGGCGCCAAAACGTATGTTGTCAAAAGTATTTTTGACTCAAACTTATCGAGGAGGGGATCAAAATGAAGGAAATTAGGAGATTACAAAAAAAAATACAGACATCTCATAACTAAAAAGTATAAAATAAAAAAAATGATAAAAAAATTAAAAAACCCGACTTGCCAATCATAAACCGAAAGAAAATAAATGGGTACCGCCTGCTATCAAACTTATTTCATCTTTTCTGTGGCTGTCGGGTTTTTTTATTTTTTAATCATTTATAACACTGAACTTTTAAACTTGCGACACGACTCGCCTGATAAAAAGTGGTTCCCGTGGCCTATAGACGTGTGCAACACCAGGGGAGTTACACTCGCGCTGCCTACCCTGTAAGAACAGAGAGTTTCTACGCCATCAGTGCAGAAGTCAGATACTTCTAGTTATCTATCCATCCGAAAGTAAACAAAGCCCATGACTAAACGCCCGTTTGCCGTCAATAGGCCGACCCCCTATTACGAGGGACCGAAAGTCATATTTGGCGAAATGTGGGTGTAAACACCTCTGCTTACCTCTTCGGGGATTTACTGGCGTGAGTATATGTATGTATGTAGGTACTAGTTTAGTAGCATGAGGAACGAACGCTAAAGAAAATATCTTCAGTATCTAAAAACGAATAGAGGGCACTAGTAGTCTCAATTTGAGAAAAAAAAGTTAAAACGCTCATTTTCTCTATTTAGAATCACGTAAATTATTTCAGAACTTTAAAATTTGTTAATGTAAGCATTTAAGCATATAAAACTCGTTGGTAAATAAAGATTTCGTGACAAAAATAATAATTTAGGAAAACGCCACCTAGTGACAAATTTGTTCAACTGTCCATATTACCAAATTACTACAGAATCAATATAATAAATTAGAATATAGTTTAATTCAGTCAGTCAAGACAATCAGTAATTGTGCATCAATATATAAGTATATTATATTATCCTAGGTAATAGGGAGCGACTACTGTCTGACCTTCCAACCTCAAGAGGAAAACCTACGCTATCTGCTTCATTTGTCAATCAGCTGATGCACCGGTTTGCTTTCGATGAGGCAGAGCCCTGATAAACACCATAAGGTTATGGTTATTATTACAAGATAAAAACAACTGCGGCGTTGCTGTGGTAGCAAATGGAACTACTCGATATGAGTTATGAGTTCAATTTGAATTATTTATGATAAAGGGACGGATTTCTTAAATCAAAGAATTATCCACGGATATATATTTCTATGGAGGACAGAATATCTTTCCTTCTCTATGAATATTTCTAAAGATACAGGAGCTTTTAATTATCATTCTGTAAAGTGGGTGTACACTTTTTATAGTAATTACAACGCCATCTAGTTTGTTATACAGATACTTAGGTAAGATATGGGTACGTGATGAACCTTTTCTGAATAAGTGCTTCTAACTATGCAACAGATGACGCTTTAGGCGATTGGCACACTGCAACGCTCGACGCGGCGTCGGGCGTCGACGCGCGTTGGCGCGATAGTTCGAGAGATATTAGATTTTTTTGGTAGGTAGGTGTGTGAAGTAATCTAAAATTTTGAGAAAAGTAAAGTAACGCCATCCGACCATTAGCTCGATAGCCCAGACTATATTAAGAACGCTAGAGATGAAAAGAAAATGATTAGAAGTGCAAGCTATTTTCGACTTATTGACATGACATAGTAACTAATTTTTTTTTCTTATATTCGTGATCAGCATCATCTATTAACGCGAAAAAAGACGTAACTAAGAAAATGCCATTTAGGTTGAAAGTCGCTTGCAGTCTCTACGTGTTCCGATAACGAGCCAAAACAGTGGTGTCGGCTCCAATACCCGATATTGAGCATCGATATTTGACTTCCTCCGATCTCGGATGTCGGATATTGGATATCGGACGTCAGTTGATGTGAAAGCGCTCTAAATTTAAACGTTAAATACATGTTGCATTGCAAGAATATTAATTTAAAATTCGTCTCAAATACCTACACAGAAATTTCTAACAGCTCTCGGACTAAAAATCCGTCGAAAATCACGCGCGTGAATGCAGATTTCAGTGTGCCATACCTCGCGTTTTCTGCTTGTATGCGCGTATTCTGTGGCAACGCGCGTGATTGCGTTGTCAGTGTGTGGGACCCCGCGTTTTTCTATACAAAATGAGCTCCGTAGAGGGGACGAGCGCGACGCCGCGTCGACGCAACAACGCTCGACGCCGCGTCGCGCGTCGCAGTGTGCCAATCGCCTTACGGTTATTTCCCGTGGTTTTCCTATTCATATTTGCTTTTCTCATCGATGCGTTCTTCTATTTAATTATAATTTTTAAACTTCTTGGAAATGCTAAATCACAGGAATTATGCAGTTTGTAGGCGCGAAATAAAAAGGTCGCCTAGATATACTTACCTCATTTTTACATATTTATAGACGTTTACGTTAGCAGATACCTAAATTTTAATTTCTAAATTAGTTATATTTTGGTTAATTTATATAAATTTACATACTAAAATGTTTGGGGAGATTGAATGAGTAACGAGAATAAAACAAAAAAATAGTAGTGCAATATGCTGATATGTGTTTAGTTGCTCTAATAATAACAGCAGGCGCACAGATCGTTGGAATGGAACTTATATATGCACTAATATGACAAGTTATTCCAAGGTTTTACTAATTTATTATAATATTATCAGCATTTGATACAATTTGATGCTCATAAATAGAAACAATACAATGTCCATATCTTTCAGTACTTAGGATTGATGAAGTGCAAAACGTTTCTTCTAGCTTTTTCGCTATTAAGTAAAAAAGCTAAAATAATCGTTTTTTTGTCACATTATCATTTTACGTTATTACTTTTTTGTTCTTTTACACCTATATACTAAAATATTGCTACTTCCATACTTTATGTGGCGCCAACAATAAATTATTCTTTTCATTGGATCGGTATTTATTGCTCTAAAAAGTTTGGTAGGCGAACTGACACTACTCAGTATTCAATGAAGCTATTCTGAAATATCAGCATTCAAAAATACTAATATGACAACATAAGCTTTGATTTTTTTTTATACCACTTAAGTGACAGACAAGCACACGGCCCACCTGATGGTGCGTGGTTACCGTGGCCTATAGACGTGTGCAACAGGGAGTCACACTTGTGCTGCCAATCCTGTAAGAACAGACAGTTTCTTTTTATACTGGAGATTGATGGCACTTGGTGGAATCTGCTACACATATTGAATAACACACTTGTACTTTTCCACTGAGTTTATTTTAATTCAAACCGGTTTCGCCTTAAGGCATCCTCAAAGGTTTACATGGATGTACACATCAAAAACATCAATCACCTTTGAGAATGCCGTAAGGCGAAACCGGTCAGGTTTAGAATTAAAAACAAACTCAGTGGAAAAGTACAAGTGTGTTATTCAACAGACAGTTTCTGTTTCTGTGTCATGTGTGCCGAAAGCAGTGATCTAGATAGCATCACGAAGAATGTCCTAGGATATTTATTTATCTCTTTTTGTCACAGGACCTGCTCTCCCATCAACTCCACCTCCAGCTCAGACCTGACCACGTTCTACTGGTACGGCATCACGGAGGCGTTTGCCCACCTGGTGCAGAACGCTAGGCCCGGAGACATCCCCAGGGCCTGTGCAACACTGACCAACACTAACGTCTGTGAGTAGAGCCCATCACGACTTGGAATAAAATCCTTCGTAATCTTTCTTCTATAATCTATAAATAATATATGTATAAAAGAAAGTCGTGTTAGTTACGCTATGTATAACTCAAGAATGGCTGTACCGATTTAGCTGAAAATTTGTGGGGATGTAGCTTAGAACCAGGAGACGGACATAGGATACTTTTTATCCCATTCGACCTTTATTTTATCCCGGGTATAGGTTCCTGTGTGTCACGGGATCAGTATTTCTGTGACCCTGGTACCAGTACATTTGCTTGAAGTACCAGGCTCACAAAAACTTAAAGGAACTTTATTTGGGTCGCGGGAACAGAAGCAGTGTGTCCTATACTTTTCTATTCCGAACATAAAGCGGACGACGTCGCGGGCAAACGCTAGTATAAAATAAAAAGGTCCCGAATTCGAAACCTGGCCATTACACTACCTTCGTGAAATTCTTTTTCATCTTCGTTCAGCTATTTGAGAATATCATTGTTTTTGGAGACCCTCCAAGCTTTTCGGAGAAAAGCTGGCGCAAGCTTTTGTCTCGGGGTTGAGAGGTCAGATCCCAGTTATTCCCATAAAATTTGTGTAAGCTAAAGCAAAAAGCGGAGGTCGCTGACATTAGGCTCTGATAAATACCTACGCCATTGTTTATCTATCATTAACAATCGATCTCACCTGTGGGTATTGGAGGTCATAGCACACGTCAATTTGACTTCATTGCGCCTGATGGGAAGCTAAAGGCCATGTTTCAGAAAGAGGGTCACCATCGTAAACATTTACCATGTTAACAGTGGTGGCACTCAGCTTGACGGCCTCATCAGAAGCCTTTTCAACCCCCCGCTTAAAGGCCCCGGGACTGTAGGAAGAAGGAAACACGTGAGCTGGCAGAGAGTTCAAGGTCTTAATGATGCGGCATCCAAATTTCGTTCGTACTTATACTGAAAGCAGATCCTAATTAAGTTGTGAAAAGGTTCGGTTAAGGAAGACATACTGAAGGTACTTGAGTAGGATTTTTTATACTACTTTGGTGATAGACAAGCCCACAGCCCAACTAATGGTAAGTGGTTATCGTCGCCTATGGCCGTGCGCATCACCAGGGGAGTCACACTAGTGCTGCCATCTATAAAACTAATGCCCTTCTTGAAGAACCCCATGTTGTACCTAGTTGATGCCTCTGTTGTGTGGTGGTAGTGCACGCGACTGCCACGCAGGAGGCGCGGGTTCGATTCCCGCTCAGTGCAAATATTTGTATGCATGAATATGGCTATTTGCATTGGTCTGGGTGTTTCTATGTATAATATGTATGTATTTAAAAAAAAAAGTATATAAGTATGTTTATCCGCATTCTAGATTCCATAACACAAGCTATAAAAGCTTACCATGCGTCTAGATAGCGTTGTGTAGAATGTTGTGGAATATTTATTTATTTATTATTATTTACTTGTAAAACTCATAGCAGTGAACTTAATCCACATGGTATGTATGGTATGGTATAATAAAAAATGTTGTCATGTATTTCCAGCTGATCCCGTCCAGCGTTTAGCTAACTGGGTGACGGCTCAGCCTTCCTCGCAGCCCTGCATTCAGACCAGCTACAGTCATGTCGTTGCAGCCCACAGAAACATCAGCTCCGAGTCAGCAGTTGCTTCCAGTAAGTCTTTTTTTAATACTTTATTTATGTACATAAATTTGTACACAGGCGGACTTAATGCCAAAGGCATTATCTAACAGTCAACCTTAGGGTGACGCAGAGATACATTGAGGTAGGTGCAGGTTTATTATTGTAGGATACTCAGAAATCAGTCTACTATCAGTGCCATTTGTAGGATTAACCAATAAGGTTATCTACATGCATTCCTATTAGCCAACACATTTACATATACCTACTCACGCCTATAAATCCCCGAAGGGGTAGGCAGAGGTGTTTTAACAGCAACATTTCACCAACTATCATTTTCGGTCCCATGTAATAGGGGGCCAGCCGTAGTTATGATAGTTATTGGTTGTATGTTTACTGTCGGGTGGAGAACAGCCCTATGGCCAGCGGTTATCTGCCACCTGAGGCTTGCCACCGGGGTGGTGTTTGGCCCCTGGGTCAGCCAGGGTGCGAGGGATATGTCGATGACAACCTCACCTCCGGCCTAGCACCACGACCCACAGTCGGCGTGCGGTTTTAGTCGGTTCGAGTCCGACATAACCTCCCCTTCCGGCTCCGGCAGGGGGGTATCGGAAGGGATTTCTGCACGGAAAAAAGGGGTGGTGTTTGGCACTAATTACGTTTACCACCCAGGTGGTCAATGGCACATAATTAGTTTCATCCGCCCCTTCATAGTTATAGGGTCTATTCTCATATCTTATAGGACGTAATGTTACGTAATGATACGTAACCGAGAATAGACCCTATAACTATGAAGGGGCGGATGAAACTAATTATGTGCCATTGACCACCGGGGTGGTAAACGACACCTAATTAGTGCCAAACACCACCCCGGTGGCAAGTCTAGGGGTGGCAGATGGGAATAAACCAGCTAAGGGAAGGACTTTTAGTCGCCTTTTACGATACCCAGAGGAAGATATGGCTTGGCTCTATTCCAGATAGATAGATAAATTTTTATTGTACAGTAGTGACAATGCATGACATATGTACAAATGGCGGCCTTATCGCTAAGGGCGATCTCTTACAGGGCCTCGATTCTACTAAAGCAAAACTATTGTCAAACCATAGAGATTGCAAAAAGCGGCATTAAAGTTTAGACTTTATTACTATACACTAAGGTCCAAAATTAAATGACAAAATTTGAATGAATTTTTTATTGCATTTATTATGCTAACTTTTAAGTTCGAAAAACATTGGAAAAAATGAAATGCTCAAGTGAGACTCGAACTCACGACCTTTCCCTTCCTCAATCCCCCTGTAAGGGAAAGGTCGTGAGTTCGAGTCTCACTTGAGCATTTCATTTTTTCCAATGTTTTTCGAACTTAAATGACAAAAGTTTCATAACACTCTTTTATTCACTCTGCTAACAGTTATTTAGTATTGAACTTTAAATGCATCGCTTTAAAGTCTATAATGTATTGCCGCTTTTTGCAATCTCTGTGGTTTGACTATAGTTTTGCTTTAATAGAATCGAGGCCCAGGCAACCTTTCTACTCCACCGGGACCCATTATGACAATCAAGTTGGTTTAGTTTAACTGCGGTTTTATCTTCTATACTAACCAATTGAAAGACATCGTCTACACATCATGTTACGTCTGCGATTAAACTCATTTTCAAGTAAAATGACCCTGGTTTGGTGAAAAGTAAAAGTTGGGAGTGAAGGGACTCTCGGGACCCATGGACATAGTCTATAAGTGGACTAACCATGTAGTCGAGACACAAAAAATATCAAAATAGGTTCGGTTCTACCTGATAATAGATCCCAACTGAACTTTTTATTTTCAGTTAAATTTTAATCGATTAAGTTTTAGGATTTTTGTAAGTACTTTATTCTAAGCTTATTAGTCATAACATAACTCAACTCTATATTCAACATATACTTAACGAAAATATTCGATCTATATACCTATGTGAATGGCTAAAAATCTAGTCTTCGCAAGTCTTAAAAGGCCCAAGACACACAACCATTAATAAGTCAAGATTAAATGAGTAAAAAAACCGGACCCGGACCTGGCGAGTGGCGATCAACTAAATTAGGAATGAGGAAGACATACTGAGGTGCATGAGTAGGTAGATCAATGAGTTTTCAACCGTCAGTGAAGGACTGCAAAAGTCATACTTGCTTGACTTGTTTTAAGAGATGAGGAAAATATTTTAGTACAAAATTGGGTCTGTTTTAACTAACTTATTGTTTGACAAAATTAATATTTACAAAATGTTGTAGATGCGTTGGTAGTTTGGTACCTCACATGAAATATAACTTTAATTGCTATCAAATTTAACATAGCTTTCTGACATTTTTATGTAATTTGGTATTTTTTTTTTTTTTTTTTTTTTTTATCGTGCGTAAAATCCCCACGGATACCACCCCCACGGAGCCGGTGGAGGCGGTTATGTCGGACTCGAACCGACTAAAACGCACGCCGTCTTGGGTCCTTGGTTGCCGGAGGTGAGATTGCCAAAAGCATATCTCTCGCACCCCGGCAGACCCAGGACCATCTCTATCGAGATGGCCCCCTTCGGGTTGTGGGGACCACAGTGTCCCCATCTAGCCCCGGTTACGGGGAGGCACATTTTGCGCCGCCGCCGCGGCCTGCTTCTGCTAGGGTGACAGGCGGCTCCACCGGTCACCCCCAGGCCAGCGCTCATGGAGGACGGAGGTCGTTCTGCGACCTCCGACGTCCGGTTCGTCTTCGCTCTGCGCGGGCTTCCCGGGCCCGGAGTCTGGTCCGGACCCGACCGGCCGCCTCCTTCTCGAGCATTACTTGCTCGCAGAAGGAGGCGGCCGCACCCCAAGCGTTCGCGCATCGTACCATCGCTGTGAGCATCGTGGCGAGTGTGAGGACTCCCACCCCCAGAGCCGCCACTAGGACCCGCCTCGGCGTGTCCCACGCCGGGCACTCGGTCAGCGTGTGCAGCTCTGTGTCCTCGCTCGCATCACAGTGATGGCACTCGGACGTTGGCTCCTTCCGGATCCGACACAGGTAACTCCCGAAACACCCGTGTCCGGTGATCACCTGCGTCAGCCGGTACGAGAGGCTGCCGTGTGGCCTCTCTAGCCACTCCTCCATGATGGGTCTTACCGCCGCTATTACGGCGTGCCCTGCGCTTGGTCGCCCAAGTCGTAGCTCCCATTCCGCTACCATGTCCCTGTGGAGCTGAGACCTCACGGCCCGAATTTCATCAGGCTCGGGTTCCCGTCCCTGCTCCCGCGCCTCCTTTCGATACCGATATAGCATCGAAAGGGCTCTCGCATCCAGGTTCCACGGTAGGGATCCGGCAAGGAGACTCACCGCCTCGAAGGATATCGTGCGGTACCCCCTAATGGCCCTGCTGGCCATTGCACGCTGCGGCCCACGCAGCAGACGCGCATTGTGGACCGTCAGGGTGTCCGCCCATATTGGGCACCCATATAGGGCCATAGACCGCACGACTCCCGCGTAGAGTCTCCTGCAGGAGTCATCTGGCCCCCTCATGTTGGGCAGCAGCCGCCCCAAGGCGGCAGCTGTGTCCTTCAATTTAGGGGCCAGTCTTCGGAGATGCTCCCCGAAGTTCCACCGGCCGTCGAGAACGAGTCCCAGATATTTCATCTGGGGCTTGATGGCGATGGAAATGTCTCCCACTATGAGGCTGGAATCCTCTGGTGGGACGCGCCGAGGCCCATGAAAGAACATGGCCTCGGTTTTATGCAGAGCCACCTCGAGACCCAGCCGCCGGATCCGCTCCACGACTTGGGCAACCGCGGTCGTGGCCTTCAGGGTCGCTTCGCGGTATGTAGACCCGCACGCCGTCACCAGCGTGTCGTCCGCATAACACGTGACGGCGGCACCGTCCGCGAGCTCACCGCGAAGCACCCAGTCGTAACCGATGTTCCACAGTAGCGGTCCCAGGACCGATCCCTGCGGAACACCGCACGACATCTCTCGCCGACCGAGCCCGGTCGCACTTGGGTAGACGACTGCTCTCTCCGATAAATACGCCCCGACTATGCGGCGAAGGTAGAGAGGCACTTCGTGATACACGAGCGCCTCCCTAATGCAGCTCCAGGGCAGGGTGTTAAAGGCGTTGGCGATGTCCAGTGACACCGCCAACACCACCTCGCCCCGAGTGACGGCGTCCTTCGCCAGAGTCCTCACGCGCATGATGGCATCCACGGTGGAGCGCCTCCGGCGGAAGCCATACTGGCCATCCGTCAGGTCAGGCCCCACCCTGGATAGGTGCTCGACGAGGCGCTTTGCAATGACTCTTTCAAAGAGCTTGCACACCTCGTCGAGCAACACTATGGGCCTGTAGGCGGACGGTGAGTCCGCCGGGCGCCCCGCCTTTCGGATGAGGACCAGTTTCCCCGTCTTCCACATCTTCGGAAACTGGCCTCGCTCCAAACATGCGCTGAGAAACCCTCTCAGTCGGGGCTCGAGAGCGTCTTCTTCGCCTAGAGCTAGGACCCACGCTCGGCCTGGAATGCCGTCTGGTCCCGGGGCGGTGTTCTTGGCCTTAAGCCTTAACACCGCCAGCTCTAGCTCTACCCAAGTGACCTCGGGCACGTCGTCGTCATCCACGTTGGGCACCATAGGCGACCTAGGTGGCGGAGTCATCTGCGGTGGAATATGTTCCACCGCCCGCGCTGGGAACAGGGAGCCAACGACTCCTCCGAGCAGCTCCGGCTGGAGACACCGGGTCAATGGCGGGGCCCGGGGGCGCAGCTTGCCCCTTACCATTAGGTAAGGCCGCCCCCATGGGTCCCGCTCCAGCGTCTCCAGCAGCTCTTTATGAGCTGCTGCCTTTGCTTGCCTTATGGCCACTCGGAGGGCCTTTCTGACCTCCCTGTACCCCGCATGAAGCTCCGCCTCTCGGGGCTCCGTATCTGCGGGGCGGCTACGCCTCCTTCGGAGTCTGGTCCACCGGCGGAAAGCGATCACGGAGGCCTGTCGGAGCCTCGCAATGTCCGCCGACCACCAGTAGACCTGACGCCTCGGATTATAGGGCGGAGCCCTAGGCATAGCCGCGTCGCAGACACGCGTCATGGCCTCCCGGAACCACGCCGCCTCATCGTCTATGTCGACAGGCCTGTCCGGCGCAGAGGCCCAGGCCTGTACGATGGCGGCCTCCAGGAGGACCTCCCGATCCATTCGCTTAAGCACCCAACGTGGCTCGCGTGGGGCCGGTGTAAACGGCGCGGCGCCCGCAGGAGGGGAGACGTCGAACCGAATGTATCGGTGATCCGACGCTGTCCCCACCTCCTCAAGGACACGCCAGCCCTGCACACGGCCTGAGAGCGGGGCGCTCGCGAACGAAAGGTCCACAATTGAGTCGCCCCAGCTCTTCACGCACGTGGCGACGGCCCCGCGATTCAGGAGAACTAGGCTGAGACTATCAGCCCAGCTCTCCACTGCCCTGCCCCTCGGATTCGTGCGCCGGGAACCCCAGTTCATAGACCAGGCGTTAAAGTCCCCGAGCACCAGAACCGGGTGAGGGTAACAGGTATTGACGACGACGGTCAGATGATCCAGCCACTGCTGGTACTCATCTATGACTCGGCTCGGCGAGAAGTAGACTGCCACGACCGCTATTCCCCCCACGAGTGCCGCTACGCAGCCATTCCCCCTTGTCACGACAACAAGGGGGGGACTGCCGGCAGCGGCGTTGATGTAATTTGGTATGTCATCCATATTGAAGCCAGTGGGGTTCTCTTGCTTGATGCGAGTCTCTCTATTTACAGACTGCTTTGTTATTTCGAGGAATTTATTCACATCCATGGGGTTATTTGTATCTTTGATGATCTTTTCATACCTGCCATAAATTCTTTCTATACCGACTAAGGTATTTGTTACAAAAATCACTGGTTTTTCTCTATAATATTGTTTTTTCTTCAACACAAATAATTTATATTCCTCCAGTGTAGGGAATTTGGAATATTGTTCGACATACAATATTAATAATTTGTATAGTGATAACATTTTTGAAATCTTTAACTGGGACACAGGTTCTAATATCAGTTTTCCGTTTTTCATTAAAACTCTTTGGGTCTTCTTCAGCACTTGTTCATAAAAAGATGTTTTATCTTCTGTTACGAAGTAAGGTCTCATAGTTTGGTTACATATCGGCACATCTGTAACTTCAACGTGGTCCATGAAATGTGCAAACTCGTGAACATCTACTTCCGCGGATACTACGCTCTCATCAACGAGTTTTCTATGGTCCATCGTTACATAGTTTAGTTTATAGATATTATTGGGATTTGTGATCTCGGCAACTAAAAATCCATCTTTTTTCTGGAATATTTTCTCCAAAATGAACATTGCTTTTTCTTCGTGACGCGGTATACGTTTTAATTGGTTTAGATGTTTAAATATGTCCATACGCAAGTCGACTGAGCTTGTGTTGATGTTGTAATTGAACCACGCAAGTATTTCCTTCATATATTCTGCAAAATGTGCATACATGCGCATCTTCTCTTTCGTAAAATGTTTCGGATCGTTTTTGAACACAATTGACGATAGCTCCACACAGTACCACAGAGCGGTGGTTAGATTCACTCTAATTAACGGATCGTCTATAGACACTCCACTGAGACCTAAATAGCATTCAGTTTTAGCAATACGTCTTACAACATAACCTTTAAGATACTCAACAACATTAGGTTCAATGTATTCCAACTTTTCACAAGTTTTGTACAGCACATAATATAATAATCCTTTGTTGTATGGTACTCGTCTTTTACCAAAATAAGTGCAGGATAAAACATAATCATTGTAGTCGTCGAACTCTTCCAGTGGTACAATGGCTCCTGTGAACTCCTGTCGTGTGCGCGGTCCAGTCTTCATTCCATGTTCCATCATACCCTTGAATGACTCCAAATTGTAATAATACTCAATGGACGTCTTAAAATTATCATCGTGTAACAAAATTAATGGACACTCGATTGTACTTCTGAAGCGAGAGAAGTGAGCGGTGGATTCCGTCTCACTTTTGAATAATATCTTTTCGATTAAATTGTAATGCGTTAACAGAATGACGGGGACTCCAGTCTCATTAGTCATAATTATATCAGGGAACGAGATCTCTTCCACATTCTCATAATCAACATTGAAAACTTCCTCTTCCTCTGTAGCGGGAGTGAATTTTTGAGAAAATTTCAAATTGTCAAAATGGAAAGATTTCTTATCGTTGTTAATATAATTTATCAGGGCACTGATGCTACTTTCTATATTTTGTTTAGCATCGAGGTGTTCGGGATTCATCAAAGTTTTGTAAAATGTGGATTTCTTAAATTGTTCAATAAAAATGTCTTTGTCTTTGACATTCAAGTCTATAACGTTTTTAGGCTCGTTTTCAGCAGCTTGCAGCTCGTTGAATAAACGTGTTCGTAAAAGTTTCAGCTTTTTAATTTCACGCAGTGCCATTTGATCGGACGACTTTTTAGTGAGAAATTGCAACTTGACATAGGATTTTAATTGTTTTATCTTCTCGTCAAATGTTTCAATGTTTATTTGGTCATAATCAAACTCGGTAGATAGATCAGTTTCGTCTATTACCTCTCCGTTGCAATGAGTAACGTAATGTTTATTGTCGCAAATAAACATGGACGCTACTGACATATCTATGTAGTTAACATTTGCATTATAAGCGTAGAACTTTACATAGTCAATCTTCATGTTAGGGTCGCATGGCCTAATGTTACGAGGAACCACAGAACCATCCGTGATTACGTATAGCAACTGGATTGTATCTTCTTTAGTCAAGTTGGCTGCTATCCATTCCAGAATGGTGTGTGGTACAGTGTCTGAACTGTACCCACTTTGCTTTACGTATCGCTCTATTACTTCATCTTCTTCAACTCTTACGCACCTACCGCTCCAGTGAAGATATACTATTCTGTCATCTTTTGGGTTCTCTTTTTCTTTATCTTGTAGGGCTTTCACTTCGTCATGAAAAAATTTCACTGTCTTTAATGCATTTGTATTGAAATAGTTGTCTTGATACGTGGAATACGAATCATCGGTTGCGTATATGAAATAGTTCACCATTTTGTTGTGTTTACATATCACTATCAATCAAGGTCATCGAAAACGCAGCGCTTTGGCGTGCAGATGCTATAAAAACAGCAGCAGCGAAATAATTCACAGAACACGGCACAATATTGTAATGACAGTTTTTTTTAAGTTCATAGTCTAGTCTACACATAGATATATTCTGTACAACTAATATCAAACGTATAGATTATATTGGATGGATAAATGTCAAAAAAATTCGAGACACTCAACGTGTGCTCGATCCCAAACGCACGGCTGGACTGCTTTTGTGTATTGTAAATCGTAGCCAAGCCAGTTCGGCGTGGTATAGCGACAGTGCGCCGTCTGATGACTCATAACATAAGCAAGATTACATACAGTTATGTACAGAAGTTCAACAAGGAGAAATTTTTATTATTATGGTAACGCCCATGCTAGAGGCATGTTCGTTAATGTTCGGTAGGGGTACCAAATAGCAAATAAGGTTATTGGGATAGGTATTGTACCAAATAGCTAATAAGGTAGGTATTGGGACCAAAGGTATTAGTGAGGCAAACATTATTAAAATAAGGTAAAATGATACTGCATTTAATTACTGTAATATTTTAATATTTGTAAAATAAATAATTGGCCTTCCAACACCGGGAGAGGCCTATGACTAGTGCCTAAAAAATAAACAATTTTTTAAGATTTGAAAATAAATAATTTTATTACAATTTGCTTCAATCACTGTCAAATTCGATATTTCTCTCTGACATTTTAATATAATTCGATACGTCATCCATATTGAAGCCAGTGGGGTTCTCTTGCTTGATGCGAGTCTCTCTGTTCACAGATTGCTTTGTTGTTTCGAGGAATTTGTTCACATCCATGAGGTTATTTGTATAAATGATCTTTTCGTACCTGCCATAAATTTTTTCTATAGCGTCTAAAGTATTTGTCGCGAAAATCACTGGCTTTTCTTTGTAATATTGTTTTTTCTTTAACACAAATAATTTGTATTCCTCCAGTGTAGGGAATTTTGAATGTTGTTCAACATAACATATAAATAATTTGTATAGTGACAACATTTTTGAAATCTTTAACTGGGACACAGGATCAAGTACTACTTTTCCGTTTTTCACTAAAACTCTTTGGGTATTTTTAAGTACTTGTTCATAAAAAGATGTTTTATCTTCTGTTACGAAGTAAGGTCTCATAGTTTGCTCACATATCGGCACATCTGTAATTTCAATGTGGTCCATGAAATGTGCAAACTCGTGAACATCTACTTCCGCGGATACTGCGCTCTCATCAACGATTTTTCTATGGTCCATCGTTACATAGTTTAATTTATAGATATTATTGGCATTTGTGATCTCAGCAACTAAAAATCCATCTTTTTTCTGGAATATTTTCTCCAAAATGAACATTGCTTTTTCTTCGGGGCGTGATAAACGTTTCAATCGGTTTAGATGTTTAAATATGTCCATACGCAAGTCGACTGAGCTTGTATCGATATTGTAATTGAACCACGCAAGTATTTCCTTCATATATTCAGCAAAATGTGCATACATGCGCATCTTCTCTTTCGTAAAATGTTTCGGATCATTTTTGAACACAATTGATGACAGCTCCACACAGTACCACAGAGCGGTGGTTAGATTCACTCTTATTAACGGATCGTCTATAGACACTCCACTGAGACCTAAATAGCATTCAGTTTTAGCAATACGTTTCACAACATAACCTTTAAGATACTCAACAACATTAGGTTCAATGTATTCCAACTTTTCACAAGTTTTGTACAGCACATAATATAATAATCCTTTGTTGTAAGGTACTCGTCTTTTACCAAAATAAGTGCAGGATAAAACATAATCATTGTAGTCGTCGAACTCTTCCAGTGGCACAATAGCTCCTGTGAACTGCTGTCGTGTGCGCGGCCCAGTCTTCATTCCATGTTCCATCATACCCTTGAATGATTCCAAATTGTAATAATACTCAATGGACGTCTTAAAATTATCATCGTGTAACAAAATTAATGGACACTCGATTGTGCTTCTGAAGCGAGAGAAGTGAGCAGTGGACTCCGTCCCACTCTTAAATAAAATCTTTTCGATTAAATTGTAATGCGTTAACAGAATGACAGGGATTCCAGTTTCATTAGACATAATTATATCTGGAAACGAGATTTCTTCAACATTCTCATAATTAACATTGAAAACTTCTTCTTCCTCTGTCGCCGGAGTAAATTTTTGTGATAATTTTAGATTATCAAATTTCAATGATTTTTTATCATTGTTAATGTAGTTAATTAAAGCACTAACACTGCTTTCTATATTCTGTCTCGCATTGAGATGTTCGGGATTGATCAAAGTTTTGAAAAATGTGGTTTCTTTAAATTGTGCTACAAAAAGGTCTTTGTCTTTGACATCCAAATTAATAATTTTTTTAGGTGCCTTTTCCGCAGCTTGTAGCTCGTCGAATAAACGTGTTCGTAAAAGTTTCAGCTTTTTAATTTCATTTAATGCCATTTCATCGGACGACTTTTTAGTGAGAAATTGCAATTTGATATATGATTTTATTTGTTTAATCTTCTTGAAAAATGTTTCAGTGTTAATTTGATCGTAATCGAAATCAGTTGACAGATCAGTTTCATCTACCACATCTTCATTGCAATGGATAATGTAACGTTTATTCTTACAGATAAACATGGATGCCACTGACATATCAATAAACTCAACACGTTTATTAAAAGCGTAAAATTTTACATTCTCAATCTTCATGTTAGGGTCGCAAGGTTTAATACTGCTTGCCTGAACAGCACCATCCGTGATTACATACAGTAACTGAATAGTGTCATTTACTGCTAAATTTTCTGCAATCCAGTTCAAAATTTTATGTGGCAGTGTATCACAACCGGATCCGTTTTTATTAGTATAACGAGAAAACACTTCATCTTCTTCGACTCTGACACATTTGTTACTCCAATGAAGGTATACAATTTTGTCTTCCTTTTGACTATCTCGGACACCTTCATGTAATACCTTGACTTCATCATGAAAAGATTTCAAAGTTTCTAAACCTTTCGTATTAAAATAAGGGTCTCCGTAGGTGGAACCCGAATTATCGGTTGCATATATAAAATAGTTTGCCATTGTTCGCTTCTTTACTTGTCACTCACTATTCCTTAGAAATACAACGCAGTTCGTATATTGATTAGGAAGTAAACAATATGGCACAATCCAAATTAATTGATGTTCAATACACCTAGTTCATAGTTCGCACAAACTTCTACAGACGCTATAACTTCTAACACAGAGCGAAACTTATAAAAACTGAATGCGTTTATTAAAATTGCATAACTACAGTTCGCTCAACCAATGTGTGCTTAGATGAAATTCAACTTGTGACTGATCAAGACTACCCAAGAACTCTCCATTATATTGGTTGAAAGTGATTATGTTCTAATGTGCAACAGCAGGCAATGCATCCCGGTCATGGTACGATTAGTCAGACATCTTGAAAAGTACCTACTCAATAATAGACGATGCTGACGATATTTTTATACAGAAGTTTAACTATGTATGTAATAGTTTAAATTGAACCTGTCCTACAATGTAATTTGTTGAACTTTACATAGAAATCATTGTTTGTATGTACCACTGTATGTTGGTTGTGTTGTGAGTTTGTCAAGTTATCCTTCTGTGATTATTTATGCAGTGGTCGCAACAAGAATGACGAAATATTGTTCAGTTTTTAGTTATCACCCGTGACACTTACTTTACTTTAATTTATCAAAATAGATAATAATGACTATGCATTAACACCTCCATTATTAATAAAGAATCAAATTAAATTTAAATTTTGTGTAACAATGATGCAATACCAAAATAAAAGTTTTTGTATTGCGTCATATTTGATAATGCGGTGTTCCTTATTTTCTCTTGTATAAAAGTTGGAGGGAATTCCCCAGTGTTGTTATTGCCATTTGTTATGTAATACAAGCTGATTTCGCGGCTCCGTTTGCTTGATATTTTGATCCCGCTATCAATGGAAACCTATTTATTATTACAACAGACTATATTAACTATTATATGATATGCGCCTATAATTCCTGTACTTCGTCCCAGTCACAGGTAATATAATACTTCCCTGTGCTTCAGTAGTTTAAGCGTGTTTGAATAACAAACATACGAACATATGTCTTGAAGAAAAAAAATCAATGGGACGAATCAGTGAACGATAATTTTAATTATTTTTAATTTCTGTGATTCGTCCTATTGGGCCGAATCTTTATAGGACGAAACAACGAACTTGTCTTTCATAAACTTGCACATTAACTTAAGTCGGATATAAACATTTTTTAAACATGTTACGACGAAACTTACTAATAAATTTCATCATCATTAAAACAGCGTTGTGTGGCGATTGCATGTGATTGCATCCGTGCCTAATCAAAGGATACAAATCTGTGGTAGTCTAGTGGTATGGGTAATGGACTGCTGAGACGAGGTCTCGGGTTCGATCCCAGGTTTACCATGGCACGCACCAATGACTTTTCGATGCTTTTCGAAGATATTTCGATGCTTTTCGAAGATATGTGTGTATCTATCGCAGGTTCATAAGTGCCCGGTTAATGGCAATAGGCTCGCCACCTATTACATTGGGACCTAAACATAAACTGGCGAAATGTGGGTGCTAGCACCTCTGCCTACCCCTTCGGAGAATACCTACAGGCGTGAGTTTGTTATGTTATGTTAGAAAATAAGCTAAGGAAATAATATTTTTGAGATGAAATAAAGCTGGCTGCTAATAAGTAGCCGCCGATGGCTTATTCCCGTCCGCTCCACGATTTTGTTCCCAAGCGCTCCAAGACTAAAATTAAATGTTATTATTATTTTATAAAATCGTTCTCAAGAGCTCCAAAAACTTATGTAAGCTTTTTCCTTCAAAACTTCTTATCTCTATACATCAATTCCTAGGAGCTCCAAATTACACTACTTTTAGTAATAAAGACTCATATAATACTGTGTTCCCAACAGCTCCAAAACAACGTATACGGTTAGCAGAAACATTTAATACTATAATACGACAATAGGAAATCAATAGGTTAATAGGAAGTAGTGTCTATTAGTAAAGTCTTGAGTTGACTTACAGTAATTTATCTTAAAGTACCCGAATTTTAATTTATATGATGATAAAATTCAAATGAGTAAAAAAACCCGACTGCCACTGAAAAAATCGAAATAAGTGTGACAGCAGGCGGTACCCATTTAAAAAACATAAACTGAAAGAAAATTAATAGCCAGCTATCAAACTTATTCCGATCTTTTAAGTGCCTGTTGGGATTTTTTATTTTTTTAACATTTGTTTTATTTTTAACCCCCGACGCAAAAACGACGGGATGTTATAAGTTTGACGTGTCTGTGTTTGTGTGTGTGTGTGTGTGTGTCTGTCTGTGGTATCGTAACTCCCTTATAGTATAAAATAAATATAAGTTAAATTCAAAAACACTTTTGTTCTCAACAGTATTTGCTCAAGAGTTTTGTTACAAAGAAAATGGGGGCAACACGGCCGGGGGCAAACCGGAATAACAAATTTTTCTATGTGGGGACATACCGGCCGGGGGCAACCCGGAATGGAAGCATAACGGCCGGACCCAAAACGGATGAACCGATTTGGATTTAGTTTTTTTTTGTTTGAAAGGTATATTAGTCGAGAGTGTTCTCACCGCCACAACATGTCAGAATACATATTTCTTCACAACTCCCTCAATATGGGTATCAACTTTTGATATAGGTACCTACTAATATTTTAATTTAACGGTTGCCATTTCGGGGGGACCTTGAATTGTTCCGATAATATAACGAAGTGCTTCACCAGTTAGAGTCCCCCGACATGGAAACCGTTCAATCAAAATATTACCAGGTAGGTACCTGGTTATTTTCAACTTTTTGGAGGTGTTTTTTTTATACTTTTTAGTTTTGATATGACATGTCGATTTATGTCTTTTCGTAATCTCCTTCTAATTTCCTACATTTTGATACCCTACTCGATAAGTTTGAGTGAAAAATATTTTTGACAATAAGTATAGGGTCGGGTGTCTCACAATGAACCAGGCAGCTACATTTAACCACCTCCTTATTTCGGAAATGCGACATTGCCAAACTGGGCTAATATGGGCAAAAGAGACGTATTTACCTTCCCTTTCTGCCCACTAGTTTGCGTGGCGATAGCGGGTGAAGAGGTTTTGAAAGAAGCATTTTTTACGAAAATTGTCTCAAAAAGTTAGTTTTTTCTGCAAGTTTCTTTCTTTTTTCATGCTTTTACTGTAAATGATATTGGTTTCTTTATCTAAACCCTGTATTACATAATAATCCAACATATAAATGCATCGCAATTCGTTACACTGCGATATTGTTTCCCAGTAAAATTATGAGGTTAATTATTAAAACGTAGTGTGTCCTACAATGAGCCACTTTTGGGTGGTACACTTTGAACCATGGTTCACTGTGTAACCCCAGTGGTTAAAATGTAGACTGAGATAGTAATTATTTTGATTATTTTGTTTTGTGATGCATAACGTACCTTCTTTAGGTTGTATAAGATTTTAGAGTTAAGTAGGTATTTTGAGACAAAAAATATTGTTCAGATAGGTAGTGTTAGTAGGTACTAATGAAGACTCATTACATTGTGAAACCATGAAGCTCTACAGGGTGTATTTTTGAAACAGGGCAGTAGTAGTTACAGTAAAATGTTCTTAGGAGACCTTCCCTAATTCCCAATTTTGAACTGTATTTACAGATTTTGGAAAAAAATCGTACAGTCAGCAAGAAAAATGCTAAAAGTCTAAAAAAATATTTTGGTGCCAATCGATCCTATTTCATGTTGTGATCATAAGACTATGGGACCATTTTAGCTTTGAGTACTAGGAAAGACAGAAATTGCCAAAAACGTTTCCCATACATTTCAGCAAGAAAATCCCAATGTACAATGATTAAACTTCTTGTTTTGGATAGGAAGTGGGTAGGATTGGCTGAAAAGTAAATAAAAATAGATTTTACCTATAAATTTCCAGTTTGATGCTAATATTTGTATCTCGTTCTTAGAAAATTGGTGTCTTCGATAATTGAGAATTTCTGGTAAACTGTCCTCTAATAGTGAAAAATGTGCTTATTGGGAGCATAATTGACAATAATAGGAACGCGAGAGCTGCATTTTGGCAATAAGTAGGTATCCATTACGGCATTGTGCCAATCACATTGATGAAGCTCCCGCGTTTTGATTTTACCAGAAATTCGTAAATAATAACTGACACGCAAAGAACTTTTTGCTGTAACTACAACGCGACGCTTAAGGTACCTGCCCTTATTGCCCCGTTTCAAAAATAGTGTATTTTTGAAACGGGGCAGTAAAGGCACCTATAGTAAATAGTAAATATCTAATGTCGAACTCAAGTTTTTTATTTTATTATAAAGTAATTTAAATGCAAATTAGTCTAAGTATATCTGGCTAATAAGGTGGTTCAATGTGGAAAATACCCCGGTTAAATGTGTACATCCCGATGGACACATTGAACCAAATCTGGTTTTCTATAAATTCTTTCATTACTCTGAAACCAAAAGGAATTTAAACAATAAGTTATTGTATAATTGTAGCTAAATAAATTCACTAACAACACACACAAAATTTTAGCCATTCTTCGAAAAACGAGCACGCTACAAGACTTTGAAATTTACCCGGTTCACTGTGAGACACCCTACCCTACGTTTTGGCGCCAAAAATCCGCCATTTTGATTGTCTCGAAAAACATTACCCTCCTTCCTTCGGCAGTCCGGTAAAAATGGTTTTATTTGAATGAGTGATGTCCACACAAACTTAAGACAGTAGCAAATATTTTGAACCATTATTTTATACTGATGATTGATGAGATGACACTTGGTGGAACAGGAATTTATTTTTACACATTTGTAATGCACTTGTATTTTGCTACGGTAAGTATTTATAATATCGTGGAAAAATACAAGTGCATTATCATAATATCATATAAATATCCATACTCCATACTACTTAATCCATACTTCCATACTTAATATTTATAAATGCGAAAGTAACTCTGTCTGTCTGTCTGTATATTACGTTTTCATGCCTTAAGCACTGAATCGATTTTATTGAAATTTGGTATAGGGTTAGATTAGACCTTGAGAAAGGACATAGGCTATGTTTGGTCGCGATAACCGACATCCATGCCACGTCCAAGTCACGGGCAACAGCTAGTGTGAAAAGTGACTGAAATATATGTATAGTATAGTGACTAGATATATGCACGCGACTTGACTGACAGACTGAACTATAGTTTATACATAGTTGAGATGGAAGTTAGAAGGTAAAATTAAAAACTCTTTTTGGATATAAAAATAAACAAAAACTGAGCATTTTTGTGCACGTTTTTCGTCCATTATTTTAATCATTTTTGAAAACAACTAAGTAATTCTGTCCAATTATGAAAAAAAATGAAATACGATATTCTGACTCCATCATTGTCATCATCATCATAACAGCGTTAAGAACCCAGGATCCGCTTACCTACTCTTTCTTTGGTTATGACTTATCTTGACTTTTACTATACTCCGTCCATTATATTATTGTATTTTAGACAGCTCACTGACAGTAGTCGGTATAACTTTGTTCTAGCGTCAATACCTGAAAATCCTAACAGAAATTAGGCGCCAATACGTCATTTTTCATTGACAACGTCACGTCAGCCAGAAAGCAATTTTAGGGATGTAGTTACTCAATCGACTGTGTTTTTATTATAATAACTTGAAAATGTCACAATCGATATCGACTACAGAATTATAGATAGAATATATCTTGTCAGATGGGGAAAAGCCACAGATAAAACATGTAACTCATGTGGTGAAGCAATTGGTACTGCTAGGCACCTACTGGTGGGTTGTAGGCAGGGACCCAAAAACAGATTCATAAAGGTTACAGAAATATAAGGGTTATACTATTAAAAGGTTACCGAATAAAAGTGTACCACTTATATATCTGTTTTTATTTCTGTTAATCGTTATAATGAGGTTAGTGTAACCGCTACAAAAGTGTACCAGAAATGAATCTGTTAACAGGTTAATAAGTGTTCACCGAAATGGCTACGTTGCCAAACTTACAATTCTTATATAATCGAAGTATTTTTTTAAAATCATGGTATTTTTAACTCCCGACTCAACGACGGGGTGTCTCTGTAAGTGTGTGTGCGTGCGTGTGTGTCCTGTGGCATCGAAACTCGAAACTCCTAAACGGATGAACTGTTTTGGATTTAGCTTTTTTGTTTGAATGTCGGGAGTGTTCTTAGCTATATTTGAAAGAAAAAATAGGGCCAAGATGGCCGCCGCCACAACATATCGGAATACATATTTATTTACATACATAATAAACTCACATCATAAACTCACGCCTATTTTCCCCGAAGGGGTAGGCAGAGGTGCTATAGCAACCACATTACGCCAGTTTATATTTAGGTAATGTGGTGGCGAGCCTATTGCCACTAACCGGGTACTTATAAACCTGCGAAAAATACACACATAACTTCGAAAAGCATCGAAAAGTCATTGGTGTGTGCCATGGCAAACCTGGGATCGAACCCGAGACTTCGTCTCAGCAGTATATTACCTATACCACTAGGCTACCGCAGATACTAGACCACTCGCTTAATATGGCTATCAAATGCAAGGGCTTCACTAGTAAAATACTACAACTATGAAAATTTTCGAATCCAAGATGGCCGCAACCAAAAAATAATGAATTACTTTTTTTTTCACAACACCCCCAATATCAAATCAAAGGGCTTGGTCAGTAGATCAATTTTAAAAAGTATAAAAGAAAAATTAAATCAAAAATCAGTATTATGGTTTTCCTCCTTTAACCACAATTTATTTTCAACTTTTTGGAGATGTTTTTTATGACGGGGGTTTTATAAGTTTTTGATAAAAAAATTATGTACACCTTTCTTGGCCTGGCTGTCCGGCTATCCTCACTGTCCGCACTACACGCGTTATTTCATTGAACAAATATTTTTCAAAGTGAGAAAGCAGATTTACTGAAAGTATATGGAAATTAACTTCATTCATACTTAATATTATAAATGCGAAAGTAACTCTATCGGTCAGTCTGTCTGTATGTTACGCTTTCACGCCTAAACCACTGAAGCGATTTTGATGAAATTTGGTACAAGTTTAGATTAGACCTTAAGCAAGGGCTATGTTAATGAAAGGCTATGTTTGGTCGGATTGGTTGGAGCCGCGGGCAAAAGCTAGTGTAACATAAACCGTAACAAGTCCCGTCGACTCGTGCGCGTCATATCGAGCTCTAAGTGTAAATAGAAGTACCTATTGGGCGACAAGTTCGTACCTACTTTTTTGATTCATCAAATTATTTTGGAAAAGTCCTTACGGAAAGTGGTTACCGTGGCCTATGGACGTATGCAACACCAGGGACAGAGGCGGCGGAGATTATGGGCGGACTGGGGGACCGCCCACGGCATCGCAGGCCAAAGGATCTCGCTTTATAGCAAAGAAAGGCGCATCGCGAGCTGCTTTTACAGTAATCAATTTTATTTCAACATGACATGAATGAAAACAGATGATGACGTTAATTTCAAAATAAATGCCCGATGTAGAAGGCGCCCAGGCACCAACCCTCCTGTGTCCCACTGGAAAAAAGGGCCTCGAGAAGTGGTCTATTCCACCTAGTTACATGTAGTGAACCTTGTCCACATTAGGTTTATGTCTTGCGCCGCAACTGACCAGGGTTAAACTCGCGCTGCCTACCCTGAAGAAACCTTCTAATGCCCTTCTTAAAAAACCCCATCATTTCATGTTATGTAGACGCTTCCACCACAACTAAAAGTGGAAACTTTATATACCATTATTCTTTCTATCATCTAATCTACCAATTCCAATAGGTCTCCGCGACGGTCGCACATTTTGCTGTGTGGCCTCCCTACCTAATATAACTGATTATGAAAAATGTACCTAGCTATATGCATGTAGTAATGCCAGTTGTTATGGTTATGATTTATATTTATATAGTTCGGTATATTATAATATTAGTATAGCTTTTTTTTTTCGTGTGGAAATCCCCTCGGATACCCCCCCTGCCGGAGCCGGAAGGGGAGGTTATGTCGGACTCGAACCGACTAAAACCGCACGCCTACTGTGGTTCTTGGTGCTAGGCCGGAGGTGAGGTTGTCATAGACATATCCCTCGCACCCCGGCTGAATATTAGTATAGCGGTAGTGAACGCGGCCGCTACGCAAGAGGCGGGTTCGATCCCAGCTCAATGCAAATATTTGTATCCATTTGTATTTGTAAGCTTAGTGCATTTACATTGGTCTGTTCGTGCCTCGGAAGCCATCGGTCCCGAGCGTCGATTCTACTCAAGTCAAACCACAGTCGTGCCACCGCGACTATAAGAAACTAAAAATTCAAAATTAAATGACGTTTTGCAGAGTGAATGAAATAGTGTAATGAAACGTTTTTCATTTCATTTTGAACTTTAGATGTATTAAAATTTAATGAAATTATTGGAGTGCAGCTTTAGTAGAATCGAGGGCCCGGTTGTCGTACGAACATCTATGACAGATGGCAGTCGTTACGGGTAGTTGGTCTAGTTGCAATGCTTCGATATCGCCTTTGGTTTGTGAAGGTCAGATGGCAGTCACTTCACGGCAAATATCGTAGTTCAGTCAAATCCGCAGTTTGGTAAAACGGACCCCAGACTCCGAGGATACGAGGCCTACGCGTGTGAGCGGTCACCGCCCCGGTCATAAAGTTTGGAGTGTACCTACTTATACCTAATGAGTAGAAGAACTCGATGCAACACGTAACCTAAAAAAGTACCTAACTAATTCGTGTCGCGTCGATGTGTTGTTGCCATTCTGTGCAAGTACATAAATTATAACGTTATAATGACGTTTCTGTTAATACCGGTAACCGTTATTAACACATATGAACCCTAAACACTTTTAATCTGTTACAGATACGTTTCGGTTACAGTTATAAAGGGTTTTCTTTTTAAACAGTTTCAAAAAACAGTGTTAAAACACTTTGTAGCGGTTACTGTTTCGGTCCCTGGTTGTAGGACGCTATTAGACCGGGGTCATTACTCGCGCCGACATGATAAGGTATTAGAAATCGTACGTGAAGCGGTAAGTTTGGCGGTAGCTAGAGCGAAAAAGGGTTTAACCACAAACCAAAGAAATGACGTCGCGTTTGTAAAGGAAGGCTGCTCAAAAAAGACAAATCAAAAGCCGTACTCAATTTTGATAGCAGCCGCTGATTGGACATTACTCGCAGATTCGTATGAGAAACACTATAAAATACCGGAGGACGTTTGTGCCTCGTCATCCAGACCCGATATATTCCTATTTTCAAAACAGCAAAAGCGTGCAGTACTAGTAGAACTCACAGTACCGTGGGAAACTAACATACCTAAAGACCACGCTATAAAAATAAACAAATACTTTGACCTGACCAACGAGTTAACCAAAAATGGCTATGTGGTTAAACTCTACGCCGTGGAAGTAGGAGCAAGGGGAATTCCAGCTAAATCCCTGTATAACTATTTAAAGACCTCGGATTGCCAAGAGCTTCAGTAAGCTCTTTACTCAAACGAATATCTAAAACGGCGTTGATAGGATCTTACCAAATTTGGATAGGTAGAGGGGGGAACACGACCGACGGTGGAGGTGAGCGCTGATGCATCACAAGGTGGCCACCCTAAACCTACACCTAGGTCGCAAGTCCCAGGCGCCGTCACAGTGTTCCTCTCTGTAACACGCCATGGACCCGGCGACCGCACGGTGAATCCATGGAATGCTAAGAACCGGATCTCTAACTGGCGGTTTTTAACCGATTTCTAAACACAATTCGGATGTTAATAATTTTTTATATTTTGTATGATTTTCACGGAAAAATGATTTTTGTAACTCCGTCATATATGTAGACGGATTGTCAAAATTCTTTTTTGTTTGAAAGAGGACTATTTTTAAATGGTCCCATTTAAATTGCATAAAGATCTGATGATGGGTTTCAGAGACATCACGGAACTCTTCAATAAAGACCAGGAAATCTGTACATTGGAATATTCTTCTAGAAGTCAGTTGTTTTGTTTTGGAGTAGCGTGTACGGTATGGCCCTCAATCGTTTTATAATATATTTGTAAAGACACGAAATATCTACTGCTTTATTATTATGTATAGAAAGTAATAGAATATAATTCCACATGAAATCATATATATGATTTCATGTGGAATTATCATAATATTATCATAATATTTTCATTTATCGATTAATTATTTTTTATCGAGGTTTTGACTTAGTCGATATTTAAAATTTCATGCAATCACTAATTTCATCTGTCTAAAATACAATAATATAATGGACGGGGTATAAATGTGACTGTCGTCTGTCATTAAAGAGAGAGAGAGAGAGAGAGAGAGAGAGAGAGAGAGAGAGAGACCGGTCAGTTTGATCGGTCTCTCTGGAAACCTATGCTGGGTGACTTTATATATTCATTTCGGATAAAAAAAATATGGCGAAAAATATAAAGTTTAAAACTAAAACCCGACTACCGAAAAATCACGCTTTAAAAAGTAACACACAAGAAAATATCAAGGATAGCCGTGGTCGTATGCCACTTTTGCCTAGAATATATTGTTTTGTTAGAGTAAGTGGCATACGACCACGGCTATCCTTGATATTTTCTTGTTTGTTACTTTTTAAAGCGTGATTTTTCGGTAGTCGGGTTTTAGTTTTAAACTTTATTTTTTATTTATATTATTTTGGGGCAAGGTAAAGCTAATAAGTTATACATATTTGAAATGTGCTTCTTAAGTCCTTTCATTTGATACCAAACACGGCATATTTATCTCAAATTTATTTTTTAACACAGTACCTTATGAACGCTAGAGGGCGCCACACAAGATTGAGTGACACATCATATAGCCTATAACCATCGGACGATAGAGCCGCTTGTAACGATACCTCATTTGTCCAGTTCTAATAAGTAGTTGAGGAGCTATGAGGGAACAAATGAACATACATACATACATACATACATACATACATAGCCTGTCAAAATCATAACCCTCCTTTTGGCTTCGCCGTAGTCGGGTAAAAAAAAATATAACCTCCATACATTATTTCTAAAAAAAATTTTTTTTTTTCGTAATTAATGCTTCCAGATGATTTTGCTACCAAAACTGTGTACAAAATCTTTTAATTCGAAATGACTATAAAATCAGGGTGTATAAAAAAGGAAAAATAATACAATATATTCAAAAACAGAATATTTTATTTTAAAACAAAATTAATTACAAATTATATCCGCTTTAATCGCTATCAAATTCAACATTTCTTTCTGTTATTTTTACATAATTCAATACGTCATCCATATTAAAGCCAATGGGGTTCTCTTGCTTTATGCGACTTACTCTGTTCACGGACAGTTTCGTTATATTAAGGAATTTATTCACATCTATTGGGTTGTTTGTATCTTTTATAATATTATCGTATCTACCATAAACCTTTTCTATAGCGTCTAAAGAATTTGTTGCAAAAACCACTGGTTTTTCTCTATAATATTGCTTTTTCTTCAACACAAATAATGTATACTCCTCCAATGTAGGGAATTCTGAATACTGTTCGACAAAAGATATAAATAATTTGTATAGTGATAATATTCTTGAAATTTTCAACTGGGACACAGGTTCTAATACCAGATTTTCGTATTTTAGTACTACTCTTTGGGTTTTCGTGATTAATTGTTCGTAAAAAGATGTTTTATCTTCTGTTACGAAGTAAGGTCTCATAGTTTGTTTACATATCGGCACATCTGTAACTTCAACGTTATCCATGAAATGTGCAAACTGGTGAACATCAACTTTGCCAAATACTAAATTTTCATCAATGATTTTCTTGTGGTCCATCTGTATATAATTTAACTTATATAGGTTATTCGGGTTTGTTATCTTAGCTACTAAAAACCCATCTTTTTTCTGGAATATTTTCTCCAAAATGAACATTACTTTTTCTTCGTGGCGCGATATACGTTTTAATTGGTTTAGATGTTTAAATATGTCCATACGCAAGTCGACTGAGCTTGTATCTATGTTGTAATTGAACCACGCAAGTATTTCCTTCATATATTCTGCAAAATGTGCATACATGCGCATCTTCTCTTTCGTAAAATGTTTCGGATCGTTTTTGAACACAATTGTCGACAGCTCCACACAGTACCACAGAGCGGTGGTTAGATTCACTCTAATTAATGGATCGTCTATAGACACTCCACTGAGACCTAAATAGCATTCAGTTTTAGCAATACGTTTGACAACATAACCTTTAAGATACTCAACAACATTAGGTTCAATGTATTCCAACTTTTCACAAGTTTTGTACAGCACATAATATAATAATCCTTTGTTGTAAGGTACTCGTCTTTTACCAAAATAAGTGCACGTTAAAACATAATCATTGTAGTCGTCGAACTCTTCCAGCGGTACAATGGCTCCTGTGAACTCCTGTTGTGTGTGTGGTCCAAGCTTTATACCATATACAATCATGTTTTTAAATGCTTCCAAATTATAATAATACTCAATGGAATTCTTAAAATTATCGTCATGTAATAACATTAACGGACATTCTGTTGTGTTTCTGAAGCGAGAAAAATGAGCCGTTGACTCTGTATCACTCTTAAATAAAATCTTTTCGATTAAGTTGTAATGCGTCAATAATATTACGGGGACTCCAGTCTCATTAAACGTTATCATGTCCGGGAAAGATATTTCTTCCACATTCTCGTAATCAACATTGAACTCTTCCTCTACTTCTGTTGCTGGAGTAAATTTCTGGCATAATTTTAGATTGTCAAACTTGAAAGATTTCTTATCGTTGTTAATATAGTTTATTAAAGCACTGATGTTGCTTTCTATATTTTGTTTCACATTGAGATGATCGGGGTTTCTCAAAGTTTTGTAATATATAGTTTTCTTAAATTGTTCTACAATAAGGTTTTTATCTTTCACATTGAAGTTAATTTCCCGTTCAGGTTCCTCTTCTGTCGACTGTAATTCGTCGAATAATCGTATTCTTAGACGTTTCAGCTTCTGAACTTCATTTAATGCCGTTTGATTTGAGGACGGTTTTGTGAGAAACTGCAACTTGACATACGATTTTAATTGTTTTATTTTCTCGCTGAATGTCTCCATGTTTATTTGGTCATAATCAAAATCGGTTGACAGATCGGTTTCGTCAACCAGCTCTTCATTACAATATACAATATAACGTTTATTATTACATATGAACATGGATGCCACCGACATATCTATATCATCAATACATGTATTGAATGCGTAAAACGTTACATTTTCAATCTTCATATTAGGGTCGCAAGGTACTATTTTGTCTGGGAGTACAGCACCATCAGTTATTACGTATAGTAACTGAATATTGTCAACTATTGTTAAATTACCGGTTATCCAGTCCAAAATTGTGTGTGGTAATGTATTAGTACCGTACCCATCTTTTCGAATGTAACGAGATATGACTTCTTGTTCTTCAACTTTGATGCACCGGTTACTCCAGTGAAGATATATGATTCTGTCTTCCTTATGTCCACTTTGGGTGCCATTTTGTAAAGCCTTGATATCATCGTGAAAATTCTTTAAAGTTTCCAATCCTTTAGTATTAAAATAGTGGTCTTCATATGTGGAACCTGAATCGTCGGTGGCATATATAAAATAGTTCACCATTTTTGATCCGTTCACTTAACAGAGAAGGGCCGTACAATGAAAATATAGCTCAAACAAGTTAAATGTCACTTCTTATAGTTCTTGGCTTACACAAACATTACTAGAAGTAAAATATTTAAAACATTAAACACACGATTGGCAAAAATAATATGCGCGGTTCCTGACGTGTGTTCAGAGCGACGCGGCGACGCACGCTCTGCAATGCAAGTAGCCGTAACCGATCACGTTTGGCCTTTGTCTTGTCGCTGTTTATTTTGCAGGCTTGTAGCGGTGCGGAATTCATTTGAAGTTCAACGATAAAAAATATATTCAGTAGTTTAACTCATCCATTTTGTTGGAATTCACTAGTGAAAATAATTAAGGATGACCTAGGTGAATTATATACTGCATTAACACGTTTCACTTGAATGATTTTTTATAGCCTTTATTATGCTAACCTAAACTTGAACTCACAACCTTTTCCTTACAGGAAGAATGCTCTTCCAACTGAGCTATTGAGCCACACCTAAATCACTTCAACTTTTTCCCGATGTATTCGAATTTCAAAGTTAACATAATAAATGCTAAAAAAAATCATTCAAATATTTGGGCGGAGTCATCAAAAATCAATGTTTAAAAATGGTTGAAAAATTATAAATTGGATCCAGTTCATAAGAAAGTGTAGATGGCTCCACCATCGCCCTTAGAGACATATTTATATAGAGAAGGAAAATTTGAAGTGATTCAGGTGCGGCACGTTTCACTTATTGAATTTCATTGTGTAAACCGTTAGGAAATAGGTAATTTAATTGCATTTATATTGCACCTACACAATATTATTTTCACTGGTGAAATTTTAACGTTACAAGCTTACAACGTTGTACTTTCATTCATTCTGTGCTAACAGTTCACCTAATGACATGCTTTAATCGCAAGTTATGGCATCCTAAGACGTTATCCATGTTGAAGTCAGTGGGGTTCTCGATAATTATAGTGGTGTCAGCGCTACCTAGTGGCCCCATCTGTAAACTAGCGCTGTGCATACTCAACGAAGGGTGTGCGCAGTATTCAATGCTGAGATGGGGCCCTATTTAGGTTCGCACGGTGTGTACAGTAGATTAATTTAATATATTTACCTACCTGATGTATGATATGACGTACCACCCTCGATGTTCCAGCCAGCTATACAAAATAGAACGAAATTTATCTAGGTTTCTTTCATTGCTTAGTGAGTTGTTATTAAAAACTTACCTTTATTAACCCCCACGCCGAAGATATGCGAATTATTATGTCTGTTAGATAATATAAGTCAGGGATGGAAATCAAAGCAAATAAAAAAAAACATCAAAATAATTACAAATTTCTATATTTACATATGTGATGTTTAGTTTAAAATAAGCGTACATGGCATAAAATTACAATTAATATATGACATATTTTTCTATAAATTAGATATTTGTACTAATTTACCTACCTATACTTACTAATTATAAAATTGTAAGTAAGTAATAATATTGTGAGGAACTTGAATAAAATATTTTTTCTTTCTTTCTTTCTTTCTTTCTTTCAATTTAAAAACATTGGAAAAAGTGAATCTCGCCGGCAGGACTCGAACCCACGATCTTTCCCTAACAGGGGGAATGCCTTAACCAACTGGTTGGTTCCCTTTGAAGTGATTCCAATTTTCCTTCTATATTCAAAGCGATGTTGGAGCCAACCGATATTCTTACAAACTATCGGAACCAATGAATGATTTTACAAGCATTTTTAAACATTGTTTTTTTTTGTAAGGAAAAGATCGCGGATTCGCGTCCCGCCCGAGAAATTCACTTTTTCCAATGTTTTCGAATTGCATAGCTAAGCATACAACTTAATGCTAAAAAATATATAAATTATAATGCAGAAAATAATTATAAATTATACTTCTTTAATCTAATATGACTGTAATCGTGAAATATGGTGAAATATGATGAAATTGCATTCATCTTATTGTCTTGAGACCACCGCGCCGATTCTTTCCAAATAACTTTCAAGACAAAAAACCTTGATCAATATATGTTTGTATAATTGCGTTATAATCAGCCCGTAAGTCAGCTGAATTGAGTTTATTTTCTAGACTTAAAAAGCGGCGTTTAGCCACTGAGTAGGAGTGTCCTAACTCAGAGGGCGAGTGTTTGAAAGGAAGAACAACGGTATATCTACCGGTGTCATCCCGTGAGTAAGTAGATTGAAATATTTTCTCACATGCTTCATCATCGGGACTAGCATGGATTTTATCTGGGACCTTTTCTACTTCCCAAAAGCGTTGCGTTAATTGATCAAGTGAGAGCGTGTGCGTTTGACAAAAGAAATTTTTATTAGAGTTGAGCGAGCGGGAATGAGTATGAGTGCGTGTATTGGTCTCTTCTGGGAGAACCATAGCGGAAAATACCTATAAGGAAATGGTCGCGATGTTTCGGTCAGGAGGTTTCAATTTAGTCAAATGGATATCAAATGACAGAGAATTATTATCGCGTATTCCACAGGCTCATAAGAGTTCTCTCGTTGTTAAATTTGATGACGATCCTAACGCAGATACAAAAATCGTAGGTATGCAATGGCAGCCTATCGATGATAACTTCATTTTTAATATAAATATCGACTGTCAGGGGACTTGTACCAAACGCTCGCTTTTATCTATAACCGCACGCTTGTTTGACCCATTGGGTATCATTAGTCCAGTAATCGCTTACATGAAGCTTCTCATACAAGACTGCTGGAAACTACAGCTCGACTGGGATGATGAAGTCCCCGACTGTATTCTCTCCAAATGGAATCAGTTCCATATGGAACTGTCGCGTTTATCTGAGCTGAAAGTTCCCCGTCATATCGGAATATCTTCTACGAACAGAATAACACTTATAGGATTCGCAGATGCCAGCCTACAATGTTACGGCGCGGTAGTCTACGTGCGAATTGAAACACAGGAGAACGCTACCGCTGATTCTGTTAGGCTGCTCACCGCGAAATCTAAAGTGTCGAATCCCAATAAAACTCTCAACCCGCGGCGCCGCGGCGATACTCGCTAATTTTGTGACGTGCTAAATCCCTAAAATTTAATACAACCGCCTCATGAACATTTAAACCTTCACGACCAAGTGATCAGCGTTCATCAAGAAAGCCGTCACCGCAAAGACTTCAGAGGTGATCCAAGCCGCCGATTAAACCACCAGCAGGTAGGCACTGATTCCCTCCAAGTTTTGGTAAAGTATTTGATTTGATTTGATTTGATTTGTATACCTACCACGTATTTTAATATTTTATGTATCGAAATTTCGTAAATAACATAACATAAAATAAACTCACGCCTGTATTCCCCGAAAATATTCCCAGGAAAAGTCCAAAGCTAAATTGAATTGAATGAAAAACAATAGTTTAATAAATATATTATTAATTTGATTGTATCCTATTGCACCATATTATCATGGGCGCTGAAATGTGTATAAGTACCACATACCATACCTACCTCATTTATATTGTACCAAAAGTGCTGGGATCCCCAACTCTGTTGCTAACCCATGGTAATACCTTCCATTGTGTTATATATGAGGATATATTATTAATTGAAAACTTTACAGCCATTTTAACATACCTTTGTCTAATAATAATCCTGTGGTTTTCGACTCAAGTGATAAATTGATATACATATACCTGGGTGAATTTCTCAAACGTAAAATTTTCGCGGCGTGACTGAAAATCATACCTTAAAGTTAACATATAGTAATGATTATTTTTTGTAAGAAAGATATCGTTTTTCTCTATATGCACGTATAAATTATATTATTGAAACTATTTTTGTGAGCGTGTAAAAAATGTCTTTTCACCTAAATTCTAAGCTTGGTGGCGCGTCCACAACCTGTTTTCTTGGGAATGATCAGTTTAATCAAAACTTCATTAGTTTACTGAGTATACTTAATAATAATTCGATTCGGCATTATTTTACCTATCTTCGATACTGTCATTCGTAGTATTTAGTACTATACTTTATCTTAAAAATAATTTATAAGTTGCGTCCGCGGCAAATGTAAAATTTTGGTGGGATTTATAAAATCATCGAAGGAGTCGTATTGAAAGTACCTATAAGGACGACACTATCATCATTAGAAACGTTCAGTTGGGTGTTAATAAGCACCAGTGCCAGTTGTCCCCAGTCCCGTTTCGTTTTTCTGCCAAACACGTAAGTAGGTCGTTTCATAAGCATCGGACAAAAATATTGTAATTTTTGTGTTGATTATTTAAAATGGTTTATTCTCATTGTATGTTTTAATATTTAAGTATAGTGTACAGGTTCAGTATGTGTATTAAATTTTGGTAATGTAACCACTATATTCTAAATAGTATTTTTATAAATAATGTTTTTAGACGTGAAACTAATTTTGGTGGAGCAATTTTGGTGAATTTGGTGGGGTTTTACTAATCATCAAAATTGTATATTTACACCAAAATTTGTTTTCATAGTTATTTGATTAAGCTCCTACGTAGTCCGACGGGTTACTAGGTCAGGTGACCTCTACGTAGTATACCTTGGGCAATGGAGAAAGCACCGCCTCTCTCCCTAGGTGGGAAAGAGGTTGTTGGCAGTTGAGGGTTGTTCGGAAGCTTTCCTAATTTTCTCTCAGATTAACCATTAGCATATGAACTACCCATACAAAAGACGGGCGAGTAGTTGGGTGAAGTCAGCTGATGCCGCAGTAGGGACAGGCCGGTGTGGTGGAGCATCGTGCGCTTTTTCCGTCACCTGCTTCTACTGGCGTGATAAGCGGCCTCACTCTTTACTACTAAGCCTACGCCGTTAAAACCTGCCCACCCTTCTTCCCTCCACTCCACTGTCAACATCATTTGGCTTTTCTTCCTCTGCTTTCTCACTTACATGAAAGCAACCGTGGATGCAAGAGTGCCTCATGCAATCTTTTGCACGTGACTCCACGCAACAAAGCGATGAAGTCGAAGATGTAGGTGACACGCAACTGCTGCTTATGTTGCTCCAGCAGCTAGCACTTTGCTATCGTGTAAAAGGTACTCAATCTTCTCCACAGAAGGCTTCTGACCTCTACCGTCCTCAAGCTCCTACATCCACATCCTCACATGTTGCACCAATCTATCGGCGTCCACCACCGATATTAACAGCATACATGGGCAGTTATGGAGTGATTGTCTGATGCTATCCGACCAAAATACCACGCTGATTGGGAATGGACTAAGGACAGATCACAGATCACAGAGACAGTGATAAGGAAGATTCTCATATTGCCAACAGCGGTTCGAACAACGGAATCAGAATCGTGGTACATGTCTCGGATGGTGTAAACCTCTGGAACCCTTTTGAACCGCAATGCCCATCAGCTCACCGCGTGAGAAACTTAGTTGAAGGACTCCTGTAAGTTCAGAAATAGACATCACACTACCATTTGTCTTGCCACTACCAAGTGTCCATGGCATATCTTCCGTCCACCCTCAGGCATACCGAGTACCATATTATGTTGCTCCAGCAGCTAGCACTTTGCTATCGTGTAATAGGTACTCAATCTTCTCCACAGAAGGCTTCTGACCTCTACCGTCCTCAAGCTCCTACATCCACATCCTCACATGTTGCACCAATCTATCGGCGTCCACCACCGATATTAACAGCATACATGGGCAGTTATGGAGTGATTGTCTGATGCTATCCGACCAAAATACCACGCTGATTGGGAATGGACTAAGGACAGATCACAGATCACAGAGACAGTGATAAGGAAGATTCTCATATTGCCAACTGCGGTTCGAACAACGGAATCAGAATCGTGGTACATGTCTCGGATGGTGTAAACCTCTGGAACCCTTTTGAACCGCAATGCCCATCAGCTCACCGCGTGAGAAACTTAGTTGAAGGACTCCTGTAAGTTCAGGAATAGACATCACACTACCAACTTGTCTTGTCACTACCAAGTGTCCATGGCATATCTTCCGTCCACCCTTAGGCATACCGAGTACCACCTCTCCCACTTTGAGAATAACTGCCTAAATCTTTTCCCAGCAATCTTGAATAAGTTCGTCGATAATATTGGCGCCATTAGAGTAAAATATAATCCTTGCTAGAAGCAAGGATAGATAGAACAATCAAATGTTTTGCTTTTATACTGATACTACTAACAACTAAAGTGGTTTTGCCATATAAAAATGAAGTTGGTGATAAAAGGGTAAAAATTAAGGGTTATATGTAACTATTAAGTGCCAAATTCTAGAAAAAAAACAAAGAAATAGTATAAGTTATAATAAATAAAAAATAAAAATAAGTTGATATGCAATTTTGGTGTTAGACACCAATTTCGGTGTATTGAAAATTCAGGTGTATAAAATAAACAAGTAATTCCCAAGGCTAATTAGACTATTCAAACATAATAGGCATAAAATATGTATTTCTAGCTAAATATTGAAAGAGATTACCTAAATACCTAGAAATAAAAAAAATCACCAAAATTAGCTAAAAAATCATAGATGTTGAAATTAACCCACCTACAGCTGTAAGGTACGAAGGGGTAGGCAGGGGTGTATTAATGTCCACATTTCAACAACTACGATTCACATAAATCGAGCTTATTGCCGTCGAGCGGGCACTTAGCCATGGGCGCTGTATGTTTTCTCTCCAAACGAGAACGGCCGTATCCCTCAGTTGATATATCCCTTTTACGGCACTCACAGGAAGAGATAGGGTAGCCATATTCTTAGCCTAACACGGCACTTTTATTCCCCGGGGACGGCGAAATTTTAATATCCTATCTAAGTAAATAAATGAGCTAAGAGCATTCCCACTGTAAAAAACTGTTAGCGGGTTCAAGTCCCGTCTTGGTCGTTCACTTTTGTTTGATACCACTTAGGTGGCAGACAGGCACACGGCCCACCTGATGGTAACTGGTTATTTTTGCCTATGGAGGTGTGCAGCACAAGGGGCGTTACACCCGTGCTGCCGACTCTGAAGGACCCTTCGATTGCTTCTTTATAAAATGAATGCCCTTCTTGAAGAAGAATTGTATTTGCTTGGGAAAACCACAGCAGGTACCTAGTTAAATTCACAGCTTGAGCGATTCCGATCTAAAAATACTGGGGTTGTAAATAAATAACACAATAATGTAAACAAAATATGTAATTCAAAGAGCCAAGAAAGAGAAAAGTTGTATGTTTGTACATGTTTTTATATCAAAAGTGTCTCACGAAATAATAAATAGGCCTTGGGCCTCATGGATCTTGATAGGTACAGTGTATAACACACACTGTACACCCCTTATCCAAACAAACAACCCCTTAACAAACTATACTTCCTTATTGATAAATAAAAAAATAAAAAAAATATCCTAAGATATTTTACAAACTTTACGGTAACCTAGACTTATCAATAACAAATACCTAGGATATCTTGAAAATATACGCGAAAGTCACTCATTTCTACCAATTTACACACTATTAAACTGATTATCACGAACACGATTTATTTGGTGCTTTTTATCGGAGTCGGTTAAAAAGTGTAGGTACTTATTTGAAAACTACCTCTTGCCCGCGGGTCCGCCCGCGTGGATGTCGGTTCCTGGCAATTATTTGAATTTTTCTCGCCGTAAAAACCATCCTTGAACTTCAACAAACATTTAAAAAAAGAATTGGCCAAATTGGTCCAGGCGTTGTTGAGTTATGCGCTTACCAACACATTTAGCGATTCATTTTTATATTATAAGATGACAAATACATTTCGTAATCCCAAATTACCGACCTTTGCCCGCTGATAGCTGTGGGTATTATAGTAACCCAAACAAGCAAACAATATCGACATCACAATCAGCTCACGGTATTTTTGGCCGTACTGTAACGGTCACCGGAAATTTCTAGGTATTTATTATCGGTATTGTACGTCCTGGAATTCCAATATTGTTTTTGAAATAATGAATTACGAGATAATAAAATTATTACCACTAAAGTAGAGCCAACGAGACGAGAGAGAAAAGGTAAACAAAGCTACCATTACTCAGTTTCACTCGTACATGACAATGGCCAAGCGACAGCTGTCGTTACGTGTTTCGTAGTACAGGGAAGCTGTCAGCACATCGGTTCTAAACTGTCAGATCCGTCATCTTATGAGCAATTTTATTCCTGTCTGGAACGCGCCTGAAGTGACAGGTAGGTAATCATTTTCAAATAAAAGAGTTTGGAATCGACGAAACAGAAACCGTTGTTTACCTTTTTACCCGACTGCGCTACGCAAAGGAGGGTAATGTGTTTATCAGTCTATGTATGTATGTATGTATGTATGTATGTATGTTTGTTTCTATGTGGCGTTCTAGAGACCAAATGCGTAGGCCGATTTTGATAATTCTTACGTCAATCGATTCGTCTTAACCTTGCGAGTGTCACTAAAGACATTACAGTAATCAAAATTCACCACAGCGACAACCAGACGTCATATTGTCAAAATGAAAAAAAAAAAAGTCGATGAACTATGTCAAGTGGGGTGTCATTGAATAGGTATTTTAAAATCATCTTTAGGTTCCTTTTATCATTTTTCATTTTAAACAATAGTTTAGGATATATGACGATTTAAAGTTGTTTAACGAAACAATCATTCTCGCTAATTTTCTTACTTATTGATTTAAGTTTTAGTTCAAATATAAACGATATGAAGGAAATGACAAAAAGATATACATGTCATATAATAACTAAAAAGTATAAAATAAAACAAATGATTAAAAAATAAAAAACCCGACTGCCACTGAAAAGACCAAAATAAGTTTGATAGCAGGCGGTACCCATTAATTTTCTTTCGGTTTATGTTGGCATATGGGTACCGCCTGCTATCAAACTTATTTTGGTCTTTTCATTTCTCTCGCTTCGTTGGCTTTAATTTAGTTTAATACTAACGAGCTTTATGGGCACTTACTTTTTATTTTATATTCCGAGCATTACAACAAGTAATTTATAGCACTACAAGTAGGTATATATTATGCGTATATAAATTAATCTACAACTTACATCACCAGTAATATTTAAAAAATATAAATAGGAAAGAAATTAAAAGTATTAATGAAAATAAAAATATCTGAACTCGCCGAACACTGAGCAAACCCGTAGCAATTGGTATAACGATACTCCATATATGAAATTGAATACCTCGACGTGTTAAATAGCTCCTTGATTTTTGGATATAATTTGTCATTTCATCCATTTTGAAGTCAATGGGGTTCTCTAATTTAATGCGGTTCTCGATATTCGCAGATTTTTTGGTTATGTCAATGAATTTATCTACGTCAATGGGGTTCTCAGTATCGAAAATAATTTTGTTATAAGTATTGTATACTTTTTCTAAAGTAGCCAAAGTATTGATTGCAAAAATCACTGGTTTTCCTCTATAATACTTTTTCTTTTTCAACACAAACAATTTATATTCTTCCATTGAAGGGAACTGTAAATGTCGTTCTACGTATGATATATATAAGTTATGTGCCGATAGTACCTTAGTTATATTCAATCGGTACACAGGTATCTTAATACTGTTGGGTTCAGGTAAAAAATATATTTTCGATTTCAAAATTAATTGTTCATAAAAAGATTTTTGATCCCGTGTTACGAAATATGGTCTTAATGTATGTTTGCATATTGGTATATCTGTAGTTTCAACGTAGTTCATGACATGTGCGTATTCACTGAGTTTGTCGATACACCGATTTGCATATTTGGAAGATATAACACTCTCGTCAATAACATCTTTATGATCCATTTCCAAATAAATTAGCTTGTAAAGATTTTTCCTATTCTCAATCTCAGCGACTAAAAAACCATCTATCCAATCGCACACATATTCTTTCTTGAATATCTGTTCTAATATAAACATAGCTTTGTCTTCTGGTCTTGATATACGTTTTAATTTATTCAAATGTTTAAAAATGTCTGCTCGCAGATTGACTGAACGCACATTTATATTGTACTTAAACCACCCAAGGATCTCTTTCATATATTCAGCTGAATGACTATACATGCGCATTTTCTCTTTTGTAAAATGTATTGGATCGTTTTTGAATAAAATAGACGATAGCTCCACACAGTACCATAAAGCAGTTGTTAGATTGACTCTTATATTTGGATCGTCTATAGACACATCACTGAGACTTAAATTGCACTTAGTTTTAGCAATACGTTTCACAACATAACCTTTAAGATACTCAACAACATTAGGTTCAATGTATTCCAACTTTTCACAAGTTTTGTAGAGCACATAATATAATAATCCTTTGTTGTGAGATACTCGTCTTTTATCAAAATAAGTGCAGGATAAAACATAATCATTGTAGTCGTCGAACTCTTCCAGTGGTACAATGGCTCCTGTGAATTCCTTTCGTGTGCGCGGTCCAGTCTTCATTCCATGTTTTATCATGCTTTTGAACGCTTCCAAATTATAATAGTACTCAATAGATTTAGTAATTAACCCATTTTGCAATAATATTAATGGGCACGTTACAGTATTCCTGAATCGAGAGAAGTACGCCTTACGATTGCGCACTTTTTTCACATTGTTAAATAAAATTTTATCGATCAAACTGCAATGGGTCAGTAAAATGACAGGAACTCCTTTGTCATTAGACATAATTATATCAGGGAATGGTATTTCTTCAACAGTCCCGTATTTAACATGGAATACATCCTTTTCTTCCGAGAGTTGAGTAAATTTTTGACTAAACTTCAAGTTATCGAATTCGAAAGACTTTTTATCATTATTGATATAGTTTATTAAAGTGTTGATATGTTTTTCTATATTTAGTTTCTCATTGTAACGGTCGAGGTTAAATAAAGTTTTATAGTATTTGGTTCCCTTGAATTCCTTGAAAAATATGTCTTTATCTTTGACGTTCAGATCTATCGGTTTATCGGGTTTAGTTTCCGAAGCCTGTAACTCTTCATATAAGCTTGCTTGCAAACGTTTCAACTTTTTAATTTCTTCTAATGCCATTTGATCTGTCGAGTTTTTATTAAGAAATTTCAACTTAATATACGACTTCAAATCCTTTTTCTTATCCAGGAACTTTTCAATATTTAGTTCGTCATAATTGAAAGGAGTTGACAGATCAGCCTCATCAACCAATTCGCCATTACAATGTGTAATATAACGCTTGTTATTACAAATAAACATAGATGCAACTGACATATCTATGTTTTCGATATTTGAGTTAAAAGCGTGGAATGTTACTTTATCAATCTTCATGTTAGGGTCACAAGGTTTGATTTTAGAGCGATGCACAGCCCCATCCGTGATTACGTATAGTAACTGAACTTTATCTTCTCTCGTTAAATTTTTAACTAACCAATCGGTTACTGTCTTCGGTAAAGTATTCGTACCCATACCATTTTTCTCAGTATAACGAAGTACCACCTCGTTTTCTTCAACTCTGACGCACTTTTTACTCCAGTGAAGGTACACTATTACATCGTCTTTACTGCTTTCTTGATCATCGTTTTGTAAAGCTTTGACTTCATCTTTAAACGTTTTGAGTGTTTCTAATCCTTTAGTATTGAAATAATCAACTCCATTTGTAGATGCAGAATCGTCAGTTGCATATACATAATAGTTTGCCATTTTACTTATCAGTCAAGGTTAGGTGACTGATAGCAAACTGCTGTAATAATAACAGAGCTCTCTGTTAGCTGTTAGTCGGTTAATTGTTATATCAAGGTCATGACACGATCACAAACGTAAATAAAGTACTTATGTTACAAAAATGAACGGACAAATTCTATAAACACGACGCACAGTCAGGAGTCGGGACAGATGTTTATATCACAATAGACGAACCGGTTACAAAACGGTAGTATTATTTGCAAGTTCCAACGTGCGGCGCAGGCCAAGGGCACGCCAATACTGCTCGCTGGAGTCATTGGACTCGATATTATAAGGATCAATTCACATTAGCGCACAATCGCAGCGTATCGAAGCAAAATTCTTTCGTTTCGTTAATCAGCCAATCCGCTGCGTTCACGTGAAGTCTTGCCAATTTATTACTTCTCAGTATGTAGAATGATCTGTATAGCGGCGTATAGCCCAATATAATGGATGACGTGATTTCTAATTTTTTTTTTTTAATATTATTTAAATTATTTACATTCCGAAGAAAATATTACGTTACCTTGGAGCCTGACTTTTACTTTTCTAATTTTCATTCTCCACTTCATACAATCTATCTTTTTTTTTTAAAGGACACGTCAATTTGACTTCACCTCGCCTGTTGTTAAGCTAAAGGCAAAGTCTCGGAAAGAGGGTCACCATCGTAAACATGTACCATGTTAACAGTGTTGGCACTCAGCTTGACGGCCTTATCAGATGCCTTTTCAGGCACCGCTTAAAGGACCCGGGACTGTAGGGAGAAGGAAACACGTGAGTTGGCAGGGATCGTAATCTTAGACGGATTTCCACGGTGCGAGTTTTCACGAACGAGTTTTAAGGGAGAAAAGGGGAGGGGGGAGGGGGGTAAGTGTAATATCGCGTTATTAATGTACGGATCGTCATTATTTTTTGATGAAATATCCAGGGCTATTTAAAATTAGAAGATACGCTTAATTGTTTTAAGGATACCAGATTTGGTAAAGGGTACCAGAAAAATAAGGCAAGGCTCGCGACGTCTACCTTTCACAGAACTAGTTTAAATACTTTAAATTGTTACTAAAGTTGTGCAATGAGGTCCCATTCCACGGTCACGGTGCGTAGTCCGTGAATACGCGCGCGCGCGTCCGTGATGTCGCGGGCTGTGGAAGGTAGCTTTAGTAAGAAATGCCACGAGACTAAAAGGGAGTCTCACTTGAGCATTTCATTTTTTCCAATGTTTTTCGAACTTAAAAGTTAGCATAATAAATGCTATGAAAAAAATAAAAAATAAAAATTCATTCTAAAAGGACCAATTAATCAGGAAAATAAAACACGTTTTCATTACGGTTTGGCCCTAGGTCAGCCGGGGTGCGAGGGATATGTCGATGGCAACCTCACCTCCGGCCTAGCACCACGACCCACAGTCGGCGTGCGGTTTTAGTCGGTTCGAGTCCGACATAACCTCCCCTTCCGGCTCCGCCAGGGGGGTAACCGAGGGGATTTCCGCACGAAAAAAAAGACAGGCATCAATATATCGCTCACTAGACAATACATATAGAAGTCCAACAAGTAGGTATGTATAGTACGGGGATTATATCTTGTACCAAAAATGTGCTCGTACGATATATGCTCAGTAATTTGGGTAGCTTTACAGGATAGGTACGTTGGGGTGCTACGACGGTGGACGAATTTGTACAATTAAATTGCATTATTGAAATGAACAGATATTATTATCTTGCATAGCATTGTACAATATTCCTTCAACATAATTAAAAAAAACAAGTACTTATCACTTTTAGAACCTCACAACAATCATAATATGAATCTAATGCGACGGGACTTATCATCCCAACATTAAGTCCCGGTTACATTCAAAGTATCCGCTTTGAAGTCTGGGGTCCACTTTGCCAAAATTCATTCTCCACTTCGCACGGTCGCATCTCTCAGTAAGAGATGCTATGTGTCTGTCTGACAGGACCAATAAACCAGGACAATAAAACATACAGTGTAGTATTTGAATGAATTTTTTATAGCATTTATTATGCTAACTTTTAAGTTCGAAAAACATTGGAAAAAATGAAATGCTCAAGTGAGACTCGAACTCACGACCTTTCCCTTACAGGGGGACTGCTCTTCTAACTGAGCTATTGAGCCACACTTGAATCACTCCAAATTTTCTTTCTCTTTACATCCGTCTATAAGGGCGACGGTGCAGCCATCTACCAACATTCTTACGAACTGTTGGAAACAATGAATGATTTTTCAACCATTTTTAAACATTGAATTTTGATGACTGCGCCCAAATATTTGAATGAATTTTTTATAGCATCTATTATGCTAACTTTTAAGTTCGAAAAAAATTGGAAAAAATTAAATACCTATAAATATAGTGTAGTAGTAATATTTTATATTTCATGTTACATTATTTTGGTTCAGTACATCTATTGTTCCATGGCATGCAAACATATAAAATTTGTTTAGGTAAAGACGTCAATAACAGTTTCACAAATAACTATAACATAACATAGGTGGACCGTATTTTATATATTTTAACTGAAACATTTGCATGCTTAATGAAAACCTATTTAAATAAAATACAATTACAATTTTCATGATCTTGATATAATATTGACATAGCAGATAATAATAATAGTAATTATAGCCATAACATCCAAGATAAATTAACACAATATAGGATACTAGCTTTTGCCCGCGGCTCCGCCCGCGTGGATGTCGGTTATCGCGACCGAACATAGCCTATATCCTTTCTCATGGTCTAATCTACCCTTATACCAAATTTCATCATAATCGGTGACGTGGACAGACAGAGTTACTTTCGCATTTATAATATTAGTATGGATAAATATAGTAGGATTATGCGTTCAAAGCCAAATTCAATAAAATTGTTGCTCTGGTCGATTGCAGTGTTTACTTTGTATTTCAAAGTCCCATGAAATATAGAACGTATGTCGCAAATAAATGTGCACGAAATTTTCGAGTACATGACCTATGGGTCTAGTATAAGCTGCCATAACACGCTCACGCTTGTTGATGTTAAGATCACAGGGCATAATATCATATGAACTAAAAACACCATCAGTAATTACGTATAGCAACCGGATTGTATCATCTTTATACAAATGGCATGCTATCCAAACCAATAATCTTCGTGGTAATGTGTTTGAACCATCTCCACTTCCTTGAATGTCTGGAGATCTGATCTCGCCTCCTTCTTCGCACAAGTGAATATATAAAATCTCGTCATTTTTGGGATATTTTTTATCTTCGTTGTATAAGGTTTTGACTTCGTCCTTAAAAATTTCCACTGTCTTCTGTGCACAATGCGAACCATCGGTTGCGTATATAAAAAAGTTCACCATTTTGTTGTGTTTACTTATTTATTATCAGTCAAAGTTAAGTATAATATCACTGTGAGTCAAGATCATGAAAATGCAGCGTTTCAATCGCACAGTTAAAGAAATATCCTTCAAAGTTATTTTACACTTTGAGCTAGGTAGTTCACGGAGGTGCAAATATAATTCGTAATCAACAATTAACACACAGATAAATGAATAAATTTTCAGTTTATACACATGTGAAAGGAATTTTAGACTCACGTATGCTTATTACGGAAAATACAGGCAAAAAATTCGCGTAACCCGACGCGACGTGCATTCGGTGGCACGCGGACGGTGCGACTTGTATAGACAGCTTGTGATTGTGAAATGCAGCTGTATTCGTACAGAACCATTTGGAGACTCACGACTAGGTATATATATAGCTCACTAGACAGACGTACATACAGATGTACAACAAGTATGTATAGCACGGGACATTATATCTTGGACCAAAATGTGCTCATGTGCGCGGTACGATTTTTAGGTGCATTAAGACGTCTTTAGTCTTTAGCATGGGGTGTTACGGTGGTGGACGAATTAAAATGACTGAAATTGAATTGAAAGTGACGTTATTGTGTTGCTTAACATTGCTTAATATTTTTTTCACCTCAAAGAACCTGAAAATCATGTGAATCTTATGCCACGGGACTTATCATCCCAACTTTAAGGCCCGGTTCCATTCAGAGCTTCTCTTTTGGAGCCCTTTATCCACTTTTCCAAAAGTCATTCTCCACTTCGCACGGTCGCATCTCTCATTGAGAGATGACATGAGACTGACAGGACCAATAAACCAGGAAAATAAAACATATCCTAGTAGTTATTTTATTCAAATTCAAAATTCAAAATTCTTTATTCGGTAACAAAATACAACAATAACATTGGTTTGTGATTGGAGCCTCCTTTTAAGCAAGAAATGCTTGTAGTAGGACACTCCGCTCTTCCATATCTTGAATATTTTTATATTAGACTAGCTGTGCCCGCGACTTCGTCCGCGTGGAATGTACCTACTTAATAAAAAAAATCAGTTTATTTTTTTTTGTTTTTGGCATTTTTTTTTTAGCCTAAGTTACTCCTTATTACATAAGCTATCTGCCAGTGAAAGTCCCGTCCAAATCGGTCCAGCCGTTCCAGAGATTAGCCAAAACAAACAGACAGACAGACAGACAGACAGACAGACAGACAGACAGACAGACAAAAAAATTAAAAATATATATTTTGGTATGTGTACCGTATAGACATTCATATGCATGTAGTAGAAAGCGGTTATTTTAATATTACAAACAGACACTCCAATTTTATTTATTTGTATGTATATGTATGTATGTATAGATACAACAAACATACAATCTGTTTTTTTATTTTGTCCCATATGTGTGTATATATGTGTGTGTGTATGTGTGTGTTTTAATTAATGATTACTGACTGCATGACTTATTTTATAAGTGCCTCGGTGTCGTCATAGCTCAATGTTTTTAACCATACTATAAGTAGCATTTTTACTTCGTGAGTTTGTTTGTTAAATATACGAATTCTTGTATTTATTTTGTTGTATAATTTAGCAGCACGAACAGTATATTGATTGTCAGCAAACTTAGTTCTTGTCACTGGTATATCTGCAACAACATCCTTACGCCTCTTTAGATTTATGCTAATATTGTATGGAAGTGATTTGTGTTTTTTCATAATAATTTGCGCAATATATAATTTTCTGACAGATAGCAGGTTACTTATTTGATAGAGATTTTCAGTAGGGAATCTAATTGGCTTAAAATACATTATTTTGATTAGCGATCGTTGTCCTCGTTCGAGCTCGATAAACCTTGTTTTTATAGCACCACCCCATAAATACAATACACAAGAACGAATTGTACAAGTGCAATGTAGATTTCATTGAGAATATTCCTAGAATGCCTTGATGTTTATGTTACATTATTTTGGCTCAGCACATTTAGAATTCCATGGCATGCAAATATTTGCATAAACAACACTTAACAGTTTTACGAATAACTATAATATAATATTCGTGTTTACTATAAATAATAATACTATATGTAATTTAAATGAATTCGATTTTATTAATAAAATTATTACTTTATCTCTGATGTGTAAAAAATAATAAAATAGCTTGAAATAAATGGTTTTATTTATTTATTATTCACAATGTCCATAAGTATTACATTATGGCAATGTCTATTCGTCCGAATAGAAATAGAATATTTGTACGATCATGCGTTCAATGCCAAGAGGTCCGGTGGTCGCTTGCAGTCTTTACTTTGTATTGTGTCGTCCCATGGAAAATCACTGTGATATACCGATCGCAAAAAAACATGCTCGCAATTTATGATTTCATGACATGAGCTGCCACTGAAATAATATGAGTAAACATTCTCATTTTTCTCGATGTTAACATCACATGGTATGATATTATATGAATTCGAAACCCCATCTATAGTAACGTATAGCAACTGAATTGTATCCTCTTTATATAAATTGCGTGCTATCCAGATCAAAATTCTTCGTGGTAAAGTGTCTGAACTGTCTCCATATAAGTCTGAAGACACCTTACCTCCGCCATCGCCCATATGAATATATAACATCGAATCATTGTTGGGGTATGTTTTATCTTGGTTACATAAATTTTTGACTTCGTCCTTAAAATTTCCGCATGTCCTCTGTTGACAAACCGAACCATCAGATGCGTATATGAAATAGTTCACCATTTTGTGGTTTTTTCGTATTACTATCAGTCATAAGTTTAATACAATATCACTGTTAGCGAGTCAAGATCACGAAAACTGCATCAGAACACATCACTTTGGGAAACAAAGCCAAAAAAATTCATCTTCCAATGTTACACCATATAATTTTGAACACAATGAAATAGTTGACAGAGAGGCAATTATGGTTCGTAATCAAATCACATAGCAAGGCACGTTATCGTACACACAGTGAATATCCGATGTAGCTTATGTATGTATGTAATGAAAAAATAGAAGCTAAAAATTCACGACGCTCGACGTACTCGTATGTACGTCCAAGCAAGCGCATAGTGCGGCTTGTACTGTACTGTGGTTGATCTCCGATGGCTCCGGTAATGAAAGACTAGTGGACTGTATAATAATTTATAATACTGTAATGAAGATATACAATGAAGTAAGTCGCGTCTACGGAACTAAATAAAAAGTATGAATGCGCGTAACGTGCTGGTGTCGTGGCTAGTGTCCGCTGACTGGTTGACCGTGGAAGGAGGCGCGCGCGGTGGCTGGCCGATGCGCCCCGCACCCCGCGGTCTTCGCGGCCGCCGTGGTGTGACTCGGTTGAGTACATGCCTCAACATACTGTATAATGTATAGTCTTGATTCCATGTTACTTTAGTACAGCTCTAACCATATATCTTGGACCTAAATCACAAGATATATAAAGCCCTGGCGAGCGCCAATTGTTTTGTAATAATATATGCTTGGTGAATTTGAGCTCGTCGACTGCATTGGCACCGCGTGCTATCTTCAAAATACGTGCAAGAAACGAGCTCAAATTCACCAAGTAAGTATAGGTATATTAAAACAAAACAATCAACGCGCGCTTGGGCATTTTATATCTTCGACCCACAGATGGCGTGCCCCACCGGTTCCAGCAGGGGGATATCTGATAGGATTATCCGCATGTAAAAAAGGGCATTAAAAAAAAAAAAGAATATTAGAACCGAAGTTACTAATATTCCCTCTAACCCCTCCAACTAAGCTAAATTGCTTGTGCTAGGAGAGGGTTCACGTCGGTAGTGTAATGGCCAGGATCGAACCCGGGACCTTTCAATTGTAAGGCCGCCTCCTTAACCACTAAGCTACCGACGATTTTATATAGATCTCGCAATTTGAGTCCAAGATATATGAATCTAGCTATAAGTCTGATATCGATACCTCTAGCACGAACAACTATGGTAATCGTCATCGTATCGAGAGAACGGAGCATTCCGATTGGCCTCCTGCCTACTGTGAACCGGTATGTGCGTGAAGCCTGCCAATCACAATGCTCCGTTCTGTCATTACGTTCACGATACTTTTACGATAATTTCTCGTGCTAGGAGTATTGACAGTAAGACTCAGGTCAATAATTATACGGCTGTCATACCATCAATTAACTATACATTACTATATTTTTATATTATTAAGATTATTTATATAGTTGGTAGTATGGCAGCCCTTCAATTGTTGATCAAGAGTTTTTGGTAGACCTGCAAGGCCCCGATTCTGATAATTATCAACCACTTACACACCATATAGATACTCCAGCAATGTCACTTAATTTTAGACTTTATGAGTATAACTGTAAAGTATTTTTTGAAGTATCAGTAAGTGACAGTGGATGAGAATTAACAGAATCAGGGTTATGAACTCTTCCCACGGGAGCAACATGGCAAATAAAGTAGAAAAATAAAACATTACACAGTATTTTGTTTAACATTTTGTTTTATTACAAGACCAGAAATATACCTTTAACAATATAAATAAATAAAACCATTTTTATCGGATTCTATCGCGATTTTTATCACATACACCCGCGACCTTGGCTTCTAACAAAGAAAGAAAGAAAAAAAAATAAAGAAACAAATTATTTTGCAATAGAATCAGTTAAAAAGTGAGTTTCTTTTAATGAGTGACTTTTGCATAGACTTTAGACAACATCTTTAACAATAATATATAAACTGAGTAGTATGCAATGACATTGCAACAGATTAAAATTAGGTGTATAATAAGAAAAGAGACTTAAACATTAGGTACTTAATAACTAAATTGCGAATGATATAATGGCACTTATTTACATGCAAAAATTATGCTTCAATTCGCAAATTATAAATCACAGCCTTTGCAGTTAATAAAAAAAGGAACATTTTCAACCCTGTGCATTCTAAATCTTATTTCATCATCCATGCTTTTCCTTATTTTCTTTGCGCTCATAAACAGTTATGTCGAAGATTCTGGGACTGTAGATGAAGGCTTTAAGTTTTTTTTCGAATCACTCTCAAGTTCAACGTTACTTTCTGCTTTTTTTATATAACTCGATATTTCATTCATATCAAAATCAAAAGGATTCTCTTTTTTAATACGCTCCTCTCTATTCGCAGACTGCTTTGTTGTTTCTAAGAATTTAGTCACTTTCTTACGATTTCTGACCACTGCGTTGTACCTTCTACATACTTTGGTTATTGTATCTATAGTATTTGTAGCGAAAACAACTGGTTTTCCATTGTGAAATTGCTTCTTTTTTAACACAAAGTTTTTATACTGTTCCATTACGGGGAATTCTGAATGTTCTTTCACGTATTGTATATACAATTTATAAACAGACAAAACTCTTGAGATATTCAATTTCTGCACAGGTTCTAAAGTTAGTTTTCCCTTTTGTATCACAACTTTTTGAGCTTTTGCCATGAGTTGTTCATAGAAAGACTTGTTATTGTCTGTTACGAAGTACGGTCTCATGGTTTGTTTGCACACCGGTACATCTGTGTCTTCAACGTGATACATAAAATGAACGAATTTATTTAAATCAACTTTGGCAGAAACAACACTTTCATCGATAACCTTTTTATGGTCCATTTGCAAATAATTAAGCTTATAAATTTTTTTCGGGTTCACGATCTCAGCTACTAAAAATCCGTCTTCCTTCTTAAATATCTGTTCTAAAATAAACATAGCCCTTTCTTCTGGCCGTGGTATTCGTTTCAGTTTATTTAAATTTTTAAAAATATTCATTCTCAAGTTAACCGAGGTAGTATCGATATTGTATTGAAACCATCCAAGAATCTCCTTCATATATTTTACATAATGACAATACATGCGCATTTTCTCTTTAGTAAAATGTTTTTCATCGTTTTTAAACATAATAGACGATAGCTCCACACAGTACCACAACGCCGTGGTTAGCTTGACCCTTATTTTTGGATCAGCCATAGATACGTCACTAAGACCCAAATTGCATTTAGTTTTGCTAATACGTCTTTCAACATAGCCCTTCAGATATTCAACAACATTGGGTTCTATGTATTCCAAATTTTCACAGTTCTTATATATCACGTAATATAATAATCCTTTATTAAATGGCACTTGCCTGCCACCAAAATAAGTGCATGCTAGAATATAATCGTTGTAATCATCGAACTCTTCTAGAGGCACGATGGCTCCTGTGAACTCCTGTCGTGTGCGCGGTCCAGTCTTTATTCCATGTTCAATCATGCTCTTGAACGCTTCCAAATTGTAATAGTACTCAATGGACTTTTTAAATGATTCATCGTTCATTAAAATTAATGGACACTTTATCATATTCCGGAACCGAGCGAAATGAGCAATGGTAGGTAATTGCGGCCTCCTGCTACGTCCACGTTGCGGTCTTCTGTGATATAGACGTGCCAAGCGATAATTAGGTTTCAATTTTTGGTTATCTTGACCAGGTTTCATTGTTTCAAATAAAATTTTATCCATTAAATTATAATGCGTTAAAAGAATGACAGGGACTCCAGTCTCGTTAGACATAATTATATCAGGAAATGGAATTTCTTTCACATTGGCATAAATAACGTTTTCAACTTCCTCCTCTTCCGTGATTTCGGTAAACTTTTGGCTGTACTTTAAATCGTGAAATCCAAAAGACTTTTTATCATTATTAATGTAGTTTATCAAAGTGTTAATGCAACTTTCTATTTCTTGTTTCTTAGAGTGACGATCAGGATTGGTTAAAGTTTTGTAAAATCTGGTCATCTTGAATTGCTTAATAAAACTGTCCTTATCTTTGACATTTAAGTTAATTAAACTTTCAGGTATCTCATCTGATATGTCACTGCTAGCTTGTTGCTCTTCATATAAACGTGTTTGTAAGATTTTCAGTTTTGTAATTTCATCTAAAGCCCTCTGATCCGTAGGGCTTTTAGTTAGAAATTGCAATTTGATATACGATTTCAACTCTTCCTTTTTGTCCGCGAATGTTTCGATTGTAATTTGGTCATAATCGTAAGGAGTTGACAGATCAGTTTCATCTACTAACTCCTCATTACAATGTATAGTGTATCGTTTGTTATCGCAAATAAACATGGACGCTACCGACATATCTATGCGGTTAACATTTGAATTAAAAGCATAAAACTTTACGTAATCGATCTTCATGCTAGGGTCGCATGGCCTGACGTCATACACGGCTCCATCGGTAATCACATATAGTAACTTAATAGTATCTTCTTTAGTTACATTAGCCCCTATCCAGCTCAAAATCGTGTGTGGTAAAGTGTCTGAACCGTCTCCATTTTGGTTAAGATAGCGTGTGATGACGTCATCTTCTTCAACTTGCTGGCACCTGTCGCTCCAATGAAGGTACACTATTTTGTCATCGGTGGGGTCTTCTTTGTCTTCACTTTGTAAGGTTTTAACTTCGTCGTGAAAAGCTTTCACTGTCGCCAAAGCATTTGTATTGAAATATTCGTCTTCGTATGTCGAACCCGAATCATCGGTTGCATAGATAAAATAATTCACCATTTTGATGTGTTCAATCGTTACAGCGCGATGATGATAACGACTACGACGATTTTCATTCACGATTTACGATGTAGGTAGTTGACATACTTTCAAACGAAGAAGAAAATATAGTCTATAACTAATTCACAAAGTTCGCCACAAGCACACACTGTTTTTAATTTCAATTATCCATGATGAAAGTTCACAGTAGATGGAAATAATATCAGACGGCCGAAAATTTTAGGAAAAAATTCGCGAGATCCCGCGTGCGATCAGTGCCGAGTGCACGGCGGGACTGGTTTGTTTTTTTTACTTTCTTACAGTGCCTCGGTTCGGTGTAGCATCAGCGTTGCCAGATTGTAACTTTTGTTACAATTTGCGTAACTTTTGACCCCCTTATGTAACATTTCCGTAACATGACTCAAAATGTAACTTTATTGTAACTTTTGCCGTAATGGTTCGGGTCAACATCAGTCAGAATAATTAGTGTTCTATAGTTTGTGGCCAGTAATAATCAATTCGCTAACCGTATCACCAGTAATACCAACCTTGGTATTGTTAGAGAAATCGTTTTTCCCAGTAATAAAGTTAACTTCTGTGCGAACAACTATCAATCAAAGAATAATAATATCAAATCATTCATTCATTTTCATTCACTAGTGTGGTAGAAAACAATACATATTATATTATATGAATCTACTGTAGAAGAGCAATTCTCATAATTTAAAAAGACTATGTCTTGATTCGATTCGAAAATTTCAATCCGAAAGTGTCTATTTAAAAAAGTAAATGAAGGTTAAAAAATATTTATATAATTTACCAAATTATATTATTTGACACTGGCAATTACTCAAAGAGTGAGCCATAGAGATGGTCGAAAACGTTATTTTTGCATCGCAGTGACTGTCGTTCCAGTTCCTCAAAAGTCACAGTGATAAATCATCGTGATTTTGTCACATCGATCACTCCGTAACTATTTAATAATTGGCACAAACTGTTACGATACGATTCTATGTGATTATGTGATCCGAAATAACCTTGACACTTTTGCAGGCTTAGGACTGTCACACAGATTTTAATAAATTTTATTTCTAGTTTTATTCATGTAATTTAAGTAAATTTATTTTAAATAAAATGTATTACGAATTCGTACAAAGAGATTTTACATGAAGTAATCGAATAAAGGTTTATAATTTTAACTCGTGTGGCGTGTTTATTATTTTGGATCACTTATTTACAATGATTTCACAACTTATTTACAGTTTTTTTTTATATAGTATCTACTTTTTTTTAATCAAAAGTCGCTTAAAAAATATAAATAAACATTCGCAAACAAGGCACTCCGCACTTGTCACAGTGATTCAAATTTTAAGGATGTGTGTGTAGGTTTATTACTAGAGTAGACAGAGATAGTGAGTAGGTCACTGCATAATCTTGAAACTTTCTCTCTCTTCCTTGCGCTTTGCCCTATAGCGAAATGCGCCGGAGACGGCCGAAATCAGCCGAAGCACTCGAATCGAGTTCGCTACTATTGTGATCGCCGTGACTGGGCGCGGCGGCGCGGCGGGTGGTGGCGGTGACGTGCGTACCTACATGAGTTGAGTGAGTGACTGAGTAACGTTGTTACTGAACGATTTGTCACGGTGATACTATTGGACTTGAGATCACAGTGACTTTATCATCGTGACGTTATATATCAACCATCTCTAGTGAGCCATAGAAAAGTTTTGGCACGAACACTGAAGAGAACGCAACGTGGTATTATTATTTTTTTCAATATTGGTGTCAATCCCAGTTTTTTATGTATAAAAATGGTGGATTTTTAGACATAAAATCTTGGACAATGCACACACGTATAGGAAATTGGCATATATCAGTGAATTGTGACTCTTCGGGTTAATTCCAACTCTCCCTAGTAAGCTTTTAGTAAAGTTCCGAGAACTTTACTGAAGCCGCAATCATCTCATTCATAGTCACCATCAACATCATTAACAATCATTTCAACCAAAGTAATAAACTATAAAATACGACTTGATTTATAGGTCTACCTACCATTGTCATAAAATCTGTAAAAAAAGAGGCATAGCGTATATGGTATTCTCTCCTTTTCCATAAATTAATTTGCACTAATATTGTTTGCCATAATCATCCCCGATCATAATATTTACTTGCACTATTATCATTTATACTAATAACGTTTACCATAACAACTCAAGTCATAATTTTTTTGCCATGAAATGACTTTCTATAACAACATAATATCATAATAATTAGTTTCTTAATATAATAATTTAGATTATTTATTAATAATTAATAATTAGATTTTTATTAATTTTAATTATTAATAATTAATAATTAGATTTTTATAATTTATTAATAATTAGACTCTTGACCTAATAAATATTTGATATAAATATGAAAATACTACATAATATTGTTAGGTCGAAATAAATTATAGTTAACACCCCGACGCAGTGCACACTGACTGGGATAGGTTAAGTTAAAAGACTAAGACGGGAGCCCCACTTCGCTTCGCTCCCGCCTTAGTCTTCGTGGTTTGTTTTTTAAAAAGGTCCGTCGAGCTTTTCCGTCCGTACACATTTAATTTAATGCCACCTTTTGTAATTTTAAACACTTCACAACTTTCACTCATCTCGACAAGACTAATAGCGAATTGGCGATTAATGTCGATAAGGACTGTCTATTTATGTCAGACTTATTTTATTTTACCCTCATACTATTACTTTAAGTGTGAATATGTTAATAGCAAAAAATATATTAACTTACTCATTAACATAAAAATTGCAGGCGCTTGTACTAAATTATCTTTATTTAGATTATGGTGAATAAAAGTTATGGAGAATGTCATTATTGAAAACGAAAATTATAGCAAATACATTTATGGATTTAATTTATTATGACACTTGATCGATTATGACCAATGAAATTAGTGAGTCATTTTAAGTCATTTCACGATTATGGCAACTGAAGCGTTATTTCTAATGAAATTATGGCAAATACCAGTATGGCATAAGAAATTATGGCAAACATTAGTAAACCAGCCAATATATTGCCGTCAACTTGTGAGTAGCTATAAATCCAGTAGGTAAATACTTTATTACTTTGTTCGTAGAGTCAATTATCTAAGTCTCAGTGAACTGTCAATGTTTCAACTGTGATCAAATTCAAAATATTAATATTTTGTTTTTTTGATTAATATTAAAATATTTAAAATGAGTAACAAAGTAAGTTTCTCCTTCAAGTTTATAGTTCAATTTCTGAATTAGTTGTTATATTATTTTATTCTACATTATTTTTATTGTTTTCGTTATATTCTTTTGTAGAATCACCAGTCATTATACTCGCCACTTGTGGAGCCATCAGCGGTATTAACCTACATAAAAAAAATCTAACAATTGCTGCATTTCCTTTGAAGCTTATTGACTTAATGGGACTGAAAACATTTTAGAATAAGTGTAATAAAGTGCCTTAAGAATGTTTGTATTAAAGTTTTCCTCGTGAAATAAGGTAACGTAAGTAACGTAACTTTTACCGCGAAATTGTAACTTTTTAAGCAGTCCTGTGTAACATTTGACAACATTCCATTGGCAACACTGTGTAGCATGCATAGCGACAGTGCGCCGGCTGACTCACGAGTACGAACGTAAACATTGTTCACTACACAGATAAATGTACAGAAATTCAAAAAGATTTTCTTCATTTTTACTGCACAAAATCTATGATAAGATCGTGTCTTTTGAACATATATCTCGTCACACAGGTTTTCAGAGGCCGTTAGTTACATAACTGGCTTTCTTTATTCTGTATTATTTTTATACCTACATACTAAACATGTTGTGCTGAATTTCTAAATATAGAATTTAATTGAATATTACAAATCACGCTGTCATAATTTTACACTATAGATCAAACAGTTGAAATGTCTATCTGAACCTCGACAGCCAGCGCCAAAACTTCGTCCGTCAATCCGTGTTCGGGTTCGGTGTTCGGTGTCAGCATTAAGGCGATTGGCACACTGCGACGCGCGACGCGGCGTCGAGCGTTGTTGCGTCGACGCGGCGTCGCGCTCGTCGCCTGTACGGAGCTCATTTTGTATAGAAAAACGCGGGGTCCCACACACTGACAACGCAATCACGCGCGTTGCTGCAGAATACGCGCGTACAAGCAGAAATCGGGCGTGAAGGCGCGTAAAACGCGAGGTATGGCACACTGAAATCTGCAATCACGTGCGTGATTTTTGAGGGAGTTTTAGTCCGAGAGCTATTAGAAATTTCTGTATAGGTATTTGAGACGAATTTTAAATTAATATTATTGCAATGCAACATGACTATTTAACGTCAAATTTAGAGCGCTTTCACATCAACTGACGTCCGATATACAATATCTGACATCCGAGATCGGAGGAAGTCAAATATCGATGCCCAATATCGGGTTTCGACACCACTGTTTTAGCTCGTTATCGGAACACGCAGAGACTGCAAGCGACTTTCAACCTAAATGGCATTTTCTTAGTTACGTCTCTTTTCGCGTTAATAGATGACGCTGATCTCGAATATAAGAAAAAAAAATAGTTACTATGTCATGTCAATAAGGTCGAAAATAGCTTGCACTTCTAATAATTTTCTTTTCATCTCTAGCGTTCTTAATATAGTCTGGGCTATCGAGCTAATGGTCGGATGGCTTTATTATTCAATGCTCCTAATTTTGTTGTTACATCTCTAAACTTAAATTTCTCTAAAAAAATCGAATTGCATCTGTTTCTTTCATGATCCGATAAAAAAGGACAGATGATTTTATTTAAGTTAAGACCTGTCAAATTAAGACAGCGCCTTGTTGGTACGTAGTAAGTTAAGTCGCATGTCCGTAGATGTCGACTAAAATTTAACAGGTGAACACTAAAATAAATCATCTGTCCTTTTCTATCTGATAATGAAAGAAACAGATGCAATTAGGAAATTTTAAGTTTAGAGATGTAAAAACAGAATTGGTATCAATATTTTACTTTACTTTTCTCAAAATTTTAGATTACTTCACACACCTACCTACCAAAAAAATCTAATATCTCTCGGACTATACTGAAAACGCCGCTCCACGCGTGACAGTAGAACAGTAGAACGCGCGTCGACGCACGACGCCGCGTCGAGCGTTGCAGTGTGCCAATCGCCTAAACCGAACAATCCGCATTTGTAGGATTGGCTTGGCCTGCGATAATTTTGGTAGGGTCCCTAAAATGAATTGAATATAAAAAGAAGTAAATAAACAATAAGTAATCAAAAATTATCGCGATTATAATCATAGAATTAAAAATTATATGTAAACAGTAAAAAAAAAAATAACTTTAGATTTTACAGCTATATAAATGAATAAATAAATATTCCACAACATTCTACACAACGCTATTTAGACCCATGGTAAACATAACGTGTTATGGAATGTAGAGTGCGGATAAACATACTTAGGTACTTTTTTTGTAAATATAAATTACTTATACATACAAACACCCAGACCAATGCAAATAGTCATATTCATGCATACAAATATTTGCACAAAGCGGGGATCGAACCCGCACCTCCTGCATAGCAGTCGCGTTCACTACCGCCACGCCACAGAGGCTGTCAAATATGTTAAACTTCAAAATTAAATGACATCCTTTAAAATGAAAATACACTTGAATGCTTTTTTAAGCATTCAGTATACTAACTGTATAAATCGAATACATCACAAAAAATAAATCTCTCGGGCGGGACTCGAACCCGCGTCAGAATCAGGGCCCAGATGTACTTATATGGTTATTTTAGTTCAGACTTATAGTTTTACCGTTTTGGTTCCCAAGGGAGGAAAATAGGGCCACCCCATTTCTTCATGTGGGTGTCGTAGAAGGCGTCTAAGGGATAGGACCGTTCTCCATCCGACAGTAAACATACAGACCAAAGTGACCAATTTGACAGCCTCCGTGGCGTGGCGGTAGTGCACGCGACTGCCACGCAGGAGGCGCGGGTTCGATTCCCGCTCAGTGCAAATATTTGTATGCATGAATATGGCTATTTGCATTGGTCTGGGTGTTTCTATGTATAATATGTATGTATTTACAAAAAAAAAGTATATAAGTATGTTTATCCGCATTCTAGATTCCATAACACAAGCTATAAAAGCTTACCATGGGTCTAGATAGCGTTGTGTAGAATGTTGTGGAATGTGGAATATTTATTTATTTATGACTAAGTGCCCAGTTGACGGTAATAGGCTAGTGGGAGTAGGACCGATAATAATAGTTGGTGAAATCTGGGTATTGGTACACCACTGCCTACTCCTTCGGGATTTACAGGCGTGAGTATATGTATGTATGTACTACTAGCCTTTGCCCGCGGATCCGCCCGCGTGGATGTCGGTTATCGCGACCAAACATAGCCTATGTCCTTTCTCGTGATCTAATCTACCCCTACACCAAATTTCATCAAAATCGGTTCAGTGGTTTAGGCTTGAAAGCGTAACATACAGACAGACAGACAAAGTTACTTTGGCATTTATAATATTAGTATAGATATAGTTTTGTATTCTTAGTTGAGCTTCTGTATTAATTTGGTGTGTGGCCTCTTAACAATTATGACGAAATAATTTTAGGTCATAGTGCGCGGTCTTGTTTTGCTTTCATGTGGCACTATTTTTGTTGTACATTACAAAGCTGGCAAACAAACCATTCAAAAATTAATGAAGTAAGTATGAAACTATATGAATAAATTGAGATAAAACATTGAAAATTAAATGTGTGACAAAAAAAACTTAACGCTCATCAATATAACTGATTTTTGTTATTAAATTGAATTTGAATGATTTTTTATAGCATTTATTATGCTAACTTCAAAATTCGAAACATATCGGGAAAAATGAAATGCTCAAGTGGTACTTGAACATGTATTTTTTTTCTATGTAAGTATTTCAATTGAATTTGTATTTTTTTAAATGGGTTGGTATAAGTATTGCAACATATTGTTTAATATTAGCCCAATGTTATTATTATTGCCACATTATTGACTTCTGTTGCGTAATAGTTGTGCAAGTTTTGATCAATGCTCCCTGTAAAATTGTGTATTATCTTATAGTTAAAGTAAATTATCTAACCGAACTTATTAAATTAAGAATGGTAAAAGAGCGGTAAAAAATGCATCGGTTCTTATGTTATAGTTTTTATATAATTTTAATCATCCACCCAACCTATAATAGTAACTGTTTTGACTATTAAATTGTATGACGTCACTAAATCTTTTTCATCACGTTACCAAGCTTATCGTTTTGACGTTTAGTAAAAAGTAACTTATTTGACAAGTCAGTAGAATACACATTTTTTTTTTAACGTAATTAGGAATTGACAACTGATTACTCTGTTTGGCAGTTAACTTAATAAGTCTTGCAAATAGGTACCGGGAAAAATTTAGCACCTCCATCCAACATAAATTTCACGACTTTTTTGAAGCACTACAAAGCATTATGATGAATACATCGATATCCTTCATCGCAATTTCTCTAATGGAGACATGTTCAAAAATTTATAGCATAATAAAAATAATTTCTAAGTTGAAACTACGTATGTACGTCGAAGTAGTGTACGAAGAACTCTTTATAATTTGTGTTAAGAAACTAACGATAGCTTGAATTTAAATCGCTCAGCGCCATCTAGTAACAACAGTGTAACTTACTAATATCCTGCACTCAGTGACTCATCTGCATGCTCATCTGTCCAATTACGTTTTGATCAGAACTCTTGCAACGACAGTAAATTATCGAATCGCATATAATCGAGCACACTTACTTTAATTATTATAGCCTGGCTTTTACACTAGGGTATTTGACTAAGTCGTCGATTCTTCCCAATACTAGTTAATACGATAGCTTGCTAAGTAGTTGAAATTCCCAAAAAAAGTCAAAATTTATACAATCAAATTCAATTCAAATATATAACTTTTTAGATTCCTCATTAAATTTTAAATAACTTTTATTATGAACTATATTTCTACGTGTAAACGCAACGTAGACTGAGATAAATGCGAAATTCTCTTGCACTCCATACATTTGCACTATGCGCTACAGAAGCGTGACGTCACAATTTCGTACGATTTTGTATGGAGCGTTTTCGGGCGGCGCGACAAATTGAATTTTTCAAAATCAAATATCTTGAAAACTATTTGTCGTACGAAAATTTTACTTTTACAGTTCATTATATTATAAGAAGGTGGTCATTTTTCGAAAGTAAAAAAAAAATTGTCAAATAGCCTCATTACAGTCAGCTTTAGAAAGATGTTGACGAACAAAGAGCTCAAAATGGTCTTTTCCTTGGCTTACCTCCCTTCCTGTTGAGGGATTGTTGGGATATTTAGTACACTTTGTACACACCTTTAGTTAGGACAATAATACTTACAATTTAAATCAATAAAACGGTTTGATTTGCTCTTTATGACTTTAGTTTTAAGATAATTTGAGACTTAGTAGTCAAGATATTACGAGTCATTCATCAACTCGCGGGCAATAAACTTGCGGGAAACCGCGATATTACGAGACTGAAGTTGAATGTAGGAATACTTAAAAGGGATGGAAGAAAATAATTCTAGGAAATCATCCTCATTATCCTTTAGCTGCTTTAGCTTTTCCTTCTTTTGTTCTCACTACTTTTGATTCATTAGTTCGATCGTCAGACTACTGAAACCTTTTTTCTCATTAATGAATCGAACTTGTGAGAACAAAGGTTTTTCTCTTTTTCAGTCTACGAAACGGCCAAACTTCGACATTTTCCGTGAAGCGACTGCCATCTGACCTCCACGACCTACTAGTGATATCAAAGTTCTGTAGTTAGATCTCTTAACGTCACTCATAACGACTGCCATGATAATAAAATTAATAAATATTCTACAACATTCTACACAACGCTATCTAGCTAGACCTATCTAGAAGTCTAGAAGTCTATCAAGTTTATTGAGTTGTTCTACGTTCAGGTCGAAGTAGCAAACATCACCGTAGTCAAAGACAGGAAAGAGTAGGGTCTGCACAATCATAGTCTTGGTTTTCGCGGGTAGAAGGCTCCGAAGGCGATAAAATGCACGAAGCGATCCCGTCACTCTGTGACTGACTTGTGCTACTTGACTTCGCCAACTCAAAGTGGAGTCTATGAACAGACCTAAATCCCTCACTGAAGCGCTTAGTGGTATGGTGGCACCATTGAAGGTGATGGGTGGGAGAGATGGTATATCCAGTCTGCGCATTAGCCATTGACTGCCTATAATAATAGCCTGGCACTTCGTCGGATTCACAGTTAGGCCGAACTAGCTTGTGTTATGGAATCTAGAATATTACTTAATATATACTTTATATTAAGTATATAGTATATATATAAATAATATACTTTTTTTGTAAATACATACATATTATACATAGAAACACCCAGACCACGGATATCTGTGACCCAGACCAATGCAAATAGCATACTCTTGCATACAATTATTTGCACTGAGCGGGGATAAAACCCGCGCCTCCTGCGTTGCAGTCGCGTTCACTACCGCCACACCACAGAGGTTGTGTGATAGTCATTTATAGTCATAGTCATTTATACTCATTTATTTTTCAATATAGAACAATAAAATTGTTTGAATGAATTTTTTTTATAGCATTTATTATGCTAACTGTTAAGTTCGAAAAACATTGGAAAAAATGAAATGCTCAAGTGAGACTCGAACTCACGACCTTTCGCTTACAGGGCGACTGCTCTGCCAACTGAGCTATTGAGCACCACTTGAATCATTCCAAATTTTCCTTCTCTTTATATCCGTCTATAAGGGCGACGGTGCAGCCATCTACCAACATTCTTACGAACTGTTGGATACAATGAATGATTTTTCAACCATTTTTAAACATTGAATTTTGATGACTGCGCCCAAATATTTGAATGAATTTTTTTTTATAGCATTTATTATGCTAACTGTTAAGTTCGAAAAACATTGGAAAAAATGAAATGCTCAAGTGAGGTCGAACTCACGACCTTTCGCTTACAGGGCGACTGCTCTGCCAACTGAGCTATTGAGCACCACTTGAATCATTCCAAATTTTCCTTCTCTTTATATCCGTCTATAAGGGCGACGGTGCAGCCATCTACCAACATTCTCAGTTGGCAGAGCAGTCGCCCTGTAAGCGAAAGGTCGTGAGTTCGAGTCTCACTTGAGCATTTCATTTTTTCCAATGTTTTTCGAATAAAATTGTTTCTTATTGACGTCAATTTTAATTCTACTTAATCTAAGTTTACCACCGCTTCCAAGGCGCTGGTGGAGAAGAAACGGCGCAACAAACTCCACTGCGGATAGATGTTCGTATGGCAACTGAATAGCATAACGTATTCTCTAGGGTACAGAATGGTTCGAATGTGATAAGAATTGTCATCCATTATTAGACAAACCTGGCTACCTACTTGGTAGTTTTTATTTTTTTATTAAACACCTCGCTTTGGCGCTGACCCCAGGCTGACGATTACGACAAGAATCAAAACATGATTATTTAAAAACTAGCTGCCCCGGCGAACTTTGTACCGCCAATTTTATTCCGCCCGCGTGGCGTCAGATCCCATACCCGCTGCACCCTCTACTAGGTATAGGTATTAAGCATTTAATATACATTTAGACCTTCCTCTCGATTCACTCTATCTATTAAAAAATCCGCATCTAAATCCTTTAAGCATACATAGGACAGACAGACTTGGAAAGCGCCTTTTTTTAAGAAATTTAGAACCGAAGTTACTAATATTCCCTCTAACCCCTCCAACTAAGCTAAATTGTTTGTGCTAGGAGTGGGTTCACGTCGGAAGTGTAATGGCCAGGATTGAAAACGGGACCTCTCGATCGTAATTGGCCGAATTGGTGATGATGATAGCCCCACATTAGCGTCAGTGCAGTTCATGTTGGTGCTGGATGCCACAGTAAAGATGCCCTGTGGGGTAGAACCACCTTACCTACTGTTGTTACTACAAGACTGTGGCGAGTTTACTATTAGTATTTTTGCTTGATTTTTGATTTTGACGAGTTGACAATAATCGACAGTATCGGACTTAGCGACATCTAGTTTTATATTTAACAACTAAGTCCTGTTACACGACTCTTGCCACAATTCAAAGCAATTCCTAACGGAATTCATAGATGGGGCTAAGCGTTCATAATAATATATTCATTTCATTCAGAGGATAGTAATATTATTTAATAAATTCTAATAACTTACCCGCTAATAGCTAGATATTTGTTTCACGTAATTGCCGTCTACTTACCTAACATTGATTAATTAAAAAAAACTGACAGCAGTATACTGACTGATCCTGACAAATGTCTGCATTTTATCTGCATGAAGGCTGCCGTGGATGCTTGAGTATCTCCCGTATCTTTTTGACACCACACATCCACTGCAACGTTAATAAAATTAAATTTTTATAAAGAACAAGTCAATTTGACTTCACCTCGCCTGATGGTAAAGTCTCGGAAAGAGAGTCACCATCGTAAACATGTACCATGTTAACAGTGGTAGCACTCAGCTTGACGGCCTCATCAGATGTCTTTTCACGCTCCGCTTAAAGGACCCGGGACTGTAGGAAGAAGGAAACACGTAAGATGGCAGGGAGTTCCAGGTCTTAATGGTGCGGCATAGGAATTAGTCACAGTTCTTGCCTGTCTCACTCAAACAATGGCAACTTCTTCTTCATCTTAGCGTTAATCGCAGTTAGTACAAGAAAACAAGCTTAATTGGGGCGAACCTAGAAAAAAATCCTAGCAGCAAATTCAAGATGGCGGAGAACGCAACGAACGTAATACCACGCAAATCTAAATTATTACTGCCAATGACCTTCCTCAACGAATTAGAAAATTGCTGCTAAATAGGAATTATTTCTTGGTCACACCCATCTTTATTGGTCTAAGTCGCATCCGAAGTTTTGAACAGCAACTAGCAACTAACAACTATTTAGTCATTAAGCTAGTGGTTCAGGACAGGAAACTGAAATTATGGAATTAAAAACAGCTTTTGTTAATTTTTGGAAACAATATGATTCATGAAAAGTATTCCTAATATTAACTGTAGCCGCAAATTCAATACTAATTTTGATATACAATGACTAACTAAGTTCATATTTAGGTATAATATAGGACAAAAACAATAAAGATCAAAGTTCAGATGGAATAAGCAGAATTTGTTATCAAGCCCCGTTGACGTCACTGTAGACTCCCGTGTCTCTCTAACCACGCAAATGACATACAAACATACATACACTCACACCTGAAAATGGGTAGGCAGTGGTGTCAGCCAATTATGACTTTCTAAGTAGGTTTATCCGCATTCTTGATTCCATAACACAAGCTAGTTAAGCTTACCATGGGTCTAGATAGCGTTGTATAGAATGTTGTGGAATATTTATTTTTATTCCCCGATTCCTCCCTTGGGGAGGCCAAAAGGTGCCCAGTTATCACGACATTCCGTCGAACATACCTGTTTCTTTACAGATCCTTACGATCTGTTCCACCTTCAGATCCTTGTGTTTCTAGTATCCGTTCCCATATTTTCCCACCTTATCAGTGAGTACATGGGACATTTGGCAAGCAGATGAAGGCTGGTCTCCTCGTCCTCCATGCACTCTGGCCATTTAGGGTCGGTTTTCACGCCTATAAGTGTTTTTTTTTTCTTTTTTATTTTCGTGCGGAAATCCCCTCGAATACCTCCCCTGCCAGAGCCAGAAGGAGAGTTTATGTCGAACTCGCACCGACTAAAACCGCACGCCGACTGTGGGTCGTGGTGCTAGGTCGGAGGTGAGGTTGTCATCGACATACCCCTTGCACCCCGGCTGACCCAGGGCCATCCCTTTCGGTCTGGCCCAGAGATCTTACAATAAAATTACTTTGGTTCCAGTGCGCCTGTGGACCTACCAGACGTGCGTTCAGTTCGGCTGGTACCAGACCACCAACAGCTCCGGCCAGCCCTTCCTGAGCATCGTGCCTTTGGAGTACTTCCACCAAATGTGCCAGGACTTCTTCTCCACATAGTAAGTACGCTCAAGCTGTGGAATTAACTCCCTGCTGTGGTTTTCCTAAGTGACTACAATATTGGGTTATTCAAGGGCTTTAGAAGGTTGAATGATTTTTACAGCATTAAGTATGCTAACAATACAAATGGAATACATAGGGAAAAAGAATCTCCTCGGGCGGGACTCGAACCCACGATCTTTCCCTTACAGGGGGAATGCCTTGACCAACTCGGCTACCGAGACACGCCCGATGTGATTAAAAAAATCTATGTTTAAAAATGATTGTAACATCAATCATTGGTTCCGATAGTTCGTAAGAATATCGGTCGCGACTCCACCGTCGCGTCGCCTTAAAGACGAAGAAGAAGGGAAATTTAAATCACGTCAGGCGTGTCTCGGTAACCGAGTTGGTCATTCCCCCTGTAAGTGAAATATCGCAGGTTCGAGTCCCGCCCGAGGTCCACCCGGTATATCAATGCCACCACGCAACAGAAGCTTGTTCTTTCGATTTTGCTAATAAAGGCTTTTATGGAAGAGATTTTCTGTAACCCCAAGAGGAATGCCTGTTCTCATACGTCAATAAGTTTCACGTCATATACTCACGTGTGTAAATCCCCGAAGGGGTAGACAGAGGTGTATTAGCACCCAAGATTCACCAATTATGATTTTCGGTTCCTCGACGTTATAGGGAGCAACCCTATTGCCGTCTAGTCTAGTGGGCCCTTTGACTTGGTCTGTATGTTTACTGTCGGATGGAGAACAACCCTATCCCTTAGTCGCCTTTTACGACACCCACAGAAAGTGCTAGGGTGTTCCTATTCTACTCCTTGGGGAACCAACACGGCTACGGTATGAAACAGTTAAAATGTACTACGCCCACAAACTGCGATGCTACACATGCTGACCATATTAAGTACTAGCTTTTGCCCGCGGCTCCGCCTGCGTGGATGTCGGTTATCGCGACCAAACATAGCCTATGTCCTTTCTCATGGTCTAATCTACCCCTATACCAAATTTGATCAAAATCGGTTCAGTGGATTAGGCGTGAAAGCGTAACATACAGACAGACAGACAGACAGACAGACAGACAGATAGAGTTACTTTCGCATTTATAATATTAGTATGGATTAAACATTTTAGGAATACGTATCACAATGACGTCATGCGGTTAACTCTTATGTATAAATGTAATAATTAAAAACAAAATAATAATATAAAGCATATTATTATAATAATGTACTTACGTAATAATTATTTCGTACCTATTAAAGGTTGACATCATAGGTACAGTCAGCGTCATAAATTTCTTGACGACGAAGTTTCAAAATGATCTTAAAACTTAAAACTCTTGTATTAAGAGCAAATCAAACTATTTTATTGATTTAAATGGTATTATTGTTCAAACTAAAGGTGTACCAAGTATCAGAACAATTAGTCAACTGGAAGGGGTTAAAAAAATCGAAATTAAGAGGACTTCCTAGCAACTGTTTCTCCTTAGTACCGTTCTCCCCTTTTTCCTCCCTGAATATTGTTGCTATAACAATATTTTTGTTTTCGTAAAATCAAGATTTTCTTTACGCATGTCCCTGTTATTTTATTTTTGTCAGCAGTTAATAAAATAAGAAAATATGATCGTCTAAAGATGATAAAAAATGACTATTTCTTACCGGCATGTTTGGAGGAGTACCAGACAAATTCGAAAAGGTTTTAACGTAATAAAAAATAACAAGAACATGGATACGCTATTTCCTAATAAAACGGTGTCAAAAATATTTAAATCGGCGTAGTTTTCGCTGAAAAAAAAAACGGGAACTACGAAACTCGATTTTGCCCAAAAAAATTGTGATAAAATCGGTCTGTTACTGTGACGCGGACGCTAACTGCAGGACGAGAGCGGGGCATCGCGCGGAGAAGTGGGAGGAGGGTTGTTTGCAAGGCCAGGTGTCATGTTAACTCGCACGAGCTATAGCTACACACGTCAGTCATGATTATACTCTTAATTTCCATTTATTATTTTAACACTTGTCTGCTCAACCGTACTGAATCGAATATCATGACAAAAGGAGAAACTATGGGGGCAACGCGGCCGGGGGCAGAACGGAATAACTAATTTTTCAATGTGGTGGCATGCCGGCCGGGGGCAACCCGGAATGGGAGCATAACCGGCCGGACCCTGAGCTGCTGCTATCCTTATCGCACTCTACGGGGACAGGAGGGAGACGGGGGCGAGGTATAGGCAATAGGATTATTCGCTAGCTAGGAAGTACTCTTAAGATCGCATATTGAGAACACTTGTATTTTTTCGAAAGTATTTATTATATTGAACATTTGTATGTGGAGAACACCCAAAACATTTGCTAAATGTATACCTTTGAAAATGCCGTAAGGCGAAACCGGTCAGGTTCAATATAATAAATACTGTGGAAATAGTACAATTATTCTTAATATGTGTAACAATAAATTCCCCCAAGTGCCATCCATCAACAGTTTATATAGAAATTTTAAAGTATTTTGTACGTCAACGTCTTTCTGATGCTGACTTGTGCCTACGACACAGCCTACGAGGACATTAGCTATGTACATTTATAGGAAAATGGTAATGTAGATAATACTTACCACAGATTATATAAATAATTGGTAGGTATGATATGCGATGATATCATATTAATGCAATATTAGTTTCATGTTTAATTCTAGCGATATTTGTTATGGTGTTATGATGGTCAATTGTTGACATATTATAAATGACCACGACTTATAAATAGACACTATTAAATAGATAAATAGGTACATAGAATATTATTATTTTTACATTATTATATATAAAGTTTTATTCACAGTACCATAACTACTTTTAGAAGTTAAATAGTTGCTTTATAGATGCAAACCGATTCATATCGGAAAAAGTGAAATGCTTAGGCAAGACGTGAACCTACGACCATGCCCTTACAGGGGGAATGCTCTGAACACTGGGGTATAATAAGGGGTAGGCAGAGATATATAACACTACAATTATAACTTCAATGTTTAAAAATGGTTGAAAAATCATTCATTGTTTCCAACAGTTTGTAAGAATATTGGTAGATGGCTCCACCGTCGCCTTAAAGATGGATATAAAGAGAAGGCAAATTTGAAATGATTCAGGTGTGGCTAAATAGCTCATTTGTAAGGGTTTATCCACTTAGTTATACTATTAGTTATACGATATAACAAAATGGACTGAAAAAGTCCAAATAGTTATACTGCGTAGTATAACTACGTGGATTCGATTAATTTGGGTTGTTTTAGTCCAAATAGTTATACTGCTTAGTATAACTACATGGATTCGAGTAACTTGGGTTGTTTTAGTCCAAATAGTTATACTGCTTAGTATAACTGCATGGATTCGAGTAATTTGGGTTGTATTAGTCCAAATAGTTATACTGCTTAGTATAACTACATGGATTCGACTAATTTGGGTTGTATTAATCCAAATAGTTATACTGCTTAGTATAACTACATGGATCCGATTAATTTTGATCGGATTCATCCATTTAGTTATATTCGTAAGTAAACAATCGCTTTATAATATTTATGGGCATTTTATGTTCCAACACATTTGTATTTGAATTGAAAATAATTAGATATCATAACTCTGTAAAAAAATTATTATATAAAAAAAGGAATGAAGCAACAGGAGTACACAAATTGCATTGCGAAAGACTAGAAGAAGTAACTGTACCCAGACAATATTTACCACTACTAGTACTCTTAAGTGATTACATTTCTGATGGGAGACGAATTTTAGTATTTTGTTCGCCACATATTTTACCTATGGTGTATGCTTTGATGTCGGACATGTCAACTGAATAGTACATAATCTTGTTCAGAATAATTTTAGTCACAAATTTCATATTGGAAACCAAACAAGTTTATGTTCGACTTTGAGAAAGCTTCATGTAGATAAAACCGCGTAGATAGTACTCCCAAATGTTCATATAAAAGGAGTTATATTTAGGAGCTATATATACGCATTATATTCCGATAGTATTTGGAGAAAAGCTAAACAAAGAAAAAAGGGATAAATGGTAAAAAAAATATGTAGGGCTTTATACTGTGCTACCACTTCTCCCAAATATCCATATTCGCGTAGGATGGGAATTTATTAAAGATAAGACTGCAAAAATACAAAAATATTTAAAAAAAAATACCTTTATGAATTACTTTGAAAATTACTGGCTCAAGAGTGATGAATTCATAAAATCATGGTGTGTGTTTAGAGAGAGGCATCGTGGTGCTAAACAAGTTGAGGCATGGCATATGAACTTAAACCAAGCATGCTAAACCAGGAAACATGTAAGCATTATGCAATTTTTGAAAGTGACTCTGGAAGGTGCCAAAGATGTTATAATCGATATTGGGAAAAGTAAAGAGAACCGAAAAGAAGGCAATTTAGTCAACGACATGATGATAACGCACGCACAAATGCAATTAGTTAAAGATAATATCACAATAGACACTTTTGAAGAAACAGTGCGATAGCATTTTACTCACTAGATATTTACTTTCTCTGTAATGCTTGTGCCTGGATGAAAGTAATTATTTTCAAGTCGAATACAAATGTGTTGGAACATAAAATGCCCTTAAATATTATAAAGTGATTGTTTATTTACGAATATAATTAAATTGATGAATCCGATCAAAATTAATCGAATCCATGTAGTTATACTAAGCAGTATAACTATTTGTACTAAAACAACCCAAATTAATCGAATCCATGTAGTTATACTAAGCAGTATAACTATTTGGACTAAAACAACCCAAATTACTCGAATCCATGTAGTTATACTAAGCAGTATAACTATTTGGACTAATACAACCCAAATTACTCGAATCCATGCAGTTATACTAAGCAGTATAACTATTTGGACTAAAACAACCCAAATTACTCGAATCCATGTAGTTATACTAAGCAGTATAACTATTTGGACTAAAACAACCCAAATTAATCGAATCCACGTAGTTATACTACGCAGTATAACTATTTGGACTTTTTCAGTCTATTTTGTTATATCGTATAACTAATAGTATAACTAAGTGGATAAACCCATTTGTAAGAGCATTCCCCCTGTAAGGGAAAGGTCGTGAGTTCAAGTCTCACTTAAGCATTTCATTTTTTCCGATGTTTTTCGAACTTAAAAGTTAGCATAATAAATGCTATAAAAAATTCATTAAACAACAATTATAATTTTCTCACGAATCAAATTTAAATTGATTTATTCATATGCGGTTATTATCATAGTTAGTTTTTTATATCAGACCACTTAGGTGGCAAACAAGGGCCAGTCTCAGAATAAAAGAATAACATAGACGGAACGTATATACCTAGCAAGTGAAGCCGCAAAAAGGAATAGGTACTAAAGTAGTGCTATCTTGTTCGCAATTATTGTGAGCATGCACGAGTGCGAAGGAGATGTTACTACTCAAGTCAGAGAGCCGCTGGTTTTGCTAAGAGAAATTGAGCACCAATACTATATACTGTGACTCATCTCCCTGTTGCTAAAGTCACCGCTAAAGTTAAGCTGCTAAGGTAACCACTACAGTCACTGCTAAGCTGACGATCCCTGCAATTCAAAGTGTCACTGGTACAGCCTCTGTGGCGCGGCGGTAGTGCACGCGACTGCCACGCAGGAGGCGCGGGTTCGATTCCCGCTCAGTGCAAATATTTGTATGCATGAATATGACTATTTGCATTGGTCTGGGTGTTTCTATGTATAATATGTATGTATTTACAAAAAAAAAGTATAATTATAAGTATGTTTATCCGCATTCTAGATTCCATAACACAAGCTATAAAAGCTTACCATGGATCTAGATAGCGTTGTGTAGAATGTTGTGGAATATTTATTTATTATTTATTTATTTACTGGTACAAGTTCACTTCACTAGTCGTTAGTCTCGAAAAACTAAATACCCACGGCGAAGTCCTTGTTAAACCTTAGCAGCTTAAATGCTATATGATAAATGTTATTATAATATTGACGATTTTTTAAATGATACAATCTAATTAAACACTGACATCTTAATTTTAAATTGTACCTATTGCATGTGTTGATTTTTAATGATAAATAATGAGATGTATTCAATGTAAAATTTTGTACGCCAGAACCGGCAGAATATGAGATCTGAACATTATGTACCTAAACACCATTTTGTACCATATTCAACGAATAAAGACTTTGACTTTGACTTTTACTTTGAAGGACCAAAATGTAGAAGACGCGACTTAAGTGTTTCCTATTTGTTGCTATGGAATTAAACGCTTTAAAGAGTGTAAGGATGTTTATTGCTAAAACAGTGAAAACTATAAAAAGCTATGCTAGGCTAATTGCTAATGTAATGAATGCACCCGGTTTCCTGTCGGCATATCCCTGAAGCCGCGGCGCATTTGACGCGGCCGTGTTAGGTTGCTAAGAAATTATTACATCGAACAACTTTAGTACTCCTTTTTGTGGCTTCACTTGCTATATTAGTTTTATATGTTCCGCTTATGTTATTATTTTAGTCTGAGAACACAGCCTGATGAGACGGGGTTACCGTGTTCAAAGACTTGCAACACCAGGGGAGTCACTCGTGCTGCCGATGTAAGAACCTTCTGATGACCTTCTTGAATAATCCCATATTGTAGACGCTTTTTTTATTGTGCGAAAAATCCCCACGGATGCCCACGGAGCCGGTGGAGGTGGTTATATCGGACTCGAACCGACTAAAACGCACGCCGTCTTGGATCTTTGGTTGCCGGAGGTGAGATTGCCGAAAGCATATCTCTCGTTCCCCGGCAGACCGGCAGATCTCTTTCGAGATGGCCCCCTTCGTATATATTGTAGTCGCTTGGAAATATGGCAATCTCCACTAATCTCTGTTATTTTCCAGTTACGACGAGAGTATCCTTCAGTCGGGAATCGAACGCACTAACCTGTTCTTTGGTGAGCGCGTGCTGCCAGATAATGTGGTGACCGTGGTGGGAGGCGACGACCCATGGCACCCCATGGCCCCCCAGCCTGCGAACTCCCATCCGTTTGCGCCACTCTATTTGGTACCAGGGGCTTCACATTGCAATGCTTTCGGGTGAGAATATCAATCCATATGTATTATTCCTAAATTAAAGCCAACGAAGCGAGATAAAAAAGGTAAACAAAGTTTCAGCGGTTCCAAACTTATTTAATTTGAACACTATTACGTATCACTTCAAACTCATTCCAGGCAGGAATAAAATTGCTCATAAGATGACGGAGCTGACATTTTAGAACCGCTGTGTTGGCAGCTTTCCTGTACTACGAAACACGCAACGACAGCTGTCGCTCGGCCATTGTCGCGTACGTGTGACATGTGCGACAAGAACAGATAAAATAATCGCTAGTTATCGTAACATAACTCAGTAATGGTCGCTTTGTTTACCTTTTATCTCTCGTCTCGTTGGCTTTACTTTACATAGTATAAAGCAAAGTTGCTTTGTTGTTAGTGCCACCTTTGTTTGTGGTGCCTAAACTACACTACGTTGGAATCAATTGAAATATGACCTCTCGGGCTAAGCACCCACTTCTAATAGATTATTAAATCTATACATTTTGTTATTTTTCTCTAGTAGTTATTTTTTGAATATTTTGAAGTCAGGTTTTTAAACGTAGTTTTTTTTTGAAGATATCTTGTTGACATTTGGTACACAGACTTTAGGTTGCTGGTACTACTTATTATAATTCCTCCATCCATTTATAATTCCTTCACGTGTGGTGTGTGAATTGAAGCATCTCATTTGTCGCTCCCTTTTTTTCGTGCGGAAATCCCCTTGTATATCTCCCCCGTCGGTGCCGGAAGAGGAGGGTCGTGGTGCTAGGCCGGAGGTGAGGAGAGGTTGACTTCGATGTTTTGAGGGTCTTCTTCCATACCCGGGGTCCTGATCGTGAAATTCGGTAGGTACTTCCTGACCTACATTATTAGATATATATATTATTCATACTAAAATTTACGCCTACTATGACGGTAGAACACTTCAATGACTTGCGTCTTCAATATCACATTATTTGCACTAAAAATAACCCGCAGTGCCAGTAGTACTACTAAGAAGTACAACTAGTAGTACAAGTGACACACCTTTGTATCTCTAGTACTACCAGTAGTACAAATGACACACCTTTGTATAAAAATAAATGAAATCCCATAGTATCCCATAGTAACAGGCAAATATGACGTATTATATAACGTCATCATTTTATCCCTGTTTCTATGCTCGATCTATACCTACGTAGGAAACTGTATTTTCCCCACCATTTATGGGAAAACACAAGATAAAGAACTAAAGTCGAGCCTGCTAACTTTATTACTCAGAAATATAATATTTTCCCAAATTTGTCTACAGCTGCAAGTTAATAAAATATTTGAGTATCACCTTTAACTCTGACAGTATACCAATCAGTGGAGTTTGTTGCGCCATTGAGAATAAATAACTTTGACTTTGAGGCCTGATTTCATTAGCGCAGACTGAAAAGGGTCATAACAGTAGACCTGTCTCAGTCTAGCAACACGTGGTCGTAGAGAGTACCACAATTAGTAAAGAATGAAGCAGCTAGGATGAAGAAGAAAAAAAAAGAAGTTCACCGACTGATCATTGATATATATATGATCTCTAATTTGTCGGTAAAAAACCGCCGAAGTAATATATTGTCGTAGGATTTGTCGTAATTCAGTTTAGGAGTCCATCCGTTAGTGTCATATTTTGTATTTAGATGACTGAGGGGCCTGGCCTGGCCTGGTTTTTGGCCCACTTGTAACCGTGCCCAGGGTGACCACAGCGATCATAATCGGCAGTATTTCCATTTACCTTCCAGTTGCAGTGATAAACTCTGGATATTGGTTTGTTATCGGGCCTATTACGCTATTTACAACAAGGGGATAAAATGACTATTCATGATTATGTACGATTACATTGGTGGTAGCTACAAACCTATTTCCTAGCATTATTACTATCCTATTTTTGGAGGGTATGCATCACGGGTAATTCCACTATATAGAAATTGATAGTACTTACGTCTACTTCCCGTTGTTATAGAAGATTGGACACTTTTCGCTTCTACAAGTCTCAAATAGAATGAATATTTCTGATCTCGTACCCCGCAAATTACAGTGACCTATTCCCGAAGTTAAATATTGGCTCAATATTTTTGACTCTGCACCTCATTTCATCAAGATCCGATCACCCGTTTTTGCAGGAAAGAATCATTCCATTCATCAATAAATAGATACTTAGGTAATACTATTAAATTGTTTATTAATCTTCACAAAATTTATTATTTGTATTAAAATAGTTCAAACTATCACAATACTTCCTGCATCTACCTTGGACGTAAATATATCTGCATCACCCTAAGTTGACTGGCAAAAATGCCCATGGTCCGCCTTACATTTATTTTGTATCTGATCAAAAAGATTAAATACACTAATTCTAACATCCACATACATATCCATCAATATACCTTACCTGATGATAAGCTAAACTCATTATAATGCCACAATAGTGACTCTCAGTTTGACAACCTCAAAAGCTTTTTCACAGCACGCTTTTTGGACCTGGGATTGTAAGAAGAAGGAAACACATGTACTGGCAAAGAGTTCCAACTCTTTATAACGCAGTAAAGAAAAGAAGTACTGAACCTCGGTCCTAGATGGAATAATTTGCACCTTATGAACGTGACTTCTCCCCTGAACGACTCCGTCCACTTTCCTAACTCGTCCACTTCCTAAGTCCTCGTCCACATACGAATCCATAATTGTCCATCCCCAACTCGTCCATATTTGAATGACTTTTTATAGCATTTATTATGCTAACTTTTAAGTTCAAAAAACATATTTCTAACTCTATTGTTCTTGATAGGAAAACTGACGGCTTACAGCATAGTAATAATAAAGACATTTTTGTTTGTTCCAGGTCGAAGAACAGCTCTGGAATTGAGGAGCTAGAGAGGGCGAGAGAAGAGGCTATCGACGCTATGTACCTTATGACGAAAGACGAATTTGTTCCTAAGGCTGCAGCTAGTATCCAAGTTTCTCTGATGCTCCTACTCGTGTCTGTAGCTTATTTTCTACTGTAGGAAAACACGTAAAAGAATATAATTTATTGATTTAATAATGTTTTTAAATAAAACCACTTTTTGGGGATATAACGCGGTATATTTGTTCAATTTTCAGCAGCTAAGTATGTTCGCGAAGTACCGTGCTGAAAAGTTGCCGAAACGTCGTTTGGTTTAAAAGTAAACAACAAATATACCGCGATAAAATCCGTAAAAAGTAGTTTTATTTAAATGAGTGACATTCGCGTAAACTTTAGAAAATATAATAATAATGTATTTATTATAGTATCTGTATGTTTTCGCGGGTGCTACGTGATTTTATGTAAAAATGTGTACTTATGTATTTAATTTTTTTTTTTAAATCATTATTCTATAACCGAAATTACACCAAAATGGCCATAGCTTAACTAGCTTATTAAAGGTCTGGGTGAGGTGAGCCGGTGAGCCTGTATAATATGTCTAAGATTATTTGAAAATTGTATAATTATTATAAATAAATCTGAAAAAAATAACTACTACATTTTACTTATTATTTTACTAGTATAATGAATTGGTAAATATAACAAAATATCACACCAAATCTCCATCAACATCATTCTTTAAATTGATCCCCGCCGCCTCTTTCCGCCATCGTTCCACGCGACAGCAGTTCCACACTCACCATCTGGATAGCTGGCGGTCCACAACTGTGCGTTCTCGAGAAACTTTCTGCCTCGCACAACTAAACTGTGGAATGAACTGATCAGCCTTAGCCAGCTTAGGCTGTTTAGTAAACGGAGCCTTTCAATTAACGGCTTGAATAATGTTGATTAAATGGCCATTTAATCAACCAGCCTCAACCAGCTACACAAATGAATTAGTTATTTCTGCATGAACTAACTTTTAAACATTCGCGTCACATGATAAAAAAATTATTGGTACCTATAGGTACAATAATTTCTGTATGCTGATAAAAAAAATCCAAGTTATCCAAGTCGGATTGTGCAGGTTATTTAAATAAACCTAGCACTAATTTTTCCGCTATCGTGCAATGAGGGACTGTGGTCTCTTTCTTACTCGCGAGTAGTGCGCAACCAGGGACTGTAGTCCTTTTGGCGCGCTCTAAAGGCACGCTCGCGGAAAGCTCGTGGAAATATATTATTTCTTTTTCAACAAGTGAACTAGTATCGGTTTTTGTCATTTTAATCGATTAAATACACATCACTTCGGCCTAAAAAACACGATACACCGTACTCTATGGTCGACTCCATTAAAAAAAAAAAAAAAAAAGTAGTTGATGTTTACGTGATTGTTTAGTGTTTACATTAGTGTCGTGTTCGCGCCGGAAATAAAAGTTTTATGTGATTGTGAGTTGTTTTAGCAATAAAAATATGTGTATAGTAGTTATTATAACATTTAGGTACAACATAATTAAAGCGTGTGATAAAAGTTTTTTCATCCCACCATCTCGGAAAGAGTATTTTTAATCTTCAATATCTGAGTGGAAAAGCCGTTTTTATTCTCTAGAGGATAAAGTAAATTGAATTTAGAACATCGTGTGCACTAAGTTTGTGAATTAAAAAAAACATTAAACCTATTTACCTCTATGGTGCCGAATATATCATACAACTTTTTTTTGATTTGTTAAAAACTCAGACTCGGAACCTTCTTGGTGTTCTTTTTTCAATTTGCTTTGTACGCGGTTCTTTACGCGGCATTTTTTAACCCCCGACGCAAAAACGACGCACAGTGGTCCGGATTTGAAAAATGAGTGACTTAGGGATCAACTTTCTCTTTTCGAATTTTTCTTTATGGCAATGGATAGATCTTATTAACCCTAATAACAATTGTTCTAGGTAATTTTCTTAATGCTTATGGTTTGGGTAAAAAAAAATATTTTCAGTTTTCTTTGTATGGAACGGGTTATAATCAGTTCCATTTCTCCCAAGTCTTTAGCGATCCGGCTTTCAAACCTTTTTTTTCTTATTCCTTGTCCTATTTGCTATAATGTAACACTATTAACATGTACCTAAACTTGCAATTCTGCCAGATAAAGGGATCGAAAAAAGTGAAAAATATAGAATTTTACTATGCTAAGTTTTTAATTTTTTTACGTTCCTGTGGCCTATATTTGTTTTATGGGGCCCCTCTAAGATTTTTAAGACCAAGCTTACTTCACCTGTTAGGCTGTACATAATGTACACCTGCAGATTGATAGACTAGATACTGCCAAACATTATAAAATTCTACGTAGAATTCTATCCATACCTTATTATTATGAATAACTTATCTAATTCAATTCAAATTCATTTATTTCGTGAAGACTAATATAACGTAGCTATATTCTAATACCTATACGGTAATAGAATATAGCTACGTTATATTAGTCTAAGCTATGATCTGCTTGAGGCATACAAAATATTAAAATGATGTCAAAATTTATAAAATAGATAAATATGTCAGAATCCAATTAAGTTAATTAGGTCAGAACGTAATCGCAAAAAAAGTCCAAATCAAAATTAATCGTTTCCAAAAGTCTAGATATCGTCAAATTAAGTAAAGCTTGCAGTTTAAAAGAAACTCCATCTTCGGTTATTATACTATATATATACTCCATCTTCCTACTCTGGATAATTAAACCTGGATAATAAAACCTTAATTTTGCTTCCAATAGTTTATGATAAGAGGTATACAAATCAGAGCCATCTTCGCGGGCAGATTTTCTGAGGTTCATATATTACCACTTAGATAACTTTAGTGAAACTGCTAAAGCCAGCGCTTTCTCGGGTAAATATGTACGACCTTTTCCTTTACTCTCTCTTAAACAATCTTTGACTTTTTCTTAATCTTCTGGGTAACTGAGCAAATGATCCATTATTTTTCCAATATCTTCATTTCCAGTAGATTTCAAGGTGTTTATTTTAACTAATTTTTGTTCTTCTGGCGACAACCATTTATTTAATCGCTCTAAACGTCTTCGTTTCTGTCTTAATCCTTCTTCTTCAAAACCTTTTCAGCTTCTGGTATTGATGGTGGCAGATTTTCAACATTATCAATTTCATCTTCTAATTCAGGATTCACTGATAGCCAAATTAATACTTTAGGCCAACTTATTGAATTCTAACCACTTACTACCACTGATAAATGGGGCTAAAGTGCGACTCGAATTCCCATTTAGTACATATATTTGAGCAAAACCTCTGGCAAAATTTTCAGAAAACAATATTATCTTCAATATTTTTAAGTTGTTGTAGGTAAACTTCTAAAAAACCTTTTTACTGTACGTAAACTATTTCAACTCATGTCATAAGATGACAAATAAATCCAAATTATTAACTAAACTCTCCATAATTAATAAAAGATCACTAAGTAAGAAGCAGTGCCAATAAACGAACACAAATAGTAAATTTAAAAACACTGTCTTCTTATGAGCCAGTTGCGAATCTTGAGCATTATAATATTTATATTGTAGGATGTCGGTAGATCAACATTTTGCATAATACTAGTTCTAAATTTTACCCCAGACTTTATGGGAGAGTAAGATTTAACTATTTGTCTAAATTTACACCCTAGCTAGCACCATCCACGTAACTTCATGTATTTTATTTAGTTAATTATGTCATTTATCATGCTGAACACCGTTGTTCAGCTTGACCAAGCTAAGTAAAGCTATTTTGACGCACCTAATAAATTTAATGTATTCGCTAAATCTTAATTTGACATTTTCACCTTTTTGTGATTTAATCTGATATGTATTTGACCCTATAAAAAATCTAAATGTTATTTCTCCCAAACTTTTGGGGTAAAATATTGAACTGGTATTGCTCATTATTTTGATCTACCCACATACCTATGTAGTATTATTGTTTTAAAGTTCTAATGTTCAGATATTAACATAACGAATTTTAAATCCTATAAAGTGAAACCGGTGAGGCTTAGGTAAACATATTGGATATTGTGAAAAGTAGCAATGACTTAATTAGTTATATTGGTTATATCAAGATTCTGTTTAGGGTTGAAGCGATTATGACAATAATTAAAGAATGACATCAAATAGGAATAATAATGCGTAAATGAAGTATTTTTTTGTAAAAATATACCAGGGTTGCATCAATTTTGATATATATGTTATAGCTAATTTTCGTAATCTTACTATTTTATACTTGAACGTATGTAAAAATTCTATGTAAAACTTTACAATGTTTGGCAGTATTTAGTCTATCAATCAGCATGTGTACATTGTGTACAGCCTAGCAGGTGAAATAAGCTTGGTCTTAAAAATCTTAGTGGGGCCCCATAAACCAAATATAGGCCACAGGAACGTAAAAAAATTAAAAACTTAGCATAGGAAAATTCAATATTTTTCACTTTTTTCGATCCCTTTATCTGGCAGAATTGCAAGTTTAGGTACATGTTAATAGTGTTACAACATAGCAAATAGGACAAGGAATAAGAAAAAAAAGGTTTGAAAGCCGGATCGCTAAAGACTTGGGAGCAATTGAACTCATTATGACCAGTTCCATACAAAGAAAACTGAAAATATTTTTTTTTACCCAAACCATAAGCATTAAGAAAATTACCTAGAACAATTGTTATTAGGGTTAATAAGATCTATCCATTGCCATAAAGAAAAATTCGAAAAGAGAAAGTTGATCTCTAAGTCACTCATTTTTCAAATCCGGACCACTGTGCGACGGGGTGTTATAAGTTTGACGCGTCTGTGTGTGTGTGTGTGTGTGTGTGTGTGTGTGTGTGTGTGTGTGTGTGTCTGTCTGTGGCATCGTAGCACCCAAACGGATGAACCGATTTGGATTTAGTTTTTTTTGTTTGAAAGGTATATTAGTCGGGAGTGTTCTTAGCTATGTTTGAAAAAAATCGGTCCAAGATGGCCGCCACCACAACATGTTGGAATACATATTTCTTTATAATTCCCTCAATATGGGTATCAAATGAAAGAGCTTGACTAGTAGATCAATTTAAAAAGTATAAAATAAAAATTAAATTAAAAATTTAAAAAACCCCCGTCACAAAAAACACCAAAAAGTTGAAAATAAATGAATAAATTTTAATTCAACGGTTGCCATGTCGGGGGACCTTACGATATAAAGGAGTACTTAACCAGTTACGGTCCCCCGACATGGCAACCGTTGAATTAAAATTTATTCATTTATTTTCAACTTTTTGGTGTTTTTTGTGACGGGGGTTTTTTAAATTTTTTTCACGTCATTGTTAAACCTTATATTAAAAAAACAAGAAACTTGAAAACAACTGAAAAAACTAAAATGAGTGATTCTAGCGACGAGGAAGTTTGTTTGACGCCAACAGAATTGACTGAAACTGTTAATAATGCGCAAATGACCTTTCTCCCTCAACAATCACGCGAGAAGTATTTAAAACAGTACGATATGTTCAACACGTGGCGACTAGCAAAAGCTCCTTTTGCTAGTCGCCACGTGTTGAACATACATATGAAAACTTTCTCAGAAAACGTTTTACTGGCATATTTTATAGAATTATCCGAGAACAAGAAAGCAAGCACTCTATGGAGTACGTATTCGATGCTAAAAGCAGCAATAAAGATGAAAAAAGACATACATATCGATACCTATCCTAAATTAGTGGCATTTTTAAAAAGAGCCTCATCTGGTCATCAACCAAAAAAATCGAAGATCTGAAGTCTGATCTGATATTGAAAAGTTTATTAACGAAGCACCCGATTCCGTATATTTGGCGGCAAAAGTAAGTCAGTTGCACATTCAGTATCTACTTAAGTAAGTATATTAATCTCAATTAAATAGTATACTTATTATAGTAGATGTTGATAGGCATAATTATGCGTTCATATCAATTTTATTCATTTATCTACTACAATACTCTTTACGTTACAGGTTGTTCTTATTATTGGAATAAACAGAACATGTCGAACTAATGTACTAACACAAATTAATGTCAAAAACATTGAGAAACATTCAGATGACTTACTATTAATTAATTTACCTAATACAAAGACAAAAAGAGACCGCAACTTCATCATTCGCAAGGAATACGTAACGATTGTTGAGAAATATCAAGCCTTACGCCCGCCTAACACTCCAATCAATCGATTTTTCTACAGTATCGCAATGGAAAGTGTGTTAGACAGCCGGGTACTAATAAAATTGGCAGTATCCCACGAGAAATAGCAACATTTCTTGAACTTCCAGAACCCCTGTTGTACACGGGTCATTGTTTCCGACGAACTTCAGCCACACTTTTGGCTGATTCCGGAGCTGATCTCCTGTCCCTTAAGCGCCACGGAGGCTGGAAGTCCAAAGCAGTTGTAGAGGGATACATAGAGGATTCCATCCAAAATAAGTCTAAAATATGTGAAGGCATCGTAGGAGCCATTACACTGAAAGAGCCTCAATCGGATCCTTGGACTGGCCCTTCTACATCGAAAATAAGCCGTTATGTATGATTTTATGAAACACCTAACCATCTCCCTCTCTCTCCAACATTCACGCCAAGGGAATCCGATGAATCGGTACAACCATTAAGTATGACAGATAGTTTACCGAAAAACAGTACACAAGTGACTGACACCAATATTACAGTACCAAACAAAAATATTACATATTGAATAACACACTTGTACTTTTCCACTGAAAGTGAAAGTTTCAGTGGAAAAGTACAAGTGTGTTATTCAATATGTGTAGCAGATTCCACCAAGCGCCATCAATCTACAGTATAAACAAAAATATTACACTCAATTTAAATAACTGTAGCAACGTTACTTTAAAATTTTCTTAATTATACCTTAGTATTATTTTGTTATAATTTAAAGATTATTCTGTAATACTTACCTGTCATAATGTAGTAATTAATACCTAAACTGAAATAAAAGTGTGCCTATCTTGTGATTGTAAACGGTTTTTTTTGCATTTAGTCATTTCCTCGCTGAGGTGGAATGAAAAGTTACGTGTTGCACTCGAGTGCAAAGATTTTTCACCTCGTGCTCTTTTGATTCCCTTGCTAACGCTCAGGATTCTAATTTTGAATCACTCGCTGCGCTCGTGACTCAATTTTACGCGGTTAAAACGCGGTTAAAAAGCAACTTTGCACTCTTGTATAACAAATAACTACTAACCCTAATGGTAAGTGTGTGTCAATTTTTATGTGATGTTTTTTCTTTTTGTACTATTCATATGTTTTTATTTTATTTTATCGTATGTAGTTAGAGTCTGTAGACTATTTAAAATTATAATATATATAGCTTATCGATTTACTTTTGTAAATAAACACACCTAAAGTGCCAACAGTATCGTTTTCAACTATCTTCAATGTTTACAGTAGCAAACAATAAATCAAAACGCGATATGCCGAAGATCACGATGTCAATAAGGTCGATAATTGCTTGCATTGTAGGCTGGCCGACTAATTGAGTATTCGTTTGCCTCACGGCCATATACTGTCCGGCCAAATTCTGTCTACACCGACCGGAATCCGCCTCACACTAATTATATATCTTTTTCTATGAAAAGACTATGCAATCTGGGTGTTTAATAAATTTTAGAGATGTTTAGTGTATTTTAGTTAGTTTAAACACAACAGAATTGGTACCAATGACTCATACATAATCTTTCAAACAAAAACACTTGAGCTTCGTATTCTACTTAAAAAGTCGTCAAAATGTTTTTTGCTATCGCCCCGCGGCTCGGGCTACGCGTGGCGACGATAAATGACGTCACCCCGAGCGCACGTCGACGAAGCTTCGCAACACTGCAAGTAGGTACCTACATTTTACATTCCACGGTAGCGGTATGGCAAAGTGTGGATGTTAATACACCTCTGCCGCTCCTCAGGGATTTACAGGGGTGATTACGAGTATGTATGAAATTTTCGCGGTGGTGCTATATTTACGAAAGGCCAGCATTAGACAGCCAGTTTATTTATTACTAGCTTTTAGAGTTTATTAGACCAAACATAGCCTATGTCCTTTCTCAAGGTCTAATCTACCCTTATACTAAATGTCATCAAAATCGGTTCAGTGGTTTAGGCGTGAAAGCGTAACATACAGACAGACAGACAGAGTTACTTTCGCATTTATAATATTAAAGTATGGATTGTCATAAACGTTACGGCAGCCTAGGCAGTTAATGAAACGGCTGATTAAGCTAGTACCTACTACATTTGTTGAGTTAAATTGACTCATACATGAGTAATGATGTAATATTCACGTAAGTAAATGAATTCTGGATAGTAAATGAGAATGTTGAGTCATCCATCCAAGACGAAATAAATATCAGGTTGTTTCTATTGGATAAGTTGGTACTCACGGTTAGGTTAGTGTCACAGCGGGAATTTTAAACGACGCAAAGCCTAACTCACTGTCAAAATTTCCATGCGAAGACATTTGGAAATTTTGACAATCATGATGTCGTAATTTAAGTAAGTTTGGACATCGAAAAATTGGCCCTCCCCTAACGACCCTGTCACAAAAACACCAAGTACCTACGACTTCACTTTAAGGCTACTTTAGGCAACTACACTCCTCGCCTCCACGAGCATATTTTAGTTTGAATACTTAGCATAGTTGAGCAAACAGTTCATTTTCAAGCAAGTTTTATTTTTTATAGATTAAAACCGAAGTTACTAATATTCCCTCTAACCTAACCCCTCCAACTAAGCTAAATTGCTTGTGCTAGAAGTGGGTTCACGTCGGTAGCGTAAGCAGGGCGGACTCCTTAACCACTAAGCTACTTTTTTATTATACTATTTTAGAATGTTAAAATATCCAGCCGTTTTGGCAAAGTTTACTTTTGATTAGACTATGATTAAGATTCTTAATTTTAGCTCCTTTTAGAAATAAGTAACAAAACGATTACCCTTGAAATGGTGTATTCCCAATTCCCATCCAGTAACACCCAAATGAGGCATACTGTTATGATCTGTTACTAGTTGGGAAAAAAAATTCCCAACGTGTCGCAGATGTTACTGGATGCAAACACTTTTTGTTAGATACTGGTTGAGAAAAAAATTCTACGTTACTGATATGATCAGTGGACTATCAAAACTACAAGATTATTTTTATAATTATTTCATCCAGTACCTACTTGTAAGTCTTAAAAGATGGCACGTTACAGAGGCTCTAAGGTGCATGGAAGTATTGGAAGTCCAGCCTACAACAATTTTGTGACCATAAAACAAAACTCTGATGACTCGGCCGAGTAAATAGAACAGGGGCCGAGTACCCAGCTGAATGCACTGACTCGCCACTTCACTCGGTACGTGTGATCGAGGCAATTGCGAATGCGTTTACTTCCTTCCTCACATTATTATATAAAAGGAAAAGATTTTGCTAAACATTATTTAGTATCAACCCAACGCTACGCCAGTACTGTGCTTAACCGTAGTTAACAACTAACTGTAAAATGTGGTTCAACATCAAATTCGAAGTATTATTTAACTGCGTGGTGGCAGCTACGATATACTCCCTCACAGGGTCTAGCAACTGCCCACATGGTTTCCAGTACAACTTTATACGTCGCATATGTATACCGTAAGTAAATATTTTGTATTTTTATCACGCCAGAGTTCACGGGTTCGATTCCCGTTCAAAGCAAACATTTGCAGAAATGAATTTATGTTTTATCCCCTGGTTTTGATGTTACTTAGGTATGTAATTTGATATAAAAACCCTTGTTAGAAGTCTAGCGGTAATCCCGCTCGCATCAGAAGCATGCACCTCGGAGTCCGGGTTCCGTTTCCAGTCTAACTTCGATATTTTTTGTGAAGCGACTGCCATCTGACCTCCATAACACATAGGCGATATTTAAGAATTCCAGTTACCCAAATGTTGAACTTTTGAGGGCTCCATCTACCCGTAACAACTGCCATCGATATTCGTATGTCCCTCTCTCCGAGACTTTGCCTTTAGCTTAACATCAGGCGAGCTGAAGTCAAATTGACGTGTCCTAAATAAAACCGGGACCAACGGCTTAACGTGCTCTCCGAGGCACAGATATATAGCCATCGAGAGCCAAGGTGAGGCACTAGCGGTCAGCCTAGATATAGCGAAGGCCTTCGATCGGGTATGGCACAGAGGTCTTCTTGCGAAGTTATCATCTTATGGACTCCCTGAGGGGCTGTGTAACTGGATTTCCAGCTTTTTGTCCAACAGAAGCATCCAAGCCGTCGTGGACGGCAGCCGCTCGGACTGCATGGACATAAACGCTGGTGTCCCACAAGGTTCCGTGTTGTCTCCGACCCTGTTTCTGCTGCATATTAATGACATGCTGTCGGATGACTTCATTCATTGCTATGCGGACGACAGTACTGGAGACGCATGTTACACGGGCCGTGCAGGCATCCCCCAGTCCGAGGTGGAGGGGAGTCGCGAACAACTTGTGTCAGAAATCGAGACTACTCTCTCGGGAGTATCCGATTGGGGTCGACTAAACCTGGTCCAGTTCAACCCCACCAAGACACAAGTATGTGTATTCACCGCTAAGAAAACCCCATTTATTGTAGCGCCGCAATTCCTGGGCACACGGCTTACCATTGCCCCGAGTATCGGGATCTTAGGCGTCGACATTTCGAGTGACGTCCAGTACCGCAGTCATTTAGAGGACAAGGTCAAGCTGGCAACAAAGAAACTTGGAGTTCTTAATAGGGCGAAGCAGTACTTCACTGCGGGGCAGCGACTCCTTCTTTATAAGGAACAAGTTCAGCCCCACATGGAGTACTGCTGTCATCTTTTTGCCGGAGCGCCCGCACGCCAGCTTAACCCTTTCGACTCGGTGCAAAGACGTGCGTTGAGGCTCGTCGACAGTCCCATACTCGCAGGCGATGTGGAACCTCTCAGCCTCAGAAGGGATTTTGCCTCACTGTGTGTTTTCTACCGCCTATATATTGGTTTGTGCTCAGATGAATTATTTGACATGATGCCCACAGCTACATTCTATCATCGCACCGCTCGCCATAGACAGGGAATTCATCCCCACACATTGCATCCGAATATGGTGCGTACCGTGCGGTATGAAAGGAACTTCATCCCACGTACGCTCAAGCTGTGGAATGAACTCCCTGCCATGGTTTTCCCAAGCGACTACAATATGGGGTTCTTCAAGAGGGGCATTAGAAGGCTTCTTCAGGGTAGGCAGCGCGAGTGTAACGCCCCTGGTGTTGCATACGTCCATAGGCCGCGGTAAACACTTTCCATCAGGTGGGCCGTGTGCTTGTCTGCCACCTAAGTGGTATAAAAAAAAAAAAAAAAATATCCAGACCAATGTAGATAGACATATTCATGCGTACAAATATTTGCACTGAGCGGAAATCGAAGTCATAACCCCTGCGTAGTAGTCGCGTTCACTACCGCCGTGCAACAGAGACTGTATAGGATACTATTTATACTCTTTATTCACATAAGTCATAATAAAATTAGTTGGTGCTATAATGATATGCATTAATGCCAAATACCATCAAGGTAACAGACTAAATTTTTTGTTCCAAATTACTGGTCTTTGGGCTCCATCTTATACCTAATTCATCGTAATTAATCTTCATGTTTTGTGCAAAAAGACATTATTTAGATACGACGAATTATATTATACTAGCCTTTCCCTCGGCTCCACTCGCGTGGATGTCGGTTATCGAGACCAAATATAGCCTATGTGTTCTAGAATGTTAGCTAACTCCATACCAAATTTTATTAAAATCGCTCCAACCGTTTAGACATGAAGATGTAACAAACACACACTCACAAACTTTCTCCTTTATAATATTAGTGTGATTATCTGTGATAGATACTAACTATTTTTCAGATTCAGATTCAGATTAATTTATTTGCTTTGCCCATGTTTTGCCCAGACAGGCGTACAAAATATATTGTTAGACAAAAAAAATAATCAAATTAAATTATGAGCCACTTAAAAACATTACAATTACATCACAAAAAATATTTAAATGTTATTCATGTCAATAATTTACCAATGTCAATATAAAAAATGTCAACTTCACAAAAATAAATTGTAATGAAAAAGTAAAAAAGTAGCCAAGATTGTTTTAAAACTTATCATTAAGGAAATCCATTATGTCGTAGTAACACTTACGACATAGTAAGTCCTTTAAGGTCTTTTTAAAGGGATTCATGGGTAGATCCTTAAGGGTTCTAGGTAATTTGTTGTAAATTTTAGGTGCTAGGCAGAAGATGCTCTTGTTCATGAGTGTCGTTTTGGCACTTTGTTTTCTTAGCCTACTGGTATCTCTTTGACTGCGTGTAGAACCATCAGCCAAACGGAGAAACAGCTCTGGATTGGATTTTACAAATAAGGCCGTTTCGTATAAATATAATGACGGAAGTGTAAGGATATTATATGTCACAAAATATTCTCTGCAACTATTTCTCTGTGACAAAGCGGAACCGCTTGCAAGTGCTGTCTATTAGTGAAAGTCGTTATTCGATTTGGTGATTACGGGGTTTTCCCCTACGAAATTCTGAGTTCAAGCGAGGACACAGGCAAAAATTACCTGTTTGAGAGTTATACCTGGTTACACCTAATGTTATCTACTGTATCTGAGTGTTTGGGTGACTCTGCCATCATTTATATACTATACTATGCCGCACCATTAAGACCTGGAACTCCCTGCCAGCTCACGTGTTTCCTTCTTCCTACAGTTCCGGGTCCTTTAAGCGGGGCGTGAACTACTCTACTTTGGGGCCACCACTGTTAACATGGTACATGTTTTCGATAGTGCCCCTTTTTCCGAGACTTTGCCTTTAGCTTACCATCAGGCGAGGGGAAGACAAATTGACGTGTCCTTTATAAAAATATATATATTTAAGTTTAAATAAATAGCCGATAGACAAGTTATCATAATAACTATGCATATTTGTTAGACAATAATCAGTCGGTCCATCTTCCACGTCTCCTCTACTATATTGTAGGCAAGCAAGGCCTGCTATAAGTATCCTACTATTTCAATAATCTCTATTCATAATATCTCTTTCTTTTCAGGTACGATGATTATAATTCTGATATTAATTTAAATCCATCAGATTATTGACTTCAGAATCTCTCCCAACCTCAACAAGCCACATTAAAAGCTAGATATTGGATGCAATTGTCGGCTGTCAGGTACATTGGAACCCGTGCTGCTACATCAACATTTTCTAAAAGGAAAACTCATAAGAACTGATGAAATCAGGAATCCTGAACTCCTTAATGATAGTACACAATATAACCGCAATTGTTAACTATTGTAGAACTGCTTTAACTTAGCAGCATTATTTGTTAAAAGTAATAAACATTTTTAATATAGGTAATTGTATATGTAGGTAGAAGTGGCAATGGGTGACAATTTTCAAAAGGCAAGCCGATGGAAAATATTGAAGTGTATATTGTAAAAATCTCTGCCAAGGCTTACCTTTGCAAAGCAAGCCGGCAGGAATCGTATTGTATGGACCTCCCGCTACTGGGCTAGGTATGTGTGAGCTCATAAATCAATGGGGCCCATATACCTATGAGGCCCAAATATGTTTGGGGCTCGTACGTCACCGGGCCCCATACGCCTACGGGGCCTATACGGCATAGAGGCCATTGATGAACGGGGCCCATATTATTATACTTACAGAGCCCGTATACCTATGGGACCCATACAATTAACGTCTGCAGGCCAGACAAAAACAATCTCTGTGAACATGCACCAGTCTAATTAAGTAAAAGAACTCTGAATGATGAACAACGATGAATAAAAGATGATGAGTGACTTCTTATAATATAAGGTATGCTTAACTTGAATCTTAATAGTGCGATTGTTTCAAATATAACTTTATTTTAGTAATTGTTAAATATGGTTTATAATAGTTCGGGACTTCACGCGATAAATTTTTGACCTTTTTGACCACGGGTGCTGTAACACCCCGAAACGTCGGCAAAAGTAAGTTTTTCAAAATTTATCGCGTGAAGTCCCGAACTATGAGTATACGCCGCGATAGTTTGAAAATTGTTAAATATTCTTCTTAATAAAAGGCATCTTATGTGTACATTTGGTTTTGTTGTGTGTTCCCTGTATGCTAGTATTATTAAAATGTTCTCATAACGTGGTTGTGTGGGGTTTTTGGAGCCCAAGTCAGTTACAGATGCAAGACGGTACTCACGAGCTGATGGCCACTAGTGCGAGCTTACCTGAGGTTTTCCCAGTAACGTTCAAAATTTGCACCTCAGGGCACAAAATAAATAATACTTATACTTACGTAGTCAGGACTCGGAGTCCAGGAATTTTGATAGATATCGTCATTACAAAATTTAAAAAATACTAAGCATGGTTCTAGAATACGGTTCCAGAATACGGGACTTGTGAATCGTCTCTCACAATGACAAACTATCATATAGAATACAATCTGTCCTTCGAGATTCAGGACAATGTATCGTATATATTAATGTATACAAAAAATCTACACTGCTATACCGCTGTTTATGAATACGTAAAAAATAACCAGTGTGGACGCTTAGTGGGGTAAACTGGAAGTACCCCACTTCCAGTTTACCCCCCTAAGCGTCCCCACTGGTTATTTTTTACGTATTCATACTCTTTTCTCACATAAGGCTTAGGCAACTGGCAATTATAAAAAATAGACATCATTTTGTCTTGCTACATGAGTCTTGGTCCATCTTCAATAAAAAAATTGTCTGCTCGTTTGCCTCCCTATTACATAAAAAAAGAAGGTGAAACTGTTTCCTTCCTCCTACAGTCCCGGGTCCTTTAAGTGGGGCGATAAAGGCATCTAATGAGGCCGTCAAGCTGAGTGCCACCACTGTTAACATGGTACATGTTTGTAATGGTGATATTCTTTCTGAGATTTTGCCTTTAGCTAACCATCAGGCGAGATGAAGTTAAAAATACGTGTCCTTTTATAAAAAATAAAGTAGAACCGAAGATAATGATCAAAAGCCACAATGAGCAACAACAACGCGTTTGGGGTCCTGAGCAACAGTTAGTTAATATAATAATGTTCGGTAAGAATATTATAGGAAACTCGAAAATATCTATAGTACGTTTTTTTTGACATTAGAAATTGTGTAAACAAAGAAGCAGTGGTAGTAAACTATTTTCTACAAACGATTTATAACAAAAGAGTGATATTGTTTTCAGTGCAAGTTGAAGCTATATGAAATTATGGATCACTAGCTAGTAGGCGCGGCTCTGCCCGCGTGGAATTCGCATTATCACCAGGTGGTTTGCTCAGGGCTCGTCTGAGTTGGGTGCCACCGCTTTACCTATTAATTCCGCTGCCATAACAACATTGCCTAGTATTGTTGTTTTCCGGATGGAAGAGTACGGTAGCCAGTGTAATTACTGTAGTCTCAAGGCTTAAGATCCCTACACCTTGAAGTGGGATGGCGCCATAGTGTTGTTAGGAGTTTATTTTCAAAAGTAAATTCCTAACATTGCGATCAGTTATGGACGGCGATAGCCACTTTCCATCAGGTGCATCGTCTGTTCGTCCGTCCCATTTATGACATAAGACTCGTCCATTTTTAAACGGAATACTTATATAAAATAATAATTAAAACGTTACAACAAAAAACTTCAACGAAAAAAACGCAAACTTAACAATAACACAAAGAAAACTATCAAAACGGCAAAATTCACTGATTACACTCCCACTCGTAGGAGGCTTGACGCTTACGTTTGCTACGTGTCGTGACAAATGTCGGGCATGTTATGCACGCACTTTAAAAATATCCTATTGTAAAACGTATTTCAACATCGACATGCTCTTTTTCATTTTGTCATGTTAAACTATTAAACTAACAAGGTTTAATGTTCTCAAGTATATTAATCTATGTTTGCAACCACTGCTTCTTTAGGTCTTTTGTAATGTAAACTTTCTCACGATGATTAGTTTATTTGTATTAATTTATCTTTTTTGTTGTAGAAATTTAAACTATGGTATTTTATTATTGAAAATACAAATAAACTGTCACAATAATGTCTATTTAGAACTTAAAGATATAAATTAAATATTATGGCATTTTTTATTAATATATTTTGCTTGTCACACATTAACGTGTACGATAAAAAACCCAATTTTTCATTCTTTCTAATGCTAAAAAAAACAGACTTATATCTAATATATAAAATTCTCGTGTCACAGTTTTCGTTGCCATACTCCTCCGAAACGGCTTGACCGATTCTCATGAAATTTTGTGAGCATATTGAGTAGGTCTGAGAATCGGCCAACATCTATTTTTCATCCCCCTAAATGGTGCAGCGGGAACGGGATCTGACGCCACGGGTGCAGGGAAAAATTGGCGGTACGAAGCTCTTGCCCGCGGCTACGCCCGCGTGGATGTCATGTGAGACATAATTTATATTTATTCCCAACTGCCCCCTTTTTTTATAGTGCGGAAATCCCCTCGGTTACCCCCCCCCCTGCCGGAGCCGGAAGGGGAGCAGGTTATGTCGGACTCGAACCGACTAAAACCGCACGCCGACTGTGGGTCGTGGTGCTAGGCCGGAGGTGAGGTTGTCATCGACATATCCCTCGCACCCCGGCTGACCCAGGGCTATCCCTTACGGTCTGGCCCTCCTCAGGAGGGGGGATAACGGTGTCCCCGACTCGCCCCCGGAATGGGGAGGCGCGCTATAGAGCGCGCTGCCGCCGTGGCCTGCTTCTACTGGGGTGGGCGGTGGCTCCACCCGTCACCCCCAGGCCCGCGCTCTTGGGGGACGGAGGTCAGTCAGTGCCCTCCGACGCCCGAGTTGCCTGCGCGCGCGGGCGGCAACTGCCCCCAGAAGGTATATTTAATGGCAAATGAGGGTAACTAGACTTCAAGCTTTGGATGTAGGTAGGTATTTTCTAGGAAGATTTTTTGGGATTAGGTGGTACCTACTTTAAGCTGTTTCCGATCATTGTTAAAGGAGACTGAAATGATTACATACAATCTTGGGCCTAGTTGTAAGAAGATGAAAGTGGTGTCAATTAATAGCTTATACTTATATTATCAACCTTTCACTGAAAATTCTGCGGATTTTGTCAATCTGAGAACAGAGATATAAGAGATTATGTAAAAGTGAGGTTATGTTACAATCTTTAACTATAATAAGCTCGGTGAATGATGATCCCTATGACAGTTCGTTAGCGCTTAACATTGTACTGACGTCCTATCACATCAAATCCTTTAGAGGTCCATTAAAAAGACGAAAAAATCATAATTGTGTACAATTGCAAATTATAAAAATGAATATTAAGAAATTATTACGTAATGTTCGGAAATAATAGAAAAAAACTCAATGCAAATGTACATGGTACGTGCTGCAAAAGTTACGTCGTCAAGCTGTTATCGACTAAGAAGGGACACATCGATAAACAAAATATCGATAATTTGTTGGAAATATAAAACAAATGCTTTGAGTTTGTATTTTATTTATATCAATCTGAATCTGATACAGGGTCAATCGGATCTTCAAAATCTGAGTCTGAACTGCAGCTATCCGTGACGTTTATTATTAACGGTTGGTCAATGATATTGTCGTATTGTACATCTCGATCCCAGTCTTGTAAGCAAATTTTCTTCGTTCTTTCGACCACTTTTCGCCAATCGTCAGCTGTCACTTGAGCGCAAGCTTCTTCCAATAAAACCATCATTTTATTTGCCGTGAATGGCGGAGTTGTGTTATGCCTAGCTGCATGACCTGAAAATATTTGTACATTCAGTAATTATTTTTAGAAATATATGCATATACATAATATTATATAAATAAAAAATATAGATACCTTTGATCTGCGCCCATATCAACTCGATTGCATTATATTGGCAGTGATAGGGCGGTAACCGAATTACCGTGTGTCCATTTGATTTGGCCAATTCATCCAAAAAATATGATGGGTGCGTCTGTTGTTTGTGAAAGTTCAACAGTCTAACCAAATCTTTTTTTAACATCTGACTGTCAGTTTCCACACCATTGCCGTGTAACCACTCTATAATTTCAGCTTTTTTGTTATTGCTGCTGGGGGGTTTGTTAATTTGAACTGAGTGATATGAAGCATTGTCCATTAAAATATAGTGAGGCTCATTCAAATTTTCTAATAGTTTTATAAACCATGTCTTAAAGTTTTCGAAATTCATTTCCTCGTGGTACTCCGTTGTTTTCACTGACTTAAAAGCCCACAGGCAATTCGGCACAAAACCTGTAGCTGTGCCAGCGTGGCAAATGATTAAGCGCTGGCCCTTTCCTTCAGGAGTTTTTGTGCTGGATTTCGCTGTGTCATCCGTCCATGCCTTACCTACAGTATGATTGGCGTTCAGCCATGTCTCATCAAGGTATACTACCTTCTCCCAGTTATAAATTTGTTTGATTTTGCGAAGAAAATCGCATCGTAGTAAAGCTATGTCAGTACGCTCCATTAATATTTTTCTCTTGTCACATTTTTTATAGCGGAATCCACATTTTTTCAAAACAATTCTAAGGGAAGTAGCACCGCCTTTGAAGAGTTCTGCAGCTTTTAATGAAGATAATAACTTCTGGCAGGTCGGTAGTTCACCTCGTAGGTAGTAACCACAAATATGATTGCGTATAGCATCTAAATCAAATTCATCAGGTTCTGTTATATGACATAACCTTTTCTTTTTCTTTGGTGTTAATAGTTTATTGTCCTCCATGGACGACTCCCCAATTGCCAGCTAATTATGAATTCTTTAAAATTCAATTCAAAAAGAATTTTAAATTCTTTAAATTATGCAATTTGAATAAAAATTAAAGTATAGTAAAATAAAATATAATAAGGCTGTTACTTTTTTATCTAGTGTTTTATGTCCATCAATGCGTGTAGTCTTTTTTTCAAAATAAATAAATATTGCTTATTATGTTGAATGACCTGGCTGAATGACATGACATTTGCCTGAAAAAACAGTATTTTATCGAAATTGATTCACATCACTAATAGGTACAACTGTCAGTTGAAACGTCATAGGGATCATCATATAACAGCTGATTCCTGAAGTGCAAAATGTGTTCTTTTGCACTAATAGTTATTATATTTACTAGAAAATGTTTAAAAAATCATATGAATGAACGTCAACGACTTCAAGGGATAGGTAGGTAACAGGTAAGGAGATAGGGAAAGGATGTCTAAAATAAAATAAAAAATCATTTAATATAGTGTTTTATTCGCCTTCTATTAAACACATTTTACATTTTAAACCTCAGCCAGGATGGTAGCTGGTTAGATGAGGTTATAGGTATTTACTTACAGACTGAGGTGCAAGCCATTGCCGAATCACTGACAGAATTGTTTCATCGTGTAAGGGCCGTCGGCCCAGTGTATTGCAGTGACCAGTGGATATCCCACAATTCACACAGCGATCCATAGTTTCAATAATATCCAATCCACAAGCCGGCGGTAAAATCCAAAATAACAACAAGTCAAACGTGTGAGCGATCTTCGGTGTCCAAGGTGAAAGCAAGGGTCGTACAAGGTAGGCAGGGTCAGAATCCGTAAAATACAAAGCAGGTGTCGTAAAAAATGACGAATAATTGGGATAGCACTCAAAACGCATCGGAAAACACGAAACGAGTGAGCAAAGAAAAACAGTCAGCAACTGTCTAGTGTCAATGTTAGTCAGCTATCATGTCAGTGACATAGACTAAAAATATAAGAGAGATTTGAATCGATATGAAATCGATAATCATTAATATTGGTTTTTCAGTAATAAATTGATATTTGATTTAATAATGTGACTGTAATTATATGCACTATATTGCACGTACGTACATATATTGAATTTAATTACTTTGAGTTAATTATTTACTGCAAATGTTTTAGTGTAATCGATTACTCAATTGATAATCTCACGAAAACTATTTTCTCATATTTCTCCGCATCCAGATTGAGAATTGAGGTGATTTTTCGTATTCTAAGATAGAAAAATATGACTCATTTTTTGGATCATATCTCAACTTATTACATTTGGGCCCACCGTTTTCCATCTCCTTTAAATTTGGCGTTGAAATACCCACGTCATTGATATTATTTGCGTCTAATATTTGCCTCATAGATAAAGCGATATAAGGGTGAATTTCTCAAACGTAAAATTTTCGCGGCGTGACTGAAAATCATACCTTAAAGTTAACATAGTAATGATTATTTTTTGTAAGAAAGATATCGTTTTTCTCTATATGCACGTATAAATTATATTATTGAAACTATTTTTGTGAGTGTGTAAAAAATGTCTTTTCACCTAAATTCTAAGCTTGGTGGCGCGTCCACAACCTGTTTTCTTGGGAATGATCACAGTTTAATCAAAACTTCATTAGTTTACTGAGTATACTTAATAATAATTCGATTCGGCATTATTTTAGCTATCTTCGATACTGTCATTCGTAGTATTTAGTACTATACTTTATCTTAAAAATAATTTATAAGTTGCGTCCGCGGCAAATGTAAAATTTTGGTGGGATTTATAAAATCATCGAAGGAGTCGTATTGAAAGTACCTATAAGGACGACACTATCATCATTGGAAACGTTCAGTTGGGTGTTAACGAGCACCAGTGCCAGTTGTCCCCAGTCCCGTTTCGTTTTTCTGCCAAACACGTAAGTAGGTCGTTTCATAAGCATCGGACAAAAATATTGTAATTTTTGTGTTGATTATTTAAAACGGTTTATTCTCATTGTATGTTTTAATATTTAAGTATAGTGTACAGGTTCAGTATGTGTATTAAATTTTGGTAATGTAACCACTATATTCTAAATAGTATTTTTATAAATATTTTTTTTAGACGTGAAACTAATTTTGGTGGAGCAATTTTGGTGAATTTGGTGGGGTTTTACTAATCATCAAAATTGTATATTTACACCAAAATTTGTTTTCATAGTTATTTGATTAAGCTCGTACGTAGTCCGACGGGCTACTAGGTCAGGTGACCTCTACGTAGTATACCCTGGGCAATGGAGAAAGCACCGCCTCTCTCCCTAGGTGGGAAAGAGGTTGTTGGCAGTTGAGGGTTGAGAGAGCTTTCCTAATTTTATCTCAGATTAACCATTAGCATATGAACTACCCATACAAAAGACGGGCGAGTAGTTGGGTGAAGTCAGCTGATGCCGCAGTAGGGACAGGCCGGTGTGGTGGAGCATCGTGCGCTCTTTCCGTCACCTGCTTCTACTGGCGTGAAAGGCGGCATCACTCTTTACTACTAAGCCTACGCCGTTAAAACCTGCCCACCCTTCTTCCCTCCTCTCCACTGTCAGCATCATTTGGCTTTTCTTCCTCTGCTTTCTCACTTACATGAAAGCTACCGTGGATGCAAGAGTGCCTCATGTAATCTTTTGCACGTGACTCCACGCAACAAAGCGATGAAGTCGAAGATGTAGGTGACACGCAACTCCTGCTTATGTTGCTCCAGCAGCTAGCACTTTGCTATCGTGTAAAAGGTACTCAATCTTCTCCACAGAAGGCTTCTGACCTCTACCGTCCTCAAGCTCCTACATCCACATCCTCACATGTTGCACCAATCTATCGGCGTCCACCACCGATATTAACAGCATACATGGGCAGTTATGGAGTGATTGTCTGATGCTATCCGACCAAAATACCACGCTGATTGGGAATGGACTAAGGACAGATCACAGATCACAGAGACAGTGATAAGGAAGATTCTCATATTGCCAACAGCGGTTCGAACAACGAAATCAGAATCATGGTACATGTATCGGATGGTGTAAACCTCTGGAACCCTTTTGAACCGCAATGCCCATCAGCTCACCGCGTGAGAAACTTAGTTGAAGGACTCCTGTAAGTTCAGAAATAGACATCACACTACCAACTTGTCTTGCCACTACCAAGTGTCCATGGCATATCTTCCGTCCACCCTTAGGCATACCGAGTACCATATTATGTTGCTCCAGCTGTTAGCACTTTGCTATCGTGTAAAAGGTACTCAATCTTCTCCACAGAAGACTTCTGACCTCTACCGTCCTCAAGCTCCTACATCCACATCCTCACATGTTGCACCAATCTATCGGCGTCCACCACCGATATTAACAGCATACATGGGCAGTTATGGAGTGATTGTCTGATGCTATCCGACCAAAATACCACGCTGATTGGGAATGGACTAAGGACAGATCACAGATCACAGAGACAGTGATAAGGAAGATTCTCATATTGCCAACAGCGGTTCGAACAACGGAATCAGAATCGTGGTACATGTCTCGGATAGCTCACATCTCTGGGACGGCTCCGCAAAGTACTTATTAGATGCTCTCGACAGGTTGCAGCGACGTGCGGTCCGCATAATTGGGGATCCTGAGGTCACGAACACCCTCGAGCCTTTGCAGATGCGTAGAGATGTTGCGTCTTTGGCAGTTTTCTACCGTCTCTACCATGGTGAATGTTCTGACGAGCTCTTCCAATTAGTCCCACCCTCCCCTTTCCTTCACAGGACGACACGTGCAGGGCTAAGATGTCATCCATTTACGGTGCAGAGTATACCTGCTAGAACCAAGCGTTTCAGTGATTCATTCCTATGCCGCACCACTAAGACCTGGAATTCCCTGCCAGCTCACGTGTTTCCTTCTTCCTACAGTCCCGGGTCCTTTAAGCGGGGCGTGAAAAGGCATCTAATGAGGCCGTCAAGCTGAGTGCCACCACTGTTAACATGGTAAATGTTTACGATGGTGACCCTCTTTCCGAGACTTTGCCTTTAGCTTAACATCAGGCGAGGTGAAGTCAAATTGACGTGTCCTGTGTAAAAAAAAAAAAACCTCTGGAACCCTTTTGAACCGCAATGCCCATCAGCTCACCGCGTGAGAAACTTAGTTGAAGGACTCCTGTAAGTTCAGAAATAGACATCACACTACCAACTTGTCTTGCCACAACCAAGTGTCCATGGCATATCTTCCGTCCACCCTTAGGCATACCGAGTACCACCTCTCCCACTTTGAGAATAACTGCCTAAACCTTTTCCCAGCAATCTTGAATAAGTTCGTCGATAATATTGGCGCCATTAGAGTAAAATATAATCCTTGCTAGAAGCAAGGATAGATAGAACAATCCAATGTTTTGCTTTTATACTGATACTACTAACAACTAAAGTGGTTTTGCCATATAAAAATGAAGTTGGTGATAAAAAGGTAAAAATTAAGGGTTATATGTAACTATTAAGTGCCAAATTCTAGAAAAATAACAAAGAAATAGTATAAGTAATAATAAATAAAAATAAAAATAAGTTGATATGCAATTTTGGTGTTAGACACCAATTTCGGTGTATTGAAAATTCAGGTGTATAAAATAAACAAGTAATTCCCAGGGCTAATTAGACTATTCAAACATAATAGGCATAAAATATGTATTTCTAGCTAAATATTGAAAGAGATTACCTAAATACCTAGAAATAAAAAAAATCACCAAAATTAGCTAAAAATTCATAGATGTTGAAATTCACCCATAAATGATTGCCAATATTTTTTTTCCCTGTGTCCCAAGGACATCAGCTTCAAGCTATATTAGATCCAAACCGACTAAAAGTACCTACATTTTTATATAAAATCACTTAGGTGGCAGACAAACTCACGGGCCATCTGATGGAAAGTGGTTACCGCGGCCTATTGGACGTGTGCACATGGAGTAAGAAATTCCACAGCGTTAAATTGGATTTATTACACTTTATAAATATAATCTTATTTAAAAAATCTTACAGGGATATTTTGACAAGCAAGGTCTTTTCGTATCACTGTATTAAAACTGTTGCAATAGGTATACCCACAAGCGTAAGAGCTTTTTTCCCTCTAACCCCTCCAACTAAGCTAAATTGCTTTGTTAGGAGTGGGTTCACGTCAACATGGCTATAGGGCGTACAATGAAGGTAGTGGACTGACCTGGTTTACTATCTAATTATGATGGATTCGAACCATGGACCTCTCGATCGTAAGGCCGACTCTTTAAGCAAGCTGCCAAGACTTTTGTTTGAATTTATTCAAGTAGTAGAATATCAGTTATGTAACGGGATTATGTTTATAATGCTTGTTAATAGAAGTTTAACTAATTGATCTCGTGAGCTGTAAGAACTGTAAAGATGTAAGTAATGAATCAATTTGAGATGGGAGGATATTTGATATTTTCTGAAGTTTACGCGAATTTCAATGGGAGGATATTAATATGTGTCGGTTTTTTCCCATTGGTTAGATTGGTGGTCAGATTAGTCTGACCAACGGGAATTTTTTTTCCCGTTGGTCAGATCAGCTTAGGATTTAGTAAAGTACTGCTAAACACAAAATTCGATTCTTCCACTTCTTGTAAATACATAGTCGTTTAAATAGGTTTTATTTGTGATATTGTGGGGTTTAAAAGAATATTTAAAACAAATAAACCATTTTTTTGTGACGGAACATTTAAAAGCGTTGCCTTTACATCATTTTCGCAGTTATATAGCATCCATGGAGATATCGGAAGTAGCATTGACTCCACTAACATTATATCACTAATATATGTATTGATGTCCCATAAATCAGAGCGAGCCCACATCAGTCTTTTTAGCATGCTACGATCACAACTGCCGTACATGGAACCAAAACAATTCACCCTGGATTATGAAGTCGCTGCTTCTAATTCATTGAAAAAAGTATACCCTGATGCGGAAATAAAAGGTTGCTATTTTCATTTTACCCATAATGTGTGGAAGCAAGCAAAAAAATTTAAATTGACAGAATCAAGAGAAACAAAACGCATAATTGCACTTTCGGGAATTTTGCCATTGCTACCGCCACATTTAGTGGACGAAGGTTGGCAGTATATAATTAATGATGCTCCCGATTCAGCTGACATAAAAAGATTTATAAAATACTAGCTTTTGCCCGCGGCTCCGCCCGCGTGGATGTCGGTTATCGCGCCCAAACATAGTCTATATCCTTTCTCATAGTCTAATCTACCCCTATACCAAATTTCATCAAAATCGGTTCAGTGGGTTAGGCGTGAAAGCGTAACATACAGACAGACAGACAGACAGACAGACAGACAGACAGAGTTACTTTCGCATTTATAATATTAGTATGGATTTTGAAAAGCAGTGGCTAGAGAAGTCTAATTTTAAACAAATTTGGTCTGTGTTTGGGCAGAGGCACAGAACCACAAACTCTTTGGAAAGTTGGCATAGAGTTAAATAAAAAAATAACAAGAAAAGGACCCGGAATTATGAACTTACTGCGGATTTTACTAAAAAATGATTTTAGTAAAATCACAAATAAACGGACGAAAAAAAATATAGTGAGAGACGAATTCATAATGGATTCACAAATGAAGTTAACTAATGGAGAATTAAACGTTGGTCTTTTTTAGAACGCTTAAGATAAAATTGTAATTATTAGGTATATTATTTAACTTTGCCAAAGTCTAAAACTGTATTTCATTGTACTTTTTTCTACGTCTTTTCCAGTTGTCAAATAAATCTGTCCAGCGGGAAAAAAATTCCCGTTGGTCAGACTAATCTGACCATCAATCTAACCAATGGGAAAAACCCATTATGTCTATACCGGCTAGGGTATGAGCAGATACATAAGATTAAATAAAAAGATAGGATTCGACAACTGTAAACACAACATTATATTCGAAATTAATGCGTTACATAAATTTATATAGGTAGGTATTATCGAAAATAAATCTCAGGGGATGGATTCGTATAAGTATTCTGCCGAGGCGTTGTTTGGATCCGCAGTGCAAAGATGGTAGTATGCACTTAGCTCGTTGACATCGGAACAGGTGATGTGCTGGTGATGATGCCGGCGTCTCAGGGTCTCGCTGGTGTGCCTCACAGCCGAATGGTGGCGTGAAGCCCGGTGCGAAGACCCCGGTGCCGACAACAGCAGTTGGCCGCCGGGGTCAAAGCAACCTCCCTAGGCGAAGGATGCCAAGGAAAAGGGACGATTCAATGTCAACAGTTGACACTTGAATAGTGTTGGCCAGTCTCGCTCGCGCAACCATAGACAAATAGTGATAAAAACTTACAAAATTATCGGTTTATTGCGAGGATTAATTAAAATACGTTTAGAAAAAGTCTACAACGTTACAGTTATTAGACTTATTTTGACCTCTATATCACCTGCTGATACATAAGTAAGGACGTGTTCTTCAATGAAATATCCCTATTCCTCCCTTTCTACCTATTCATTCTTGCTTGACTTGCTTGACTTGGCTGATGACGATTCCCAGATAACATCTCTCCGAAAACACAGCTTCTGACTGTCTGAAATAAAATTGCGCTCTTCTTATTCTTCATCTTTGCGTTAATTCCAGTCGTATCCGAAACCCTCAATTCGGAGTCTGTACTTAAAAGGTTTACTGAGCTATCCGCTCCAGTGTCATCAGGTACCGCAGTGGTAGATAGGTTTAGAGTTGAACCAAAAACCAGAATGGGTTCATTCCTATCACCTTCTTTTTCATAATTTTCATCATAATCGATTGATGCTAACTGAAGTTTACGCGAATAAGTAGGTACTTACTATGACTTATTGAAAGAAAACTACTAAAAACGGATTTCTATAATATTCTATTTTAACGACTACTGTCATACTGAATTTCGAAGTTCAAAATAGCGATGAACTGTAGCCCTAAAGTACCGAAACACGACTCACGGTAGTGCAAAAGTGCGCCACATCGATAATCTTATTTTCGAATGTTTTCCACCGCGAAGTAAGGTAGTGCGAAAGTATTCCACATCGATTCACACATAGTCGAATGTATTCCAGCGCGATGCACGTTAGTGCGAAAGTTTAGTAAATGCGAACTTCGAAATTCAGTATGACAGTCTATTTTAACAAGTGGGAAGGAAACTAAATTAAAATCACTATCAAACACAGAAAGGGCATGGCTTTACATACGAGTATATAAATTCGTAGGTATGTGATGGTCTTGTCATGCATGCGTGTAATGAGTGTCATGACTATGACGTATGGCATAAGTACGTCGTAGTAAAGATGCATCATACATAGTTATACCTAGTAAGGTATAAAATAATTCTTCTCGATGCGTATAAGGCCTGTTGTACACACAGGTTTTTTTGCCACTGTGGTGTGGCGGTAGTGAACGCGGCTGCTTCGAAGGAGGCGCGGCGCGGCGGGTTCGAACCCCGCTGACTGCAAATATTTGTATACATGAATATGGCTATTTGCATTGGTCTGTGTATTTCTATGTTTAAAATGTAGATACAAAAAAAAGGTTACGTATGTTTATCCGCATTCTAAATTCCATAACACAAGCTAGTTAGTTATGCTTACCAGGGGTCTAAATAGCTTTGTGTAGAATGTTGTGAAATATTTATTTATTTATTATAAGTAAACACGTTTCTTCGCCGTAATAATTCACAGTTAATTTGCAGTCAGAATTGGCGGGACAACAGAATGGGCGGTGCTACGGCACCCCTGCCTTCGCATTGTGCTATGGCTGACAACAAGCTTCATCAGTGCTCCATAAAACACAGACGACTACACACACACGGCGGATTATTATCCGTGAATTTTTACAGCAAAAACAGGTATGTGTAGAACAGGCTTAACTGAAAACCGTTAATGGTCCTATCCTATTATATCATTAGAATATTAAAATAAACTTCCTCTGTCCTTTAAATAAGTATGTCTAACAAATTCTGAGTCACTTCTAACTAGGTATAAAATTGTTGATTTTCCCACAATAAAGTTAGTACGGTATAAACCACAGACTGTTGTGTGCGGAACTGCAGTTACTGAACCAAAATGTTTGTGAAAATTTTAGTTTTTCTAGCAATATGCTGTTTCTATTTCATTGAAGTTTCTGCTGTGTGGGAAACTATATGCCCATACGGTTACGTTCACCATAAAAATCTATGTATTGAAGATGTTAGGTAAGTTTTAATTGTTATAATCCTATTAAGTATACTAGTTATCTGCTTTGTAATTAATGTAAAATATATCCTGGCAAATTCCCAACAGTAGAATTATTTAGTTAATATGGTAAAACCAACATTCCCGTGAACTTAACGGGGTTGCCACTATTCAATAATATCACATTATGGTAATTTTTCTATACCACTTAGGTGGCAGACAAGCACACGGCCCATCTGATGGAAAGTGGTTACCGCGGCCTATGGACGTGTGCAATACCAGGGGCGTTACACTCGCGCTGCCGAATCTGTAGCAACCTCCTAATGCCCTTCTTGAAGAACCCCATATTGTAGTCGCTTACTCCTACACTAAGTAAAATACCTTTATTTTTTCAGGTCCTCTGCCGTTTCAGAAGACGATTATATTTACTGAAAACCTTTTGATAAAGACTTGATGAACAGTTGGTATGAACCAAAAGCACTGTAGGTCATGTAGAAGTTAAATTTATAAATAAAATGACATGATGAACTTAATATGATTAATTATTAGCACACTTCTGTTCGGTTGAAAAGCAGCTTTTCTATAAAGGAGGCATGTCATTTTGACTTCACCTCGCCTGTCGGTAAGCAGAAAGCAAAGAAATGAGAGTCACCAGCTGCTTTAGTTAGCCTGTTGCATCGCGGGCAAAAATTTAAATGGAAAGGAGTTCATCATAATTTTTCATTTACTCTACAAGATGCCATTTATGCTTTAACTAAATAGCAGTAAAGACCAAAATTAAATGGCATTTATGCAGGGGCTGTGGTGTGACAGTGCTTGCGCTGGTCAGGTTAAACAGCTTTCTACAGTACCTGGTAGGTACGTCTCCCCAGAATACTAGGCATAGACTTTGTATAGGTACTCGTAGTAGGTAAGAGGGTTAGTCATTTATTTTATTCCACTAAGTTTAACTAGGTATAAGTTCAACCAGTTGAACTTATAGCACCAAAAATCCAATTATTTCAACTTTGGCATTTAAGTCTCTTCCGTGTCCTTCCTGTCATCAAATCTATTAGAATTTTATGTCAATCTATGGACAATTTTGGAGATTTCAGCCACAAATGTAGGCATGGACGCTGTATTAATACTCAGAGATAAATTTAGAACAAAATATTTTCGTTTAAGAGGATAATGTAACAAGTAAAACATGAATAATAACTTCATTATATTCATTAAATATGTCGATAGATAGTCCATCATAGAATAACAATGTTATTATTATCAATAGCTACTAAACCACAGGCAGTGGTATATTATTATTTCTCATTGTTCTATTCGTCCTTGTCCTGCTATTACCCACTCCCTGGTCATTTGGGCGCAAAAGTACTATAAAACTAACTACTTCAAGATCAGGCAGCCTCTGTGGCGTGGCGATATAGTGAACGCGACTGCTACGCAGAAGGCGCGGGTTCGATCCCCGCTCAGTGCAAATATTTGTATGCATGAATATGGCTATTTGCATTGGTCTGGGTGTTTCTACTTTCTATGTATGTATTTACAAAAAGAAAGTATCTAAGTATGTTTATCCGCATTCTAGATTCCATAACACATGCTAGGTAGGCTTACCATGGGTCTAGTTAGCGTTATGTCGAATGTTTTGGAATATCAACCCAAAAAGATATTGCCGTTAACGTAGCAAATTTGATGCATGAATTCACTTTTGTGCCTACGACACCTCCGGTTTTAATACTTAGTCAAGATGTCATCATCACCCTCATAGTGATTTTCCAGTTATGTTTAAAGTTTGCATTTAATTGGTAAGTATGTATGCCAGCTTTTTCGGGAGTAACTGACGTCTGCCAGAGAGGAAAGCCTGCTCCTTTTGCTTTTTTTATTTTGTAATAAATAAAACCATATTTAAAAAAAAAAGATGGATAATCGAGTTCACTAAGTTTCTTGCTGGTCTCTTCTCAGTAGAACCAATCTACCGAACCACTGAAAGAAATTCTGACGTTCAAATATTATGTGCTCTTTATGTGCCTAAACTGAATAAATGAAATTGATTCTTTGCTAGTTAAGTGTTTATGTGCTTAACTGATACACTAACTAGTAGAAATGCCGTTTGATTCCCGGTGAACTAGAATAGGACCACCCCAGCTCTTCCTGTGGGCGTCGTAAAAGGCGACAAGGGTTAGGACTGTTCTCCATAATATATGAATTTGGTAGAACTCTTTAGGGTCCCACTTATGTGGCAAACAACTAACAAGTCCTGATAGTGAATGGTTACCGTGGCCTAGGGACGTGTGCAAACACCGGAGAAGTCACTGTAAGAACATAATACATAGGGAAAAAGAATCTTCTCGGGCGGGACTTCAACCCGCGATCTTTCCCTTACAGGGGGAATGGCTTGACCAACTCGGCTACCGAGACGCGCTCTATGTGATTCAAATTTCCCTTCAAATCCGTCTTTAAGGCGATGGTGGAGTCATCGATATTCTTACGAACTATCGGTTCATTGGTTCCGATAGTTCGTAAGAAAATCGGTAGATGGCTCCACCTGTCCCACCCGAGAAGATTCTTTTTTTCTATGTATTCGATTTGTATAGTGAGCATACTTAATGTTGTAAAATTCCCCGTAAGAACGTTTTAATGCCCTTCTTGAAGAACCCCATATTGTAGTCACTTGAGAAAACCATAGCAGGGAGTTCATTGCACAGCTTGCATAGGATAAAGTTGACTACTAAATACAGACTAGGAAAACAAACTCAATAAATGACCATGTTTATTATTTATTGCAATGAAATATACATATACATAGTTAAGCATTTACTGTACATTTTCCTATAAGCGTTAGGTACATTGTACATACATACAAACATACGAATACGGGTAAATGGATGGGATTCATTGGTCTAAGTCTACTCTATAACTATGGTATCAAATATATAAATTTTATATCATTATAACAATACATATTTATATGATGATATTTATATTCCTTCCCTCTGATTAGTCTTGTGATCTTAACAAGAATCAAACACCCTATATATTCGGTTAACTTGTGGTAATACTGACGAAAGTTTAAGCCAATAATTATTTAATTATACATTAAAATAAAACTATTTATAACTTGATATTTATAGTGATTTACTACACGAAATAAATAACTATAAAATCTGTTAAAAAATGTTTTATTTCAATCGAATGGTATTTGTATTTTCAAAAACCATGAGTATTTAGCGAAAAAAGTTTTGGACTTTTTAACTTCAAGTTATTTTACAGAAGTTTGATAAATGGAATAGGTACAGAATTACTTTTATTCGAGGCTATAAATATGATCTAATAGCCATTCTGAATTTATTCTAAAAATGTTTTTGTCCTATTTTTTCCTGTTTTGATATAACCACAGTTTACGCCACTGCTACAGTCGCCATCAGATATATGGTAGCGGTCAAGGTACTCAAATACTTCGGAGCAACTCTATTTTTCAATATATTAGCTACGCTAAATACGGACTATAATATCGGACCAGACAATTCATCAAAAATTTAAGAGCAGTGACTTTTCAATAAGTTCGTGACATACAAGTATGTAAATATATCGGAACGAACAGAAGTCAAAGTTATAGCTCAGTAATGTTGATCATAAATATCGAAACATTTATGGGAAAATATACCGTAAGTTTGGGGCACATAGTTCAAATTTGAATTCATTACTATATTGACTGAGTTGTCAAATATGATTGTTCTCAATTCTTTGTAATCCACCGCATTCATTCGACCTGTGATTTCTACCAACTCCCCGGGGCCATCTTTACACATCCAGCCCCAAAACCCAATCGTAATACGCCCACCTCGGTGATCGGTGATTAGAATGTAGAAAATTTAATGAGAAAACCAGCAATTCAAATATCGAACAAAGTTTGAAGTATGTGAACTATACTTATCAAGTAGATTCTAGTAATCGACAATTAACACGTGATACACAAATCATCGCATTTGAACTATGTGCCACAAACTTACGGTATATTTTCCATAAATGTTCCGATATTTATGATCAACTTTACTGAGCTATAACTTTGACTTCTGTTCGTTCCGATATATTTAGGTACATATGTGTAGGTATGTCACGAACTTATTGAAAAGTCACTGCTCTTAAATTTTTGATAAGGTCAACTTGGGTAATTGCGTCTACGGGGCTAATGCGTCTTTTTTAAATTATTCGATAACTGGTCAATCTACATTGATTTCTGCCATCTAGTTACATTTGCTTAAACTAAATACTTTACATGATGTTCGTACAGATGGCATTTTAGCTCTCTTATTGAAGTATGTAGCCATTTTGTAAATTGCACGTTTTTGGACAACTTGTCGCTGCGAGAGGTGAGTAACCAAATCCATGTTAATCTACTGTTTTCTTTATTTGACTGATTTTATTCAATAACCATTGTAAAGAATAGTCAATGGGTTGCTTACACAGACAGTTATTTTTAGTGTAATAGCTTTATTTAAAGAAATAATTATATTTCCATTTTTAAGGTTAGGATTAATGTCTGGGGGTAAATGCGTCTGCCTTTACGGGGTAATTGCGACTGTGGGACGCATTTACCCCGAAAACAGAAATCGACAACCTTTTTATGTCCGCACATTTTAATACGAAAGTGAAATTTTATTTCAATGATGTGGAATGCCAAGAAACATAATACCCAATATCCCTTTTCATTTATTATAGGTAGTATAATAATTCAAAATGCACAAGTGATGTTGGAAAGTTCATTTTTCTGGTGTCCATTTTGCTCCATTTTTACCCACGCCGGAACGGAGACGGTATATGCGTTTCGTTTCGTTAATTTAAATAAATTTTTGTATGTTTTCCCGATTTTTTTTTTCACAACTGACACAACTATAAGTACTTGCAGTTTTGGCAAAAATTCAATTTATTTTCACCGGTAACATCACCTTTTTCATCATATGAAAGAAGACAAGTGTTGCCATAGTAAAATCGTTTTGGCATAGAAAGTGGCGCCACTATTTTTTCACGACTTTTATGCTAAGCTGTACCTGCCTACTTTTCCTGTGCTTACTTTTCCTGAAGTAGTAAGCGCAAACCACCGAGGTAAAATGTTGACAACGTCTGCATTTAGTATGAGGCTAATGCGTCCATCAAAAACTAGACGCATTTCCCCAATTTTTACTAAATTGTCTCTGAATTCCTCAATTATTCTTTTTTTTTAGTTTAATTGTCATTCTTTTGCACAGAAATTTGATCCGAAAAGAACTACTTTGATTTTCTCACGAATAGCTTACCAATTAAGTATTTACTCAAGAAAGACGCATTTGCCCCAGACGGGGAAAATGCGTCTAAAATTCCAATTTTTTTAAAACAATCAATATGACACAGTTGTAAAACTCTGGCGAAGAAATCAATAATAGGATTTTGTACAGAAATAGCCATATTATGAGACTAGAGTTTCAAAAAGTGCATAATGCCATAAATTCACTCACAATAAGGCGATAACTTGGAGTGATCGAGAAATATGACGCAATTGCCCCGGTTGACCTTAAATTGTATGGTCCGATATTATAGTTCGTATTTAGCGTAGCTAATATATTGAAAAATAGAGCTGCTCCGAAGTATTTGAGTACCTTGACCGCTACCATATATCTGATGGCGACTGTACGTATTCTTCCAACAGTGTCAAACAAAAAATTACAAATTTTCACTTAAATACACCCCAGAAGTTCCGACATAACTAAAACACAGACAACTCCAGGCGGCTGAACATGTATACTACTAAATTAGATTTATTATACATACCTACAAGCTGTTTAAAATATACTTTTTGGGGTAGGAAATTATGTTCAAATGTAACTGGCAACACTGTGGGTCACTGTTATTAAAATAAGAATCATTTAAAGGTGATTTATGTAGGTATACCAAACAGTCACCTAGGTGATTTAAGTTGAATAGTTCTTAAATAATCACTGTTTATTTAAAGAAGAGGATTTTAAATTACATTTCTTCACCCTCTTCCTTTTTCTTCTGTAAGATTTTTTTCTTTTCCTATTAGACTATGTCAAGTTTCCCTAAAACAAATGTATGAGAATTTCGTATATTCAAGACGTGTATGACATTTTCCGATCTAAATACTATAGGAAAATGTATGTTCCTAATAGAACACACATTTGACCTGCAGCCACACCTAATATTTTTTATTATTTGGATTCGTGATAGGAATTTTGAATCTCTCATTGCGATCCAAGTTTTATTTTTTATTGACGGCAAAGTATCTTATTGCTACCTACCTCACCTATAGACTGCTCACGAAGATCTGCCTCATATCTTTCTTTGACTCGGTTTTCTAGTTCTTCATATGAGATGTTGCGATAAGTGTAGTAAAATCCTCCAATCTCATATCAGCCTCTCTACACAAGTGGCAAAACGTTATAAGAATGAACGATCGATTGTCAGGAGTGACACATTCATCTTCGTCTACAATATGCCACTTCTTTAAGGGACATATAATGATAGATATATATATTTAATTTTCGTGCTCGCCTCGCTAAATAATTGCGTACAAGTACTTACTGATGCGCGTGCGCGGTATCATTACTGTGCCTACCTACCAAGACGTCTGTGTGTAGTGTTAGAAAGCTGGACTGCTAAGTCAGAGAACACGGGTTCGATTCCCGCTCAGTATTTTGAGCTTAGATGCATGAACACGTAAATTTGCATTAGTTTGAGTGTTTCTATGTATAATAGTTATGTGAGTATATCTCGATTCAGATATCTTGAACCTAAATTGCGAAATATAAAAGGCCCTGGCGCACGTCAGATTATTTTGTAATAGTCTACATATACTTGGTGAATGTGAGTTCGTCCACCGCAGTAACACCTCGTGCTATCTTCAAAATACATCCAAGAAACGTGTACTGCGCATATAGAGCACATTTGAGGATTTTTTTTATACCACTTAGGTGGCAGACAAGCACACGGCCCACCTGATGGAAAGTGGTTACCGTGGCCTATGGACGTATGCAACACCAGGGGCGCTACACTCGCGCTGCCTACCCTGAAGAAACCTTCTAATGCCCCTCTTGAAGAACCCCATATTGCAGTCGCTTGTATCTATTTATATATATAAAATCAATGCCACTTTTCATTCTAATGTTATAACTCAGCAACGCCTTTACCGATTTCTCTAATTTTGGTCTTGAATTATTCTTGGAAGTCCAGGGAAGGTTTGTTCGTAGAGAAAAATTCGAATAATTACCGGGAACCGACATCCACGCGGGCGGAGCCGCGAGCAAAAGCTAGTATATTATAAGATATAATCTCAAAGGGTATTCTAGTTTGTTTTTTCAACATTTTAGCCCAAAACACACGCCAGATAACCTAAGCTTAATTTGTGTCAAGATAGCGTTGTGTAGAATGTATGTATCTATGTTTTGATTTACTTAGTAAGCATAGGTATATTTTAAACAGCTTACAAAATATCTTAACATGTACAGTAAGCATATATTTTAAACAGCTTACAATAATATGGGTTTATGGCTAACTAAAGTCACTGGCAAAAACTCGGTTCATAGTAAAGTCGTGTTTTATTTTCACTTTCTATGTCATCAACGCTAAGCGTAGTATTGGTCTACTATTAATAATCACCAAAGAAATGCCATAAACTGCTTGATACAGTAATTCTACCAAACCAATTATATTGTCATAATATAATATACGTTTTTGCAGTCATATTACATAAAGAAAGGGTTTAAAGTTATAGAAAATATTTCAATAATCAAGATTTTTAATATAAAACACAAGTGCCTAGATTGTTTCTAAGAAAACTGTATAATTTAAAATAATATATAATTTATTAAGTGTAAAGTTTAATTCATTTACAAGTGAAAACATTGGTATTTACATTATAACAAGCTGCTCCCTACAAAAGCGGGAAAATTAGATAATATTAAGTGTTTTTTACTGAGAATAAAATGTTGCAAGTATATACGGCAAATATTATAACAGATTATATGTTATTAGATATTTCTACACAATAACACGAATAACAGATATTTAACATGATTACTAAAAGATTGACATTAAATCGGTTATAGTTCACATGTCTTTTAAAATCGAAATTGTATTATTAATAATTGAAATATAATAATTCTCTAATAACAACAATTTATAGAAAGCTACAACCTAAGTTAAAAAAAAATATCAACAGCGGAACGCTCACAGGTGAGACTATGAAAGAAAATAAAAAAATAAAAGATATTTTTACACAAATTATATAATTATACATTATGGTTGTCACTTACACTAATCTAAGATTATTTACATCAACATTAACATAACTTAATCTTTGCTGTAACATCAAATATTAAGACAAAAAAACAAAAATAAAGTCATCTAGTCATCACAATATTACTTACGTATGGAATAATAATGTTTTAATACTAAAATTCAATGCAGTACTTACATCGGTAGACGAAAACAATACATAATAATAATTATTATTATCTCTAGATACAATATATAATAGTTATTGTTACAAAATATACAAGTTAACGGTTGTCGCGTGCTGGTTACGAGAGATACAAAAATATAGTTGTGGCGACGCGTGTGACGTCATGGCGTGCGTGGTCCGCGTCGGGGGCGGGGCGGTGGGCCAGCCAGCGCCGCGTGCGGCTGTCTCTGGTCGGGGGCTAGCGGGGTGATCACCCGCCATTGCTCGGTTGCTCCTATAGACAAAACATCACATGTAAAGTACTGGAAATCCATACTTAATATTATAAATGCGAAAGTAACTCTGTCTGTGTGTATGTTACGCTTTCACGCCTAAAGCACTGAACCTATTTTGATGAAATTTGGTATAGGGGTAGATTAGACCATGAGAAAGGACATAGGCTATGTTTGGTCGCGACAACAGACATCCACGCGGGCAGAGCCGCGGGAAAAAGGTAGTATCCTATATAACAAAATGACCGTCAAATTAAGTGAAATATCTTTTTATTTTATTTAAAAGAATATTAAAATTGAAATTACTAATATTCCCTTTAACTCTCTAACTACTACTCTGTCCATTCGTTCATTTTCTTTTTGACAGCTTACGCATATGAATTTATTACTGTTTTTATTTACGGAATAATGTACTACAGTAATGTCATACTTTATTGACGGGTAACGCCCACTTAGTGAAGTGCCCTGCGCATAACAAACAGACACAGACTATAAAGCAAATCTTGAAATATGATAATTCGATCAATTGTCTACAAATCGATTTTGTTAATATTATTTATTACAATGATTTATCAGACTATTCTTCATAATTTACACTAGACTCGTCAGTTGAGACCTCTGTTGCTTGAATAATCAATTATTGATCCATTATATTGTAAACTACAACGTCTCGATCCCAATCAGACATTTATTTTTCTTGTCCTCTACACGACAGTCGCCCAGTTTTCAGATGTCATATCACCTTTATTTGTAATTTAAAAGAACTTGATAAACAAATAATTAATATTTAAATATTATTAAAAAATCGATTGAAAAATGTTCTTAAGTAAAATCGATAATTATTTCAAATCGAAACTGTACCGTACGCGGGTGTCACTCAAATTGTCTCAAACTGTCAAAAAGAAAATAAACGAATGGACGGAGTATAAGCTAAATTGTTTGTGCTACGAGTGGGTTCACGACGGTAATGTAATGGCCAGGATTCCAATCCGGGACCTCTCGATCGTAAGGCCGACTCCTTAACCACTAAGCTACCGACGCTTTAAAACAATTTTTCTACATCTGCGTAACATTTTTTTTATTAATGGATGAAAAAGACAATCAAGTTACCTGTATAGACGGATCCAATCCTGCCTTAGAGAAGGGTATCTCCTCATTCGGTTGGTGATCTGTAAATTAACATATATTTGGTTAGTTGAAGGAATTTTTACATAGTCATAGTCATAGTCATAGTCATAGTCATAGTCATTTATTTTTCAACATAGAACAATAAAATTGTTTCTTATTGACGTCAATTTTAATTCTACTTAATCTAAGTTTACCACCGCTTCCAAGGCGCTGGTGGAGAAGAAACGGCGCAACAAACTCCACTGCGGCATTTTTTGGGACGTCAATTTACAATATTTATTTTCTTAAAGCTAAATGTCAACAAGTATATAAAACGCTTTATAATTAAGAATTAAAACAAAGTTACATAATGTAACAAATAAGTCACAAAAGTAATACAGTACCATGCTGTAATTATAGCAATTTACGAGGGGCCTGCACCAGGCTCAAGCCAGACATTTTTATCTTTCAAGTAATCATCTATCCTATAGTATGCCTTTTTGGATAAGGTGGTTTTTACAAAGGTTTTGAATTTATCGTCAGGCATACCAAGGATCGATTCTGGCAGTTTGTTATAAAAACGTATACCATCCCCCTTAAAAGAATCACTAACCCTGCTAAGCCGATAACATGGAAGTAGAAGTCTATGTTTGTTACGCAGATTTCTGTCTGTAATGTCACTTACTTTTGTGTAATGAGATATATTTTTCCTGACATACATTATGTTTTCAAATACATATTGGGAAGCTACAGTTAAAATGTCAATATCCTTAAATCTTTCCCTGAGGGAGTCTCTCTTGCCTAAGCAATAAATGGCACGAACTGCCCTCTTTTGCAATATAAATATAGTTTCTAAATCTGCTGCATTTCCCCAAAGTAGTATTCCATAGGACATCAAGCTATGGAAGTAACTAAAGTATACGAGCCTAGCAGTAGCTACATCAGTCAACTGCCTAATCCGTCTCACAGCATAAGCAGCAGAGCTAAGTTTATTGGCCAGAATAGTGATATGGTCACCCCATTGTAATTTAGAATCTATTGTAATTCCTAGAAAGGTAGTGGTGTTTACGAATTCTAACCCCTTCCCCCCCAGCACAACATCAACGTCTATTTGCCTCACATTGGGTAGTGTAAACTTCATACATTTGGTCTTTTCTGCATTCAACAATAGGTTGTTTGCAGAAAACCAATTTGCAGTATTAAGTATGCTAACTATACAACTCGAATAAATAGGGAAAAAGAATCTTCGCGGGCGGGACTCGAACCCGCAGTCTTTCCCTTACAGGGGGAATGCCTGACCAATTCGGCTACCGAGACACGCCTGATATGATTCAAATTTCCCATCTTATACGTCTTTAAGGCGGCCTTAAAGACGTATAAGATGGGAAATTTGCCTTTTTTCCCTATTTATTCGATTTGGTTAGTTGTTGCTCTGAAATCAGATTTTGTGTTTCATTTACGTTGCCAGTATGCTGTAGTTAAGCGGCGAGTCTCCTAGCCGGATCGCCACCGTGGATCCTGGAAGCGAGAACCCTTGCGGCACTGTATCGGTACCGTAAGGAGGCGCGGGAGCGGGGATACGATCCCGAGCCCGAAGACATTCGGGCCGAGAGGTCCCGGCTCCACGGGATCGTGGTGGCGGAGTGGGAGCGACGACTTGAGCAACGACGCGCAGGGCATGCCGTCATAGAGGCGGTAAGGCCCATCATGGGGGAATGGCTCGAGAGGCCACATGGCAGCCTCTCGTATCGACTGACGCAGATTATCACCGGGCACGGGTGCTTCGGGACATATCCGTGTCGGATCGAAAAGGAGCCAACGTCCGAGTGCCATCACTGCGACGCTAGCGAGGACACGGGGCTGCACACGCTCACCGAGTGCCCGGCATGGGCCGGACCGAGGCGGGAGCTAGTGGCGGCCCTGGGAGTGAGAGTTCTCACCCTCGCCACCCTGCTCACAGCAATGTGAGCGTGGGCGGCCGGCGTCTCCGTCCCCCATGAGCGCGGGCCTGGGGGTGACGGGTGGAGCCGCCTGTCACCCCAGCAGAAGCAGGCCACGGCGGCGGCGCGCTGAACAGCGCGCCTCCCCATTCCGGGGGCGAGTTGGGGACACCGTTGTCCCCCCTCCTGAGGAGGGCCAGACCGTAAGGGATGGCCCTGGGTCAGCCGGGGTGCGAGGGATATGTCTTTGACAACCTCACCTCCGGCCTAGCACCAAGACCCACAGTCGGCGTGCGGTTTTAGTCGGTTCGAGTCCGACATAACCTCCCCTTCCGGCTCCGGCAGGGGGGGTATCCGAGGGGATTTCCGCACGAAAAAAAAAAAAAAAAAAAAAGTATGCTGTAGTTTCAAAAAAGATAAGTGGCGTGTCACCTTCCCTATCTCTCATGGTGCGTAACAAATTAGATTGAAATAGGGTTATTTATCCATCAGTTTCCTTTTTGAGTCAAGAATTAAGAGTGAATGAATAATTTGAAAGTCGAATGAGTGATTGATAGTGTCTGTGTATAGTAAAATGAGCCAGTGAAGTAGGAGTATGAATGAATGAGCAAGTGAATAGATGAGTGAACGAGTAGGTGAGTGAAGATGAATTATTGAGTGAACGATATTCTGTAATAGTAATGGCAGGTGAAATAATGTTTTTTTGGCCAAGACTACTAGGGATTGGCGTTTCGCTATTAATTATTTTATAATCCATACTAATATTATAAATGCTAAAGCAACTCTGTCTGTCTGTCTGTATGACCACCGAACCGATGAACCACTGAACCGATTTTGATGAAATTTGGTATAGGGATAGGTTAGATCTTGGTTAAGGATATAGGCTATGTTTGGTCGCGATAACCAGCATCCACGCGGCTCCGCCGTGGGCAAAAGTTAGTATATTATACATTTTACTTCACATCGGCAAATTGCGGTGATTCGCTGCAGAAGATTGAGTGAACGAGTAGTTGAATAGGTGAGTGAATGTGAATGAGTGAGTGAATGTACAAGTGATTGAACAAGATAATGAGTGTCTGAGTGTGTGGTGTGTGTGGTACATACCGCGGTGATGCCTGAGCGCATCATTCTGGTCCCGTAGTGCCGCGAGTTGTGCTCTGACGGCTCTCTGCTCGTGCGGCGGCGGCACGGCGCTCACCAGGCGCGCAAGCGTGTGCGATAGACCGCGGGATACTCGCGCCACGCGGGCCGCTAGCACTGCCGCACTGCCGTAGCACTCTGCGAAGAAACTGGGTGTTACTGACTGACACTTAACCTCAATTTCAAAGCTTTCAGTAGCTCTATTATTCCCTTGCAAACAGACTTCTAAAAATAACAAAGGTTTATACAAAGTGATTTTATAGTCGTTTCGGAAAAAAAGAGTTTGATAGCAAAATCGTCTGAAAGTATTAATTTGGTGAAAGAAAAAAAAATGTACAACCCCCATACATAACCAAAAAAAAATTTTTTTCAACATACTATGTTGAAAATTTTTTTTTAAATACTAAATATGAAAAAAACTAAATTTGAAGTGATTCAAATGTGGCTCAATAACTCAGTTGAATCCCCCCTGTAAGGGAAAGATCATGAGATCAAGTCCCACTCTTGAGCGCTTCATTTTCCCGATGTACTTTAGGATACACGATCAGAAATTCGCACATTCATCGTAATTTATTATATATTCATTTCATGTCTATATACCATCCTGGCGACTCACCACTGTCCCCTAACGCCTCGTCTCCCGCGTCCCCCCCTACTCCGTCGAGTGTTCCGACGGCGTCGCTCACTTCCCTCTCCAGCGCCTCGGTGACTGCGAGACTGTCTCCACTCTCTGACTCCATTTCATCCGGGTGGGGAACCACTTCGAACGATTCTGGAATAACATTTTCGTATCAGCACAAGAGTCCATGCGGTATTTAAAAAGTGGATGGTATAATAAAAGATAAAGAAGTTTATTTATAGTATACGTGGGTTTTATATTTCTTTCTAGATATTATTTGGAGTTTACCAGTTATTCGCATGAGCAAAAGTGGTTCCCAATGTTACGCCTATGGTATTGCCAATGGGGTACTCAACTAATTACTTACATACTTAATGCTGTAAAATTCATTCAATTATTTGGGCGGAGTTATCAAAACTCAATGTTTAAAAATGATTGTAACATCATTCATTGGTTCCGATAGTTCGTAAGAATATCGGTAGATGACTCCACCGTCGCCTTAAAGACGGATAAGAAGGGAAATTTGAATCACATCCGGCGTATCTCGGTAGCCGAGTTGGTCAAGGCATTCCCCCTGTAAGGCCGACCAAGTGCATGTCGGGCTCGTATACTTCCGTACAAAACTTGCGTGACGAATTTATGCTATAATAGTTAATGCCATCAAACGCCATCAAACAAATGGTGTCGTGCCGGTGTTACTACCAATCTTACTACTGGTAGTAATACTGGTTATTGAATTACCCTCAAATCGATACCTCCACGTATACCTGAGAATAAGGTTTTGACAGACGGATGGACAACAAAGTGATCCTATGGGCCGGCGCCCATTATTATTTTGGCCAAGCATTATAGATTTTATTACCATCATCATAAAACTGAAATTTCAATGACGATCGTCGACTATTGTCGGCATCGATCGGCATTCTGCAGCATTATGGTTACCAATTAAAGTTCAACCTTATATCTATAATAATAAGATCTATTGTTATTCGACAATTACAAATCCTTATGCTTGCCGATGCCGGCACTGGGCGCCTGCCCTATATGGGTCCAATTTTTTTTCCTCCTGAGATACGGAACCTTAGTGATAAGATTTATCTAAAAAGGCAGTGGACTCACCTTGCCTCGGCGGCGGAGTGGGCGGTAGAGGCCTCGCTCGAGGCGTGCGGAGGCAGCTGTCGCAGCGGCCCGCTCGCGCCGCCACGGCGTCCGCCTCGCTCAGCGTCAGTGCCCCCGACACGGCGCGCGTCAGAGCCGTCGCTGTGGGGGAACATTCCGTGAATAACACTGCTAGTGAAGTGAACCTACTTCCTAACGATTCTCGTTTGATTTTCCCTTTCCTTTTTTTAATAAAGAATATTAGAACCGAAGTTACTAATATTCCCTCTGACCCTCCAACTAAGCTGAATTGCTTATGCTAGGAGTGGGGTCACGTCGGTAGTGTATTGGCCAAGATTCGAACCCGAGACCTCTCGATCGTAAGGCCGACTCCTTAACCATTAAGCTACCGATGCTTCAGATGACTATTACTCGTAACCATTTACATAAAGTAGGAAATATAGCAAAAATATTCTGCGGATTCAAGCAGTTCAAACTAGTTTTTATCAAGTCATCAAACTTCGTTCAGAAACCGTTTCGAACTGCGATGACTTTTTATGAAAAGACTGGTTTTGACATGATCAAGAGCCTTTTAAAAATTAATTATCGCAATATTTTACTTCTATTTTATCGTGATAGTATTAATTTCCAAATACTGTCAATTAAGCCAATTTAAAAACAACTTTTTCTATTCGAAATTAGAGAAAGTTGTTGTGTTAGAAAAGAGATAGGCCTAATGATGGATTAAGTCATTAATAACCTAATGTCGTGCAAGTAATCTTACCCTGCGCGTGCGCCGCCAGTAACAGTTGGTACAAGTCAGGTTGCTGTGAGGACACTTCTTCGTCTACGCTATTACTGCGAGACAGTGGGCCGCGAGACAATCTCAGCTCACTGGACACATCTGCAACAATCAAGTGACAATGAAATATAAATTGCATTAATACTTACAGCAGAAGAGTCTGTTGGTTCGGTTGAAATCGATAAAAAAAACCAAGCAGATTCCGAACAGAGTTATGCCTCGGGTGCCTATGGGTTAGCTACTATATAAAGTTACATTATAACGAATGTGATAGTAATTTAGAAACAGTTCGAGAACGAGAGAGAGAGAGAGAGAGAGGGAGAGAGAGAGAGAGAGAGTGGAGGCTATTAAAGTTGAAGAAATAAGGAAAGGACCTGTTAAATCCATCAAGTTAGAAACCACCATTAGGATCGACAGCATTTAGAATGGTGACCTGTACCTTCTAGACTTCACCTTAGCTTCTTACCATCTAGTGGGAGTAAAAATTGAAGTTATATGAACTTACCGACTTCCCCGAGCGCCTCTGCGACGGCTAGATCAGCGAGGTGCGTGTAGGACTGCGGCGGCACTCCGAGCGCGTTGCCAACAATCTGGCTCTTCGCGCGTAAGGCACGGTTGATCACGTTGTCCAGGCGACGAAGACGTTCTATGAAACAAATTATATTGTTATTATAATGTTATGTACATTATATTACTCCAAATTTTAAAATTTGAATAGGCATAAAGAAAATATTAAAGAATGTTAAGGTCCGAAAACACATCCCTGTGGTACGCCTCTCTGTTTAAGCGTTTTATTACATCTTAATTGATTGATATTAACACGTAGTATTCATGTATCAATCCCATTGATTTAATATGTAACTACGTTAATAGTTTGCACTTAAAATTATATAGTAATAGTTAATTATATGGAATACATATCACATGTGCAATGTAATCAAAAGCTTTGCTATATTCAAGTGTAGTATGAAATGAATTAAAATTATCAATAGACCTTCAATGTGGGCCTTGGATTGTTTATAAGGTTGATTTCGCTTTAAGCCCGGGTCTGTCTTTATGACAGCGACGGTTATCTGACCTAGAGAAATCCCTTAGAACCTTATCCGAGCTTGCAAATGAAGTTGACTCGAGCCTCGCAGATCATAATAAGGTCTCAAAAACCCACAAAATCCACGATGATGAACATAATATAGCAGGTAGGGGTGTAAACATACGTACCCTGGTCGGTGAAGGCTCTGGTGGCGGTAGCAGCATGAGGTGCGCTGACGCAGACGGCGGGCGGCTCCAGCGCGCTCAGTACAGCCTCGTGCATCAGGTTGCGCACCACTGAGCCGGGCCGCGGCCTGCAAGGCACGGGAGGTCAGTATGTACGGCTTATATGACTTTACAATAACCCCTATCAGGAGCCCGGGGCAACAACATTTCGATTTCAGAACATGTGATTTCAAACCTTACGTAGCTATAAAGTAACAACATCAAATTGAAAAGTTTAATAACTTCACAAATACTGGTAAAGAATACCATTTTTTTTCTTTCTAATTGAATTGAAATCACACGTTTTGAAAAAGTAGCGTTATTGAATCAGTTTTCAGGTCTCAGGCAAAGTAACCATAGTTTGCTATATGTATTTTAGAATGTGTTTCACACTTAGATATTTTACTTATATATACATAAATATTCTACAAAATTATAGACCATATTGTCTATAGGTTCCCAAAGTAAACACAGTTTCAGTAGTGGAGTTTATTGCGCCGTTTCTTCTCCGCCCCAGTGTCTTGGAAACGGTGGTAAACTTAGATTAGGTAGAATTATTGACGTCAATAACAAACAACAATGTTGTTCTATATTTAATAAAAACTTTGACTGTGACTATAGATTCATAACAAACGCCCAAACCAATGCAAATATACATATCTGCACTCAGCAGAAATCAAACGCGCAAAATTCGAATACTCTACGCCACACTGATAGCGTTTACTTAAATATGTAATTGGTGTATTACAATTTTTGGTGTAGTCATTTTGAAGCCTGATGTTGAAAGTACCTACATTGGCCACTGATCACAGTGATCACAAATATACATTAAGTTTTTTTGTATAAGGTCTAGTTTTTAAGTCAGGACTGATCTCTTCCCTTAATATTTCTCTCTATAAAGCTTCTTTGTTTGAAATATAATACAGATCTTGTTATTAAGTTACAACATTCGTCTCTATTGTGCGAAGAATGGAATCACTGAGTATTCAGAATGGAACTGTCTGCTTAAATACGATGGAGAAAAGGCACTTCGCCTTTTGGCTGACTATGTATCCTTTTCAGTCGATTCCCATAATGTACGGTCAACAAAGGAGATATGGTTTCACCTTGTCATACAACTTTATACGAAAAAGTGGATCCTTATCTCCTTTGTCGACTGTACACTTTCCCGAAATATGTATTCCCAAAATGACTACTGGCCCATACGATCACTTCCCAGTTTGAGCACTTCCTAAAAAACATTTTTTCCAGAAAAGACCACTTAACCAATATGTCGTATGATTTCCGTTAGGCTAGTTAAGTTGCATTGCAAAAAAAAATGGCAATAAATCACGTTTGTTATATGGGAGCCCACCTATTATCTTTTTATCACACAAAGAGGTCTTGCATTTAGGGAGAGTGTACATATTGGGAATCAGACATTTTCGGAGAGTATACGACATTGGAAGTGTACTTTTCGTGAATAAGACATTGTGAAATGCAGTCAACTTAGCCCAGTGTACATTATGGGAAGTGTGTAATTTGAAAAAGGAAACATTGTCAGTCGAAAGGATCTCATGTAGCCCAGTCACTTTAGTTGGCGCTGCATTTCACAAGAAATCTCAAGAACTACTAGTCTGATTTCAAAAATTCTTTTAGTTTTGAATAGACCGTTTAGTGAGGAAGGTTATAAGCTATATTCTTCATTATAACGTTATTGGTTATTCCTTCATTACAACCTATTACTATAGCATTTCTCAACATGCAAAATAGGGTGTTCTTCCTCCAGGTATAAATAAATACATAAAACAAATAATAACACAACATTCCAAAAACAATAATCTAAAAAAAACTTATTTTATTTACAAACATAATACTTAATAACACATAATACTTAAATAACTAAATATAGATACAATAAATAAATAAACATATAATATAATACTTTTTAGGAACATAATATTGACTGTCAAATGCAAGTTTTATTAAAATATTTGAATGAGTTTTATTTCACAGATAAATAAACATTTAATATTTTGTTGCTGTGGTAACTACATAGTATTTATGAATAAAAACCCGACTGCCACTGAAAAGAGCGAAATAAGTTTGATAGCAGGCAGTACCCATTTGTATCGTTAGCATACTTAATGCTGTAAAAAATCATTCAGACAACAACAGACATACATATATACATAGTCTCGTAAAACATTACTCTCCTTCTTTCGGCAGTCGGGTAAAAAAGTATCTAAGTATGTTTACAGTCATATCACAAACAAGTTAAGCTTACCATAGGTCTAGATAGCGTTGTGTAAAATGTTGTGGAATATTTATTTATTTATTTCATTTATTTACAACCAAAAGTACAGTATAGTACTGCCGTTATTATCCGTCTCGTTCTAATGCTTCCTAGCGCTATAAAGATCCGTATTCATATGCAATTTAACTGCGAACGGCTGTATTATATTACTGTGGACCAAGAAGTCTACAGTACATCATCGTCCAGGAGTAGTCTACCGAAGAACATCGCTAATGACGTCATCAGGGTACAGTCCAGCGCCGCTTCCATCCAATGACCGAGTGCAACTTACACCATGTGGCTTTAAACCTTTTTGATACAAGAAAGTAGATAGACCCATTATTATATAGCTAAGAGTAAATCAAAGGTCGCAGGTTCATAGATTTTTTAACATATTCATAGTAAACTTTACAATATCCATCTCGATCAATTTATTGCTGTTAATATATCAGCTTGAATGAATGAAAAGCCTAGTGGTATGGGTAATGGACTGCTGAGACGAGGTCTCAGGTTCGATCCCAGGTTCACCATGGCACACACCTATAACTTTTCGATGCTTTTCGAAGTTATGTGTGTATTTATCGCTGGTTTATAAGTGCCCGGTTAATGGCAATAGGCTCGCTATCTTTTACATTGGGACCTAAACATAAACTGGCGAAATGTGGGCACCTTTGCTGCCCCTTCGGGGAATACAGGCGTGAGTTTATGTTATGTTATGTATGTTGAATTTCCTCCCTTGACTTAATCTTCAAGAACTTCGAGGATAACCATTATTGACATATAAATTGTTGTAAATTAGATTATTTAGATGGCCCAAATTACTGTAACTTAGAAAAAAAGGTATAACTCACTTGTGCTTCTCGTCTTTCTCCTCGTCCTTGTCCACAGGACTCCTGTGGTCATTCTCCACGACTCCTGTCGTCTCGTCTCGCTCCCGCTCGTCGGTGTCGGCCGAGGCGCTGTCCACGGGCGGCTCGGGCTCCGCGGGCTCCTCCAGTGGGACGGTGGAGGAGGACTTCTCTGAAGCGTCTGATGGGTTTCGGGATACGTTGACCCCTGAAAAGAAAGTATATGTTAGTAAAATATTTAGTTTTTCACACGGAAACCTAAATATTTTACTACAATAATGATTCTGGATGATTATATTGTAAGAATTTTCCCAACACATTTGGAGTCGGATTTCAATCTATTTGCGAAACGGTTGAATATCGATTTTTTTTCTTGAAGCGGCTACTATCTGACTATTGGCGTAATTAGACTAACTTTCTTGATAGGTGAGTGGCAATTCGTTGACATACGTTATGGACCCTTCGGCCAGATTGGAAACCAAGGTTTGGAAACCAGTTTTCATAACAGAATTATTCTTTTTATTTTTTTATTTTTTTTTTTGAATGAATTTTTTATAGCATTTATTATTAGTTAAAGTTCGAAAACATTGGAATTATTCTTCTTTTAACGAAACCTGGTTTTCAAGAAAGAATATTATTCGAAAGAATAATATTAGATAATAACGAACGAAGATCCCACTTTTTGTTTTGGAAATCAGTTTCTAAAACAGAATAAATATTCTTTCTTAGAAACCAGGTTTCCATAAAAGAAAAATAATTCTGTTATGGAAATCGGTTGCCAAACCTTGGTTTCCAATCTGGCCAAAGGGGTTTAGGACTGTTAAAAACATCATAACCTTCAATACAAGTGTATGGGACATTCACTATCATGAAAAGACCGACGACTTGCCATTTGTGTAGGTAGGTTTGCGTAGGTTGTTGGACTTTTTACAGCTCCTAACTAACCCGTAACGACTGCTACAGATGTTTGTTTAGCAACCGGGACTGACTGTTAAACGTGCTCGTTAAGGCACGTTTGCCTTAAAATCTCGTAGAAAGTAAAATGAAAATGGTTCAACAGACAGACCGACAGAGCGAGTGTTACCTGAGTCGTCGGTGGAGCGGCTGGCCTGATGAGAAGGCGTGATGCTCGCCTTCAGCTCCGTCAGCTTCGCTAGCGGCGCCTCCTGGATGTGCTTCACCCATCTGATGGTACACCATACAATATTATTATTTCAAGACGCTGGAACTAGGGGGATGTGTAAAGTCAAAAGTCATTTAGTCTATATAAACCAATAAATGGCACTTATAAAACGTTTCAAGTTTTTAAGTATAAAGTTTCATGAGATAAAGCCTAGTAACAGATTGACAGGGGAGACTCAGACAGGTTTTATTTTATACCATCTGGGTATATATTTTTTTTATCGTGTGAAAAATCCCCACGGATACAACCCCCACGGAGAAGGTGGAGGTGGTTATGTCGGACTCGAACCGACTAAAACGCACGCCATCTTGGGTCTTTGATTGTCGGAGGTGAGATTGCCGAAAGCATATCTCTCGCACCCCGGCAGACCCAGGACCATCTTTATCGAGATGGCCCCCTTCGGGTTGTGGGGACCTCGGTGTCCCCATATAGCCTCGGGTACGGGGAGGTGCACTTTGCTAGGGTGACAGGCAGCTGCACCGGTCATCCCCAGGCATACCATCTGGGTATATATCTCTAAAAACAGTCTGAGAAATCTCCGGCAACAAACTCAGTGGGTTTTTTTCAGTGGGGATAGGTTAGGCGACACTTACGAGGCGTACTCTGGCGCGGAGCAGGCGGACAGCTCGTGCATCTGCATCGCGTTGATGTTCATGAGGAAGAACGTGTTGCGCACCGCCGCGTTCGCGCGAAACAGCACCTTGTCCCTGTAGCAATACGGCACACATTACTATACTGAACGAGTGAAGCTGTACAAGTAAGCAATTAGCCCACAGCAGTCCACTGCTCACAGCCTCTGTGGCGTGGCAGTAGTGCACGCGACTGCTACGCATGAGGCGCGGGTTCGATCCCCGCTCAGTGCAAATATTTGTATGCATGAATATGACTATTTGCATTGGTCTGGAGGTTTCTATGTATAATATGTATGTATTTACAAAAAAAGGTATCTAAGTATGTCCGCAATCTACATTCCATAACATAAGCTAGTTAAGCTTATCATGGGTCTAGATAGCGTTGTGTAGAATGTTGTGGAATATTTATTAATTTATTAATTAATTATTAACTGCTGGACATAGGTAAGTACAAGTATATGTTTCGTTATCATTCTCTGAACGTCTCTGACGTGACAACGCCTTATAATTGGATGGAGGCGGCTGCACGCACGAAAAAACATGACGTCATGCGGCGTTACCTCGCTGTGAGGCGTTCCATCATTGTAAAAAATAAAAATTGTCATAATTGTATTTATGCGTACAAATAAATGTAACTTGATCTATTCAATTGTGATTTCCATTTACCCCTTTCTCTATATCCACACAAAATATCTATCAAACAAACTATCGTCAGTAAACCGATTTAACATACAACTGTTTTTCCAAATCAGTTGGTTTTCCAATTTAACTGTGATGGGACTAAACTTCATCCATGAAGTGACTGCCATCTAACCTCCACAAGCAAACGCGATATCAAAAAGTCTATCTTTTAGGGCTCCAACTACCTGTAACGACTACCATAGATGTTCGTATGGCAACCGGGACCGACGGCTTTACGTACTCTTCGAGGCACGACCAGACCAATGCAAATACCCATAATCATGCATACAAATATTTGCACTGAGCGGGGATCGAACCCGCCACAGATGAATCCCTACTAATATTATAATTGCGAAAGTAACCCTGTCTGTATGTTACGCTTTCACGCCTAAACCACTGAACCGATTTTGATGAAATTTGGAATAGGGGTAGATTAGACCATGAGAAAGGACATATGCTATGTTTGGTCGCGATAAGCGACACCCACGCGGGGGAAGCCGCGGGCATAAGCTACTAAGGAAATAAGTCGAGCTTACCATTTAATAACAGGAGGTAATGGCTGCTGTTGGTTCGGCTGAGGGAACGGCTTCAGAATGAACTTGTCTCCTTCCCGCTGGAGTAACACAAGGCTATCTTCTAACATTAATGCCTGGAAACAAAGAATATAACTAATTATAAATTTTATATGATTAGTAGATCTGTATCAATATTTTCTTCTGCCGATTAAAGCTGACATTGGAGCGATGTTGTCTGTAAGATACATAGTTACAATTACATACATATTAAAAATATATCAATAGTACGAATACATCGGGAAAAATGAAATGCTCAAGTGGAACTTGAATCTACGACCTTTCTCTTATAGGAGGAACCAACTGAGCTATTGAGGTGGCTCAATAGCTCAGTTACAGTCACAATAGGCCATCCCTTGAGGTCTGGCCCTCCTCGGGCGATCGTAAGGCCGATTCCTTAACCACTAAGCTACCGGCGTAGACTTTTTTTATCGAGCGCATAATCCCTACGGATACCACCCCCACGGAGCCGGTGGAGGTGGTTATGTCGGATTCGAACCGACTAAAACGCACGCCATCTTCCTTGGTTGCCGGAGGTGAGATTGCCGAAAGCATATCTCTCGCACCCCGACAAACCCAGGACCATCTTTTTCGAGATGGTCCCCTTCGGGTTGTGGGGACCCCGGTGTCCCCAAATAGCCCCGGGTACGGGGACCGCCGCGGCTACCGACGTAGCCTGGGGATAACTAGTCTGTCCCTCCCAAAGAGCTATACAAGGGTATGTACACAAGTGCACTGACCAGCACGTTGATCCTCTTGCTGGAGTCGTTCCTGAGGGTGAGCTCGCCCTCGTAGCACAGCGTGTGCTGCGTCAGGTCCAGGCGCCTCAGCTCATCCATCTCCGCGGAGTTCGGGATACGAACTTCTAGCTTGCTTTGTATGGTTCGCAACCTGCAACAGTTTGACAATACAAATATATTAATGAGTTTATTTTTATAGCATTTATTATGCTAACTTTTAAGTTCGAAAAACATCGGATAAAATTAAATGCTCAAGTGTGACTTGAAGTCATGACCTTTTCCTTACAGGGGGAATGCTCTTCCAACTGAGCTATTGAGCCACACCTTGATGATTGATGAAAATTCAATGTTTAAAAATGGTTGAAAAATCATTCATTGTTTCCAAAAGTTCGTAAGAATGTTGGTAGTGTGAGTGCAAGTGAGATGGCTCCACCGTCGCCCTTAAAGACGGATATAAAAAGAAGGAAAATTTGAAAGGATTCAGGTGTGGCTCAATAGCTCAGTTGGAAGAGCATTCCCCCTGTAAGTGTGACTTTATTATACTCAGCAATGTTAGTTTTTAATTGTGATGTGGCATGACTAATGGTATTTTCATTTATGTCGTTTAAAGAATAAAATATTTGCTAAAATATTAGTTTATGTTCCCCAAACTTCGTCCATGGCATATTTCACCCACATATTTATTTATTACTAGCTTTTGCCCGCGGCTCTGCTCGCGTGGTTGTCGTTCCCGGCAATTAATAGAATGTTTCTCGCCGTAAAAACCATCCTTGAACTTCAACGAACATTAAAAAAAACCGGCCAAGTGCGAGTCGCACTCGCCCATGAAGGGTTCCGTAGCAGCAAGTATTATAATATAAAAGTTAATGTAATATTTTTGAGTTAATTGAATGAAACGCGAAAATTGCTGTTTATGACGAATTAATCTTAATGCGGTTCACAGAATACATCTACCTATCAAGTTTCAACAGAAAGGGTTTTATAGTTTCGGAGAAAAGTGGCTGTGACATACGGACGGACGGACAGACAGACGGACGGACAGACAAACATGACGAATCTATAAGGGTTCCGTTTTTTGTCATTTGGCAACGGAACCCTAAAAAGAATTGGCCAAATTGTTCCGGGCGTTGTTGAGTTATGCGCTTACCAACACATTTAGCGATTCATTTTTATATTATAGATAAATATAAATCTGTCGGATTTGGTAACATTTATTATTCGTGCTCCATTCCCTTGGGTAGTTGCGTGATGAATATAGCCTATTTTTTTGGGAACAATATCCCTTTTAAAAGGTGAAAGCATTTATTCAAAGACATACAAAAAACTCATAAAATTCGACATCTCTATAATAATAAGTGACGGTCGGCTGGCGCTACACCCCTCCCCCCCTCACCGCGCACACCCAAGGCGCGGTACAGCGGGTAGGTGTCTCCAGTGCGTGTGGTGTACCTGTGCTCGTTCTCCGCGGTGCGTATGGCGGTGTCGACCTTCAGCAGCACCTCCTTGGCCACGATGTGCGCTCTCCTCAACTTGGCGATGTCTTCGGAGCTCTCGCCGTCGCTGTCTGCCGTCTTGAGGATACTCTCTAATAGTAGCTGGTATTTGGTCAGTCTGTGGGCAGAAACATACAGTATATAAGTTACAGTCGTTATGGAAGATCGCACAAACATCACGACGAATGTTTGAATAGGAGTGAGATTGGTGGTGTGAGGACTGATGGTGGTGTAAGGACTGGTGGTGGTGTGTAAGGACTGATGGTGGTGTAAGGACTGATGGTGATAGGAAAAAAAAATCTTTATTGGAACAATAAAACAGGAATAATAACATAACAGTGTGCTATATGTCTGCATTAGTTTAGAACTGTGTCGTAGACACTAACGCCACCACCAGGCCGTCAGGGCACCAGAGTTTCATCACAAGCAGACATCACAACACCTCACAATGAGTGTATTGAGGAGGAAGGACGGTAGTATAAGGAGAGGTCGTATATATTCTGGAAGAGCGGAAATGGTTGTGGAGGGACGGTAGTGGTTTGGAGTGGAGATTATAGAGGGGAAGTAGTAGTACTGGAGGTCTGGTGGGAGTTTTGGAGTAGCGGTAGGCTTGTGGTGATAGGGGTGGTAGTCATAGTGGAAAGGTGGTACAGGTTGTGGATAAGTGGTAGTGGTTATGAAGGTGTCGTAGAGGGGTAGTAGTGACTCAGGAAGGGCGTTAATGGAAACCGGATGACAATGGTTGTGGAGAAATAATAGCATGAGTGCTGGTGTATCTTGGCTACCACTGAACTACTGCTCTTGTTCTTGAGTACGTACCTCTGCCAGACGCAGGGCAGCATGTCGCGCAACTGCAGCCGACCGCACACCTGCATCTGCTCGCGGCTGGCGAGGAACTGCTGCAGCTCCTTGTTCTTGCGGCGCCGCTCGCGCAGTGCGTCGAGCGCCATGCGCTGCCCGCGGCAGAACTTGGCCACGCACGACGCGTAGCCTGCCTCGCCCAGCTGCCATCACACAAACATACAGATTACCAAATGCAGTAGAACGCAATTCACGACTTCGTACATAATCCTTCACTGGATTATCGGAACAAATTTTCGGTTGAAGACAACTGCTGTCTGACCCAAACCCTGATAAGAATAATAAGAATATGAATTTGGACATTAGCCCATCTGCTAACGTGTGCTAAATGCCCATACATATATACACCGCAGGACCTTATGTGCGCCTCCGAGAACGCCATACAGGTGCACACTGGGAGGAGAAGATAATTTGAAGGCCGAGGCGATTGAAGAAGATAAGAAGAGCATGAGAAGGTTTCTCCAGGGTTGGCAGCACGAATGTAACGCCTCTGGTGTTGTATACGTCCAGTCCTAAGGTCACGGCCACTTTCCATCAGGTGGGACGGTTTTATGCCATCCGGCTCTCATGCAGTCTTTTTTTATACAAAAAAAAGACTGCGTGAGAGCCAAGTCCGTAAATTAGCAAATGCACTGATTAGCAGGTGTGATTAATGGACGCTTAAAAATCTAGGTGAGACACGCTGAATTTACAGTAAAGAAAAACTGTCCAAAAACTTGTGACAAAGTGTCAAAACTCACAGTATTCAACAAAGCATCCGCAATCGGCCGTATTTCGACGACATGGTTAGTTGCTTCATTCCTCGCGGCTCTGAGATCGTTGTACAACCGCGCGTGATGCTCTCGTACCGTCGGAAGATTCGGGAAAAGGGACCTGAGTTCATCCTGAGCCAGGAGTGCACTGCGCTCCAGTGGCTTGAGGAATACGTTGTTTAGTACGCGAAGCCATCGGAAATGGGATGCTTCGGAGACTATTAGCTCTGTAAGGAAAAAATAAAGTAAGACACAAGTTATTAATAGGTTACATACTGGAAACTGTGATGAAATAAATCTGGTCTGGTAAAATGGATTTTGGTCAGATATACATACCGTGTATGACTTCCTGTCGCTTCCGGACTTTGGCACACAACACGAGCGAGCTCAACACCGTTGGTGGAACGCTTTCAGACCACTGCGCAGCCAAGGGTTCATCTTCCTCTGACAAGTCAGATTGAGATGCTGCAAAAAAAGTTTTGTGTTAAATTCATCTAGAGGACTGCAGTTTACGTATACGGTTACTCTGTTATAATTTTCTCAATTAGTTCACTTGCGATATTATCAGACTTACCCTGCTGATCAGCGGCGACTGTATTGCTCTCGTTACTCCTAGATGACAAGCTAGAACTGCTTGAACTGCCGGAAGGCGCGGTCGCTGCACCTGGTTCCAGGTCACTGCAAAGTAAAACATTAAAGTTAGACACTACATTATTACTAGAGAATTGTTAGCAAAGAGAGACATAATAATATATGTGTTGTCGATCTACTAAATGAAATACGCATAAATCTCTTCAACGTTTCAGGCAGTTATTCGGTTTTGTTCATTTTTGTGGAATGCTATTTTTGAGAGAAATCCTAGAGTTCGCTCTGTGGATTTTGGCAACTTTTCTGTTTTTTATGCAGTCGGTGAGTTACGAAATCCGTCTATAGATATATTATGAAGGTGACCTCAAAACGAAAAACCGAATGACAGCTCGTTGAAAGGGAGGAAAAACTTTCATGAAAAAATCTGCACGTACAGTCTAGTTGTACGGCTTTGCGAGATTTTAAGATTTATTTCATTTATAATCTAATTACATGAGTCCACGATTTCACGAGAGCATACACATACCAATTGCCAACAGTGAGGACCAAAGGTCAGGAGGGCAGGAAGCGCGAGTCTAAACATTGCACGGGAAGTTGTAAAACTGTTGCTAATTCAGTACCAACCTATGAATGTTCTACGTTGCGCACGCGCACCCGTTTGATTGGGCCGACCTTTAGAATTAACCAAAATTGAAATTGTTAATAAATGTGGAAACGGGGAAACATGACACTTGCTGCCGTAAATTAGTCAATTGGAAGGTCAAAGAGGGTAAACCACATTATGAAATATTATAATCATCAAATTCTAAACGTGATATAAATACTGGCACGAACTGATACTGGTTTTAGACTGTTGGATGGAAGTTGAATGAAGCATAGTGCTGCAGGTAAATAGCTAAATAACAAGAGTTATCCTTGACGTTATACTGTATTTGATTTATATAGATAGATGATGATATAAGACACAAGCGTACGTATTAAAAACTAAGACTAAGGCCCGTATTTTACAATGACACTCATCCTGAAACACGATTTATCTGATTTGTAATAGACAGATTGATAGTTTGGAATGGGGCCTGTACAATCGGTCCTCAGACAAATCGAGATTCAGGCTAAGTGTCATTCTAGAATACGGGCCTTAGTCTTTACACATATACGGCACAAGTAATCCTTCAACAACAGTCTTTCTTGTTAGTTTATCGTGGTTTAACAACGCACGAACAAGGTAACGTTGAGAATCAAGTCGAGTCGCCGGGAACTGTATACCGTTCCCAAGAGTGAAATATCAACAGTTATTCTAATGAGTTTGACAGCTTCGTATCTCGTCACCACTTAACATAACCTTAACCATATTAGAGTTAATAAGTTTCCATTAGAACACATTTCAAGAAATGCAGTTGTTACTTCGTCTTCCTAATAGGTATATTCATAGATCTTTCATTCACCCCTTAACCGATAGATCCATAGCTCATAAGTTGGAATATTGACTTTGACAAATAGATTCGTATCTCTAAAGCAATTATGTGACTTGAAATTAATATTCCCAATGTTGAATGGCAACAAAATATAACAAAATAGAAAAAGAAAGAACTGGCAATTAAAAAAAATGAGAAATTTAAAATGATTAAAAAAATTAACATAATTTCTTATATGTTAATTTCAGTGTGAAATCAAAAAGTATCACAATTCAGTTCGCGTGCACCGCAATCACTGAAACGGCCGGTCACATTCAGTTTATGTGACAAGCATAATTTGTAAATTCATGAAATTCTTTAAGAATTTTAGTACACGGATAATTGTATGTTGTATTTACAGAATTGAGAGGAGAACTTTATTTTCGTAACGCAAAAAATTACCTATACCTAATTAATCTTAGCGCAAACGAACTTTTTATTAAAAGGCATGAAACTTTCTGAGATTTTCTCTCCAAAACTTTACTTATTACGAATTTGTTCACGACACTCAAAGCGACGATATGGAATTTGTGAAAAGCTTTATACTTCAAAAGCACTTATACATATGATTTCTAAAAGGTTAGTATAACCTTCACAAGTATTAATCAAGTAATTTGTCAAGTTTTCCACACCCCGTTCTCATCAAGCAGATTGTTTTGAAATTCCTATAATTACCACCACGTTCATGTACACTACTGTACACATATTTCTACTGAGCTATAATTACTGTTCGTATTAGGAAAACTTCCAGGAATATGGTTAACTTGATAAGCAACTCATGGAAATGTAATTTGAAGTTTTATTGACTCTGTGTATTTTGGATATAGGTACGTCATTATTTTCACTCATTTCATTCTTGATAATGAGAGATCAACATAATGTCTAATTTTTTATACGTAGACGACAAAGTCTTATAATAAGGTGTTCAGAGAAAATTTAATGAAAGCGAAACGTAATAAATATTAATAAAAAAAAGTAAGGTTGACGCCCCTTTCTTTAGAGCACAGCTATACTTACCTAATAGTATTATATGTGTGTGTAATTCTGTGTGTACAGTATAATATACAGTTTAATTTATATGCAAACTCACTCAGCTCGGCTGTACACGCTTGCTTAATTATGCTAATGTTGAGTAGGTTATTGTCAGATAACATTTTTTTAATTTTAAATAGTAAAAAGTCAACATCCAGGATGGTTTGAATCCACAAAAGTACCTTTTGGGGGATAAACTCTGCCAACAAAACCAGCATAAAGTTAACAACGATCGCAACATTATTCATTTATACCATAATTCCTACAATGTTGAAGGCTCTTCATCGAAAATTTCAGCTAACTATAAACGTTTCTTTCAAACTCAGTTGCCAAAGTAGTCCTTCTAAAAAACACACGATTGTGGGTTCAACCCCTGTCCAACTTTTTCCTATTTATATATAATATTTCCTTTTATGAAAACCTTTACCTTTCTGATAGTGTTCTCCTCGCAAGCATCCCAACAGTAGGAGGTTGCCTCCCAGCTGGTAGGGACACATTCCTTGACACCCTCGGTGGTGCTGGAGTAGCCATTATAATTCAACACTGATACCACTTTGCACTATTAGTTTCTATTTGATTTCAGTTCACACAATTGTCATTTTAAATTTTGATTCACTGGAATTGATATTCTTTATTATTATATCGTAAATGCTATGTTCTAAGATCATAAGAGAGATATTTAGAATTATATTCTGCAAGACTACCGAAGTTGCGTTTAGCTGAGCTGTTTTTGTCTATGTTTTGTTTCAAACTGTGTTACAGTCATAAAACTATTTGTTTACACTCGCATTCCGATTGTTTATGTGCCACAGACAAAATATTATAGTTGGTTACTTCATTAGGTGGCGCGTAACTAATGAACAAACAATGAATTATTATAATATTACGTACTAAAACTATACATAGATTCAGAATGTATTTAAATACCACATTTATTTTATAGTCGAACGTACATAATTTAGTTATGAATTAGGCCTGCAAACTGTCTTAGCATCCACTAAGAAATAATTATCGGAAATTTCACCCTAAAGGAGTAAAATACGTATTTCCTCAGTGCAAAACCAATACTAGTAGGATAAACATGAAATATAAAATAATTCATTCGAGCTACATAAATCTGTTTATGATATAAAATTCATCTAATTTTGGACAGATTTAGCTTTTAGATAAACTTCAAAATATACCTATAATTTAGCTTGTAATAGGTACCGATAAGGAGTTATGATCAAGGTGAGATGAATTTTAACCAGAGGAACAGTATCTTTAGTTCAAGACTGAGGTTCTTTCTTTCTTACTTCATAGTTCCTCCTAGAATACTGTAAGAGAGTCACGTACCCTCACTGATTACACCATATTTTGCATCGATTACCTATGTGGGTAACAAATATACGAAAAGCGGACTCCACCAAGCTCCGAGATGAATTCATTCAATTTTTTGGCGGAGTTATCAAAAATCAATGTTAAAAATTATTGTAACATTATTCATTTGTTCCGATAGTTCGTAAGAATATCGGTAGATGACTCCAACATCGCCTTAAAGACGGATAAATAGAAGGGAAATTTGAATCACATCGGGCGTATCTCGGTAGCCGAGTTGGTCAAGGCATTCCCCCTGTAAAGGAAGGATCGCGGCGGGTTCGAGTCCCGCCCGAGAAGATTATTTTTCCCTATGTATTCAATCCGAGATGAAAGCCTCAGATAGCATAAGAATCAACGCTACGATGACGCTATTGATTATTTTTTCTATCGACTTAAGAACAAAGTAAAAAACTAATATCCATCAATTACTTCAGGCCTTTGTACGTAATGACGTCTACATAATATTGTTTTATATGGTCTGTGGCCATATGTGCGTCTAATAAATGCATGTTATGGACTTAAATCTATGTTAATGGTCTCCAGCCTCTATAGAGGGCAATATTACGCTAACTAGACGTTAATAAGAACACGGAACGGTGACTGCTTACTATTAGACGAATTATAAATATTTTTAATCTTTATAGACCGTATGGTAACGGAGAAATAATACAAATATCACCACCCTATCTCATCCGAAGGGTGTCGTAAGAGGCGACTAACGGAAAAGAACCGGCTTCGGCAAGGGAGGTATCCGAGGGGATTTTCGCACGTTAAAAGATTTGCCTCGCCTATTGGCTTGGAGTCCTGTGTACCTGATAGAATTCCACTGTATGTCTATCTCCTAGCGTTCCTTTAGGAGTTAGCTATCGAGCTCCGTACCCATAAGAAGCTAGAATTAGAAGTGGCTTCACGTCAGCAGTGTAACAGCCGGGGTTCGAACCCACGCATGTACCTACAGATTCCATTGTGACGTTTCTTGCACGTCAATGTCTGTTGGTGCTGAGTTTCCGATAGCAAATGATGCATTTCTATCTAGATTCAGAAAAATAAATCTGGAAATAGCTTTTAGCTTTTGGTTATTTACAGAACCAACAGTATAATGTAAACATACATCCTTGTGTATTCCCGATTCCCGGGTTTGGGTTATTCCCATTGCTATATATCTCGAATTGGTAAGGATACTATATTAGCAAATTACCAATCTCCTCCATCTAGTCAATGGTTCAGTAAATTCCATAGATTTTGTCAGTCCAGTACTCGGCCATAGTCACAGCATTGTCCGTTGCCCTACATAGGTCCTGGATAGTACAGGTGGAAGAAGCACAGTGGGCAAAATAGCAAATACAGCAGACTGATTCACTAGAATACTTTAGAGACCGTTTGATGGCAAAAAACTCCTTCCATTCATATGGAACACGAAACCATTCTTGCAAAACCTGAACAACCATCTTAATATACACGATGTTTAGATTCTAACAGTAAAAATGTCCTTAAAATATTCAAAATCATTGTTACCCACCAATATCGCGATTAGAATAAGAAATAAAAATGTTTCTCTGTCTGTAGTTATTTCAACATTGATCTTTACAGAGTACAGACAGTGTATATCGTTCGTAACGAAAACAATATTTTGTTGTAACGATCGCGGTACATACATACACGATTATTTAACGACTCGTGCGCACCACAAATGGCGGAGATAAAAACATAACTTAATTTTACTAACAATTAACCAGAATGTTTGTTGAAATTATCGAGCGTGGTGACCAGAAGTAATTTGTACAAATATTTTAAATTACATAATGTAGTACCGTCGTAAGGCAGACGAGGTGGCGCTCTCGTCTGGCGGGCGATTCTCAAGGGGGAAGGCGGATTGTTGCCAAAAATATAGGGGTTGCAAATAATTGTAGCCAGGCGCGGAATAGGGACTACTTTGCCTACGGTAATGGGTGACTACTGTTTTATATCCTAAACATTCAATTATAGAAAATGTGCAGGATTGACGACAATATGCTCACTGTATATTACAATACACCCTATGTAGTTGGCGAAAAGTGGACAGTCAGTTCACCTCTATTGGTTACAATTACGTTGATTTATTTTTAGGTGTATTTCTTGAAAAATACTTATATTTTTGTCAGCAAAGTTTATTATTTTTTTGTCATCCAAAACGTTTTAGAAAAAATTGCGAAAGTATGAACTCAGAACATAGCATCACATAACCGGTAAATAAATAAACACTATCAGTATACAACAAACACTAATCGTAAGTGTTATCACTATGTCGCCCGAAATCCACCTAAAAATATTGTCACTATAAATCATGCAACCGATTCTAAACACTAAAATCAAATCACTTGATTCCAATTTTACCTTTAAAAATTTTCAAACCACTTAATCACAATTCATTCTAAATTCAAAACAAATCACTGAATTCCAAAAACAAATTTCTATTTTTTATAAGTTTTGTTTATCGGTACAAATCGATACGGGAGCGCGCGTGGTATCGGCGCGAACACCGCCGCACGACTGATCTCGGACTAATGGAATAAAACTTGTACTATACGTATATGTACCACTGCGTTTTCCTCAGAAAGGGTGCACAATGGAAACCGAGGGTCAGCTCTGACGTCTAGCCTTTAGATTCCTATGCTTTTGTGTACCACTGACGTGTAGAACAGTTATTATTGAAGAACAGACATAATGTTAAAATGCGAGCTTCGGTATGTCAGGTATAGAAATAATTTTGTGACAGACAAAATGTACTTCCAGCTTACAGTTATTATTTAATTTATTGGGACAAATGTACCGATGCGGAGTCTATATTTAGCGTACCCTATCCCGTCCTGTATGTCGCAATGCGTATTATAGCAGGTGAATGACCAGATGTACCTTGCCAGGAATTACTATCAGCTCCAAAAGAGACTGGTTCAACTTCTCCACGGCATAAGATTACATACGATAGAGCAGGTATGTTTCCCCGGTGGAGTTATAAGTCAATGATTTATTCTATTTGAAATGTGTCAGTAGCAAAACAAAGTCAAGAAATGTGCCTGGTAAATCCTACCATTTGGCTCGAGTCCAAAGTTACATAGCTGGCTGAATATGGGTGTCAATTTTTTCTGGTAGGAGATTTGCTGGCTATTTAATGGAGGTTTAAACGGATGAGCTTTTATAGTGATAAATGGAAGCCTGGAGAGATGAAAATTACCTTTATAGGTAGGTAAACCTTTTGGTCACCAGAATTGCAACTATATTCTTCCAGACGAAAACAAATACTTTTGCGCTCCTACAAGGTGCACTGGAGACATGACCGAATAGCTGATTACCTATCTCCAAATAGGTCAGTAGAGATAGTAAAATATCAACAGCGAAGATGGAACTTGGACCCATAGCAGTCCTAGCTGGAATATTTTACCAATCGACCTAAATGAACCCGTCCCATATAGTTGAAATACATTTGAGAATGACGTGGAAGCCTCCTGCCGGAATTCTTAAGAATTATGAAACAATGAATTGTATTGCAGTAATTTTTAAACATTGCACTTTTTATGACTAGCTACGGAATCAATGAAAAATTGAATAATTTCCATCTGGTTCACGGCACGGGGATAAAATTTTAGTTAACAGTTAAAATCATTTTTCTTAAAGTTTATTACATAACATAACATAACATAACATAACATAAACTCACGCCTGTATTCCCCGAAGGGGTAGGCAGAGGTGCTAGCACCCACATTTCGCCAGTTTATGTTTAGGTCCCAATGTAATAGGTGGCGAGCCTATTGCCATCAACCGGGCACTTATAAACCTGCGATAAATACACACATAACTTCGAAAAGCATCGTATAGTCATTGGTGTGTGCCATGGTAAACTTGGGATCGAACCCGAGACCTCGTCTCAGCAGTCCTTTACCCATACCACTAGGCTACCATTAATATATATATATTTTAATATAATTAATAACCAGAATTACTAACTTTCCCTTTAAACGCTCCAGTTAAGCTACAATCAATTATCAGGATTTGAACCCGGGGCCTTTCGATCGTAGGCCAACTCTTGTCCGGTAAACGGTAATAATAAGCTCGATTCCCAATAAGTGGGATCCAACAAAACAGCTGAAATTATGTAGGTGTAATACACCCCTACTTATCCTGATTATACAAATAACTTTGCCCATCCAAACATAACCTAAGCAAATATTCACTCAATTTTACCCAACTTTGTTTGGAAAATCCCTTCATAATTTACACTGAACTTTGCGAATTTTCCAACCATTAATAAGTCGTCAGTCATATCATAATATACCAACCCCGTCCTACCTCCTAAGGGGTGAATTCTCAAGGTGTGTGATGACGTCACAGGGTGCGCCCTGCTGGCCGTGGAAATAGAACGCATAAAGACACCATTGTCGACATAAGACCATAAGAAGTAGAGTGACTATGAATTTGTGTGATAAATTGGGAAATTTGTTAATACCTTACCTTGCCTTATACCTAATCCCCTCGGCAAGTATTATTAGCTCGTTACCAACTGTCTATTTAAAATCGATATTAAGAGAGCCGAGACATCATTTTTAAGTTATAAAAAATGCTTCTTGCTATTTAATCCGCGAAAAATATAGTTGGATACAGAAAAACTTATGCCTGAGATGATAATTCAGTCATTAATACAGCACCGGAGTAGAATATAACGGGGATTACCAAATATAAAAATAGACATTCAACAGCTATCTTTCGATAGGACTTTTACTATTAACAAACCAATTTGAAGTTTGGAAAATCAGCTATAAAATTTCATTACTGAGCGTTCCCATCAACCATGCATTTTAAGCCGTAAGTGCCACTTAAAATTTTATACCATTTAAATCTGTTCCATTTTAACACCGCATAATTTTCTATACGAATTGAATGTAAAGACCACCCCACTTTTCTTGTGGGTGTCGACTAAAGCTGATAAAGTACTCGCTAGACAGCAAGAAGCTAACACCATATGACTTTATATTTAAAATAAAGTAAATATGATATCTTAATACGTCGCAAGTCTCACTGGTCAAGGTAGGAAAAATTAAATCAGCTCAGGCAGGATTCGAACTAGCGATATATCCTTTACAGGGGGAATTCTACCACTTCTCTAAGCCACCGAGCCACGCTTGAGGCTATCCAAATTCTGTTCTGGTCCTGTTGCACTTATGACTTTATTGATAGTGGCTAAAGTAACCTACTTATTTCAATGATCACTTTTAAACGCCAGTAGCTCACCTAAATAAAAGGTCATTGCCTCACAAAAAATAAGTAGGTAGTTGCTAAAAATCTGAACATAAATCTGATTAAAGTATTCAAAAATCTCTAAAATTAATGATTTGGTATCTTGTGGTACAGTTTCGCCAAAACTATTATCTTATTCAGTCTAAAAGCGTGGCCGTCGGGACCAAACTTCCGTTGCGAGATAACAGCTGACAGATACACACAACTGCCCGACTTGCTATTTCGGGCAGAACCAAATTAATGTAATACATTCGTGGACTCCCTGAAGAGCAGGAAAAAACATCATTTTTTTATTCCCAACTAATTTGCTTACCTTGCCATGTGTGATTTTTAAAAATAAACTACCACCTGGAATACTTTTTTTACATACATTGTCAATCACCGTTATTTGGAGCGAGACACGAACAGAAATATGTCTCTATATATTGTAATATAATTGTTGAATTTGTAGATTCTATTGATAGTTTTAATTTAGAATATTATGGTAATATCATATTAAAATGGCCTATCCTTTTCCCACATTTGTCTTTGCGCTTTTCAAAATCATAAAATTTTGTTAATTACTTATATAAAAATAAACATACCACAGTAAATTATAATACATTGGTAGTCACCATCAGATAGCGGAACTGATTCCATATTATGTTGTTTACTCAGGTGAATTTTGAACAATGACTAATTATTCGCTCTGGTTATATAATGCGTAATTTAAGCCGCTATAGGCAACATGAAATTATTTTATGTGTTCTCCATATAACTAATACAAAATTGTTTATATGTATGTACTTCGCGAATCAGAAACATATAATCAGAAACTAATTTTAAATCTAGCTCCTTTATCTAATGAAAGAGACATTTATGTCAGGCCGTTTTTATCGTAAATCGTAAAAAAAACGACAGTCATGTTTATTTGTTAACGTTTTATTTATTTTTTTATTATTATTAACTATCTCATACATTAAAATATATATAAATTACAGCGGAAATGTCCTGACAAGTCCGGCACACATGGTAACCCTACAAACAGTATCATTATATATCGGAGTTATGTGTGTTTGTTAGACATGTTATGGCGTCCTTACGTGTCATTCATTCTAGCACTGTTTGTCATTGGCGTAGGTTCAGGTCAATTCCGCAAATAAATCGCCATATTGATATGGGCGTGTAGGTAAGGGCCCCTTTAAGATCTTCAGGGCTCTAGGTTACGTTATATGCAAGATTTATTGACCTGCTTATTAATTGATAAGATCCATAAGAAAACGAGAAAAGACTGATCTCGAGCTCCTAAAGTACATTTTTTGGATATCGCGGATGCTCAGGAAGGGCATTGGTTCATGTAGCTAATCATGGACGATTCAAATCTTCCATAGATTTAGGTCGGCAAAATCACATCTAAGCCAGCCCCATACAGGGAAAAGTGATACATATTGGATATTCGAATTTTAATTTTAAATATTAATGTAGGACACATCAATTTCTTGCCTTCATCTCGTCTAATGGTAAGCTGAAGGCAAAGGTTCAAGAAAGAGAGTCACCATTGCAGACACATATACCATGTCATAATGGTGGCATTCAGCTTGACGGTCTTATCAGATGCTTTATAAAGGATCCGGGACTGTAGGAAGAAAAAGCGACGGGGGACTTTTTCTGATCTAAATCTATAAGAAAATATTGGCATACTAATTGCACTAAAATCTTTCAATCTGTGTATTAAACTACTATGTAGACAAAAGCATTTGTAGTTTTAATTGAAGTCATCAGAAGCGCTCTCATGCAGCCTGCCTTCATAAATGGATAGAAGGCAATACAAAAGGTTTAGCCCCGATGTCAAGTGGGCCGTGGCGGAAGTGGCCCGCCGCTGAAGCCTTACAAAACGTCCATAATAACCTACGTTCTACAAAATGTATGTGATGTATGTAGTTCTTATTGTTATGTAATATAGTAAGAACGTTCTTGGCCAAAGGTATTACATAGTACTCTGCTTTCTGATAAATAGTTTTACCTAACTTCTATTATAGGTCTGACTACTCAACTTACGAGAGAAAACCCTGCACCCAGGATAGAGTCCGTTAATTCGATGTATTGACTTGCAAGTGATGGAGTCTGGGTCCCCATTGATCACAGTGAGGCCATTTTTTTTTCGTGCGGAAATCCCCTCCCCTGCCGGAGACGGAAGGGGAGGTTATGTCGGGCTCGAACCGACTAAAACCGCACGCCGACTGTGGGTCTTGGTGCTAGGCCGGAGGTGAGGTTGTCATCGTCATATCCCTCGCACCCCGGCTGACCCAGGGCCATCCCTTACGGTCTGGCCCTCCTCAGGGGTGAGGCCCTATACGACAACGGGTTTACAAAGTCCACTTCATATTCTCGTAGGTTGCACATGTCCATAGGATACAGTAACTACTTTCCATAAGATGGGCCGTGTGCTTGTCTCTCACCTAACTGGTATAAAAAAGGTCTCGTACAAAACGTCTAAGACCCCATGAAAACGTACCCGGTTCAAAGCGTCGGTAGCTTAATGGTTAAGGAGTCGGCCTTACGATCGAGAGGTCCCGGGTTCGATCCTGGCCATTACACTACCAGCGTGAACCCACTCCTAGCACAAGCATTTTAGCTTAGTTGGAGGGGTTAGAGGGAATATTAGTAACTTCGGTTCTAATATTCTTTAAAAAAAAATGGCCTCGTCTCTAATTAGCTGGAACCGAACAACATAGCTGCATGCGAGTGTTAACACAACTCTGCCTACGCCGACGGATATGCAGGCGTGAATATCTGTATGTATAACAAAATGTTCGTGTTCACAATATTATCATAACCTTCGATTTTCTGATATAAAGATAGAATTAATGTTATTTTGTTGTTCAACATGTGGCTGCCGTTTTATTTTGTTGAACAGGAAATTCTAATCGTTTTATTGTACATAAATATACTCAGGTAGATCAGGCCGAGTGGGAACACGCCAGAAAATTTTAGTGTTGTAAAGGGTTACCTTCGATAGATACCTACTGCGTATAGGTACCGAAACTACAAATTCAATAACACTTTAGAAAGATTTGTGAATCGAATCTGGGACCGCCTGTATGGTAGTCAGAATATCATATATTACGGACTATGTGAGTTTAAGTTGTGTACAAATTCACACTAGAAATCACTAATTCTGGTAAGTATGTAGCTGGCAGCTAAAGCTGATGAAGGGTAACCGCTTAACAACAGACAGGTATGTAGGTACTTGTTGAAGAAACTAACAAATATAAAGCAAACCTTGTCTATATTGCTTCACAATGGTTGCAAATTAACTGTGTAAAAGATCTAAAAATGCACTTTGCAGATCATTCCACGTCGAATATAGCATGCGCTAGCAGACATACACCACTGCTGTTTGCAAATACCTTCCGATGAATCATCTGGTTGCCTTAAATAAATACATTTTTATAATAATGCGGACACACAAACGAAAATAGACTATCGGAATGAGCCCATGATGTACGACGCCGAATCGCGTCGCGTTTCCCGCGCGAATGCACGTCACTCTGACAGCTTTCAAATATGGCGGCGAGGATTAATGGCGTTATTTTGGCGGGTAAAATGAAGCTCTTTTGTATCATTTGTAAACAATCGAATAATGAGTAAGATGGTTACGTAAGCGTATGACTGATTGGGTGGAAGGTATACTATTATGACTTAAGCCAATGTGGCTGTGTGACGATGTTTTTATCGACCAAAACATGCACAGTGTTCATCATCGTCTGCATTTACCCCAATTATTAGTAGTCGCAAAACATGTCATTCAATTCTATGCTTCCTGTCAGAAGCCATTTCCTCTATTACTCCTTTCCTAACCATGTCTTCTCACATGAAAACCTTCCACAGTTTCTTGAATCTGCTTCTAAAGCCCTCTGTATTCAAAGTTTGAATATAGTTTCTCATACTATATTATATACACTCGCTTTTCAATTTCTCATTCTCTGGCGCAATTTTCAAGCTTCCTCTAAAATATTAATATGAACAATGTTACTATAATAATATGTCATGTTCCGATTATGTCTCGTTACTGTTGGCATTATCGTGTAGGCTATCTCTCATCGAGTTCCTGAGATATAATATGATTTTGGAGTACTCTCAACAATGCACTCGACATAGATCTAATTTGAACATTATTTTAAGAGTTCCCTCCTCGTCTTAACATGATGATGTCTAAATTTAACAGTTGCACTTGAGAAATGAGCTCACTGTGCCATTAATGTATTAAGATTAGGTAATACAAACAGAAATGCAAATGATTTGCTCTCAAAACGTTCAGAATACGAGGCGGAAGACGATGCAATGACAAATATATAAATAGAACCAGTACATAATTCAGATCAAGTTGACGATGTTTTGAGAACAAAATAAGTTATGAACATTTGAAACCAGCAGATTTGTATTATAGATTGAATGACAACGAGGTATGTAAAGATATAAGCAGAAAGCAGGATGGTCACTGCCGCTGCTGAAAGAAAAGTATAAATGAAGTTTGTATAGTTTTCGATTTCCCGCAATCACACACAAAGCGAAGAAGACACAAGTTTTACCTAGCATCAAAACAGTCGGTCATTCCGTATTTCGAATCCCAAATAGAAGTTTCTACCGCGGATGCTCCAATTTCGATATGCCTACAGGAAAATGGTCGATGAACCTCTATCATCAAATGACTCATGAGCCTACCTGTAACTTATTGATACAAAACACGAATAAAACAAACGTACGAAATAAGGAAGTATCAAAACAATCACAAATCAATACAGTTCAGTTGCTTTTAAAAGCTGAAGACAATAGGTAAATGATACGTAAAGTAAATATTGAAATCGTAGCGCATTACTCATGTGTTCCAGAATTGGGTACATAAATAGATTACAATGGAAAAATTCTAATCAAAATAACGCTAAGACGTAAAGGAGACGACGCAGACTGTATTGAGTGCATTGAACAGGAATGAGCATGCTCTCATACACAAAACCATAGAATAGCGTAGAATTGGGAAGGTAATGTCTCCAACTATAAGTAGATAAGTGGTGGAACTACATTTACCAACAAATATATCTATTACCTTCTGAATATGTTCTATTTATTCAATGCAGATGATATATTTTGGATCTCATCAAACCTCGATTTCCATTCTATTTCACTCTACAAGGATAAGGTGTTACTATTATAGGTAATTTTCGGTATATTAGTATCTAATGTTAACTTTGGCAGTTGATCAAAAGACCAGTACGAACTATCGGTTTACTAATAAATATTATTTGATAGATTGGACGTCATCAGGTATAGTTTTAGAACATTTTCGGAAGTCACCACCAAAAACAATAAATTTATAATAAGAATCTCAAATTGGTCTCAAATGAGGTCAGCAGTCTGATCCGAAAGCGTCTGCTACGAAGAAAAATTGGAGAACATAAACACGTGGATGTTGACAGATTCAAGCACAAGAAGGTTATATTGAATTGACGGAGGAAGTACCAAGTGTAGCAACTTGACAAAATTGTACATCAACGTCAGTAGACGTAACAAGTTCATTTAGTGAAAATCCCGTCTAAAAAGCCTGTAGTATAAATAAAAATAGTTAGGAAGGTTAGTTCGGTGCAATACATAATAGTGACCAATATTTCTATTTACGCTTATAGACGTCAGAAAGCGGCGCCAGCAGAACACCACAAACATGATGTCAACAGGATGTGTCATTTATTTGATGATGATCAAAATTACGTGAACGGTGACGATTGCACCCGAAACACAACCTATTTAAAATTGTACTTCTAACACGAATATTTGTTAGACATGAAATTCACTGAGTTATTGCTACATAACTTTGCATGTCTATAATAAAAGAAACATATAATAAATGATATTCGTGGAAATTAATTCAAACCTACGACTACATTGCATTAAGATTCTTAAAATTTTTGTAATGTTTGAAGAAGTTCCATCATTAATAATCTGGTACCAGTGAATACCAGGGCCCATCTACAGCAAATGACTGACCTAGTGACGTCTATTTCCGTCGACAGACGGCGCAGGCGCTGCTCGTGATGAAATAATTACCCGTCCACGAACGTTTCGCGAATTTGTTCCGACATTCGACATAGTCTAGATATTTGGAAACTAGAATACTGCTGTTTTATAAGTTTTTAATGGTTATTGGGTTACGAATTCTACAGTATCTCGTAAATTTTGTAGACAGATGTGCTGGAATTTACCTAGCCAATGGAAAATCATTTAGACATAAAATCTTTAAATAAAGTTACAATACAATAATAACGTTGAGAACCGTGTCTTGACGTACCATCTTGAAGAGCTATTTTAAATAATAATATAGTTACTTGCACTGATTTATGCAACACAACAAATTTGCAGATTCTCAAACCAAATTCCACTATCTTTTGAAAAACATAACATAACACAAACTCACGCCTGTATTCCCCGAAGGGGTAGGCAGAGGTGCTAGCACTCACATTTCGCCAGTTTATATTTAGGTCCCAATGTAATACGTGGCGAGCCTATTGCCATTAACCGGGCACTCATAAACCTGCGATAAATACACATAACTTCGAAAAGCATCGAACAGTCATTGGTGTGTGCCATGGTAAGCCTGGGATCGAACCCGAGACCTCGTCTCAGCAGTCTATTACCCATACCACTAGGCTACCGCAGATTTTTTGAAAAATAAAGTAAAAATCATTATCTACCATGTTTGCTTGGAAAGTTGAAGTTTCGAATTACGTATTTCTTCTTCAAAGGATTTCTACACAGTAAATATGTACCTATACAGTAAATATTAACTGGTTAAATAAGATGTTCAACATCATTTATATTGAAAGAAATGGCTGAAAGCACTCAAGAAACACTTAAGGCGAAGAATAGATATTTGAAGACAGTAAACTGGTTACAAGAGATCAGAAGCTCCGACAAGTGATTTACTGTCACGTAATTGGACATTTCCAACAAAAGCTCCCGTCACCTCTACTGACCCTTTTGCTCTATTTTCGTGAACCCTATTAGTCTTGACTAGCGTTTCATTTATAGGACATAGTATATTAAGCTTTTTGAATAATATATCAAATCTCTAATATCGTCAAAAATTTAATATTACATCAGTTTATGAAAAACACACAGCCGCAATGCAGCTTATGGGGTTACGATTGTGTGAGTAGTCTACTCGTATATCTTCTTCAGTTTAGAGTTTGTTCAGGTTACTTTGGGGCCCAGGATCTGGTATCGAACTCCTTAAAACCATTCATCTTTATTAGCTATTAGGCCAGCCAGGTAAAACTGGCTTGGAGCCTTGAAACTATGTCATCACATATATTTATCATTCCTCACAATTGGTAAGGTTCATCAGCCAGCTGGCGTCCTTTATTGCCAAATGCGAGATGAACTCTAATAATGAAGCTATTCTTTCAACTCCTCATACAGGCAAGAACCTGAATCAAACGAATAGAGGCAGGTAAAAAGAGCCTGAACAAGGTAGCAGTGGACAACATCACCAAAAAAATTGGGCGGTATGTGCACAATTGTACATAAATGCTTTTGCCTTAGTATCTCGGCACTCAACATAAGCTTGCGGATGCTAGCGATACCTGCGTGATGTCAATCACGTCGCATATCTGATCCATCCTTATCTGGTGGATAAGTGAAATGTTTTAGTGGATTTAGTGGCAGTTCATTACCGATGACGTCGAGATGTTATCATCTCTGTTCACAATATTAAAGTTTGTTAGTTTGACCTGCTTGTGGAATGTAATGGAAGTTTTCGATTTTATTTTCACTTGTAGACGTCTGTTGCACGCATATAAAGACTCAAATGTTTACAATATTTGAAATAGTAACGAAACTAAGTAATAATCTCTCTTACGTCTGAGAGAACAGAGGTAAAAACGTAGAACATCAAGCATTCTTTCCTATTTTATATTCCTATTTTTACCCGACTGCGCGACGCAAAGGAGGGTAATGTGTTTATCAGTCTATGTATGTATGTATGTATGTATGTATGTATGTATGTTTGTTTCTATGTGGCGTTCTAGAGACCAAACGCATAGGCCGATTTGGATAATTCTTACGTCAATCGATTCGTCTTAACCTTGCGAGTGTCACTAAAGACATGACAGTAATCAAAATTCACCACCGCGACAACCAGACGCCAAATTGTCAAAATGAAAAAAAAAATGTTGATGAACTATGTCAAGTGGGGTGTCGTTGAATAGGTATTTTAAAATCATTTCTAGGTTCCTTTTATCATTTTTCATTATAAACAATAGTTTAGGATATATAACGATTTAAAGTTGCATAAGAAAACAATCATTCTCGCTAATTTTCTTACTTATTGATTTAAGTTTTTATTTCAAGTATAAACGATATGCAGGGAATTTCAAAAAGATATACATGCCATATCATAACTAAAAAGTATAAAATAAAACAAATGATTAAAAAATAAAAAACCCGACTGCCACTGAAAAGACCGAAATAAGTTTGATAGCAGGCGGTACCCATTTGCCAATCATAAGCCGAAAGGAAAGTAATGGGTACCGCCTGCTATCAAACTTATTTCGGTCTTTTCAGTGGCAGTCGGGTTTTTTATTTTTTAATCATTTGTTTTTAAATTTCAATTGATATATTATTATGTAAGTCGATAGCAGTCTGAGTCAAAACGGCCGAGCCTGAGAAGAGCATGGTTGGACCAGATAGAAACCCTACCTGTACAGTAATACTAAGTCGTTGTTCAGGGTCAAGGCAGTGGTATTTTGCCGGCTTTATTTTGTTTACATAACAAACTAATGTTACATTGTATCTTATGCGAATAAATTGGTAGGAAACCATTCTTACTGAAACTTTCTCTGTACACCATAGGGGAGTGAAAAACAATTTATGGGTTAAAGTGGGAAAACCACGATGGGGAAACTTTAAAATAACTGGAACAGGGTATCATAAAGATTGAGAAACGCTGCTCTACTGTCATAAAACTATATAAATAGAATAGGGTATACACGTTGGGAGGTGCCTATGGCAGTAAATAGTTACTTTGAGCGATATTACATATCGATAAAACTAAATTTAGCCGGCAGGTAAATGCAGTATGAAGGTAGTGTGTGACCAAAACGTATGAAGTCACTGCTCCAAACCAAATGGCATAATAAAAAGCAGTTTCGTCTTGTAAATAATTTGTAACATGTCATATTTAACGACACTGTACTAACTGGGAGTGCTCACATAAAAATAAATATTACTTATGTGAAAATAGATTTAATGTAGGCATTTTACGTACATACTCGATGGATGAGAGTCTAAGGATAGTAGTCTACAGAGGAATCTCCGATTTGATTCGAAAACTGTCTAGGGGTAACGCATAAAGCCGTCACTCTAAGGCAGTCATTTTATAGAGAAGGAAAGAGGCACTAACAAAGCAAAATTGACATCTCGACCTGATTTTGCTCCGCGATCTCTCTCTTTACTGCTGTTACCACTGCTTCTGCTATATAATACAGACCAAACAAGCAGGAAAGCTTGTTGTATTTCGAAACATCTGTAAGTTTCCGAAGAGGGTAGACAGAGACATATTAACAACTAAATACGCGAACAATGATTTTTTGTCCTACTTACTAGTGGGCCAGAAACCTATTGATTTTTTTATGTCTACGGATGGGGAACAGCCCTATCCCTACGATACCCACGAGAAGAGATAAGGTGGTAAGAATAGCTCAGTTATAATCTACTCGCAGTTTGCTCAGATACGATAAAGTTTAAAATCACTATGTTACTGCTTCGGCGATGAACAATGCATGTTTATGAAAGCGGCAGCAAGACAATGTGAATCTAAAGTAAATAGCGGTCGGTGATGCGACGCCTGCTTCCGTAATATCAGATAGGTGGGCAGTTGGCGCATTTTACGACATAGGCTTACTTAAACCAACTCAAAATCTAGCTTTTACGTTTAACTATGAAGTGGGCAATCTTCGATATCTTCTGCTATGACTGCTATATCCCTAGTAATATTATAAATGCGAAAGTAACTCTGTCTGTCTGTATGTTACGCTTAAACGCCTAAACCACTGTACCGATTTTGATGAAATTTAGTATAGGGGTAGATTCCTTAAGAAAGAACATAGGCTATGTTTGGTCGCGATAATCGACATACATGCGGGCGAAGCCACGGGCATAAGCTAGTGATCTCCATATCCTACTGGCGACGTCAGTGTTATGTAGTTATAACTGTTGTCGGAATTTTTAATACTCTAACTACCTATAACCGGGACTTGCTCTCCGAGGCACTGATAGCTCTTAATGTGTTAAGAATAGTCACCTACCTGACTGAGTTCATAATCATAACTTTTATTTTTTTCTTCGATACCCTGTATAACAATTAATTTATAAAAAACATAATATTCGTTATAAGACCACTCTATACCACTTTGTTCTATATGGAGTTTTTATCTATGGTGTTATCTGTTTGCTATAGAATTTAGCTACATGAATATTTTTCGTAGTACGACATACATAATATATTTACACCAGTACAATCCCAAAAGGGTTAGGCAAAGCTGTATCAACATAAATATTTTGCCAAATATTCCTAAGAAATAACGGTGCGAGCCTATTGCCGTTATAGGGTACTTTTCCATGGAATTTACCCACTGTGGGGCGGAAACCAATGCAAAATATCTAGATGGTAGTCTCCTTCATAGAACTCCGCATTTCTACTGATATATAGGGCTATAATAACAGAGATATATCTAACCATATTCCATGAACTATCAGTCTTACTTAGACTTACTTCGAACCTATAACTATCAACCAACACATTTTCCAGAAATCGTTTAGTTACTAACTAACAGAGAAACGCAATAACACTGTTCCACCGGGGTATCAAACCTGAGACATTAGACTGAGCAGCTGCACTCACAAGCGCTGTACCACCACGAGGCAGTGTCACTTAAAAAACTATAGATCGATTTTCGTCAAAATTTTCGTTTCCAAGCTTACAATTTTTTGTTTAACATTTCATATACAATATAAAAATACAAATACACACTGAATAAATACAATTAATACAAAAAAAAAACATACAAATAGAAAGACAATTCAAACACTAGAACATCGACACATTTACGACAACGGTCCGCAATGCGCGTCCGCTCGCGTCTCGCGCTCCACTGAAAACTGTAACCGAAACGGTCCTGCATATTGCACCAACCAACACCTAAGAACCCTCGACATAAACACCCTTCTAAAACCCCCAGCTCAAGTAACACTGGTTTATAAAACCAGACAGCATGATATACATAATGTAGGCACTGTAATGTGTGCGGTAGATCAAAGTAAAATGGTGTTATTAGGCGATATGGTCTGGCAAAAGTTGAGCTTGTGTTGTATTGGTGGGTGTGAAAATGGCAGATCAAGTTAGAATGGGTAATATTTTCGTCTGGTTGACCACATTACAAAGATTTTTATAGGTATACAAATATTTAATGTATCTATAGGATGTTCCGAAATATTCAACCAAGAACCATACTTCGCTCGAATGATTTTTTGAGATTTTGATTTTTCTCACGTGATTTATGACTGCACCTAATGTTTGCTTTCTACTTTGTTGTTTTTGGATTCAATTCAGTTACAAACCTAGACTAGTATGTACAGATTTTGTAAAAAAAACTGCCATTAGTCTTGTTTTTATAAGCAAAAGGAGTAGTTTTCCTTTTCGTGCAGTTTAAATGGTTTATCCTCATAAAAGGAGACTATGTTTCAGATGATCCGAGAAATTGGAAAACTGTCACGTGTTCTGGGAACAGCCAATATGAAATTGTTATTTCTTGAGCTATTTTTAGATTTCCAATTTTTTCTAAAGAAGATTTTTTATATTTTCTCTTTCAAACAACCCGATTAGAAAGAAATAAATAAAGAAAGAAATCATTTATTGCTCGAAACACGGTATGTTACAATGGTGTCAATTTAATCAATCAAAGTCCGACATGTTTCGCAGATTCTCTGCATGCAAAGTTAGTTATATACTATATATGATATAGGTATATGATATATTAACGATATATGATCACACTGTATTTATTTATAGACGACCTTAGTAGTTATACTTTGTACACCACTTCGGGGATATACTTTAATAATTATATACATATAAAAGATCAAATAAAGACGAATTCTACAAACAATATAAAATATGTACTTTGAAATTAATTTTAAAAGCCATCGCGTGATGATACATGGATAAACATAAACGCACAATTCAATGAACATTTCGTAGGAAATGGAAGATCAAACCTACAATATTTTAAGTTCTGATCAACAGTTCTTTGTAGGAATTGATGAAATAATGGCAACATGTGGATCAACTCTGCCGGACATAGACAAATATTTATTGGAAGTGGTTTCAGTTCAACAAATGAAAAATGGATAAGGGTGATTAAACTCAATAATTCCAACAGTATCAATGTCGGAAGTTCGTGCAAATATCACATTTTAAAACTACCTTTAATAGATTCTATTACGATTAATTTGATATTTTTTAATTACTTGGAACGAAAATGAAACAAAAAGAGCAGGTCAGAGCACTGGAAACCTTGCATGAAAAGTTTAATGATTCTTCTAGAAGGAGCTCGTGAAGGGTGTATAAAAGTAAGTGTTGCCTCTGTCTACCCCTGAGGGAAACAGGCGTGAGCGTACATTTTTATGTATGAAAGAACTATGTTTTGCATGAATTGGTCATACCAACCGGTAACCATATCATCCTTTCACGTCCACAGAGAGGTAAGAAGGCACTACGAGACTTTATCATAAACTTTACAGACTAAGGAAGTGTCCTTAAACATTTTTATTAATAGAAAATTACTTTTTTTTTATTAAAAATTACTTCAAAATCCACATAATAGCGACCATGATTGGACATCATTTTCAACAGAAATTAATTCAAAAAATTAATATCAATTGATTAGTGATGGACTCCAAATTATGTTGATTATCTTTCGTTTGGAACTTCATTTCTATTTCTATAGACCATAATCATACAAAAGTAATCAATAATATGCTAAATTTATAAAGGAACACACTCTTAAGAGTAAAAACCAACCTTATACAGTTTCGATAAAGGCTATTTTTGTATCTAACTGTGATACAGTTAAGCCGTTTTAATGTCTGTCTGTGCAGGAGTCAACAGAACGGATCGGGATCATAGAAATGTAATTCTAAAGATAGGTGTGACCACACGTGCATACATGCAAGTCACAGTATCAAAACCTAGATGGAAGTATGGCCATCTAATATCACAGTATAACGAGGGGTCTGTCTGTATGTTACGCTTTCACGCCTAAACCGCTAAACCGATTTTGATGATATTTGGTATAGGGGTAGATTAGACCATGAGAAAGGACATAGGCTATGTTTGGTCGCGATAACCGACATCCACGCAGGCGGAGCCGCGGGTAAAAGCTAGTTTTAAATAAGCCGTTATACATAATTTTCATTGCGCACTTTATTAAACGGTACATACATGCTGAACAATTTTGTTTCGTAAGTTGGTAATGTTAAATAACAGATACTTTGTGATTTTTAATCATGATGTAACTGTTAGATCTTGAAAATTATCTCAAGATCACATTGACATCTTGATCGTGTCATTCGGGAGATTGTAATTATATCGAGACACAATTTTGAACAGATTACGAGAGTTAAAGGAATATCTGTTCATGTGTATCATGTTTAATAGGCTCTTTGATCTCCTCCGTGGACGCTTTCCCGAGGAGGGTCAATCTGATAGGGAAGGCCCTGGGTCCGCCGAGGTGCGAAGGATATGTCCAACAACCTCACCTTCGAATTAGCATTTCAACACATGGCAGATGGCATAAGTTTTATCTTTATACATTTTATGGGTTCCTCGGGGATTTACCGCACGTATTTTAAGGTCTCACTGTTGACCTGAGTCTTAAGGTGTGTGACCTTTCATATCTACAGCATACTTGCTCTATGATCGGGATATATGTATCGCTATTCGGACCCATCCCGTCTCGGCTAGATGCGATATTTCTGGACGGCGTCCGCGGAATTCGGTCCTATTTCGATTTTTAGATCAACATTCGTCAATAGCTATCGATATCAAAATATCTATTGATATTAGTGTCACACGGGTGCGCGCTTATTTAGGTTGCATCGAGTGGATTATTTGATATTTTTTATGTGAGGTACGTCAATATGACTTTAAATAGCCTAATGGCAAGCTGGCCACTATTAGGTATACCTAGAGATGCTAACCATGGTACAGCTGTGGCGCTCAGCGGTCTTGTTAGTTGCTATCTCACGCCCTGTTCAAAGAACTTAGGATTTCAAAGAAGAAAACATTTCTGTTATTGGAGAAACTAGTTGACTTTTTTTTTCAAATGTTATATTATCTTTAGTACGTTTTCAGTTATCAACCAAGTACTGCCCATCTATGAATTGATTTCCACAATTTCCACATCATATCCTACTTTTCTAGTCAAATAATTAATTTATTCTAACACGCAAGGTTGTGTATACTCCTCTCTGAAGAACCAAAATGAGGACAGTAGGTATTCACTCAACTCTATGATCAATGAAGTCAAATCAACCTACCAAGTGGTGCCATCTATGAATCAATTCTCATTAAAATTCTACTTTTGTACTCGAAATAATTACATGTTTTTAAATATATCTAATATGTATATATATCTAATAAGGATGTGTATGCTATCCTTCCCTGAACAACCATAATAATTATAGTCGTACTAACAATATTATCAAATCGTACTAAATTAACTTTAATGTGTAATGAAACCTTAAGCTTGATGTTAACCATTTAAAATATGGGACTCGTTGCAACATTTAAAAGTAATCCATTAAGGAGTGCCATCTATGAATGGTTTCCTGTATCAAGTCTTATTTTTATAATTCAACATTATGGCAAAAAAAGGTCATCACACAAGAGAATCGTTAATTTACAATGATGGTACGTATGTGTATGCTCTCTCTTTATCCCTAAAGAACCATAATAGCAATAAAGATGGATGTGTCTTCCATCCCTAAGAGCCATTACGCACTGTCGACTCTCGGCGACTAAAACATAGGCAAGCGACTGGCTTATAATACCTTGATCATATTGTGTGGAGTAGCGAGTCGGCCCATCGGTCCGTGTGAACATGGCGCCGCATCCATTTGATAAACTAGTACATAATATTTATTTTTATATTTACGTTTTGTAAGTTCCGTTTTAATGGTATATGCAGAATAAATGATTTTTTAATTTTAAATTTTGAGTTGTGTAGAATGTAGTGGAATATTTATTATTTTGAAAGTAACAAATTCGCTGTGGATAGTGCGTAATGGCTCCTAAGCTCAAGCTCAAGCGTGTACTCACTGGTTGTTGTGCGCGGTGAGGCGGTTGGGGTCGCTGGCGTTGCGGTGCTTCCCGCGTCTAGGAGCGTCCCGCTCGCGGCAGCTCTCGGCGCGGTTCACGCCGCGCGCGCCGCCACCCGTGCGCCAGCTGGACCGGTGGGGGAACGAGCTTGTTAGTCACTCGTACACGAGGTATTAACAGGGCGAATTGAATATCGGTATTGAGATTAGGGTAGAAATACTGCCCCCTCCCGAGGAGGGCCAGACCGTAAGGGATGGCCCTGGGTCAAACCGTAAGGGATGGCCCTGGGTCAAACCGTAAGGGATGGCCCTGGGTCAGACCGTAAGGGATGGCCCTGGGTCAGACCGTAAGGGTTGGCCCTGGGTCAGACCGTAAGGGATGGCCCTGGGTCAGCCGTGGTGCGAGTAATATGTCGAAGACAACCTCACCTCCGGCCTAGCACCACGACCCACAGTCGGCGTGTGGTTTTAGTTGGTTCGAGTCTGACATAACCTCCCCTTCCGACTCAGGCAGGGGAGCTATCCGAAGGGATTTCAGCACGAAAAAGAAACTGCTAAATAACAAGAAATGGTGATCTAACTGCAATGTTTGGTCTAACTACAATGCTTCGATATTACTTTTGAGTTGTGGAGGTCATATGGTCGTCGCTTCACAGAAAATATCGAAGTGCAATTAAATCTGCAGTTAGACTGGTGAAGCGGATCCCAGACTTCAAGCCTTGGATGCAACTGGAATTAACGCAAAGATGAAGAAAAACAAGAAATAGAAAAAAGCTTTTGTAAGGAGAATTTTCAAAGCGCTTGAACACCAGTGCCTCGTGAGACCGCTTTAGGACATCCAAATAATGAAATAAAACAATCAGACTTAAAACCATTAAAAATCCCATTTAATTATAAGATCATCATCTCAACGGTGATTCCCTCTGCCATGTTTCTCTTTATCCTCCTTTTCACATGATCCTTTACATCATTTATAATACCCCAAAATATTATACAATAAATCTAAATAATGTAATCAAACTAATAATTATCGAAAGAAGATTAATTTTGAATACTTAAACAAACCAAATAAAAATCACTCGGTACTCTAGCGGTTACATTTCGAACTTCATATCTGTTAGCGGCAAAAAGCCGAACTAATACATTCGTTCCGCTACTACATAATAGATGGCGCACCTAGTTGCTATCTAAAAATATTAATACGAGTCACACTACGGGAAACTCCTTAGTTTCATATTCAATGCAAGAGAAATGTGTTTTTACTTTATTTTATATCAGAAACTAGTTTCGTTGACACTGTTTTTGATACTTAATCAAAATGACATCATCCTTAGCAGTATAGATCTATGTTTTTTGGGTTTTTTGAAGTGAAATTCTCAGTGGAAACACGGCATCAGGAAAAGTGAACGGTTGACGGTGATAGCTTATCTCCCGAGGAACCGGAAACTTTACTGGAAAATCTTGGGTATACTGGCATAGGATTACCCACAATAATATCTATTTCACAGGGAATATCCCTACATTATTATTTATATATAGATGGTCAATCTGTAGATGGCAAACGATGCTCTGACACAGGATTACTTCTTGGAGTTAAGGAGCTTCAGACAGCAGTCACTCTCTTAAAAACTAAGTAACAGTTTTTACGGGATGCCGTCTGAGGCTCCGTAATGAAAAAAGGAGTAGCAGAACAGACCCCGGGCATAGAAGTGCGAACTTAGAATGCAACCGGGACTGGCAGTAAAATGATGGTGATGATAGTACACAATTTATATACTAACTTGTTATCCTTATCGGGTTCCTTGGTGTTGGCGTCACTGGTGTCGACGTCGGCGTCGGGCGCCGTCGGCTCATCCGTGGAGCCTTCCCTTCGAGACTCTCCTGGGAATTAGAAAAATTAATGGTTAGTTTATGTACGTTGGGTGTTGTGTGAAATTTTATTTACAGCGCCATCTAGTAAGTGAAGGTGAACTAAATTTTAATAAAAAATATATGCATACTTATATTTCTTAGAGAAAAAATATGCAATTGTTTACCCTGTCATATTGATACTAATCAAATACAAAAAAAATAAAATAAACAAATAGTTAGCATACTTAATGCTGTAAAAAATCCTTCAAAAATATTGATACTATTTTGTTACAACGCCATCTATCAGTAAGTTACATGAATATAATAATATAATTGTTCAGTAATTTAGGCGATTGGCACACTGCAACGCTCGACGCGGCGTCGTTCGTCGACGCGCGTCGACGCGGGGAGCTAGTATAGTCCGAGAGATATTAGAATTTTTTTGGTAGGTAGGTATGTGAAATAATCTAAAATTTTGAGAGAAAAGTAAAGTAAAGCCATCCGACCATTAGCTCGATAGCCCAGACTATATTAGGAACGCTAGAGATGAAGAGAAAATGATTAGAAATGCAAGCTATTTTCGACTTATTGACATGACATAGTAACTAATTATTTTTTTTATATTCGTGATCAGCGTCATCTTTTAACGCGAAAAGAGACGTAACTAAGAAAATGCCATTTAGGTTGAAAGTCGCTTGCAGTCTCTGCGTGTTCCGATAACGAGCCAAAACAGTGGTGTGGGCTCCAATACCCGATATTGGGCATCGATATTTGACTTCCTCCGATTTCGGATATCGGATATTGGATATCGGACGTCAGTTGATGTGAAAGCGCTCTAAATTTGTCATGTTGCATTGCAATAATATTAATTTAAAATTCGTCTCAATTACCTACACAGAAATTTCTAACAGCTCTCGGACTAAAAATCCCTCGAAAAAAACGCGCGTGAATGCAGATGTCAGTGTGCCATACCTCGCGTTTTCTGCTTGTACGCGCGTATTCTGCGGCAACGCGCGTGATTGCGTTGTCAGTGTGTGGGACCCCGCGTTTTTCTATACAAAATGAGCTCCGTAGAGGGGACGAGCGCGACGCCGCGTCGACGCAACAACGCTCGACGCCGCGTCGCGCGTCGCAGTGTGCCAATCGCCTTAGGCTAATTTATTATACTAAGGCGATTGGCACACTGCGACGCTCGACGCGGCGTAGCGCGTCGACGCGCGTGGACGCGAAAGAGCTAGTATAGTCCGAGAGATATTAGAATTTTTTTGGTAGGTAGGTGTGTGAAGTAATCTAAAATTTTGAGAAAAGTAAAGTAAAGCCATCCGACCATTAGATCGATAGCCCAGACTATATTAAGAACGCTAGAGATGAAAAGAAAATAATTAGAAGTGCAAGCTATTTTCGACTTATTGACATGATATAGTAACAATTTTTTTTTCTTATATTCGTGATCAGCGTCATCTATTAACGCGAAATGAGACGTAACTAAGAAAATGCCATTTAGGTTGAAAGTCGCTTGCAGTCTCTGCGTGTTCCGATAACGAGCCAAAACAGTGGTGTCGGCTCCAATACCCGATATTGGGCATCGATATTTGACTTCCTCCGATCTCGGATGTTGGATATTGGATATCGGACGTCAGTTGATGTAAAAGCGCTCTAAATTTGACGTTAAATAGTCATGTTGCATTGCAAAAATAATAATTTAAAATTCGTCTCAAATACCTACACAGAAATTTCTAACAGCTCTTGGACTAAAAATCCCTCGAAAAACACGCGCGTGAATGCAGATTTCAGTGTGCCATACCTCGCGTTTTCTGCTTGTACGCGCGTATTCTGCGGCAACGCGCGTGATTGCGTTGTCAGTGTGTGGGACCCCGCGTTTTTCTATACAAAATGAGCTCCGTAGAGGCGACGAGCGCGACGCCGCGTCGACGCAACAACGCTCGACGCCGCGTCGCGCGTCGCAGTGTGCCAATCGCCGACTGAATAGTATTCAGAGTCACTCTTCAGAAATAAACCAAGTATACAAATGACATAACACAATATTCTAATGAATCAGTTCTGCATAGAAATAACAAATGAGTGTAGCTAAATAAATTGAGGAAAACTACTTATGACTGATGAATTTTAACATTAGTCGTGTAAATCGAACATCATGATGGACATTGTGTAATGACACGAGAAATAATATTAATCAGAGTAAGAAATATAATGTGAATACTGATCATTGGACCTATAGGAATCTAGCAATGAAGGGACTTTTCGGTTTGTAACATCACTGAGGTGGCAGACAAGTATGCCCACTATGGCGTCATAGACATAATCTCTTCATTTTTCTTCAACCCAATGAAATCGCTGAAAACAGGCGCCACTTGACCAAGAAATCATTATATAGATTTATCTCTACGACTTCGTTGGTCGAAGAGAAACGAAAAAATATGTCTATGCCGTCATGCTTAGCTCTGATAGAAAGCGGTTACCGCAGCCTATGGTCGTGTTCAAATCAGGTCATAACTTGACACCTGTGTGGACATATTACGTATTTTATCTATATATATATAAAAGAAAGTCGTGTTAGTTACACTATTTATAACTCACGGCTGTACCGATTTTGCTGAAAATTGATTGGAATGCAGCTTCGAACCAGGAGACGGATATAGGATACTTTTCATCCCGTTCGACCTTTATTTTATCCCAGGTATAGGTTCCTGTGGGTCGCGGTCACGGGTACAGTATTTCTGGTACATTTGTATTTAGTACCTTTTTTTTTTTTTTTTTTTTTTTTTCCGTGCCGAAATCCCCTCGGATACCCCCCCTGCCGGAGCCGGAAGGGGAGGTTATGTCGGACTCGAACCGACTAAAACCGCACGCCGACTGTGGGTCTTGGTGCTAGGCCGGAGGTGAGGTTGTCAAAGACATATCCCTCGCACCCCGGCTGACCCAGGGCCATCCCTTACGGTCTGGCCCTCCTCAGGAGGGGGGACAACGGTGTCCCCAACTCGCCCCCGGAATGGGGAGGCGCGCTATTCAGCACGCCGCCGCCGTGGCCTGCTTCTGCTGGGGTGACAGGCGGCTCCACCCGTCACCCCCAGGCCCGCGCTCATGGGGGACGGAGGTCAGTCAGTGCCCTCCGACGCCCGAGTTGCCTGCGCGCGCGGGCGGCGCGATCCGCGAGTCTCTCTCGCTCGCGCCGCCTCTCCCGCTCCGCCGTCTCCTTCACGACCATTACCTGCTCGCTGAAGGAGACGCCGGCCGCCCACGCGTCCGCGCAGCGGACCATTGCTGTGAGCAGGGTGGCGAGGGTGAGAACTCTCACTCCCAGGGCTGCCACTAGCTCCCGTCTCGGTTCGACCCATGCCGGGCACTCGGTGAGCGTGTGCAGCCCCGTGTCCTCGCTCGCGTCGCAGTGATGGCACTCGGACGTTGGCTCCTTTTCGATCCGACACAGATATCTCCCGAAGCACCCGTGCCCGGTGATAATCTGCGTCGAAAAAATATGTCTATGCCGTCATGCTTAGCTCTGATAGAAAGCGGTTACCGCAGCCTATGGTCGTGTTCAAATCAGGTCATAACTTGACACCTGTGTGGACATATTACGTATTTTATCTATATATATATAAAAGAAAGTCGTGTTAGTTACACTATTTATAACTCACGGCTGTACCGATTTTGCTGAAAATTGATTGGAATGCAGCTTCGAACCAGGAGACGGATATAGGATACTTTTCATCCCGTTCGACCTTTATTTTATCCCAGGTGTAGGTTCCTGTGGGTCGCGGTCACGGCTACAGTATTTCTGGTACATTTGTATTTAGTACCAGGTTCACAGGAACTTGGGACTTTATTTGGGTCTCGGGAACGGGAGTAGTGTGTCCTATACCTTTCTATTGCGAACTTAATGCGGACGAAGTCGCGGGCAAAAGCTAGTATTATATATATCATAGATTCTCCAGGTTAATCGTGATCAAAATAACATGATTCAAGAAAAAACTTCAGCATTCAATTATTTTACCTGTCATAGTCAGTCAACAACAAATTACGACACATCCACACCTACTCCAAGAGGGTAAGCAGAACTCGTAACTACAACAAGACGTCAGTGAACCGCAAACACATTAGTCACGAGATGACCGCCCTATGATAACAAACAAACCCACTACTGACGGAAGACGATTCAACTGTGTTTTCCTTACTACCCACTGCACGACATAATATGTGTTTTTATCCTATGAAAATACCATCAGTCATCATTCTATTTGTTCGTTCAAAGGCTCGATTCAGTAAGTAGTTTTACAACGCGTGATTTCAATTCGATTAGAAAAAGTAAAAATAGGTTGGGATTTTTTAGTATCGTCTGTCAAACAAAATACTTTTGTTATAATAACTAAATACAACGAAATGGTTCCTCCCTACACCAAACTTAAGGGGGTTTACCCTCAGTGCGACATGCCCATTAACTTGGCATTATTATCCACTTTCAAGAACCCATATTATAGTATACTTAGTTTAGATATAAACTAACTTGTGTCGTTAACAAAAAAATATAATTCTATTTCTAGATTTTTAAGAAAGGTGCATTTTGAGAAAGGTGCATTTTAAGAAAGGTACATTTTGAGAAAGGCACATTTTGCGCATGGGGTGCATTTTGCGACGGAATCATTTTCACTGGACTTTTTCCATTTTATGAAACAGTTACCCCTGGTCCAAGGTTAAATCTATTTCAGCCTTTGCATCAGGGCAACCTTGATCACACAGTAAACAACTAAAGTGAGCAATCTGTAAATATTCCTATAGAAATAACACCATTGATCTCAAATAAATACCTTAACAATGTGCGCGTATATTTTTAGACGAAACTCATAAATTCCATGCTTTCAATACTATCGGTGTGTAAATAAATGTAAAGCAATAAAAACAGCGTTAAAATCGATTACATTTTTATTGCTATTTTAAGAAATAAGATAAGTCGAATAATGTTTCTGCTACTGAATAATAGATGGCGCTACGGTCAGCCGAGACCGAATTAGAACTAGAGATTTCCTAGCCATGACTTGTATTCCGATGCCGTAAAAGGTGTTTAATTTTAATCGTAATTGAATACTATTTACTTGTAGGATTAGTCTTGTTTCTCATACATGTAGGACACGTCAAAATGACTTCACTTCGCCTAAGCAAAGTCCTTACCGAGCGACCCCTTCTTCTTCTTCGTGTCAGTGGCAACAATTTAAATATTAGATACGCCCAGCACAAAACTCGGCGACTTTGACTGCACCTTCCGTAGCTTCATTTAGGTCGGCAATCGTGCAGGTGTAGGGGCACAGTGGGCACGACAAGAGGTGGTCCATCAATTGTAGAGGTGCACCACAGTCGCAGCCACCCCCCGCGTCCAGGTAAAACCCACTTTACCCGGTTCGCCCTACAGCAGCCGACCTGAGACCTCAACCTATTTAAGGATACCGACCCCTTATCACTCCGATTTTTATGTAGCGTGATTGGTTACTTCGCCGAAGACCATCGGCCTCCATGACCGGGGGCCTGAGGACGGTGAGTTGGCTGCTCATCGTCCTTACAGAAGCAGGCCCATGACGGCAGCGTGACGTGACGGACTCACGCACGCCTCCCCCCTCCTATGAAGCGGGATGATACCCGAAAACCCCCCATAGACGCGGGATAGCAACCGAACCACCCCCTAGACGAGGTTGCATTAAACCGTGGGTCTGTTGGGAGCCCTGGGACATCCTTCCGAGGGATTACCCGGGGCTCCCAACTATAGGCTGCTGGGCGATACCGTGGGGGTTTTAGTCGGTAGGAGTCCGGCATAACATCCATGAAGGATTTCCCCCACGGTCCAAAAAAAAAAGCGTGATTGGTTATAATCAGTTCTCCATAACAATGATTTTTGAGGACATTTCCTCTCGCACTGATATTCCATGGCCGAGGCCAATGCCTTTTGGCGATAGCGCTAAAAGCAAGCCGGTACATATTCACTATCTAACATATCATTAATTTTTGCGTCTATAGCCCGCATGATGGTATGCATTAAAACTGAACGTCCTTTTACGTTATCAATCGTATACTGTTAGGTGTACAGGGCCCTACCAACACCTTAGGGCCCCAAGTTGCAGTAAATCCTCAAGAGGTAAATTGGCAGTCGCTCTTGTAAAATTCATCAAACCAACAAAAAATAGTGGCCTGACCCGGTATTCGAAGCATAAACTTTGGACATAACAAGGTCATGGTTAGGCTGATGACGACACTCTCGAGGTATTATCTCGCTATATTAATTTTTCCCTAGCTTTTGCCCGCAGCTCCGTCCGCGTGGATGTCAGTTATCGCGACCAAGCGTAGCCTATGTCCTTTCTCATGGTCTAATCTACCCCTATACCAAATTTAATCAAAATCGGTGCAGTGGTTTAGGCGTGAAAGCGTAACCTACAGACAGACAGAGCTACTTTCGCATTTATAATATTAAGTACCATATGGAAGTATGGATTGGTATATCGGCATTTCTGGGAGCGGCTGTCATCTGACCTCGAAGGGAAACTTGCGCCAGAGCTCGTCGAGGAAGTGCACTGACTGGTAAGTGAAATTGCTAGTCCGACTTAGGTCTCAAAGACGTTGGTAGGACGATGTACACCCTGTTAGCATCGAGAGTAAGTACCTTCATAATTATGATTGTTTGTTACCTCACCAGTATAAAAATTAAAAGGTATTTTCGATTCAAATTTCAAAGAAATAGCTACAGATTATTATCAAACATTACCTGTAGAGTGTTTTGTTATATAAAAATAAACTATCAGAATGAGAATATATACTTTTCTGGGAACAATGCTTCTCTTGTAGTTTGATTGTTGAACTAACAAAAGGTTCAAATATTTCTGCTGATGGATACTGTTTCTTACACATGCTTGTATAGTTCGCACCTTATGGCGTTGTCTGCAGAAGTTAAAACAATAAATTTTCATTGAACATCTACATACTTATTGCGCTGTAAAAATCCAAACTACTATTATAAATGCGAAAGTAACTCTGTCACTCTGTCTGTCTGTATGTTACGTCACGCCTAAACCACGGAACGGATTTTAATGAAATTTGGTATAGGGGTAGATTAGACCATGCGAAAGGACATAGGCTATGTTTGGTCGCGATAACCGACATCCACGCGGGCGGAGCCGCGGGCAAAAGCTAGTAAACTATATTTGAAATTCTAAAGGACAGACATAATATTATATTCACACTATAATTTCTTTGCCGCGCCATAAATACTTAGAATATTTTACCAGCTCACGTTTTTCCTTCTTCCTAAAGTCCCGGGTCCTTTAAATGAGTGCGAAAAAGCATGATAAGGCCGTCAAACTGAATGCCACTATTATAAGATTGTTAGTGTCTGTAATTACCCTTCCAGCATACTATCAGGCGAAGTGAAGTCATATTGATGTGCCTTATTTATAAATACTAGCTTTTGCCAGCGGCTCCACCCGCGTGCATGTCGGTTATCGCGACCAAACATAGCCTATGTCCTTTCTCATGGTCTAATCTACCCCTATACCAAATTTCATCAAAATCGGTTTAGTGGTTTAGAAGTGAAAGCGTAACATACAGACATACAGACAGACAGACAGAGTTACTTTCGCATTTATAATAGTATGGAAACGTCTGCCATTTTTATACATGTGGACTCTCCCGCCACCTAACTGGCGCTAGCGGTGATACGTTTACGTCGAATTTTCTTTATACCGCTTAGATAGTAGGCTAGCACTCGGCCCACCTGATGGAAAGCGGTTACCGAGGCCTATGGACGTGTGCAACACCAGGGGAGTTACACTCGTGCTGCCGACAATGTAAAAACTAAGTAACTATGCTGTCAGTGCAGAAGACGAAACAGGACAAGCTTTTCATCTTCCCAAAAACCGAAAGAACATCTTTACGAAACTTGGACTTTAACTAAAAGAAACGAACTCTTGATAGATAAGCCAGAAGAAAATAGCTGACAATATACAGTAATAACCAGGTGGAAGGACGACCTCATCAAGGTCGCCGGGAAGCGCTGGATGCGGGCTGCTTCAGATCGGTCATTCTGGAGGTCTATGGGAGAGGCCTATGATCAGCAGTTGACTATTTATTTATTTTATTTATTTATTCTTTATGCACAAATATAAAACTAAGTGTACAAAGGCGGACATGATGATGATGATGATGATGATACAGTAATAAGAGTCTGCTTACCCCTTTTAAGAGTTACAAGCGTGATAATACCTATACGTAATTATTGTAATGATACAGTAAATATCAGTATGTCAAGTGGTCCGTGCGATCTGGAGTCACAGGATGTTTCAGGAGCCAGTTTCCTCATTGACTCATACTGTGTATCAGTGTGACATTGGTACTATATTGTATGTCAGTTATTAGATATGTAGGTCGTCAGGCTTATATGTAACTAATGTGATTTTGACTCTTCGAATATTTAAATCGGAAAAAAAATTACATTCGGGATGGGACATGAAAATTCGAATGAAAGATGAACCGGTTTGTAGTGCTTGCATCTATGGAATAGATGTATACATTGTCTCACGTGCACCAATACTGGTGTTAGCTGTCATTGGGGAGTCGACCATTGACATCAGACAAGAACACACACACACAAACCTGCGCTAATGCGTGTAGTTAGTGAGCCAGTGCAATTCTACGTATTACATTGTAATTACTAGTAGGACGGAGTATCCTACACGGTTGAAATGGGAAAAAATTACGTCGGTAGAAAAATTGCCGATTGAAAGTCGAACAACTGAAATTTTTCAGTTAAAGAGAGAATTTCCTAACAATACATTTTAGAAATACTTTACAGTATTATCTAACCAAAATTATGTATAGCATAAATAACTAGGTCGTAACATATGATCCAGAGTATGGATAAACATACTTAGATACATTTTAACTACGCTTGAACAGTTCCAACTAGTCCAAAAAGTAAAAAAAAAAAGTTAAAACAAAGCATGTTGTCATCTCATCTTACCTTTCACTCACTCTCCATTGTTCACTCAGCCTTGTACCACCATAACCCTTTGCAAAAATATCCCATACATAAAACGCACAGCTGTTGCGTATGCGCACGCCCATACAAATTAACCGACACAATTAGCGATGATCTAAGCTCTGACGTCACTGCTCACTTAAGGCTAGTCTATCCAAAGAATTGAGGAAATGCTACAATTAATTTGCTATTGATGCAGGCTTATTCTTATAAGACGTATTCAATAATACCTAATATTGTTGTTTAATTCCAATTCTCTGTTTAAGGTAAGTAGAATTATTTATGATTGTATTGTGTCAAACATTTTTGTAATACTGCAAGCAATGAATAGGAACAAAAGCATATCATATAAAGACCAGTCTAGCATATGTCCTAGAAAATATGGATGGATTACGTGAGAGATAATATGGCAGGGAAGAGCATGACTGAGGAAATTAATTGTGACTTCCCTTCCAATCATTTTTGTCAGACTGACAGGAATGATTGGAGGACATGTTGCACCAACCCCAAATAATTGTGACAAGGCCGACAAGGGTAGGGAGATGATGACCAGTCTAACGCAGTAGACTCTCACGAGTGGAACACCAATACAAGATATGCATCAAGTGGGTTCACCACGACCTTTCTCTTACAGGGGGAATGCTCTTCCATCCTACTGAGCTATTGAGCCGCACCTGAATCACTTCAATTTCCCTTTTCTTTATATCCGCCTTTTAAGGGCGACGGTGGAGCCATCTACCAACTTTAAACTCTTAAAAGACGGATATAAAGAGAGGTGTGACTCAATAGCTCAGTTGGAAGGGTATTCCCTCCGTAAGGAAAAGATCGTAGGTTCAAGTCCCACTTGAGTTCTTCTTTTTCCTGATGTATTTCTATTTTAAAAGTTAGCATAATAAATTCTATAGAAAAAATTCATTCAAATTATGCATTCTTTTCAGACATACATACATAAGCACAAGTATGGTAACCGAGCTTTTCACTCCTACTTTGATGATTCTACCTAAAAGGGTGATCTGGAGACCATAGTGATTAAGAGTGGCTTCACCCACGGTAGGAACTAATCTTCATTATTTGGTATAGAAAAACAATGGGGAACCCGATGTAGTTGCTAAGGAGTTCTTCTCATCTTACAGACCCATAGATGCAGTACTTATTTTTTAACTGCTATTATGGTACTTAAGTGTAGGTACTTAACACAAGATATATCGTAAAAAGTGCTATTGTCATATATTGGTAGTTTCTAGAGTATGATCAATAATCGCACACAATATGACTACTTAATATTATAAACGTTATAATTGTAGAAATAAGGCCCAAATTATGTTCGCTGCAAACTGAATAACAAAAACTATATCGAGAGTATCATCAAATCAGCCTCGCGTAAACTCGGAGTCCTGAACAGAGTGAGACGTTTTTTCACGCCGGAGCAGCGGTGTCTTCTATACAAGACCCAAATTCGTTCCTGCATGGAATACTGCTCACATCTCTGGGACGGCTCCGCAAAGTACTTATTAGATGCTCTCGACAGGTTGCAGCGACGTGCGGTCCGCATTATTGGGGATCCTGAGGTCACGAACACCCTCGAGCCTTTGCAGATGCGTAGAGATGTTGCGTCTTTGGCAGTTTTCTACCGTCTCTACCATGGTGAATGTTCTGACGAGCTCTTCCAATTAGTCCCACCCTCCCCTTTCCTTCACAGGACGACACGTGCAGGGCTAAGATGTCATCCATTTACGGTGCAGAGTATACCTGCTAGAACCAAGCGTTTCAGTGATTCATTCCTATGCCGCACCACTAAGACCTGGAATTCCCTGCCAGCTCACGTGTTTCCTTCTTCCTACAGTCCCGGGTTCTTTAAGCGGGGCGTGAAAAGGCATCTAATGAGGCCGTCAAGCTGAGTGCCACCACTGTTAACATGGTAAATGTTTACGATGGTGACCCTCTTTCCGAGACTTTGCCTTTAGCTTAACATCAGGCGAGGTGAAGTCAAATTGACGTGTCCTATATAAAAAAAAAAAAAAAAAAAAAATCGGTAGATTTTGATGGTAAAAGGTCGAAAGGGTGCATGACTTTTCAAAGGAATAACGTCACTAACGACATTATAAACAGTTCACAGTACAGTGAGTTTCCTTTCCAATCGACAAATTTTGATAAAATCGTTGAAACTTAGTTATCAGTCAACATTAGATTCTAAATCATCACGATAAAGTTCAATTTTGAATAGAAGATAGAACAGGATGAGGTACTACGTCATCTTCATATCCGTCGATTGGATGTCGACCTCTTCCCGAAATTGCATCCTAACAACAAGTGGGTGTCAGCAGAATTAAACTGGTTATAGATAGTACTACTTTGTACAATTTACTGCCAAGAAAAAAGATTCATCATTATGACACTGCCGAAGGTGAGTCTTACCGAGGCTTATGGACACTATTTAGGAAACAGAATGTCAATTTGCCTTCTGTCACTTGGCGAGAGTAAAGATGACTCGTCTTTGCCCGAGTACAGTGGAAATTAATGAAAGGTATCACCTACCTTAGAAAGCTTAGAAAACTATACTAAATCGCATTGAAATGAAATGAAATCTATTCTAAGAGTGGAGTTTTTAGATACTTCTACGTTAATAGTGTAACACTCACCGGGATATTTACCATGTTCATGATCATGGTGTATCGGTCACCGTGATCATGGCGCTTGAAACAGCGCCGAAATATCGGTTACCAAATAGAAACAATGAACATGGTAAATATCCCGGTGAGTTTTACACTATTAATGTTAATGACCATGTCTTCTACGTTAGATTAGGAATATTCATCTTCTCATAGAGACGTAAAGGAAGAAAATTCAGTAGACAAGACAAATGATAAAAAGAAAAGAAAGCCAGAAGTCCAGCTGTAGGTGAGACGATACAAATATAGTTTGAAGCTGTATTGAAATTGAAATTCATAAAACCTATAGAAATACTAGCATCAGATTCCAGCTTCAGATCTAATAATAAACCAAAAGTTTATCTTGAATCTCACCCATACAGAACTTATACAATCATCATGGCTCCTTCTCCACAAGATCTAAACAAACTTTTTAAAAGAATTCTTACGAACAACGTAGAAACAACTTTTATTAATAAACACAAACTATGTTGATTGTTTCTCTCTTCATATAAAATAATATATTTATGCATGCTGCAATATGTTGAATCGCAAATAGTGATGCCATACATCTAAACAATCTCAAATTCGAATATGCTAACCGCGACAACATAACTCGCTATCGACTTCATACCCGATGCAGCTTTTAAAATTGAATATATCTCCACAAGGCAATTGATCCAGCTTATCAAACGCCCAAGTAATTTCTGGATAGTTCTTAGCCATTGAACGTATATAAAACAGATCAGGGTCACCTCTATCTCTGCTCACCTTAGCTGGCTTTTATATGCTTACTTAAGATCTATTACGATCGTGAAGGAGGACTAGAAAAGATCAATGTCAATACAACAACGAACAGTGAACTTCCGACTTCACAATTAATGATCTAATCTAAAAATCGAAATATTACTTCCACCAAAGAGTTGTAAATTAAAAGCCATAATTTTGTCAACATTCAAAAGTCATCAAATAGAAAGAACGACGGCTCCCATCCTTCACAGGAAGCATTACCAAAAATAAGTCAGCTGCGATTAGCCCATCCAAAATTAGCCCGCACGAGACAATGCAGGCCAACGTATGAGTCAGTCGACGTTCACACTATTTATATGTACACTTCCGGAGTTCAAGCAGCTATCGTGCATGTCAATCGAAGTGGCGACGGCAATAGAACGAGATTTGAGACATCGAATAAATGGGGATCAATTTAGAGGACGTTTAATTTTGTTTATTGAATGAGCAGCTGTAGATTCTTTCATTCATGATAGTTTGAATTATACATTTTGAGAACTTGAGAACTAAAATATACCCATCACTGTGTCAACTACAATCACACCAGAATCAACAGTGGTGACTCACAAAATTACGAGTGATAGCAGTTGGGAAATCCCAAGGAAAGCCAAGTCTTGGAACTGCATTAAAATTAATCAAAATGGAATTGGAGAAATCAGAAATATAATAAATACAATTTCCTTCCTAGCCAGCGGGAAAAAATCCCTACTTCCCTACTTAATATTATAAATGTGAAAGTAACTCTGTCTGTCTGTATGTTACGCTTTCACGCCTAAACCACTGAACCGATTTTGATGAAATTTGGTATAGGGGTAGACGTAGATTAGACCTTGAGAAAGGATATAGGCTATGTTTTGTCGCGATAACCGACATCCACGCGGGCGGAGCCGCGGGCAAAAGCTAGTAGACTTATAAGTGAACTGCTCTCCAAAATTCGAAAAAGTTTCTGGCATAAATATGTCAAAAGTTTAACCCGAAAATAGAAACTAAAAAGACACCTACTGAATAAATAGCAGCAATTAATTTGGCTATATTTCAAACAAAATGACAGCAACAAGTGTGACATTTTTTAATTAATACACGTTGCCAATACATTTTAAGCCTTGTGTGCCCTAGTTGTAGTAACGTCAACACGAAACCAACAAACCTAACCCACTTTAAAATAGGATGCTAGTAACATAGAAATGTCAGACTGTTAGACCGTTGACCGAGTTATCAATTCGTTCGAATGGCGATCGATCGCATACCACTGACAGCCGATTAGCGACGAATGGCCACGGACAGTGTAGGAATGCGCGGTAAGACAGGTTCATGTTCAATTCAAGATGTGCAACGAAATAACATTCTTGTCAGGTTCTAAAGTGCCAAATGATATCAAGTAAATCATAAATGTAAGTTAGTAAAACCTCCAAAGCCATACCAATGCTGCTAAGACGTTCATTAGAATCCAGAATGCAATTGCCTACTGGCTGATATTGACTTGTAACTTTACTGTCTGTTGTATGATTTGCAATGTCAAGAGATCAACCTGTGTGTGCCCAACAACATTAGGTGTGGCGCAGGAGGCGTCCCCGGCTACTAGCCGTGCCCAGTGCCAGGACAAATTTACTGGGGTATAACGTGCACCTTACATATACTCAATGAAGTAGCGGACGGGATCGACCTTTTTATTTGTTCTCTGAGAGGAAGAATATGACGAGCCTAGTTTCTAACGTGGTTTAAGGGCTCTCTTGATAATATATTACCTAGTTATCATGGATCTCATAAACTAGATCAAAAAGTGGTTCAAAGCTATATTAATAATTCATCTGGCTATAATAAAAAACAGACATACTAAATCAAAATATTAAACAAATGAAGAAGCTAGACAAGTTTAACGCATCACACAATAACTAGAACAGGAAGCAATAACATTAGATACCATTTTGGATCTGAATCGGATTTAAAGTCAAATAAAACAGTTCGTAAATTATTTTATGAACCTCATTCTCAAATTGTTTTATTACCCACGCAACATAACTATTGACTTCACTGATTCACGTTTGCCGTCTTCGAACGAGATCGTCCATAACGATTGTTAAAGAAATTAAATAATCGAGGATAAACTTGGCTTACTCAGTTGGTAACTTTAGTATTCTACCACAACGCCTGCATTTTCGATATGGAGGAACTAAAATTATGCCTTGCACATCATGCCGGTGCATAGACCAAACATTTTTTTTTTGTTCATTTAATTTAATTTTTAAATGGAACGACAGATTGCAATTGCTAGATACTCAAGATTACACAATCAACAATACATCTAAATGAAAATATAATACTACTAGCTGTTTGAACCAATAGGAAAACTATCAACATACCTTTTTGTAAGTATGTAATTATGAGAAGCATACAATAGTGATATTATATTAAAGGAACGCCTGTCGCACTGAACAATAGACTCTCAGATACATGGTATTTTCATACTGACATTGAAAAATTGTTTGCACCGAAACAAAACATTTTTGTGTTTCGAAAAGAGATAACATCAGCACAACAGCTGCTATAAATAACATCATTAAGCTCAACACTTAAAGGTTGAACCGAGTACGACAATAAAGAAACAACTTGAGGATAAATCTGAAACAGGATCAGATGGATTCGAAGGTGACACCTTCAAAGTATATAAGCGAACTAAATGTGAAGACAAAACAGAGAATTGAAAGGACAGAACAAAAGAATCGTGATCTAAGTCGCCTGGTATCATGTGGACACTCGGCACTTAAACATAAGGTCATATCTTATCAACGGACACTCTATAAAGACACAATGTTCTACAATTATAGCTTCAGAGAAATGAAAGCATCGATAACTTCATTCTTTATTTACATTCCTTTAAGAGTGTGATAACAAGAAATACATAATTTACATAATGTAGAAAAGTGAATGATCAAATTAAAAAAGTGGGATATTAAAAACAGTTAGTTTTACATTACCAAACGATAAGTAATTGGTCGTTAATTTAAAATGTGTAGTGGGTCATGAACTCATGGCCTTAACGTATGCGAATAATATTTAATAATGATATGACCTAGACGAATAATGTCGATAGTCCTTGACAATTACTTTAGAGACGTATATCATAAAATTTGATAATACGTCCGCACGCAACTATCTAATTTATTAGTACGAACTATCGCTCTCAAATGTTGTTGTATACTTACAAAACAACCGATCAATACTTTAATGTATGCTGCTATTTCATGTTACGTTTATTAATATACGAAATAAAATTGTAAGGGTGATCACCAACTTGAAAAAAATACTTTTGAGAGCGACTGTACATGCAGTTTTAATAATTGAAATTGAAAATACAGATTAATAACAACTAGACTCACCTCGTGATCCACTGAAGAGCCAGGAGTTATGCTTCATGGAATCAGAATTCTTTTTCTTCGCTATAGGTGTACCCTCCACGATACTAGCTTGCCTGCTCCTTCCCCCAGGAGTTGCCTTAATACTTTTCTTCTTCCCCTTTTTTAATGTTCCGCTATGAGATTTTCTTAAGGTGTTAACCTTTAGAGACTGACTCTTGCCCCTCACTTTACTTTTACTTCGAGAAGTTTGTCTACTTAACCTTCTCCTGTGATCGGCTAGCTGCTTAGGAGTAGGTGGTTCGTCTTCTGAGTCAGTTTCAATTGGCGGTTGTGGTCTAGCTTCACACATGGCTGTGTAACGCCTTTCTCCTTCCAAGAACAGTATTGTATAGTTTAATATCTCATTTAAAGTTAGTACTTTGTCATCTTCAGCAACAGACTCAACAGGTTTAGTAGAAGTCGGCGTTTTCTTTCTCCTGAAAAAGCCAAGACCACCCACCGAAGATGCTTTACTTGTTTTTCTCGGTTTAGGAATCTCGTTTGTAAGACTCTTTCTGCTGTTAGATATGATCTTATCATCTTTTTTGCTATTTTTACGTATCTGATCAAGTTTCATAGACGATCCATGTATTGAATCTCGGTCTTCCTCACTCCAAAGGCTTTCTCTAGACTTTTTCTTGTCACAATTTTTCTCTAAATCTTTTTTAGCAGATTCAAACCATTCATCCCCCAAACTCCGTACAATTTCTAAAGGATTAGATAAGGACATAGTTTTTCTGTGCGTTTTCTTATTTTTTGTGAAATCAACTTCCTCATCTGTAACTGCTAGTTTGAGGGACTCCTTGCTAATTGTCGGAGTTTTGCCGAGTCTAGGCAAAGCGTCATCACTGGCTGATATAGCGTCGCTGTGCCCATCTGCGGACTCGTACAAAGACTCGTCGCTTTCATCTCGTCTTTCTGTTGTAATCACATCACGTCAGATAAAAATGTCTTGCCCGTTCGTTTTAAAGAATTTCTTGCCATTTAGTACTCAAACGATCGATTTCGAAGAGTAATTGCTAAATTCAACGCTAATAAGTTTGCAATCACGATTTACTCGTAAAAGACGTCTGTGCGGTATAAAAAGGAAAACAATGACCCGAAAGAGGATAAAAAATGTCGTTTGGGAACGATTATAGATGGAGACAATGTCAAGATTTTTATGAGTCATGCTTCAACGGTTGGCAGTGTTTTACGAACATTTCGTTAATTATTATTAACACATAATGAGATGTAGTTGAACTGTTTTGACGTAATGCGTACGTGGCGACACGTAGGAACGCTTTCTATAGCGCAAGAGTGGTCGGAACAGATTAGCACATGCGTAACACAGTACTCGAGGGATTTTGTTAAATCTTTTGTTTTGTGCGTTACGAAAGTCGTGCCAACATGAAGGGTGTTCCGTTTACGTTAGACACGGAATTTTGTAAATATTATTATATAAACACCCGATATTCTACTAAACACGGCACTTCTAGTTTCATCTTGGATTTTCTGGAGAATTTTGTGTGTTGTTTGTTTATTTTTTCAATATTTACTATACGAAAGTGTTAAGTGATGTGTTAAAGATTAATCTTAGGAACGGTATTTTATTTGTTCATTTCATTTAAATGTTAAGTTATTATGGGTGGAAATACAACAATGCACAGTTATTTTCCAACTATATGGCGTTAACATGAGTCAAAAGAACCTGAGGTCTAAACAATCTTTATTTTCATTCATAACTTGTGTCATATTTTCTATATTCAAGTACTTGGACGATAAATTAAAAACTTTACACAACTTAGATAAGCTGTTTACGCCTTTAACGTAGATAACGGTGTACTATCTATATTCTTCGGTATTTACGACCGGTGTAAATCTATCCCAGTATAATCTTGAATCTTGCATAAATCGTAAATATTTGACAAGCACCGGTACAGTAGACAGCCGTTACACAATGTTAGTTTAAAATAATTAAGATGCTGGTGTTTATTTTTATCGTTTACCTTGACGATTGTGTAATGTTTAGCGGGTATTCTGAAGATCAATCTCTAGGAATTGCGTTTTACTATTAATTTACGCTTCTTTCAAAATAAATGAGAATTCCTATAATTAAAATTCTTTAGTGCATTTAACTTTAATAACAGATCGGAAAATTTGCATAATGTTTGGCGGTCAAAATGTGTAATCAATATTTCCTGGTATTGATGCGACTTTTGATGAAGATCTGCGCATACGCCGAGTTATCGTTAATTTTCCTGCAAGGTGCAGCAACAGCGAAGGAACTGTTTGAGTATTATTTAGCAGTATAAAGTGAATCTTTGCAAATGAATATAACCTTAATTTGCATCATTGATCGCCTGATGATTCAAAAGAAATAAAAGTTTTTGAGAATATGATAGGTAACTGCCAAGTGAATTCAGTTTTTAGAAATTTTTATACTTAAAAATAACTACTGAAGGCCAGACATAGTATTTAGTGAAAATAACTGTGCTATATATTTGTGATTACATTTTTGTCTGATCACTAACAACTATACATATTTGACAATTTTTCACGCCTGATCACCCTCGAATATTAAGTAGGTCGTTTCACTAAAACAGGTTAGTGGGACTGTGCTAAATAGCTTCAGCGATCGCGTGCTAGCTATTTGACAATGCTATTATGCTAATGGACAAGTTGTAACAACAGTTATTTGTAAGAAATGGCATAACTTTGTGTGCGTAACTATTATTAACAATATTGATTTTGGCATTGTCATTTGGATTTAAATAACATATAAGTTTTTGGCATTTTAAGTTTGAATATCGTAGTTTTTTGATAGTTGAATTGTCAATGTATAGTTGCAATCTAATTAATTTAAATAAATCAACATTCCAGAGATAAGATTTACAGTTTGCATATTCATGCTTGTATAATGATGCTTTACTATGTAATCTTTTAATGTATTCTTAATTTATTACGACAAAACATTGTTGTTCACGTCCGACATCAACAGTGTAGTTCCCGTCTAGTGATTTTATTATAAAAGCACGATTTCAGAGTGATTACGCGTCACTCTCAGCTGTTATTTATAGCATTATTAATTTATTGCACAAATTAATTGTTACCGCATACCAGACGTATTACGAGTATCTTATGATATAAAAATGGCAAGAAATTCTTTAAATAAAAATGGTGAACACAATTTTATACAAACCTATAGACACAGTATCCAATATGTCTGAATATCTCCTTCTCTCTTTGTCACTCTCTGTAGAAGTTTCTCTTTCACTAGATTCTCTTGTAGGCTTCAACAACAGAGGTTTCTTTCGTCTCAGTTTCCCCACCACACCATTTTCGGCCGGTTTGTCGACAACCGGCTTCGGGTCTCTTTTAAACCACATCATCTGTCCGACCATGTATTCACTATAACAGTTTTTCACTTTGACTTTTGCGTCACATTTGGAGCAGTACCTCACTATTTGTAGTTGACACTGTTTGACACCAAAACTGAGTTTTGGATGACGTCCAACTTGAAAATGGAGAATCAATCAATTATTATGACGTAGTTGGCAAAGAACAGCAATAATAAAGTATAAATATGTGTGATTATCGCCAGTTCAGCAAATAGCGTGTAATTAAAAATGTATTATAGCTTGATATGTGTTACTCATATGGTTGAAGATAGTTTTGTACACAATGTGCTTTGTACACATTAGGTTTGTTTATCAATAGCGCGCTATTATTTTATAGCGTGTTTATTTATGACATTTATATGAATGTTGTTCGTTAGTTACTGAAACTTCGTAGAGATTAACCGTGTGGCTAATAGCAAGAAAAATAAAGGGTACCTTTTAAGATAAACATCTTTACATTAAAAACATGTCAAGTAAATATAGTTGATTGACATGACTGTGACAAGGGTTACATTGATTAAGGTGACAATTAAGCATGGTCATTATCAGAATGCAAGCTGGTCACAGCAGCGTAACATCTTGTGATAACTTTAAATCTTAAATTGTTTAACGGTTTCTTTAAAATACTTGGAATGTGTCGAGATATTATTAATTTTCCTCTTCCGCGACATGCGGCGATATAGGTACCTGTTATGTACGCCTGTACGTGCACCGTATAGTTCTGTGTCTCGAAGATTTATTTCTATAACCATGGTCAAAGCCTTGGTCAACGACTTTAATGTTTATATGATTACAGCTGAGCTGCATACTAAATATACCTAAGCACAGTCAACGTGTCAATTTTAACGTTGGGTCGTAAAAAAGCCCCTTTGGAAAAATTACATTTTCTCTTAAAGGTAAAGGCTTAAAGGTATTAAAAAGAAAAAAAAAAAAAAAACACCGCGGCCTATGGACGTATACAACACCAGGGGTGTTACACTTGTGCTGCCTACCCTGAAGAAACCTTCTAATGCCCTTCTTGAAGAATCCCATATTGTAGTCGCTTGGGCAAACCACGGCAGGAAGTTCATTCCTTCGTTTTTTTTTTAATAATTTGTCGAACTGAACAACGAACCGAACCAAGCATAGAAAAAAACATCTCTACGAATATTTTAATGATCTTTCTAGCGAACGTTCGACATTTAAAAATATCGATGCAAATTTACTGTCTTTTTGCATGGATGCTCGCCAGAACGCTCGAATGCTTGCTCACTATGCTTGCTATTTTTCAGTAATGTAATATCAGTAAAAATGCTTATTACAAGTTTACCAGCCTCTTTAGAGTGTCCTCTCACTCGAACTCGCCCTCCAAAGAAGTCGAATTCAAACAATCAATCAAGACTTCCTTTCAGCCCACCTACAATATATGTTAAAACAATAACAACGCGAGAACAAAGCGTATATTAATAACAAACATCGGCCTGTCCCGGCGTATATCGGTAACTGAATCGATACATCATAATCAGATCACATTCATTCGTACGACACTTCAATGCCAGCAGAAAGCTAACTGTAGCCTAAGACAAAAAACTTCTATTTTTCGACTAAAAACTCGACCAGTACGGAACAATTATATTGTACATTTCACAGCATTACTGCTGTTAATTGCTGAGTTTTTCGAAAGCCCTTTTGGATACTCTAAGGCTCGTATTCTTATTGGAATCGGAATTGTACTCAGTTATGAATCTCGATTTATCTGAGGACCGTTTGTGTATTGAGATAGTCGAGTCCACAATAATAGTGCCCAGAATATTATGGCAATAGACTCACCCCCTATTACATGGGACCGAGTAATTGGTGAAATGTGGGTGTTAACTCACCTCTGCCTAACCCTCGGGGGATAAAGGCGTGATTATATAGTTTGTATGGATAAATCTGTCAAATCTCTCTATATTTATACAATCTGATAAATCGAGATTCAGGGCTGGGTGTGGTTCTAGACATAGTCGACGTTTAATGGTGCAAAACCTACCAAATACAAAGGCACGATTTTCTATAAGATATCCCAGTTACTGTTGTGCACGTTTTTTTTTTTATACAGGACACGTCAAATTGACTTCACCTCGCCTGATGTAAAGCTAAAGGCAAAGTCTCGGAAAGAGGGTCACCATCGTAAACATTTACCATGTTAACAGTGGTGGCACTCAGCTTGACGGCCTCATTAGATGCCTTTTCACGCCCCGCTTAAAGGACCCGGGACTGTAGGAAGAAGGAAAAAACTTGTGTTTAAAACTCTCATTGGAAGTAAATAAACTGCGACTCAAAGTCCACACTAAAAACGAACAACTAACACCACCGTTAGTCGATGTTGTCCCTATCGACAGCGCGTGCGCTTGCGCACCGGAAGCGTCGCGAGGATGCGGCCTCCGCGCTTCCGCCGAACGCGAAGCTCGATTGACTAATGTGCCGCGAACGTCCTTATGTTGCGTGACTCCACTGTGTGGGACCGCCTGCTGGTATATTGTGTATATTGTGTAATATTACTGAGTGAGGATAACAGAAACACGGTTTTAGGACCTACCAAATACGACAATCTATGAATCCACCCTTAATATTAATACTAATGCAAAAGTAACTCTGTCTGTATGTTACGCTTTCACACCCAAACCACAGAACCGATTTTGGTGAAATTCGGTATAAGGGTAGATTAGACCTTGAGAAAGGACATAGGCTATGTTTGGTCGCGATAACCAACACCCACGCGGGCGGAGCTGCGGGCAAAAGCTAGTACGGTATAATTACCTGGTTAACCCATACATATTGAGGGTATATGGTCTAATTCATACTTAATTTTCAATTCTGCATCATCGTTAAGTTGGGAATAATGTGATGCCACAATTTATCTTTCAATCTAAGGATCTTTTTTACATAACTAGGTGACACGTCATCGCATAGGAATTCCTCTGCCAGTTATGGGATGGCAACACTATGGCTATGCAAAGTTACAGCGAAGATGACAAAGTTAAGGTGCACGGAAGGCAATCGAAAAAGAAAGTTTTCTGACTAATACGTATTTTTCTGTGTTGGAATTTTTTCACACAGAAAATCAGAGTAATAGGTATAATAATAAAAAGAAATATGTTAATCTACAATAATGATTATGTTAGTTACTATCAGTAAGCAAACACAAGTTCAATTAAAACCAACAGTTCACAAGAGAGCAAAAAAAACGACGGCAAATTCAACTCGCTTTTTAATTCCAGCGACCACTTCACTCCCCCCCCCCCCTATTTTCAACCCCCTTGCGGCCAGACGCGTCTAAAAGGCACAAACTGCATTACAGCCCAGACAGGGGGGACGTGGGAGGGGGAGGGAGGCATCTACCGGATGCTGGCAACTGAGATATGAACTAAATTGAAATCCTAGGGGTGTTCAAGAGGGTAATTCTCATTTCCTATTTAATAATGAAACTGGTATTGCTATTTGATGAACTTTTGCTTTTTCACAGTGGATGCTTTGTAAAAAAGGGATGATTTTGCGAAACCGGTGGATATAAGGACTTTACAATCGGTCGCAAGTTCAAACCCGACATTGCACTATCCCTTTGACCTGAGATTGTATGTATTATGGTTTCTCAACCCTGTATGTCCTAGAAAAGAGGGTTATATTTTTGGTCACACGTAATTTGAGAGGGCACCCTTTGCTGTCTTGAACCGGGTATTGAATGTTTACATCAACGAATTTCGCTGCAACATTTGATAGTGTCACTACCTGCCTATGTGATTTTCTCTAATATCTGTGCCACCAAAGTAGTTTTATAAAAAAAAAAGAAACAAAAATAATCCTATTCAAGTATTCACTTATTCACACAAAGCACGAATGGCTCTCAATGAACTCGAAACAACTTGCTAAAAGCAAAGTGTATATTGCGTCGGTATAACGTAAGCATCGCCGGGAATGAGAACGTGTTTTCTTTCAGCCAATACACGAAAACAGTGCGTCAGATACTACTATACTTAGGAATTCATTCATTCTTTTATAAACGAACGAAGTACAGAAATCTTTTCATTCAACACCGTTGATTTGTTTCCTTGAGTGTGCCAACCGTAACTGACTGTCATAGAAATATTTTATGTTTGCGCACATCTCAGCCACCCACCTGTCTCTCTTTTTACCACTTAGGTGGCAGATAAGCACACGACCCACCGTAGTTACTGTGGCCTATGCACGTGTGCTACACCAGGGGAGTCACGCTCGTACTGCCAACACTATAAGAACAGAGAGTTTCTGTGCCGTCAGCGTTGAAGACAGTAGGACAAGACTTTGGTCTTTCCACTGATAGCACAAGAACTCTCCAGTGAACTCTGGCTACCCTACTCACCGCCTCTTTGGCGTGGTGGTAGTGCACGCGACTGCCACGCAGGAGGCGCGGGTTCGATTCCCGCTCAGTGCAAATATTTGTATCCATGAATATGGCTATTTGCATTGGTCTGGGTGTTTCTATGTATAATATGTATTTATTTACAAAAAAAAAGTATATAAGTATGTTTATCCGCATTCTAGATTCCATAACACAAGCTATAAAAGCTTACCATGGGTCTAGATAGCGTTGTGTAGAATGATGTGGAATATTTATTTATTTATAATTTATATTTGCGGTATTCTGTAGGGCGCCAGTCAGACTCCTCAATTAGGACGGAATCCTCTTAATGAATTTCTATATTCCAAACGCCAACCCTCGGTGCATTCACAGCTTGTGCTTTAAAGCCCAGGGTCCGTTCTCCCAATCCTACTTTCCATGATATGATTTGGTCCTTTACAGTAAAGACTGCTTTCTGACAACCCAATCCCGGAAAGAAAGCCAGAGTCTTGTCAGTTATTCAGCAGATGAGGTTAGCTTGAATGGCGAAGATCTCAATCTTAACACAACAAGAAGACCTTCGGGGGCAGGACAACCTCGTCTGTGAACTGGTACACCTTTTAACGCACGAATGAGACTCTGGCGTAGGCTTTGTTGGGAAATTAGACGGGAGAAGAAATAGCAACCCGTTTCCACTGTCATTATTGGACATACCACGTAGAAAGATTTTTTAGAATATATGAATAGATGAAACGTCAAACTAACATCAAAAAGCACATTTTTGTACAATGAATGACTGGCATCCTGTCTCCCCGCATAGTCCACAGCATGTCACACAGAATTAACCAAATATGGAATGTTCCCGGCGCTTGCGCACACCGCCGCTATAATTAACCAACGAGGGTAGGCTACGGAAATATCTGAGACGTCTGCGCGGATGTTGGGTGACAAATGTGAAAAACATTTCTATAAATGGCTATTCTAATTGCAATAGCATGTTTAAGATTAACATCATGTCTATCGTGGATCTAGAACCGATATTACAAGATTTACAAGCTAGACTCATAACTACGTATTTTTCTAAAAAGGTTTTTCTTAGTAGATGGTTTGTGACAGAAAAAGAATTGCCATGGATCCTAGTCCCAACTCTTACGAAGGCCGAATATTTCTCGATTCAGTATTTATAAAAATTGTAGAACAACCATCAGTTTGATAATACATAAACTTTGATGGTTCATCAAAGAACACTTATAGCTTTATTTTATGGCCAGACTAGACTTCTCAAACAAAACAAATCATCAAATTAACAAGTTGTAAAACACATTACGGGTTCGCCTTCTCTATGAAATACAACCCCGTTTTAAATGAACCCCCGCCGCAGGTAATATCCGTAGGGCCAACCCTACCGCCCTACGGCTATGGGGAGGGGAGGGTGCAACACGCAACTGTGTAGGCACCCTCTATCTATGGTGGTCGGGATGCACTTCCGCGGCTAATTCCGTCTATCATGCTCGGTGGGGTGACAAATTTGTATTTCAAAGGAGTTTAAATGTTATGTTTTGAAAGCGATTTGAGTTTTTAACGTCAGATTTAAAACCAATATAAGAATATCGGTAGGTGACTCCGCGGTCGCCTTAAAGACAGATAGGAAGGGAAATTTGAATCACATCGGGCGTGTCTCGGTAGCTGAGTCGGTAAAGGCATTCCCCCTGTAAGGGAAAGAGCGCGAGTTCGAATCCCGCCCGAGAAGATTATTTTTTTCCTATGTATTCGATTTGTATAGTTAGCATATTTAATGCTGTAAAATTCATTCAATAAAGCCAATATGTTTTAGTGCGATTGTGACTGGCGTTATTTTATTTTTTCGTTGTCGTCAACATGTATAGAATTTGGTAGTACGTACCCGATAAACGGAAATTTAAGGACAGTGCTATAGCTAACAGAAATTTAAATACAGCGTAGTTAGGTACTAGCTTTTAGCAGAACTTCTAATTAGTACACGTAAAGTCACTTCCATTGAAATTAGGTAAGTTAGAATATATTCTGTCATTCATAGTGGTCTAAGTATACAAAAATCTACTGTATGTATGTATAACATTATAAACAACCTCTGTGGTGTGGCGGTAGTGAATTCGACTGCCACGCAGGAGGCGCGTATTTGATCCCCGCTCAGTGCAAATATTTGTATGCATGAATATGGCTATTTGCATTAGTCTGGGTGTTTCTATTTATAATATGTACGTATTTACAAAAAAAAGTATCTAAGTATGTTTATCCTCATTCTAGATTCTAAACACAAACTAGTTAAGCTTACCATGGGCTAGCGTTGTGTAGAATATTGTTGAATATTTATATACTTTAAATAGCAATGTGGTGATTTTTGAATCTTGCGACTAATATGACTATTCTTTAACTTGCAAACCTAACAATAAACTTACTATAAAAATACATTCCGAAATTAACTTTCACATCAATCACTGAGTACCAATTTAAACATATTACCCATTCATATCAAACCTACATATACCATTAGCACATTTAACATCCAAGACCTAATTTCCCCATAGCAATCTCCACCTGCAGTAACTAATAGAGATACAAAATCTCTAATAGCAGCAACATTATGATAAACAGCAGACCACAAAGATCAAAGCCATACTTTTATAACTGCTATAGAAATAATCCACGTTCATGTTCGGAAACATAAACTAATAGTAATCTTAAATGGGCACTCGGTTTATATTTGGTTTACTACCTACGGGCAGCGGTTTTCAAATTGGCAAAAACTATACATAACAAAATATTCGGACGATTTTAGAACCACCTTTTCGGGGTTAGTACTTAATCGGTAAAAATGGTACCATATTACTATGACGCCACTATCTGTCTGTCATCCGGCTGTATCTACAACAGCAGGCTGTAGATGTATCCACGAACTTTGATAGCTACACGGTTGAAAATTTTACAGATAATATTAACGCTATACCAACAAATATTAAAAATCTAATCAATCAAATCAAATCAAATATCTTTATTTGTTTACCAATTCTTTTAAGTATAGATTGTGTCAGAAGACCAGAAAAGTATCTAATGTATAAATATCATTGGCACGGAACCCTTTATGGTAGGGTCCGACTCTTGCACGAAGGGTTCCATGACTTGGCCGGTATTTTGGTTCACTTTATAACATCGGCATCCCCGTGTTAATCCGTCCCAAGCTTTCACTTTGGAGCCAGAGGTTCACCAATATATTGTGTAAGTGGTCTAGTACCTACTATATTATGCAAATAGGATAGGATCGATCGAATGTAAAAATAAAGATTAGTCTAATAACACTGTACCAGCTTATCTTAATCCAAGAAACCGGAATGGATAACGAGACATCGTCGCGTGCCTGTACACTTAAAATAACATTGTTAATTAATGCGGGGATCATACGAAGAAACTATCATTTAATTATGGATTGAAATCAGAAAAAGACGACATCAAATTTTCGATACATAACTCCCACATTGATCTTAGGAGAATGAAGACGAGAATTTCATCTATCCACAGCAGTTCCATGTAACTTAGTTGGCAGAGTCTGCCTGTTAGTATCTCACAGGTTCAAAACCTTATCTTCCGGTTACAAAGTTAACATACCTACCCATTTTTAAATGTCATCCATTTCATAAATTACATTTTCGATATTTTACTCATATTTTTATGAAAATATAAATCTGTGTTTCAGAGACCGATTTGCACTGTGACTCAAGCGTGTGACCATATAGACTTGTGTGGTCACAAGGTTGGGAATCTCTGGCTGTCATTGTAATGGTGTGTTCGAACGTGACAGAATGCCAGTATGCACTGCCGTTACTGCGAACGCGCGCTAAATCCAACTATCGCCCGGCCCGAGGACGATCCTCCGCATTGGATCGAATGTTTTATTTATAAGTTAAACACAGGACCTGCATGGTAAAGTTTTAGATTTCCAGTTAATTAATATCATTAATGACGTGGAAGGCGGAGAATTGGGAGCAATGGCGCACATTGAGAGAGGAATATGTCCAGCATCAGACTGAAATAGGCTAATTGATTTATTGAAAGATAAATTGAAATTGGGAAAATTACTAACTAAGATATAATATGAAATCTAAGTACATTGATCTCAATGAAAGCAACAAATTCACAATAGATGCCGTTAGCTTTGTTGACAGTGTAAAATAATGCCACTAGGTTTTTGCACAAACATGGTACATGAACAAGATAACGTAGATATTTAATTATGATTTTAACTGTAATACAAATATTTTTTGCACGGCTGGATTTTACTCATAATTTATCGGAAATAAATGCAGAACGGTAAATCTAATTGCATTCGCGTGTAGTCGGAGCAAATCATTAGTTGCATTTTGAATTGGACACCTGTCTTGCATGTTATCTCACTGCATATTTAAGCTTCTATTAATACTTCACATAATAAATCATCATCATATTACCCACCTTCGGTTCAACTGCCGTGAATTCATTCATCTCAGTCGGACGTCATCAAGTAATCCAATCACTTTCATATCAGCTTTTACACATTCTATTCCTGTTTTGTTATGTTCTCCTCTTTCCTTTCATTCACTAATATCCATTTTAGTCCTATCATCATTATCCCTTCTCAGAACATGTTATACTAGCTATTTTCTTTCATCTTTTCTGACATCGGAGTCACTTTCATACTTCCTCATACATATTAATTCCTTATTATATCTATTTTGGTCACCATCATCATTGGAGATGTAAAAAAATACATTTGCTATGATCTCAACAAACGCAGACACGTCAATTTCGTTCGTTCTGATAGTGCAGGAACATATTCAATTACTTTGTTTACGAATTACGACCAATATTTTAACATTTTTAGTGAACTGTTCATAAATTATTTATACTTATTACGAAGTTTGTACAGCGCAAAAACATATACATCTACAAAAAAATGTACTGATGTAATATCAAAGTAATAATTGTTCCGCTTTCGCGAAGACCGGCTAATACCCATTACTCATTACCTTGATGCTGTAGATAAATAAGATTTCGCATAATTTAAACGGAGCGGAGAAATGTAGGTAGAAATGATTATAAAAAAGGTTGAAAGATTACGACTTAATTTATCATTTCTGTACGCACTTGTATTATAAATCTCGCTTCGGATATAACTTCACAAATATGGCATAGATTAATCAGCTACATAAAATATAGTGAAGCAAGAGAAATGGACATAAAAACATTACAATAGAATTCACATAATTTTTATTAAACTGTGATAAAATGGCACCTTATTCATGATGGTATGCGTATGACTGCTTGCCTTGTAAATAAGAAGTAAGTGGATGAAGAGGTTATCTGACAATAAAATTTCAAATATTAAGATGCTTTCATACTTCATTTACAGATCATATAATAGTGTCAAATTATTGTATAAACATTCCAATGAAATATTAAAGCCAACAAACCAATGAAATATTAAAGCTTTGAAATCCTTCATCTCGAAATTTTGAACGTGTCAGATACCCCCTTCATCCACTCGTCTTTATTACTGAAATAATCCAAGTACGCGTCGAGATCAAATCTCTCTACCTACCCAATAAACCTAAAACGTTAATACAGAAATGTTATTCACTGTGTTATCTCACTATTTCTCGTGTTATACACGTTGAAGGTCAGCTGGCCAGTTATAAAACGGTCTGTTTTGTACCGCGGCGTATTAGAACGGATCTTACATTCAGATGCCTTTGATGTGCATTTAGGGATGTTTGTGGCAAGTGAGGCAATTGTGGACAGATGTAGAATGCCGGTAGTGGTACTACAATTACTTGCTTTTACGTACAATTACTGCGATGCGAAGTTGTAAAACGTAGATGGTTTTGCGTGTTATGTTAAAGAAACGTTGCGCGTTTTATGACAGAGCTCTGGTAGGTATATTACCGGGGTGGTATATATTCTTGATAAGGTACATATTGAAACATTCAATGCACGCGTTCTTAGAATTGTCTATAACAGTTCACGGATATTGTTCGCATTCAGGTCGCAAATTGTTGACAAATAGCTACTAAATATCCATCTGCATGAGTTGATAACTTGATAAGAATATTTTGCATGAATACTAGGTAGGTATTCCTATTATTCTATTTTTTGAAGTTGATTAAATTTGATTACCCAGGAGCATTATTCTGAGTAACATCGAGTATCAAACGCAGTCGAAACATGAAAATGGTTGATTAGAATTAGTTAAAACAATAGATAAAAAAACAATAAATATGAATATCTACGTATAGACAAGACATTGTTCTTTTGTTAAATGATAATCTAAATTAGTTAACATAGAAGAGAAAACTGACGTAGAACTAGACCAACTTAAATGTATCGGCTTTTACGATCGCGAAAACATTTATCACTCAGAATAAGGAGGCCGATTTGTTTACACACATTAACTTATACATAGAATAAAACAGAGAGGTAATTGGCGCTCTTTGTTTTTTTTTTAGTTAGCACAGGTCACCCCGCGCTGTGCAGCCAGTAATCCGTACAATTTGCGTTCGATTTCTATGAATGTTAATGTTCCAAATTCAAATCACTTTGCCGGCCCGCTGCTTGGCTCTGAACAGAAAAGAGCTATTTTGCTCCCCGCTACCGTGACAGTAAAGTGACATTTTTCGAATAGAAGGGATGAAAAACATGTTGTAAAGGTGTAGATTCTGGTAATTCTGATATCTATAAAGTCATGAGAGACCAAAGTACACCATGACATAATGCAAGACGTCACAACGCTAAGCCATGACCACATGTTGTTTGTTTTTGTGGTGGCAGGTGTCAGTATGCTTTTGGTATATTATTTCATCTCCGAAAAGGTTGGCAGCGGTTTCACTAGGAAGTTCTTAACTTTTTATGGTGTAGTAATTTTGTGTGGAATCCTTAGGATTCAAAGTTGGACTTGGTAAAATGACGTCGCCATTCACTATATTTAGATCAATTATTTTTCAACTGGTTGAATGGTTTCTTTGATGGTTGAAATTCACAATTATTGGATCCACCAGGGTACTGCAATCGGGTTAGCTATCTTTTTACTTTACTTATTATTTTATTGTGCCAAACCGGGTCGGGCAACTAGTAAACATAACGCGATTGAATAACACTGTCAACACTTTCACATAATATTATGTTCCTATATCCCGCCCTGAATATAAAGTAAGTAATGTATATAGGTGGATATTTAAAGTATTCCTATTGTTACATATAAGCTAACTATATACGACATCAGGTATTGTTCGCAGCAGACCTCACGGCACGGAGGAATCACTCAATTCATTGTGTACAACATAAATCAAATTGTTATCTACCTTTGAGCAAACTAAACGCTTTCTGAAAGAATCCTTTTCAAGATCGAAGTGAAGGAAGCTATATTGTAAGCTTACCAATTTATAAAATCATTACAATTTCCAAAGCGACTTCGCTTACGTATTATCCTTTAAAAGCTGTTATAGGAGAGATTGACGTCTTACCTGACCTCACAGCCCAAAGAAAAAAGCTTGTAGCAAAATTTCATCCGTTAATGTTTTTAGTAGGATCCTATAAACGTAAAATAACAGCAGATTTATGATGACCCATCAAAATATCAAGCCTGCATTGACTTATTCTTGAGTTTTGCGATCACAAACATGCGGATACTGTATTTACATATAATTCGATTGCGTGATAACATTTTTATTAACGCGGAACAAACTGTTTATATTTTTGTATGAAAAAGTTAAGCATGTATTTTTTTTAGAGTAAGTACCGACCTACTATTTAAAATACAAATTAACACTCGAATATATATTTTAGTTTCCTTAGCTGGTAATTAAAATATATTTTTTACTAAAAGTAAATAAATTATAAATGTTTGTTATTATGTACTATTAAGTTTTTTGCCTGACAATTTTAGATTACATTCAACGTCCTACATCAATATGATGAATTTTATGTATAAAATTTCAACCCTAAAACCCGAAATTTCAAATACACTGATATTTCTAACAGTTAGGCGTGCGAACTAACATGTTTTTTACTTTTACAATATAGAACTTCCATACAATTTTTTATCGCTTATTTAACCCCTTAGGGAAATTTTCAAAAATCCAGTGGTTGCGTACAACCAACCTAAAAATAGACTTTATCAACTTCGAATATTTCGTGCTGGTTTTTTGTTATGAACTGCTCGTTTAATAGATATAGCAAAGTTTTACAGGTAGTATAAACTTTTATATGTTCATTTATATCCATTGCTCAGTGTACTGCAACCACAAACCAATTACCGCTGAATGTTTCTTACCAAAGGATTCAAACCACCGTCCATTTGCTTTAATGATCTCATTTATTTAAAAGTTTAACATAATAATTATGTTTAACGGTACCACTGAACATCAAGACGTGTTCGCATATGGTACCGCACCGTGAGCTTGGATTTGGTCTAGCATTTTTAGAATCTAGTAATTACTTCATTGCGAGATAAATCATTGAAACTTAAAAAAAAAATTATTAGCATGTGCTAACCTTGAATGACAGTTTGAGAAACTGTCACGTGATACAATTTTACCGTTTTGGTGTGACTGATGCCTTTCATCCACCGATATTTTATAACTAGGTACGAACATGCGTCCCGAGGAGGGCCAAACCGTAAGAGATGGCCCTGGGTCAGCCGGGGTGCGAGGGACATGTCGATGACAACCTCACCTCCTGCCTAGCACCACGACCCACAGTCGGCGTGCGGTTTTAGTCGGTTCGAGTCCGACATAACCTCCCCTTCCGGCTCCGGCAAAGGGGGTATCCGAGGGGATTTCCGCACGAAAAAAAAAAGGTACGAACATGCGTAATTTTAATAGTGACAAGGGTTGAGAAGTTTTCTAGAAAAAATTCAAACGATTTGAGTTTGGATTTGTTCTAGTAAATTTGATGGAGAGGAACTTAAACTTTTCAGAAAGATGCATGCCTAGATACATGATGGTGCACGCGGAGATAAGATAAATATGCAGAAATCGTAGCATATGAAATTCTGGGACTCTAAAGCCATATGAAAAAGGCATGCTATCGGTATTGAGCACCGGGAATGGTGGTCTGTATCTTCTGGACTGCATGTCAGCTCTATTGCCATCTAGCGAGGTGCAGTCAATTGACGGACCAAATATAAAAAAAAAATTGAAGAATAATTATATTAGACAACTATTTTAAAGAGCTATACATCGGAATCTTCACTCAATTATCAACCGTTAAATTAAATAACTAACACACAAACCATCCTAGCAATATAGAATATTAGTCAGACTTATAAAAACACTATTACTCTCATTATTTTCTTTGCGTCTATCAATGTCTCGAGCGAGAACTCATCTGTTTTATAAATAGGCCAATATTAAATATGTTCGTACATCCAGTGGGACTGCTTTATAGAACGTTCCAAATTCTGGATGCCGTTAGACTGCAATTAGGTTGGAATCACACGAAGTACTAAATTAGCACAATGTACAACCCATGTATTGACTTATTCTGAGTGACATCGAGTTTCAAACGCAGTCATAACGTGAGAAAACGATGGTTAACTAATCCATACTTATAATAAATAAGTAACTCTGTCTGTCTGTTGTCTGTATGTTACGCTTTCACGCCTAAACCACTGAACCGATTTTGATCAAATTTGGTATACTTAGGGGTAGATTAGACCATGAGAAAGGACATAGGTCATGTCTGGTCGCGATAACCGACATCCACGCGGGTGGAGTCGCGGGCAAAAGCTAGTACAATACATAAAATCCTCGGGAGGCAGAGGTAATTAACACACTTTCGACAATCATTATATTCGTCCCGAGTAATAGGGGCTGCGCCTATTGCCATATTTCGGGCCCTGTTGTTGATACGAGCCATGGCTGAGTCTGGGCTGTATAATATCTGTCTGATGTTAAACGGTCCTATCCCTTAGTCGCCTTGTAGGACACCGCATGGGAAGAGATGCGGTTGCCAAATTCAAAAGAGAGATATTACGGAAACTAGACCAACTTAAGTATGTTGGTTTTTTACGAACGCGCGTAGTTACGTTACGATACGGTTTGTCAATCAGAATAAGACTCGTAATCTAACGTCCACGTCATTTGTTTAAAAACCTTGCCATTCGTATCAAAGACAGCGTTCTTCATCAAAACGAACCATTACTTATTTAATATGTAGTTTGTTTTAAATCGTTTTTCTCACTGTCTGCTTTCAGTTTGTTTTTACAACTGTTATAATATATTATTGTAGCGCCGTCTAGACTCAAAGTCATACACAAAAACATACACACACACATATTGTTAGTAGATATAGCATGTATTACTCATTACAGTAAGTTATTTAGATGTGAAAGGTAACATTTAGGACAGGACTTGAATTCGCGACCGGTCCCTCTTCGAGAGTAATATTTTAAAATACCTAACTTGTTGGTTTTTATATTGTACTATACTAGTTTATTTTAAACCCACGAAAAAGGCACTGTTTGTACTCGGTAGAAATCTTTTACGAAATGTTTCAGCGAGGGAGCGGGACAGCTTGTATTAAACAAATGTAGGAGAATATTTTGCTGTTTTCCAATGCTTTAAATGACGTTAAGCATCTGTTACCACTTCTATCACTAACGCATGTAACAAAACAACGCAATATTAAACGATTACTATAAATAAATGACCACCCAAAGACTCAGACATTTTTAATCCTTACTAATATTATAATCAGCGTCGAAAGCTTAGTGGTCGAGAGGTCCCGGGTTCGAATCCTGGCCATTACACTACTGACGGGAACCCACTCCTAACTCGCGCCTCCTGAATTTTCAATTAAGCAATTTAGCTTAGCTGGAGGGGTTAGAGGGAATATTAGTAACTTCAGTTCTAATATTCTTATAAATAACAAATAAAGGAAATAAAAATGCAAAAGTAACACTGTCTGTCTGTCTGTTACGCTTTTACTCCTAAACCACTGAATCTTTTTTGATTGAAATTTGGTATAGGGTAAATTAGACCTTGTAAAAGGACAGACTAGTTTGGTGGCGGACGGAGCCGCGGACAACAGCCAGTAAAAACTAAACCTAAAACCGACAAGTCAAAATATCAATTTATTTGTTTATTTAAATTTACGACCTTGGTGTATAATTGAAACTATAACATTTATATTATTATCTTTATCATGGGGAAAAAATAATAATTTTCCTTACTAGTTATAAACGTTTGTATTTAACTGTTCACATGACATGTGCACGCGCAGATGACATCATATAAGTGACACACGGCTCCTGCAATTAGACAGCCGACTTGATGGAAATGTTGGAATGGCTGGTCCAAATTAACTATTTTGTACACAATCCAGAACGAATATTGTTTACTAGATAATATGGGGCAGGAAAAAGTAGTAAATTAGTACTACAAATCACTCCGTCCTCTTTCCTGATTTAGCCATTTTTATTTCACTCACTAGCTTTTGACCGTGGCTCCACCCGTGTGGATGTCGGTTATCGCGACCAAACATAGCCTATATAGGGTTAGATTAGACCGTGAGAAAGGTCTCACGGTCTAATCTAACCCTATACCATAACATAACATAACATAACATAACATAACATAACATAACATAACATAACATAACATAACATAACATAACATAACATAACATAACATAACATAACATAAACTCACGCCCGTATTCCCCGAAGGGGTAGGCAGAGGTGCTAGCACCCACGTTTCGCCAGTTTATGTTTAGGTCCCAATGTAATAGGTGGCGAGCCTATTGCCATTAACCGGGCACTTATAAACCTGCGATAAATACACACATAACTTCGAAAAGCATCGCAAAGTCATTGGTGTGTGCCATGGTAAACCTGGGATCGAACCCGAGACCTCGTCTCAGCAGTCCATTACCCTAACCACTAGGCTACCGCGGTTACTACTAGGCTACCCTATACCAAACTTAAATTAATAGATTTCAACAAAATCCGTTCAGTGTTTTATACGTGAAAGCGTAACATACAGAGAGACAGACAGAGTTAATAATATTTATAATATTAGTATGGAAATGGATCTTAGACATAATAGTAGTGACTGCCTTTGACCTCCCAGTCTCTAGAGGACAGCCTTTGCCAGAGGGTAGTCCGTCTCCCAGAGGGGATTTATACACTGAAAAGAAGAATCCAATGATTGAAAAGTGCAGCCCCGTGTATGTTAATAAGCCCCATACCTACACCGCAGACTAGAAATTTAGATCGAAAATAATGACTATGATTACGTAAGAAGCTTGTAAACATTGTTTCAGATATCGCAGGTATGCACCGCATAGCTCACGCGTACTCGAGTTATATTAACCACGCTAAATGCTCACTAAAACTCTCACGCTAAATTTGTCACGGCTTAATGAGAATATTGCTAATAAATATTAAATGTTTGCCGAACTATGCTGCAGTAATTCGCGTTTGAAGTATCTAAAGTATGTAAACAAAGTAATTAAATTACAAGGGCCGCCATATCTGTTCCAGTTTCCATTATAATCTTCGAGATGGATAGTTGATCTATTGTTAAGTGCTGTCTAACCTTCCGACTCCTAGAGGAAATATTAATTACGCAAGAAGATCGGCTGATCGGCAGGTGGTCCAGTTAGCAGTTAAGGTTTAACCGGAGATAGAAAGATTACCAAATTATATAGATATGATACATATTTTACATATTATTTGTTAAATAAAAGTGTTGATCATAAATTATAAATGCATTTTTACTTCGAGCTGAATCACGCCTCGCAAAAGGTTGTCAAAAGGGCCTGCCGTAATCAAAGACGACTCCTATTTTATGAACTGGACCAATTGAGAATTGGACATTGTGAGAATTGGACGTTGTGAGAATTGAACAATTTGCGAATTGGACGTTGTGAGAATTGGACAATTTGCGAATTGGACGTTGTGAGAATTGGACAATTTGAGCCCGCTGGACATTTTGCGAATTGGACATAATGCGACTAAAGGTAAATTTCATGCAAAAATGCAAGGCTTTTTGTGTGTTTATTTAAGCGGCGGCATCATCATACGGCGGCGGCTCATAGGCGGCAGATAAGCACACGGGCCATCTGATGATAAATGGTAAACGGGTTAACGGGAAATAAGCCCTTGCCTTTGTGTCGTGGCGGTAGTGAACGTAACTGCTGCTTCAGGAGGCGCGGGTTCGATCCCCGCTCAGTGCAAATATTTGTACGCATGAATATCATAGTTTTCCATTGGCCTGTGTGTTTCTATGTATAATATGTATGTATTACGAAAAAAAGTATCTAAGTATGTATATCCCTGTTTATCCGCATTCTAGATGCCATAACACAAGCTAGTTAAGCTTCCCATGGGTCTAGATAGCGATGTGTAGAATGTTGTGGAATATTTATTATTAAGTATTATGTTTCTCAGTTCCGTGACTCTTGGGACTATGGAGTCCCGGGCCTTTGGAAGGCGTGCGTCGGGCCGAAGTCAAGATGTAGAGGTCCTTTTAAGAGAATTATTATTGTACCTTTGTAAACAATGGTATTATAAAACACATCACCATAATTGGTGAGAGTCATTGCGAGACTTAATACGTGACTTAACCTGACTAAAGCTGTCACAGCAATTCCGTACTTAGAAATACCACCGGCTATCCCGAAGCCGTTAAATTCCTCAATTACCTCACGACCACACCAACAGCTAATTCGACGCGTGACTAAACAATTGTTTTGGTCGAGTGAATCAATCGGGATGAGAACACGCGACCTTGGAGTCAGTGGCCGAGCTGTCAGTACCTGTCACCTGTCATAGCGGGTGTTATAATTGACGACGCAATGTAAATATATGGTGTTTTAGATAAAAATATTACTCCAATACAGCGTTTTTTAAAGATAAAGAAAATCCTGACCTAGTTTTTTTTTTTAATAAGAATGTTAGAACCGAAGTTACTAATATTCCCTCTTACCCCTCCAGCTAAGCTAAATTGCTTGTGTTAGGAGTGGGTTCACGTTAGTAGTGTCAGGCCAGGATTCGAAACCGGGACCTCTCAATCGTAAGGCCGACTCCTTAACCACTAAGCTACCGACAGTTCAAAGATATAGATAAGGATGTTATTGTAATTTTTTTCTATAGTGACCATATTCTTCATCCTAGCACCATTTGGAGTCTGGGGTTCGCTTTCCAATATTTTATATACAACTTATACCCTTCATGCGCATATACGTAAAATGCAAAAAACATTACCCTCTGTTTTTTTTTCTTTTATAATGGACAAGTCAATTTGACTTCACCTCGCCTGATGTTAAGCTAAAGGCAAAGTCTCAGAAAGAGGGTCACCATCGTATAGGTACATGTACCATGTTAACAGTGGTGGCACTCAGCTTGACGGTCTCATCAGAAGCATTTTCACGCCCGGCTTCGGAAAAAAAACAAAAAAAAGCATTTCCACGTCTCTTGTTCAATAGCAAAAAAATCCCATAAATAAATCTACGGTATTTTTTATAGATAAACTAAGGTGGTATCTACACTTAACCCTGTGAAACCAACAAGGAAATCGAAGGAATAAAACACCATAACTTGTACTCCAAGATAACTGTTTAACTATAGAGTCCAGTGAGCGCGCGCAGGTTAATGCATTCTTGGCTTAAGTGGACCCATACCTCGTCAGTACCGCTCCATCTGAACTTGGGACAGGTTACTAAAAGCATCATCGATTACATTGGTTGTATATAGAACAACAGCTGATAAGGATGTTACTATTGGACTGCGTGGGAGGCTGCGCACGCGCAAGGAAATATTGTCAGTTAATTGAATGATAATAATTCGACTATTTGATAGAAAAAAAAAATAGGGCACGTCAATTTGACTTTATTTCGCCTGATGGTAAGCTAAAGGCAAAGTCTCGGAAAAGGCGTCACCATTACAAACACCGTACCTACCATAATAATAATGGTGGCACTTAGAAGGTTTTCACGCCCCGCTTAAAGGACCCGGGACTGTAGGAAGAAGGAAACACGTGAGCTGGCAGGGAGTTCCAGGTCTTAATGTTAATCAAATCATGCAAATCAAATTAAAAATAATAATAATAATGGTAATTAAATATTCGATCGTAGTTTTCTGCTTGATCAGATGCTTTTTAACCGACTTCAAAAAGGAGGTTCTCAATTCGATCGGCACGTGTTTTTTTTTTCACATTCCGCTTAATCAACTTTTTTTTAAAGTGCGCATATATCCAGTTGAAGGCAGTGGGAATGTTGGGCTCGAACTTATTGAAACAGAATCAATTGTTTCTGGAGGTGAGATTGCGACTGGCATATCCTTCGCGCCCCGGCTGATCCAGGGTGTTTAAAGGACCCAGGTTATGGGAAGATGTTTTCTTCATTCTACAATGTACACGTAGAAAAAATCGTACAACATGTCTAACTCGTAAAGTTTAGTTTTTTTTTTTATAAAGGACCCGCCAATTTGACTTCACCTCGCCTGATGGTAAGCTAAAAGCAAAGAGGGTCACCATCGTAAACATGTACCATGATAACTAACAGTGGTGGCACTCAGCTTAACGGCCTCATCAGATGCCTTTTCACGCGCCGCTTAAACGCTTAAACGCTAGCGCTCAAGATGCTAAGCTTTTCCAAAAGCAATATACTGCTAGCTTACTGACAAATTGCTGCCAAACAGACACTTTTTGCATAGGTCGTATGTTTACTGTCAGAAGTGGAACAGTTCTCGACAGACACACACGGGAAGGGATGGGGTGTGTTTTATGTATGTGTGCTTTACTTCACCGGAAGCGACGCAATATGAAAACGCGTTTTAATGATATGAGAATTGTGAACGAACAAATATCTGTAGCCCAAAGAATATGAATGAATGCCAATTTTTATGCACGACGGAACGGAGATGGTATATGCGTTTGGAGTGAAAGAGTATTTGTGCAAATACATGTTGTCATTTTTCTTCAAAACTACTATAATTTGATACAGTATTCAGCTATATGTTCTGGTGTGATTGGTCCATATTCTTAGATAAACATTACTTGCATAACCAATTTATAAAAAAAATAAAGTTTAAAACTAAAACCCGACTACCGAAAAATCACGCTTTGAAAAGTAACAAACAAGAAAATATCAAGGATAGCCGTGGTCGTATGCCACTTACTCTGACAAAACAATATATTCTAGGCAAAAGTGGCATACGACCACGGCTATCCTTGATATTTTCTTGTTTGTTACTTTTCAAAGCGTGATTTTTAGGTAGTCGGATTTTAGTTTTAAACTTTATTTTTTATTTATATTATTTTGGGGCTAGGTAAAGTTAATAATTTATACATATTTGAAATGTGCTTCTTAAGTCCTTTCATTTGATACCAAACACGGCATATTTATCTCAAATTTATTTTTTTACACAGTACCTTATGAGCGCTAGAGGGCGCCACACAAGATTGAGTGACACATCATATTGCCTATAACCATCGGACGATAAAGCCGCTTGTAACGATACCTCATTTGTCCAGTTCTAATAAGTAGTTGAGGAGCTATGAGGGAACAAATGAACATACATACATACATACATACATACATACATACATACATACATACATACATACATACATACATACATACATACATACATACATACATAGCCTGTCAAAATCATAACCCTCCTTTTGGCTTCGCCGTAGTCGGGTAATTATATCGTCAATCAAAAATACCATCTGCCTTTATTTGACTTACTTATACTTCATATTTATCATAATTTTACTTATGAATGACCACAAAAATACGTTACTGAAATTATTTCACTGCCAGCTTATAATCATCTATTTAAACATAAAAATAATCCGGAAGTTGTGCAAAATCAATTTTAAAAACCTAGCCCTAACACCATAACAATACAACCGACATTTTTCAAATTTCATTCCTCTCTAACGCGCTGCAACGAACTAAAAAGTCAAAACGAACAATCGGCACGCCCGAGGCGCTTGCGACTTCGTATCGGCTTTAACGCAAATAGCTATGAGATCATACTGTATTCTACATGACGTTAATATCCCACCAGTCCTACTTGACCCCTCTCAACAATAGGTTCTTAAACAACTTGAGTGACATGATTAAGTTGACAAAGCTCTTTTTACAGCGGTCGTGGCTGGGTGGTCATGCTGAATTATTAAGAACTAACTTGTGGTTTTATTGGACGATGCGTCATGACAACCTGTTTTGATAGTCGAGAGGAATTGTTGTAATGATGTAGTTTAAGTCCTTCGTCCTTTAACTTGAAATTGTTGAGGAAAGTTTATTGGTATTTTCATTCAACGTTTTAATGGTCAATGGACCATAAAAATAGATGGTAAAAGATGATTTGTAGATATTACTGAATTGTAAGGGCAGATGCTGAGTATTCCTAGAAAAAGATGTTTTATTTAACGACTTAATCTAAATTTACAAAATGAAGGACTATTTTCTTGAATTACACTTTGGTTTATGATCAAAGATAGTACACGAACATTAATTTCTATTATTGAGAGTTATATCAAATGGAAAAGTTATCTTGTGATTTATTTTTATTAAGTTCCGATCAACACCGATGACAAATGTTTCCGATTTGACTTGTTACTTGCTGAACTATACAGGAAACATCAGTAATTAAATAGACTGCACAAACTTTTAAAGGATATCGTGAGACCGTCAATTCCAACTGAATAAGTTATAATGATACTTTCGTATATACTATTACGTAGACGGAAAGGAATAGAAAATAAAGGACACAAAAAACCACTGAGAAAAAACTTAGTGTAAGTTATGAAAGGAAGGGTTTTTAAAATGTTGTCCGAATTAAAAACTTGGAGCTTATATTATTATGGTCAAAAATGGTTGTACAGTACACACATAACGAAATTATAAAAAGACATCAACATAGACTGAAAACTACGTAAATAAATAGTGCAGTATATTTTCCCTTACGCGACAAAGGTAATTTCTTATTTATCCTGAGTTACTCATAAATCAATTCACACCGTATTCTATGCAATTAATTCATGACTAAGATCACGTGACTTAATTAGCATCCAATGAATAAAACGTGATAAATTATTGTAGTCTTTGCTTAACATTCAAAGCGGATTCGATTCCGTAAATACAATTTACATATATGCGTATTAACACACCCTTTAACTGTCGGTTATGGTAATATAAGCCGAGATAGAAGAAAAAACTGATTGATTATATTATTTTTCAAGCAACATTGAGAGTTTTATGGCGGTCTCACACAACTGGTACTTAAGGATGCATCGAGGAAAATATCGATACAAAATTACATGTTGTTCAAAATTCTCAGATTAAGAGACGTGAGAACCGGTTACTTTAAATAGTTCAGATTGCACTATGAACTGAATGGAAACTTTTTGTGCGCTAGACTGGCACATATATAATACATACATAAACGTAATATATATCAAGGATGCAAAGTTTGCTATGTACCTACTATTGATTCAGTTAAAAAAATCTCGTGTATAAGAAACATTGCAGTAAATAAAGAATACCGTGACAAACTTGCTATAGAACTATATAATTGTTATAATAGAGCGACTTATTAGAAATAGAATAAGAGGATGACATCAGGCCATATCATTATATTACAAGACAGGTTTATGATCCACTATACATATTTAAATTAGATATACATAAGTCTGTGTGCGATTTATTTGCCAGACACAGTAGTCGTGATACTCGTGATTTCTAATACTGATAGTACACAGCAAATGCAAATTATTGAGATACCCAATCGATGCAATACACCAGTTAAAACTTATTTGAGAAAAGTGACTAATCAAAAATTGTAAGCAAAAATTAATACGTAGCTGATATTGTAGTCGTAACTTACATTATAAGTACAAAGTAAATGTAATTTCTGTACAGTAAAAGTTATTCCCGCGTTGTGTAAGTTTCGTAATCAACGATTTCTTGCATTCCTCTTACAGCGATGATGCTTCAAACTACATAATGCATAGGAAAAGTGGTTCCCATGTAAAATGGCGATGTTCTGCATCAATCCAATGGGACGTAAGTACTTATTTCTCCTGCGAACGTGTGTATATTCCAACATTGGACCACAGATCGCAGATTGGCCGATAATCATCTAGTGGTTGGAAACTTCGATGTAAGATACAATCTGAGAATCCTCTTATTATGCTCTTTAATATCTAATGTAGCCATAGATTAATCAAGTGCTTTCATGAGGATATACCTACCTACTTTGAAAATGTAAATTGATCATTTTGGTCTCAATGTTGACATTACGATGTTTCTTGTGCAATTAATAATTGTTGTTTTTCGTTCGATGTGTGTTGTTATTTTGAGGAAAATATAATATTCACGTTCTCAACGACGATTTTTGATAAGAGTGTGCTTAACGGATGTTCCATTGCTGTTTGTTGGGGGTGTAAAATATCACTAAATTGTGGTTAAAATTATTAGTGAGACAAGGTGCCTATATTGTAATCGTTTGAACTTCTCGCAAGTTTAATTGCGTGTTTTAATTAAATTAGGAAGTAAGTTGACGTAATTACCATAAAAATAACTACATACTGATTACAATTTTTACATAAGTATAGTAATAAATAAATAAATATTCAACAACATTCTACACAACGCTATCTAGAAATAATGTTACATTCTAGTTTATGTACTTATTTTTTCTACATACTTATATGTTTTTTTTAATAGTTTAGCCTGTTTACTTACACATTTCATATGTTATGTTTATATAGCTCAATACTGTCTACATGCTTTGTAAGTAAGTAGTTCTTATCTGTAAAACAATCGAAATAATTATATCCACTAGTATTCATAGATTTGTGTAATAACGACAAAACAAACATTTGAAACAAATGTATCGCTTCGGATATGAAATCTTGGGCATTTAGCAAAATTCTTTGCCACAAATGTCATAACTCGAAAATAATAGAATGACAGGCTGTCATAAGTGGTACATTTGTGTAAATATGATCACAATAGCGAATGTTTGTGCGAATGAGTGTGTGCGTGTAAGGACACGCTTCAATAGTTTGCGGTAAATGACATCACGAATGTAAAAACTTGCTAAATTGAGGAAATGTAATAAGCTTTGAATGCTTTGTAGTTTTTTATTGTTGCTAATAATATTTAAACGTAGCATGTCTACCCGCTTTACGTATGTTATGAAAAATAACGTCGTATTACGATCAAAGCACATTGTTTTTATCTACAGTAACACTATCAGAATATACTTGTTTTAATTAATGAGACTGTAGAATATTCTCAGTCGTTCAACAGTCACAATTACATCACTGAAACTCGGCTACAATCAACACAAAACTTAAAAAAAAGAACAAACCGTACGAATACGAGCCAGTCAGCCCTGCTCCAAACAAAAAGGATATCCAAAAGGAAACAGTAAAATGCCAACTACGTCACGCCACTACACCTGATGCACCACACTATAACAACACAAGCAATGTCATTGCCACCACTGAAATGCTTTTACACACCAACACTTAAAAGCCACTTTCTAAAAAAATCAAATTTACAACTTGTATGTCCGCTCCACACGGCACCGTCCAGGAGACTGACCTGCCGCGGCACGATATAAACAACGCGAGCGAGCGAGACAAATGTATAATGCACCTGTGCACTTCGAATTGAAGGATCGTAAAAATGGGATAGAAATAAAACAATACATACATTTGAAAGAGACGCAAATATAACCGATCGGCTGTAAACTTCAATTATAGAACGTAATAAGTGGCGGTTCGAATAATTTGATTTTATTAGGTACTGTTTACAAAATAGAGTAGCTTTTAGAAGTTTAGGGGTAAAGTTATAAGTTGTTTTAAGTTTGTGTGGTTCTGTGTACTGTCAGGGTCGACATATGGCGAAAAGGTGGTTGTGTCCGCCGAATTCCATGGCGTGGTATGTTCAAACATGTTGTTTAATTTGCGATTGTTTCTGTCGAATGGCGGCGCTGCGTCCTGTACATTTGTTATTCGAAGTTGACACGAAGTTTATTAATAAGCTTAGGAGAATTATGACTTTGATATTGACGTTCCGTATTTATTATGAACTCAGAACTAAAAGTTCTTCTCGTAAATAATACTGTGGTGGTATACCGACTTAGCACTTGTTTTTATGCGGTATTATGAGATTGATCTGGGATCGATTCCCGGATTCGAAGTTTTCTTTTTTAACTAGTAGGTATGTAGTTTACTAACAGCTGTTTGACTACATTACCTATACATTGATCCCATTTTCAGAACAGTTTGACAAAGTTAATCAGTATGTCATGATTGTCATCAAGTCACAGGATGGATGGATGGAGAATGTCGATCAAATCGAATCAACGATTGAAGCTTTCATTTCAATATTGTCATAATTTCAATATTTTTTTGCAAAACATCGGAAATAATGAAATGTACAAGTGAGACTTGAACTCACGACCTTTCCCTTACAGGGGGAATGCTCTTCCAACTGAGCTATTGAGCCACACCCGAATCATTTCAAATTTTCCTTCTCTTTATATACGCCTTTAAGGGCGACGGTGGAGCCATCTACCAACATTCTTACGAACTGTTTTTAACATTTTTAAACATTGAATTTTGATGACTCCGCCAAAAAGAAAATTTTACCTTCGATGATTTAGATTTTCCAGGTAAATGTTCATATCTGACTAATTACCTAGTGGTTAAACTTTAGACATAACTACATGATTGGTTCGGGGAATAACCACCTGAGTAAGATTACAAAATGACATTGCATTATTTTCAAACAAAAAAAAACCTATTCGCAAGTAATTTTTTTATGAAATATCAAGATTAATGTAATATTTCTCATGTAACGAACTTCAATACAACAAATGTCCCTTATGAAAAAACTAAATGAAAAAATAGATATATATAATCTGCGGTATGGGTAATGGACTGCTGAGTCGAGGTCTCGGGTTCGATCCCAGGTTTACCATGGCACACACCAATGACTTTTCGATGCTTTTCGAAGTTATGTGTGTATTTATCGCAGGTTTATTATTTATACCAATTACATTGGGACCTAAACATAAACTGGCGAAATGTGGGTGCTAGCACCTCTGCCTACCCCGTCGGGTAATACAGGCGTGAGTTTATGTTTATGTTATGTATGTGAAAAAAATTGATGCAGTGACACTAGAGAGGATATTTATACCAAAGGATTTCAACAATACTACATGCATTTAAATCAGGAGTAGGTTTAGTAACTCCACGTCTTTTTGTTTTTTTAAAGCTTATTAGAACCCAAGTTACTTATACTAATATTCCCTCTAACCCCTCCAACTAAGCTAAATTGCTTGTGCTAGGAGTGGGTTCACGTCGGTAGTGTAATGGACAGGATTCGAACCCGGGACCTCTCGATCGTAAGGCCGACTCCTTAACCACTAAGCTACCGATGCATGATTTTAATTATCAATTAGAGCGAAAGACGCAAAAAGCTTTTGTATTCCGCATGATCTGTAAAAACAAAACTTACCAGCGACCAGTCGTTTTCGAGAGGTTATTGAACTTATAGAATGACTCATACTTTGATTCGTTTTCAATTAAGCAAAAGTAAGTTTCAGAACATTTCTTTGGAGCAAATTTTCTTTTTAAACATGACCTTTTAAAGAGACAAGTTGGGAACGTGACAACTACGAAACGTGATGCGATACGCCCGCGTCACGTTTCCGCGCTGAGAGAGAAAAATAAAGTTAGAAAAGTTTGATGAAAGAATAATTATAGGGTTCAAACTGTGTGAATAAAGAACCCGTATTCGATGAAATATTTATAACACAAGGGCATCCTGGGTCATCCCATACCGTGGGTATAGTATAAGGAGATTAAGGAGTAAATATGCAGGCCTTATTAAAATGTTCGATAGACGTAATTAGTCCTTTATTACGTGTGACAGAAATAACATACTTGGCAAAATGTGGATGTAAGTGTTGAACGGTTACATTTTTTAAAGGGAAACTGATGGAAAAGAAACCTTCCTTGATCTAGTTTATCAAACACTGTGTGACCCATGAAGACGGTGGCAGGAATCGGTTTATGGGGATTTTTCGCCATAAATACTTCTCAACCTACCTAAGGCATTTGAAATTATCACCTTTGATCAGGGACCCTAAATTCCTACAGAATATTTAAACAGCTAATTAATTACGAACCGTGTGGGGAACTCGTCACTCAACGTCTACCCTACTTACACATAAAAGGTATAATTATATGACGTATAAAAGCTCCCCTTTACCTGAATGAGTCGCGAGCACTATCAAACGAGTTGCATTACTTACTTAGTTGGTAAAAGGTTCATTTACATACAAATAATATAGATGAAGAGTGTGTTTATTTGAATGCACTAATCTCTGGAACTAACCATGCATTTTATTAAATTGTTTTGGCATTTGATAGCCCATAAAAAGAGAACTATATGGATACGAGCAATAACAAATTGATTCCATAATCCATGACCTTATGAAAAAAATGGATGACAAATGTAGACGGACTTCAAATCGCAAACGTAGTTCCAACATCCGAGAATGTCCTTGCTACTTTAGCAGTTACAATAAAATATATCCACTTAACGACATACAAGTTTAAGTTAATTAATTGAAAGCAATGAACTACGCAAATAATCTCTGAATGACCAATTTACCTCAATAATGACGTGAATCTACGTCACCAATAAGTAATATTACCTTGTCATTGTTACAATGACGTCACAGTAAGCAATTACTTACTTCAAGGGCACAATAAGACGTTGAGACGCAGTTTCCACGTCGTACCTTTTATGATCAACAACTATTTCTCTATTTGTTATATTTAGTATTCATTAACGCGTGTGGGGACGGAGAAAGAATACAAGTATAACCACTCCATCTCAGCCAAAGGGTGTCTGTCGTAAGAGACGACTAACGGAAAAATTGACAACATAGGTTTGCATTAAAAATGCTTGCTGTAGCGCGCCCTATTGAGTTGTAATTGTAACACCTATCTAAAAACATGCACCAATTAAAGCCGAACCCATAACTGAAAACTGCATCAAAATTGGATTGGTGGAACAAATGGCAACATGGATTTGCACAAACAAACAAACACACAAACACCCATCACCCCAAACGCATATACCGCCTCCGTTCCGTCGTGGGTATAAATACGCAGACAATAATCACTGCGAGAGAAGAAAAATTCGAAGTAAAGCCCTGTACCAACCCATCTGGCCAGCGTGGAAACAGTAGGTCAAAGCCTCCTGGGAGTGGCCTACGTTCTAGAAGCTAAAATGCTATATTAAGAGAAGCTGTAAACGAAATCGAAGGTCATGATAATGCCAAAATTAAAATAAGTATACTATATATGTTTGTAAAACAAAAAATCTTCGTAAGTACGGAAGCAAACGTAAAAATGTTGAATAGTTAAGAAATCAAGGTGAAAAATCATATAGGTAAGACACCAGTTATTGATATAATCATATACTGGTTTAATAGAATAAAGCATAATACATAAATAACGCACATGGTTACCTATTTTGCTACAGAAATATTACTACACGTACAACACTATTGAGGAAGCTCCTGAATTATATTATAAGGTCAAAGGTAGATTTTAGGCTTGAGTTTGCAAGTATTTAGCCTAGCCTTTCATCATCTACATAAAGACGTCAGTCCTGATTGCATCCGAGGCTACGGACTAGGCTAGCGTTTTATATAAGATTATTTATACTTAATACACATTACTCAAGCCCTTAAAAATTCTTAAACACCGTCCAAAAATACCCGGATTAGCGTCCATTTTAAAATCCAACCATCCGGTAACCTGGTCTGGTAACCGATGGTTCAGTTCTGTCCGGTTACCTGGCAATAAACAGATGCACAGAAGGAATTTCACAGTAAAGCACGGAATTCTCTTTTCAATCATCGCCCAAGAAGACAGATAGTTAGCCAAACTTCAAGAGAATTCGTATCGCTAAAATATAAAATACAAACCGTTAAAGTTCCCACTAAAATACATAATCATTTGCTTTCTGGGAAGTGAGCACGCCTGAACGTAACCTGTACGATCTGTGTATATTGTGTATATTGCTCCATTCATGCGAGAGATGAAGTAGAAAACATTGGCACAATACCAGTCTGTTTCATATTTCGATATTTTATGTTTGCTCGAACCGCTTTGGCCTTGTCCCAATCTGTTTGAAAGATTTTTGCAGTAATTTTGTTGTTAACGTGCTTACGCTTGTACATTCTCAAGGGGTAGGCAGAGGAATATCACATCCATATTTGCTCGAAATGGTGGAAGCGAGTATATTGAAGACCTTTTTCAGAATCTATCCTCAAGCATACATACATATAAGCACGGGTTTATCCCGGAGGTTTAGGCATAGGTGAATTAATACCCACATTTCACCATTTTATTCGGTCCCACGTAACAGGGGGTGAGCCATTTGCCGTATTCCGGGCACTATTTTGATTATTTGACTGGAGTCATGCATCTGAGGCTAAGCCTTGGCGGTATTAGGTACATCTGATGTTAAAAAGCCTTATCCTTAGTCGCCTTGTACGACGCTGCATAAGAGATGGGGTGGCCCAAATTCTACTCTGCCGGCAAGAATACATTCTGTGACGTCACTGGGATCATGATATGTGCGGTTACCAACCATAGCATATAAGCAGTCTTTCAATGGCAAGTTTTATGATCTTGGCTATGTCCTAATCTATTTGAAAGATTTTTTACAATAACATAAGAGCTATTAGAACCAGATGCTGTTCACCAATAACGATGATTGATGGTACTGATCTGCTATGAACTCCCTGAGACCAGTTTCAGTAGTTTATGGAGGTGTGTTTTTTCAGAGCAATTTGCAGAACATCTGCCAGAATTCGTACGAATGAAGGAAGGCAGGGCGAAGAGTGCGAAGACATTATATGCGCGTGCGGCTATATTTGAGACGATGCTTCATGGATATATTAAGATCTGACAGGTGAATATGACCTGGAAGTCAGGTTAAGGTCGTGAGCGTCAATAACTTTAGTGGTTGGGAGAGCCTTTTGATCCAGAGGTCCCGAGCTCAAATACTGGTGATTTCTGGAGAACGGTAAGTGTCACTTCTTTAGGTAGCAAATAATGGTAGGTAGGTATATCTGACGAGCTATACCGACCCCGGCTTCACTTTCAAGGGTCAAATGGCTGTCGCATTCGGAAAAGATAAACCATACATGGAAAAGAGGAGTGGGGAGTGGGTTCAAAGCTTTTGATACTTGGACAATGAGAAGGGTTACATCTATTCTAGCAAATAAACGAGGGCCTCTGAAGTATCAATGAAGCTGTCTTCAGACGCTACTGACAAACCAAACAGGCAAGCAAAAAAGAGGGTAAGTGCGGACAAAAGAGTCCTCTTTCCAAACCAAACACTGGTTAGTACGGTACGGACCCGAGGAGGGCCAGGTCGTAAGGGATGGCCCTGGGTCAGGCGGGGTGCGAGGGATAGGTCGAAGCCAACTTCACCTCCGGCCTAGCACCATGACCCACAGTCGGCGTGCGGTTTTAGTCGGTTCGAGTCCGACATAACCTCCACTTTCGGCTCCGGCAGGGGAGGTGTCCGAGGGGATTTCCGCACAAAAAAAAGTACGGTACGGTAATCATATAGAATCCTGAGTTTATATATGTGGCAAAACTGCGCACCACATCTAGTACACCATCATTAAATTTCGTGCTTTCGTTATAATTATAAACATCTTATACAATAGTTCACTAAACGGCGAATCTAAGAATTGGTTCGTAAATCACTAACCAGTACACATAATAATCGATTCCCGGAAAGCTCTGATTCTAAGTACTGGGTATAAAGATGGAGAATGAAAAGAAATTATTAGTAATCGTAGTCAGAAAACTAAAGTTGCCGCTTCTAACGGGAACGTAAACAATAATTTCTAGGGTATTTCTTTTCTTTTACTTGTTAAATTGAACCAGGAAAAAATAATATTGTAACACCTTTTTTTATACAGGACACGTCAATTTGACTTCACCTCGCCTGATGTTAAGCTAAAGGCAAAGTCTCGTAAACATGTACCATGTTAACAGTGGTGGCACTGGTGGCACTCAGCTTGACGGCCTCATTAGATGCCTTTTGCGAAGGAAACACACAAAAAAAGAAGGAAACCTCTAATCAACTGGGTGTTACATTGAAAGCTTGCACTGTGGAATCCGGGGTACGCTTTCTTGCTCGTCCTTTCATTAGGAATTAGTTTATTTTGGTTATATAATACCAGAAGCTTCAGCGATTGGGATACCAGGACATCCTGGCGAATTCCCAAATGTCAAAATGTCATTACTCGGAGTGTTCATGGATCATAACTCTTGTTCCTGGTCCATAGGAGTTACAGAAGTAGGAATATAGGGGATTAGTCCTGTACCTTATTTTTTATTGTGCGGAAATCCCCTCGGATACCCCCCCCCCCCCCCGCACGGAGCTGGAAGGGGAGTAACATATAGTCAACGCCAGTAATTAGTCAGAAAGCCTAGTACATTTTTAATGCTCCCAAAGCTTCTTAGTGCGACTTCGTTTGTACTAATTTCTAGTGCTACCTTACATAAATACTGTGACAATATAAATGCGTCAGATTTTGATATCTTTTAATGCAACCCAAAATTAGCCCAGCAGTGAATGTTACACTGAAACAGTACAGATGTGATATTGGAAACTGCCGAACTTGGCGCCTTATCAAACTCTGATTGTAACTGCCTTGCGCATGAGTGCCGCCGATGCACGGCGTAGTAACCAGAATTATTGCACTAAATTATTACATTACGAGTAATGCAATCTGCACTAATCGAGTGCCTCACAGATTTAGATTACCGTCCCGTTTCCTCACCATCTGTGTTCGAACATTCATCATTTCGTTTATCTTTGCATTAGTCTCATTCACATCCGTAGTCTTCACCTCGGGAGTCCGGGGTTCATTTACCGGATATTAATTCTTAACTTTTTGTGCTGTTTTGTGAGGGTCAATACTGGGTGATTTTATAGTCGTTCCGGATAAAAAGAGTTCGGGCACAGTTTCAATAGCAAAATCATCTGGAAGTATTAATTTGGCGAAAGACAAAACTTCTTTTTTTATGGGAATAATGTTCAGGTGAAAGGAAAAATGTATGCGGGTTTAAAAAAAAAACATTTTTTCTTTCGCCAAATTATCTAATACTTCCAGATGATTTTGCTATCGTAACTGTGCCCATTCTTTTTATCCCAAACAACTATAAAATCACCCTGTACAATTAATGCCGATATATGCCACCTGAAGCATTACAATCATCCCATGACATTCATAGGAAGAGATGAAGTGCCCTTTGTATTCTACTTCACGAGCAATAAAAATGTTACAACCAATTTTCCTCATGTGCAAACTTCACTAACAGAAACAGTAAACGATTCACCCACAATCCTCAAATTACTGTCGACTACAGCAGCTGTGTTTACGAGCTTCCCACCTTTCCCGGGAACCCATCAAAACCAGCAGTTCGTTGGTAGTTTAACGCCGGCGCTAGTACTTTAGTCGGTTTCGAGTGAAGAGCTATAAATGGACCCTGACTAGGGTGACTTGGTGTTTCAGTCTTCAAGAGCTAGGCGTGTCTTCTTAGAACTTTGCGTGAGCTGATAATAATGGTCCGTTCCACCTGGTTACATTGTAGTTACAATATTATAACTAGTGGGAAATTTTTGTTTTAAGTACATGGTTACATTATTCAACAATTTTATGATGGCATTTATTTAGAAAGTTATTGCTTTATTTACTTACACCTCAGCTTTTTACCATCTAGCGTGGTGCAGTCAATTGTGTATATAAAACACTTGAGTTAGGATTTTATTATTATATACCTATACGCTATGGTGTACCCCAAGGGAGTATATTAGGGCCCACCTTATTTCTGATCTTCATCAATGACAAATGCAACCTTAATATCCCAAGCTCGAGCATTATTTCATACGCTGATGACACAGCAATTACTTTTGTACCTGACGTTATATCCTGGGGTGCAAAATTTCTCAAAATGTCATAATCACACCCCCTAAAACTCAAACTACCTTCTCCCAACAAATGTAACAGTAAACTAAATCAATGAACTATATAACAATATTACATTATTATCTATTAACATTAGTTGCCAACGCCTTCGTCGGCAACATTTGGCCGGCGCACGCGTCTTGTAAACAGTGACATCACGCACATTGTGTTACATACATACATACAATATTCGGATGCTGTGCTCCTGCCAGATTAAATCACCACATTGACTATTGACATTAGCTGATATATCTTGTTTGTTTCCATAGTTTGATAGTTCATAATATTTTGAATTGACCTTATGATCTCATGCTAGGTAATAGAAAAATAAACAGCATAAGACAGCCTCTGTGGCGTGGTGGTAGTGAACGCGACTGCTAAGCAGGAGGCGCGGGTTCGATCCCCGCTCAGTGCAAATATTTGTATGCATGAATGTGGGTATTTGCATTGGTCTGGGTGCTTCTATGTATAATATGTATGTATTTAAAAAAAAAAGTTTCTCAGTATATTTATCCGCATTCTAGATTACATAACACAAGCTAGTTAAGCTTACCATGGGTCTAGATAGCGTTGTGTAGAATGTTGTAAAATATTTATTTATTTATTTATCATTATTTATTTGATAATATCTATATATGACTTTTCGATGCTTTTAGAAGTTATGTGTGTATTTATCGCAGGTTTATAAGTGCCCGGTTAATGGCAATAGGCTCGCCACTTATTACATTGGGACCTAAACATCAACTGGCGAAATGTGGGTGCTAGCACCTCTGCCTACCCCTTCGGGGAATATAGGCGTGAGTTTATGTTATGTTATATATCTATATAGTTCTGGTGAATAATATATGGTTATGTAGACGGTAAGATACAACTGATGACCGTTGAAGCAAACGAGTCCAGTGGAAATCACGAGGACGCAAACGGTAGGTAGCACACCCTCTAGCCAGATGGGCTGATAACCTGAAAATGCTGGACAGACTGGATGCGAAAGGCGGAGGAACGGACGAAATGCCACAGATTGAATATGTCCAGCAATGGACTGCGGTGGGCTAATTCATTGATTGATTGCTTGTGATGGTAAGGATACCTTCATTAAAGTGAAGCATGCTACCTACTTGTACTACTGTAAATTTATTGGTGAATAATAAAGAGACTCAGCCTCAGATGCATGGCTTGAGTCAACAATAGTGTCCAGAATACGGCAATAGGCTCACCCCCTATTACGTGCTGCCGAATCCAATGATTGGTGAAATGTGGGTATTAATTCACCTCTGCCTAACCCTTAGGGCGTGATTATATGTATGTTGCTCAATAATGATCGCATTGTACTACTCGTGCGAGTTAACATGGCACCTGGCTCGGGGCTTTGCGCGGGGGAGCGGGAGGGGTGTATGCTGACGCTACTAGGCTCGCACGGCGAGAGCGGGGTCGCGCGCGGGGAAGCGGGAGGAGGATGTTTTCGAGGCAGGTGCCATGTTAATGCGCACGAGCTATAGAAAGTCGCGTAAAGGTCAAATTGTATTTATAGGAATGTTTATGGCTTTAGCAATAATAACAACAACTACTAATTAAATTCAGTGTGTTAATGGCCTTTAAGCCCAAATAGCATAAGTAGTGTTTAACACTACAAATATCAAAGATTTACATTGTCAACAACATTCGGGCTGCTACAAAATACACAGCCTAAGTTTCAGGCCGCAGTTTCAGGCAGACATCGTGGAACAGCTTATCGCGCCCTGTAGGGTCTGAATCCGAAGACAACACGTCACAATAGAGAATAACCTTATTAGCTTCGGAAAAAAGGGCAAGTTCACCAAATTTGTTGAGCTTTTATTGCGTAATTGTGTAACAAAAAATATTTACATATTATAATACACCTAAGTAGGATCACACAGCCAAGTACAGGTTCCTTCCCACAAAATTAGGAGAATCGTGGTTACGAGCAGTCTACATTTCTAACCTAGTGCGCTTTAGCAAACTTCTAAATCATTTTATTTTTGCAAAAATGTTTGCAAAGCAGAACAAACGTTTTCGAATTACTAAAACTCACGTTATAGCAGGTCATTAATCCATGAATAAAATTACAATTTATTTATCAATAGTGGATATTTAAAATGTCACACGGAAAATAATAGTAACTAAAATGAAGGTCATTTATATCGCTGTGGTTTGGTTTTAGCAGAATTGAGGCCCAGCTCTGGCAATTCGATGTCTATACGATACTTACTGGAAGAGGCGGGACTAAAATTTTATTGACACCCTTAGACCTCGATACAAATTGACCAGTACTGACCCTCAAAATACAGGCATCAGGGGAGCCAGTTTATTGTAGGTACTTAAAATTGTTGTAACGTAGGAAATATTAATTTTAAGAGCTACATTGTATAAACTTATTTTTTGCGACAATATACTTAAAAAGCCGCGTGATTCCCGGCAGAAAAGAATTGGGACCACCCAATCTCTTCCCATGCGATGTCGTACAAGGCGACTAAGGGATACGGCTGTTTAACATCAGACAGATAATATACAACCCAGACTCAGCCTCAGATATAAGCTCGAGTCAATAATAGTGCCTTGAATATTATGGCAATAGGCTCACCCCCTATTACATGGGCTCGACTACAATTATTGGTGTAATGTGGGTGTTAATTCACCTCTGTCTATAGTTAAAAATATCAATCAATTAATTAATTAGCCTATTGTAGTCCACAAATTAAAAATATACTGTTGAAAATTTGTGAGGGATAATTCGCTTCATCAAACCGGAATTAACCTTTCTTGTAAGAATTCAGTCCTATTTCATACTGATACTATATTAGTCAAATATTTAAATGACAATTGGACAATAACCGTCGCCAAGGTACAGAGGCGTGCAAATATTTAAGCAGTTGTGACCTTTCTGCTTTGAACAGCGTCATATAATATATATTGACACGTGAATACACTAAACGCGAGACTAAATACCATAGATAACTAATTCTAGACGTTCGAGTTCCAATGTCACGCAGTCTTCAAACAAATCATCATCATCATCATCACGACCCGGTTGGTCCCGGTTGTATCTATAGCTGTTCCGAGGTCTCCTAAACATTTTTGTCTGGGGTATTAGCTATTACGGTAGCAACTGCCGTGTGACCCCCAATTAAAACCTGAAATTCCTTACCAGCTCACGTGTTTCCTTCTTCTTACAGTCCCGGGTAATTTAAGCGGGGCGTGAAAAAGCGTCTCATGAGGCTGTCAAGCTGAGTGCCACCATTAATACGTGTATGTAATAGTGATCATTTTTCCCCGAGACTTTGCCTTCAGCTTACCATCTGGCGAGGTGAAGTCAAATTGACGTGTGATGCGCAGGAATTTAGTTTTATAAGAATTATAAAATTCTTGCGCCAGGGCTTCTCCGTTCTTTGACAATTCTGCCGTTGGCTAGCGAGGTTGGTTTCGGATCCGAAGACCTTATAACGCACCCCAATAAAAAAATAGTTTTACACTATATTCATTGTGCGCTTGATTCCTCGGCAAGTGTACCGGTTGCTTTCGAAACCACTAAGTATCTCAGAGTCCCGACATCCACGAATTTGCAAGCCCGATATTCCCACAATTATATTTCCTGTAACATAATTTCGTGAATTTCCCCTGCCATTATCCTGTACAGCAGGCCGGTATGACATCACCTCAGTCACCAGCCGATTGACAAACACTCGGCTATTGTTTACTGAAACAATATTCGCTAAAGGTGGCGACTGACACTTCACACTCGGTGAAGAGCTAAAGTATTTGATTAAGCAACTCGTGGTGCAACTGCCTTAGTAGAAACTTAAAGCCTGTTCAAATATGATATGTTATAATATATCACTGTGGTTTGAAATTAAAGAAAATATAAATAGAAGACATGATGCATATTGAAAAAATGTTTAAGGATCTCGATAAGTTGTTTCAGTATTTTTATGTCAACATTTTAGGCGTTATCTGTTGGTAGCGTAGGTAGAGAAACTCACACATAGCGCTAAAGTTGGCGTATCTTTTACTTACAAAATATTAAGTTATCTACGTAGTAACTTATTTCAACAATAGTTTTTCAATTTTCTGTATTATAGCCCAGCATAGTAACGAGTTGAAAGGTTCTTGTAAACTTATTTTATACCTGAATCTGGGATCTGATTATTATTGAAACAGCAACAGAAAATATTTCGATTACATTTAAAATATACTTTTTTGTACAATCCAAGTAATATAACATAAAAGGTAGATAGATACAATTATAATTAAATTTCGGTACAGTTAGTTCAGGCTTGTTTCACGAATAAGAAATTTGTGTAAGCAGATTACTGTAAGAATTCCCCATTCATCGAAACACGTAACGTGAATGAAAACAATAAGTTGGATACTGATTAATAACACAATTCTGTCGCCACCTTTAGAGGCCACGTAAGGCGAGAAGTAAGATATTATCACTTGTCATTTAAATAAATATGCAGTAATGAAAATGTAAAACAATTTATATACTTTATGCTTGGATTGGTTAAAATTTATTCATAATTTTAAACTTGACTCAATTGAATAAGACGAGAGATGAAAATATGTGAAAGATAATGTGCTACAATGTATATACGTATTCACGTTCTTATATAAAGTTGTATGTATACATATTATTATTTTTAAAAGGATACGTCAATTTGACTTCACCTCGCCTGATGGTAAGCTAAAGGTAAAGTCTCGGAAAGAGGGTCACCATCATAAACGTGTACCAAGTTAACAGTGGTGGCACTCAGCTTGACAGCCTCATCAAAAGCCTTTTCACGCCCCGCTTAAAGGCTGGGTCCTGGGACTATAGGAAGAAGGAAACACGTGAGCTGGCAGGGAGTTCCATAGGAATGAGTCACTGCAACGCTTGGTTCTAGAAGGTATACCTTAGGCCCTTTAGGCTGGTATGAAAGCAGGCATGCATGATGCACGTGATAGAAATGTATGTACATATTGTACATACCTAGGTACTTTTCTTGCAGTTTGATGAATGAAATAGGCCTTTTTTTAAATATTAGTACCGTAATTACTAATATTCCCTCTAACCCCTCCAACTAAGCTAAACCGCTTGTGCTAGGAGTGGATTCTAGGAATCGTGATGTATTTGGTTTACACTGATCGCAGTGTTTCGATTCTTTAACGGATGACGGACGGAAGATACGGATACGGGAGAAAATGATGGTAGTTTTGAAGAGGAAACTTTTACAAGGATTAAAATATGGACAGTAAAACGTGTGTAGAGGCAGAAGGACTATGGATTGAAAAAGGTATGAGAAAGTGTATAGTATGCATATATGTATTAAGACGTGGTTGTTAAGGAGACATCTGTAACAACTTATTATGCTCCTAATCATTATAATCCCAGGTGTTAATAGATACACAGACAGCAAAAAAAATCGAGGGGGAACTTTTTGCTGTAGGTAAGACTTGCCTGACCTTACCAGTCGATTATTGGTTTTTATGCGTCTCGCTGTCAACTGAGACAACCACTTGTTATGTTTATTATATAGCCACGCGTACATATCCCTCGAGGGGTAAGGCAGATATACTACACTAGCTTTTGCCCGCGGCTCCTCCCGCGTGGATGTCGGTTAGCGTATCGCGACCAAACATAGCCTATGTCCTTTCTCAAGGTCTAATCTACCCTTATAACAAATTTTATGAAAATCGGTTCAGTGGTTTAAGCGTGAAAGCGTAACATACATAGACAGACAGATTTACATGATATTTTCTAAAGTGAGCTCATTCTGCGTAAATAGTAACACCAATAACTCACCATGATTCGGGTATTTTGAGATAACTTATACTTCAAATCAAACTATGTGACAACTACCATCATGAGTCACACTGCGATCATGGCTGCTGAAAAGCGGCCGAAACGTCGGTTTAAAAAGTAAATAATAACAAATATATCGCGATAGAATCCGTAAAAAGTGATTTTATTTCAGACAGAGTTACTTTCGCATTTATAATATTAGTATGGACATGAATTAGGTTTATTTTTCAAATAATTTAGCATGTCTAGTGCAAACGCCTTTTCCATGCTGATCATGGAAAAAGCGTTTTACCTGCGGGCGTAATTATATTGGACTCGAACCGGCCAAAACCACACAGACGTCTCAAGCCATCAGTTACTGGGGGTGAGGTAGCCTCTAGCATATTCCTCTCACACCCCGGCTGACCCAAGGTCATCGAAATCCCCTAGAGACCTGAAGTTATTTGCACAAAACCCACAAGAAAAAACAGCATGAGCCTTTATATTAAAATTCATTAGAAACAGAAAAGTACTAGATATAATGGACAGTGTGTTATTTGTTGTATTACAATGCCCTATCTATCATATAGGAATAATATCAGTACTAAGTAAAGACCTAGTATTTCCCCGGTTGAGTCAATCCATTCTTGCCGGGAAAAGTAAATAATAATAACTATTATTAAACAGCTATATAGATATACAGTATATTGCCCGATACATATATCTTGGATCTAAACAAGGATAAAAAGCAAAATTAAAATTTTTGAAAAAACCCACGACGTATAAAAAATAATTCAATAAATGTTTAATGTAGCGCCCCCAAGTGGGTTGTCACTGAAACACCTATACTCCATTTGTTTAGGTACTTAAAAAAAGGTAAACAAATCGTAAAAAGGGTTCTTTTGTAGGGGCATTTTTCGTTCCGAAATAAAATGAGACCAATATAAAATCTTTTTAGAACTTAAAATCCATTTCTTCTCTTATATTTTTCTATATTTAACTACTTTGTTTAATATTGAGTTGTAATTATTATTCCCTAAGCTGAAAAACTATAAGAATTATATTATTTAGAATGATTTTTAAAACTATTGCACTGTGCCTACCATAAAGAAACTAAAAAGACAGATATTCAAAACAGTTTTTTCCAGATCGCGCCATACGTGCGTGACTGTCAAAGTCTATTCGCAGTTTGTATATTGTTATTGTTCGGTGCCATAAAGAGCCGCGAAGAGTGTGTACTGAAAGAAGTGGAGCCCTAGATAAGATTATTGACGAAACCTATGATCACTTCGTAATTAGTGTTGGTTATAGTTCTTCGGACTCAGACTAAAATTTTATTCAAGGATTGAATTTGAAATCACTTTGATTGTTATTATAATTTGTGAATGTGTTGAACGTGTCAGTTTAATATTATAAATTTTAAAATTATTTAATAAGGTAAATATATAGTCTTTATGTTGCCTATAATCATGCACAAAAAATACTTTTGTCGTTGACAATCTCTGAAATCCACCATTTTTCTTGTTTACCTTTTTTTAATTACCTAAACAAATGGAGTATATGTAAGAATATGCACCAATCAAAACCGAACCAATAATTAAAAACTGCATCAAAATTGCACTAGTATTTTTGGAGAAAATTGGCAACATTGATTTGCATTAAAAATGCTTGCAGTAGCGCCCCCTGTTGAGTTGTCATTGTAACACCTATCTAAGGACATGCTCCAATTAAAGCCGAACCCATAACTGAAAACTGCATCAAAATTGGATTGGTAGTTTCGGAGAAAATGGCAACATGGATTTGCACAAACAAACACACAAACATCCTCACCCCAAACGCATAATACCGTCTCCGTTCCGTCGTGGGTAAATATGTTAAAAATGTGCTATATATGCTCAGTACACGTTTCTTGTTTGTATTTTGAAGATAGCACGAGGTGTTACTGCGGTGGGCAAGTTCAAATTCACCAAGCATGATGCCTCCGACCGATCTCGGCCATGGCGACCACTTCGACTCCTAGTCGGCTCGGCGCTGATGCGCTCGAAGATGGCTAACATAGCCGATCTTCGCGGTGAACACTCGTGTGCACTGAGGGCACGTGAGAACACCACCCACATAATGGTACTGAATGGCAACGGGTGGGCGAACTTTCAGCTCATCGCGTTTAGCGCCGAGGTCTGCCTTTCGCTGTTCCTCGAAATCGCTTACTCGTCTCTGCACCATCCTGCGCCATTCTGGACGTTGTGCTGCCAAACCTTCCCATTGAGACGGCTCAATGTTGCATCTTTTCGTATACTATTATAGCATTATATCCCGCGATTTATGTCCAAGATATATGGTTCGTTAGTGGCAGTGTGATATCACTCAGTGCATGCGTGGGCGCCGGGTCTAGGTCGAGAATGTACACAACATTTACGTCTAAAGGAGTCTTGTTCAAAACTGGACTATATTTAGTTCGTGTCACGGAGGTGACTTTAGCTGTGACATTATTAGATATTCATTGATGATATCCGTGCCATAATGTAGCTTTGTTACTCTTTTATATAGTTATTAAGATAATTCGCGCATTAATAATTATTGTCTCGTACCGTATAGACTATTTTAGGTCACAATTCCTCTGTGAAATACGAATAAGCTGAACTTAACTTTCTTTATAGGTAGCAGATAAGCACACGACCCACCTGATGGAAAGTGGTTAGCGTGACGACGTGTGCAATACCAGGAGAGTCACACTCGTGCTGCTGACAAAGTAAGAACAGAGAGATTCTGTTCTACCAGTGCGGAAGACAAAGCAGAATAAGCCTTTGGTCTTCCCACTGACAAACAACTCTCCAGTGAGCGCTGGCTACTCTACTCAACGCCGGGAACACAACACGACGTTAATTATAGCCGCGGTATCCTGTAGGGCGGAGGTACTTTCCCAGTCAGACTTAGGTGACCCCTTTCCTAATTTGGTAAGGTTATATATTATGATATTATGTGTCTGTCGATTTGACAGCCTGTGACAGAGATTTCTCCATCAATGAGGACGTGATTGCAGATGAGGTTCGCTTCGGTCTTGTAGGTCTTAATGGGTTTAATGGATCTTCAACGAAAATGTATAGAAAACACAGTTGTAAACAAGGATGCCTTACCAACAAAAATATACCTACGCCCTTTGACATAAAACGAAATTTTACGCACACGAGGAACAAAAATGGCGCCTGTAATAATTTTAAACGAAGTATGCCAAACAATATACTTCCAGACGATTAAAATTACTCTCTTCCGTGAAACAATGGCCGGATATCTGCACCCCGTACGTAAGTGTATTAACCGGTTCGATTCCCGGAACATTATTGATAACTTTTATTGTAAACGCATCAGTTCTCCTTACGGATAGCTTTCTCATCTCGGGAACAAAATTAAGATGGCATGTCTTTGTTCTGGCGGATTGTTAATTTTGTGTGTTTAGTGAATAGTGTGCGGGATCGATTCCCACGATGGGTTTTAATAGCAATAACAGTTTAACCGCAGATCTGATTATCTGCGGTTTATAAATACTGAACTAAAAATACATTGTTTATACGGTGAGTTACTGTTATAAGGTTATATTTCCAAACTAGCTGACCCTACGAACTTGGTACCGCCAATATTTTACCGCCCGCGTGGCGTCCGATTCCGTTCCCGTTGCACCCTTTACTAGGTATATTAAGCATGTATTATACATATATGCCAGAAAGGTTATTATAAAACCAAGAATATTTAAACGATAAACAAGCTTGGAAATGAGCTGTTCGCTCAGCTATGCTACTCAAGCAAAACATTGTATCTAGACCATAAGTTTTAGGCTAAGTAAGTAAATGTTTTGTAAATAGACCAAAAAAAAATGTCCGCTGAGTTTCTTGCCGGAGTCTTCTCAGGTCTGGGCCGCGTTTCGAACCGGTGGTCCATTTACTAGTATTAGTTAGTATTTAATATTTACTTTATGTTGACGTTTTGTAAGTTCCGATTTAATGGTCTATGCCAAATAAACTATTTTTGAATTTTGAATTTTTTTGAATTTTGAATAAACCTTGTTCTTGAATTCAAGAAGAAGGTTTATTCAAAATTCAAAAAAATTCAATAGATAGAGTTTTTTGAGATAGAGTAATTACTCTATCTATTAAAAGAAACCGCATTAAAACCTGTAGCGTAATTTTGAAGATATAAGCATACATAGGGACATAGGGACGCGGCACGTGACTTTGCTTTATAATAAGTAGTGATTATAAAGAATGTTTTAAAATGTGTATTACATGTTAGGAACTATGCTTTTCGGTCCCATTTAATAGGGAGCGTACCTCTCGGTCGGATGGTGAACAGCCCTTTTACCTGATTCTCGTATTTATCTTACTGCAGATACCAATGCAGATAGCCTATGTTTACATAATAAAATTAGGTATGGCCAAGAAGTTATTGGTCATTATGCGTGGGGAGCAGGAAAACGTTGTTAAAATCATAGCGTTCGGTTAGTTAGGTGATTGTCAGTTAAAATTAGAGCAGGTGTGGGCTTAATACGAGCTTCAGGGAAATGTTTTGGTACCGCATTTCAGTCCTACACGAAACTAGCATTAGGCAACTGTGATTTAAGGGCAATATTTAAGAGAAAAAAAGAGAAATAGAAAATTTATCTGCTGACTATTATTTTCCAACCTTTAGTACCGTTTATCTGCAAAAGCAAACGATGGCTCAAACTTCATAATGGGCCATCTTTCTTAGCTGTATTGAGAGAGCATACGCTGACGAACTTCCAGCTTTTATAAAATGAGGCAGGATTGGCGTTCACATGCTCTTAGTCTATTCGGTTCATCGATGGCACTTGGTTGAACTTGCTACACATATTGAGTAAGTACTTTGGATATTGTGGAAATCTGGAAGTTGAAAACTGTGGAAAAGTCTTACTCAATATTTTAGGAGTCCCCGTTTGGCTCGTAGAACCTAATCATTTGAATGATTTTTTTATAGCATTTATTATGCTAACTTTAAAATTCTAATACATCGGGCAAAATGAAGTTGGAAGAGCATTCCCCCTGTAAGGGAAAGGTTGTGAGTTAAAGTCCCACTTGAGCATTTCATGTTTCCGATGTATTCGATCCTAATATTGTGAATGTCATTCGTAGCACTAAAGTATGCTATGCGGCTGTTTTATATCAGGTACTAAGTTCAATTTCTAGATCAAATGTAATTCATTTATTTTTAGAAAATTTTCAACGGGTATCAATTAAGTCTAAAAAGTGTTCGCTTCACGGTAGCAAGCTAGCCCCTAATTTCGTGGGTTATTTTACACCTCTACCTGAGTATATTAAAAACTACTTTGATCTGAAACTGTCCGCCTGTAACACATTTTTCTAGTAATAATGTGACATAGACAGCTGATATTCAATACGCTTGTAGGAAATGGTGGCCCAATTACACGTGACACTAGAAAAAATATTCTTGGTTTTAATATCAGATTTCAAGAACAATTACCTCGTTAGTACAGTGATGACAAACGCCCATCTGGCTGTGACGTATCAGGTTCAAAGACATTATAATGACTTCAGAATCGTAATTTTTTTAGGGTCCCGTACTTCAACAGAAAATAACTGAACACTTATAGGACTTCGTTGTCCATCAGTCTGTCTACCTGTCAACCAACCAGACCTTTTTTCAAGAATGCGTGGAAGTATCAAGTTGTAATTCGTAGTGAAATGTGGAGAAATTAAGTTGAAATTAACACACTCTCCCGGGTCCTTTAAGCGGGGCGTGAAAAGGCATCTGATGAAGCCGTCAAGCTGAGTGCCAACACTGTTAACATGGTACATGTTTACGATGGTGACCCTCTTTTCGAGACTTTACCTTTAGCTTAACATCAGACGAAGTGAAGTTAAATTGAAGTTTCCTTTCTAAAAAAAAGGTATGTAATGCCTCCAAGCTATCAATAATCAAACATCCATAAAACAGCAGTCAATGCTATGCAAAAATAATGTCATCAAAAGATACAGCAGTCCGTTTATGTACCAATATTTTCTATTATATTGTTTAGTTAATGATTAAAAACTATACTTCTGCCTACCTCTCACGGCAGGTATAGTATACATACACCCTTCACCGCAATCACAGAAGATTTCACTCCTTATAACCTTAACCCTAACTTTACCAAACAAATCTAATTTTAACCACGTCAATATGAAGAGAAATACGCCAAACATAATGTTTTTTTCCCAAGCTGACGTAAACTAGACGGATCATAGAATGCAGAGGCATTGTACAGACATACTGACAGATGGACATGCGTATAAATACTCGAGATATTCGCGAGCAACGCCGTGGGAGACCACTGTTATAGAACAGACGCGGTTATAAAGGTTCCGGTGACTCATTTGGAGCAACTATAGCTACATGTGATGTCAATGTCGAGATTTTAGATTTGCGATTGATTATTTCCTGATCGATGTATTTCACACTAACGGCCGTTCCCAATAACATACTTACAGTTGAAGATAGATCGCAGCAGTCAAATTTGACGTATCGGCTGTTTAAATTGAAAACATGGTAACTGATTTTTTGCGGGAAAGCGCATCGCGGTATAATTTTATTTTCCGAAATTGGTGTGAAATAGGAGTTACTATCGAAAAACATTGGAAAAAATGAAATGCTCAAGTGAGACTCGAACTCACGACCTTTCCCTTACAGGGGGACTGCTCTACCAACTGAGCTATTGAGCCACACTTGAATCATTCCGAATTTTCCTTCTCTTTATATCCGTCTATAAGGGCGACGGTGCAGCCATCTACCAACATTCTTACGAACTGTTGGAAACAATGAATGATTTTTCAACCATTTTTAAACATTGAATTTTGATGACTGCGCCGAAATATTTAATGAATTTTTATAGCATTTATTATGCTAACTTTTAAGTTCGAAAAACATTGGAAAAAATAAAATGCTCAAGTGAGACTCGAACTCACGACCTTTCCCTTACAGGGGGACTGCTCTTCCAACTGAGCTATTGAGCCACACTTGAATCATTCCGAATTTTCCTACTCTTTATAAAAAAAAAGGAGTTACTATGTTTTGAATTTAAACAGCCGAGCACTTTATTCGTAGTTGCGATCTATCTTTAACTGTCAGTACGGTATTGGGAACGGCGGTAAATAGTTCGTCTATCTATCTGTCCCGTCTCCGTATTTTATAACACTAAGGCCCGTATTCCAGAATGGTACCTACTCAGTCCTGAATCTCAATTAATAACTAGATCTGAGAACAGATACTAAAAAAATATAAAAAAAAAAAAAAAAAAAAGTATGCTAGATAACAGTTTTAATGTCATTGTAAGAGTCTATTCACAATTTGAGCGTTGTTCTGTAAGAACATCTACGTTCATACATATATACATACATAATATATGCTAACAGCTGTAAATCCCCGAAGGGGTAGGCAGAGGTATATCAACACCTACATTTCTTCAACTAAGAGTTTCGGTCCCACGTAGGTAATAGGGGGGCGAGCCTATTGCCGTGAAGCGGGAACTTAGTAATGAGCTGAATGTTTACTGTCGGATGGGGAACAGCCCTATCCCTTAATTGCTTTCTACGACACCTGCAGGATGAATTGGGTCCTATTCTACTCCACCGGGAACCAACACGGCAATTGGTTGATTCCAAGAGTCTAGGACCCATTCTCCTGCTCCATCCTTCTATTATTCAGCAGGCGTTCATATAAAGCCAAAATAAACCATATTTTGACATTTACACGTAAATTTATCAGTCTGATTCCCGGGGCCGCGATTCCATACTATTCATCCAATCGTATGGACATGCGATCAAATTTTATTCATAGTTTGCTCAAGCAAGCTATAAGCTTCAACACTCATTAGGTGGCGCCCCCATCAGGTTACTTATAAGAGTTTACCTGTGCGACGCATTCATCCTATGCCAAGTTTAGCCAAGCCTTCACCACATTCGCGTTTCCTCGCGTAAACAAACTATTTACTCAGTATTTACCGCAGATACAAAAACTCGCGATATTTTTAGCAGATACCCACCACGTTGGTTCACCCGCTAATTTTTATTGTCATCGAGCTTGCCAAACGATAGTGGGTTATCAAAACAAGAGGCGGTGCGGCGTGGAGCGATACACTGCTGTTATATGTTGTGGGAACTCGCTGAGATAAGATCTGTCGTTTATGGCAAACATTAAATGCGTGGTTTTTATTGGGGTTAGTTCATCGCTCAGAATTTGGGTTTGGGTAGTTTAGTGCAGTGTTGGTTAGATGTGCTTCCGGTGTTACTACAACAAATTGGACTTAATGGACGAGGCTTCGGGCCCACCCTTTCCTTCCCGGAGCTAAACTGCCCTTGCAGACAGTAGTTCACTCCCATAAAAGCTGCATAACCCAAATGCTGACGAAAGTACGAAGTAGGAAGATGTAAGAACGACCGTCTTTCCGAAACTTTGCCTTTAGCTTACCTCGAGGTGAAGTCAAATTGTCGTGTCCTTTTATTAAAAAAAAACTAAGCTGACCCTAGGTTCAAGTTGAAAGCTTCGGATGCAACTAGGACCTTAGCTAACACGATGATGAATTGTAGTCGTCAACGACTGCGTGATGATGTCAACTGCATTATTAACAGCCGAATATCCAACATGTCGGTTGTCCTACAAAGTTTCAAACCTATACGACAATCGATAGTTAGTTACATTTGACCCATTAATATTCCACAACATTCTACACAACGCTATCTAGACCCATGGAAAGCTTAACTAGCTTGTGTTAAGGAATCTAGAATGCGGATAAACATACTTACTATACATGGAAACACCCAGACCCATACAAATAGCCATATTCATGCATACAAATATTTGTACTGAGCGGGGATCGAACCCGCGCCTCCTGCGTAGCAGTCGCGTTCACTACCGCCACGCCACAGAGGCTAACAACAATAATACTTGACAAACGAAAACCTTAAAAAAACGAATATTTTTGTGCTTACAGCTTACAATCATGCAGATTATACTTATATTGACGTATAATAAAAAAAGACGACCCTCATTACAGATTGATAGGGTTGGCAACCGAATACGGTAACCTGATAAATATTCCCAATTTGTAAATATAACCACAATTAAATTTATATTCAAAACAAACAAGAATCATCAGAATTAAACGACCAAAGACATAACACGTCGTCACTACCACATTTTCTCAGGAACCAAGCTCCCGAATTCAATATAATCCCGATGTTTGATAGCTGGAGTGGAGAATTACCAAGAAATATGGCAGGGCACTCATGTTAAAGACCATAACAGTTCATAACATGTAATTATATCATAAATCCAAGAGCGCTCGGCACAAAAGGAGCGCGTCAAACCACAAGTTGGCTGTCACCCAGCGCGCGCGTGAGCAGTTCCATGCTAACGTAAAAATTATATTTGATGTTCGTTTTAATTTCATTCATGCTTTGCATTCTTAGGAAATGATAGATTTAGATTTGTTTACGTGTTGTGTGTATACAGAATTCTATTAATTTTATACACTTAGATTTATAGGGCAATATTTTCCTGGAACAAATAGCCCCGCTTGACTAAGGAAGTACCGTTATCAATTTCTTTCCATTTTCTTAGTAATCCTTCTTTAGCCTTGTAAGTGGTAACGCGAAAAATATACTATATAACTGCTTGCAGCGCCAGTTACGGCCAGGAATGGGCAAAGTACGGGGTCTATCTATCAAACTTTCTGGCCCCACAATAAGAAAGTTTGTCCACCACTGTCTTAGGTGAAGCAAGCCGTCGCGAGTAGCAAGCCAAGGTGCTTACTGACTTTCAAGGTGACATTGTGTTGACTACTTAGGGTGCAGAATATTCCATCAAGAACCAAGCGGTTCAGTGAATCATTCCTATACCGCAAGATTAAGACCTGGGACTCCCTGCCAGCTCACGTGTTTCCTTCTTCCTACAGTCCTTTTAAGAGGGGCGTGAAAAGGCATCTGAGGCAGGCCGTCAAGCTGAGGGTTGACATTGTTAACATGGTACATGTTTACAATGGCGACTCTCTTTCCGAGACTTTGCCTTTAGTTTACTATCAGGTGAGGTAAAGTCAAATTTACGTGTTCTTTTATACAATAAAACAGAGTATTAATTAGCTAACGCATCCGACTCTGTCCAAATGAACAAGCAAGCACAAGCCTATACACACGACCCACAGGAACTTATCTACAACCTGAGTGGTATAAAACTTCCCTCATTCATCCTTCCAAATGTCACTTATAAATACATAGTAACCTAAGATTTGTAAAAACGTGATAATTGGAATGGAATTATTTCGTGCACAACAACAGGCATCCCTAAAACAAGTACTTATTTATAAATCCAGCTCGCAATAGCCGTCTCCGAAAACCGACAAAAAAACGAAATCGCAGCACATCTGTATCAGTGAGCGGTGCGCGTGCGCGCACCTGCCCAACGCCATCTGTCGACCGAATCTCTTAGTTAACGTACACCTGTTTCCTTGTTAAATCGAACCTTGTGGATTTCTGTTGCCTTAGCTGCTGTACGTGTAAATAATAATATAATAATAATAAAATAATGGTGTAAGGATATGTAGAAGTATTTATATCACGTTGACACTTTATTAAAATAAATAAGGAAATGAGTATGATTGGTTATGGTGTAAATCATCAAGCAAAATACTCGTTATTTGTTTTTTTTACTTAGCAAATGTATAGAAATCGTGCGCATTATTGATACACAAGGATAAACCAAAAAGTTACTTGTGTATCAAAAATGATACACACATAATTGGACAGCGTGTATCAAAAATGATACACTGGCGTTGAGCGTGTAAGAAAATACAACAATTTTTTTTCTAGCAGTCATAAAAAATACATCAAGTTTTATTGCGATCAGGAAAAAAACACGAATACCTATGTACAATTACTGTTACTCAATCAATTCCTAGATACAATAAACGAGAAGGTCAGTAGATTCCCACTATCTTGTCATAATATACTTATAATGCAAGGTGCAACGGCCGTGACGTCACCGTGACCATATGTTGCACATTTGTAAACACACGGGTGGGTGTTGTGAGCGCGCCCTTATGTATGTATACCTAGCGACACATGTCTTGGACCTAAGGCGCTAGCGACCCTGGCGCGCGAGGAATATTTGTAATAATAATGCTTGGTGAAAGTGTCTCCTTTCCTTCACAGGACAATACGAGCTTAGATATCACCCGCATACGGTGCGGAATATACCTTCTAGAACCAAGCGGTTCGGTGAATCATTCCTATGCCGCACCATTAAGACCTGGAACTCCCTGCCAGCTCACATGTTTCCTTCTTCCTACAGTCCCGGATTCTTTATGCGGGGCGTGAAAAGGCATCTGATGAGGCCGTCAAGCTGAGTGCCACCATTGTTAACATGATGGTGACCCTCTTTCAGAGACTTTGCGTTCAGCTTACCATCAGGCGATGTGAAGTAAAATTTACGTGTCGTCTAAAAAAAGTGTTAGCTCGTCCACTGCCATTGCACCCCGGTATTTAGTAACTGGTACATGTCTTTACCCTAATAACGTCACAAAATGTATTCCAAATGCACAGGGGGCGTTTTTGTGTCTTTTAAGGATAGATACCTAGATCTCAAATCCACGAATGATAAACTATAATATATCAAACCAATCCGCGTGAGTCAGCCTCGTTCCTCTCGCGGTCTGAGGTTATTATATATGCGGGGTACTATACCTGAACCCAATAAAAGGTTATGAATGGTTAAGACTTTATGGACTAAGTATTGTGGTGCTAATTAAATACATTGATAAATTCACAGAAACAGCGTATAAATAATGGATTTGTCATAAACATGACATCAGTAATATTGACTATTGCGTGTTTTTGTGTCGCTCTGACTGCTTATGATATGTATGAGGGCATCCAGTTGACTAAAAAATACTGATCTACAAGCGTGAATATATGTTGGGGAGAGCGAGGCAGTTTTGAAATATTACGAGTAGATCTAGGAATGCAGTTTTTTTTTAAACCAGGGAGGATACCTAACTAGTCTTTTTTGCCTTGTCGCTGATTCAGGATAATCCAAACTTGCATACTAATATTATAAATGCGAAAGTACCTCTGTCTGTCTGTATGTATGTTACACTTTCACGCCTAAACCACTGAACCGATTTGTATAAGGGTAGATTAGACCTTGAGAAAGGACATACGCTATGTTTGGTTGCGATAACCGACATCCACGCGGGCGGAACCGCGGGCAAAAGCTAGTATAAAATAAAAGGATAGAAAATTATTCTTACAACTCGTGCGAGTTAACATGGCACCTGGCTCGGGGCTTTGCGCGGGGGAGTGGGAGGCGTGTACGCTGACGCTACTAGCCTCGCACGGCGAGAGCGGGGTCGCGCGCGGGGAAGCGGGAGGAGGGTGTCTTCGAGGCAGGTGCCATGTTAACTCGCACGAGCTATATGATTCAAAACTTCTGTTCTACACTAAATAATTTTCGTAATTTTAATCCAATAATATATTTCCAAACCATTTAGATGCTCACAAAGTGTCCTATATCTAGGATGCTAAGAACCCACAACCAGTTTCGGAAACTGTACGATATTGACGTTTTCGGAAACAGTGATAAATGGGGAATAATGAGAAATTTAAATCTAATAAAAATGCGGGTGATAATGTAAAATTAGCTTATTTATAAATTCATTACTATATTAGTTATTAATTTTCTTATATAGTGCCATGTACTAGACTTACGAACGCTGTGCATATCTATAATTGGGTTATGTACTAGATATAAGTCCACGCTATTGATGTGCCTAATTTATTTAAAAAAAAGTGTATTAACGTTTTAATGGCAAATTTTATACCGTATATTCCACCACAATGAATCACCTGCGATGAAGATTCACCCTTATTGTATCCCTAACATGAATTCACAATTATTAATGCATATGCAATCATGCATGACTGCATGTAACCACGAGACTGAAGAATAACATGCGTAGAAGGTAGACCGGCTGTCATTAGGGTTTATAAACGACACCTCCTAGTTGAATTAAGTATTTACCTTAGAATATTGTTTTTTCCTTGATATTGTACAAAGAAATCATAAATAATAGGTAATGCTCTTATGCTACTAGTGTTTATTTAAGACTAACTGTGTACCAGGGTTTCACCCGTCGACCTGTGTTATTCTAATTATTTTTGTTAGATATAGCTACTCATACTCCAACCAAGATGTTAAATAACTTACAACTTCGCTCAAGAGCGAGGCTATCAAATGCTAGACGAATTTGTCAATTCGTGGAATGGTTTCCAGAGATTAGCGCATTAAAACTAACGAACAAACTCTTTAGCTTTGTAATATTACTAGCTTTTGCCCGCGGCTCCGCCCGCGTGTACGTCGGTTATCGCGGCCAAACATTGCCTATGTCCTTTTTCAAGGTCTAATCTACCCCTATACCAAATTGTATCAAAATCGCATCACTGGTTTAGACGTGAAAGCGTAACATACAGACAGACAGACAGACAGACACTTGGAAAGAGATGGGGTGCCCCAAATTCTATTCTGTCGGTAACCACGCTGTTTAATATCAGATAGATTTATACCACCCAGACTCAGCCTCAAATGCATGTCTCGAGTTAACAATAGTGTCCGAAATACGTCAATAGGCTCACCCCTATTACCTACGTGGGACCGAATAAAATAAAATGTGGGTGGTGTTAAGTCACCTCGGCCTAACCCTCCGGGGATAAAAGCGTGATTGTATGTAGGTATGTAGGAAGTAAAGTATCTAAAATTAAAGTAAAGTAAAGTAAAGTATCTAAAATTAGTTTCAAATTCAACTTTGAATTTTAGCTTTCAATTTTAGCGTTCGAATTGAAATATTACTTTTGCTAACTCAATTTGCAAGTCAAAATTATGTTTTTATACCTAATTTCATGTTTATTTTGGAATGTTGTTTTATTTGAATTTCATATTCATATCAAAGATTTAATTTATGGATATTAATGCTTCGATTGTTTATTTTGCTTACTAATTTAATTTCGTCTTGTTTATATAAACTTTAGATTATAGAGGAACTTGGTGAGTCTATCCAAGTCTGTTTATATGACCGAACTTCCATTCCGAGCTATGTAAAACAATCCACTAAATTTATACACATTAACGCGTCGGTAGCTTAGTGGTCTGTAGATTGAAAGGTCCTGGTTCCGAATCCTGGCCATTACACTACCGACGTGAACCCACTCCTAACACAAGCAATTTAGCTTAGCTGGAGGGGTTACAGGGAATATTAGTAACTACGGTTCTAATATTGTTTAAAAAAAATAAAAACAGGATTAACCGATCCGACCAACAGTAACCTTTAAAAACGCCATTTATGAAACTAATTATCTTATTTTGAATTTAAATCACAAGTTCTGCAATTGATTTATTGAATTTCATAGTACCAACGCGTAGCCGGCGTAACATATTTATTTTATCGTCAATTAATGTTATTAAGAAATTGATTTTACTGATGGCAGGATTACAATTTGCGGATTAACCTGCATTACCACATTTTTTTTTAAAGAATATGAGTACCGAAGTTACTAATATTTTCCTCTAATCCCTCCAACTAAGCTAAAATGCTTGTGCTAGGAGTGGATTCACGCCAGTAGTGTAATGGCCAGGATCGAACCCGGGACCTCACGATCGTAAGGCCGACTCCTTAACCACTAAGCTACCGACGCTTTTACTCAAGTATTTTTCTAATAAAATATGTAAAGTCAGTTTGAGTTAAACCTTTTTCATTGACCTAGAAGACAAGCCGTATAAATATAACCTCTAACCTTCAAAAAATCACCAAAGCTCAAGAAGCGATCTATAAATCTTATACAGATGGCTTGGCCTCAGGCGGCCCTATATTGAATTTCCGCGACGCTGCCCGCAATCACCGGCTAAGGATTGGAATCTATTACAATTTAAACTTCAGATGACTTAGTGAGGAATTTATGAGGGTGGGATCAATCTAAAATGCGGATAAACATACTTAGATCCTTTTTTTTGTAAATACATGCCTATTATACATGGAAGCAGTCAGACCAATGCAAATAGCCATAATCATGCATACAAATATTTGCACTGAGCGCGGATCGAATCCGCACCTCCTGCGTAGCAGTCGCGTTCACTACCGCCACGCCACGGGGGCTACATCATTTACTAGGTGATACCCACGTTTCCGTTTACGTTAAATACTGATCCCGTTCTTGCGATCAACAAGAACCTATTCCAGGAATAAACTCTAACCGGAGGTGTTAGAATTTAGCTAAAATGATTGAATTAGGGTTATGTTCACGTTGCTAGTACAGTGGCCAGGATTCGAACCTTAACTCTTAGGGCCGTACTCTAGAATGACATTCAGCCTGAATCGCGATTTATAGGACAGATTTTATTTTATTTTATTCTTTCAAAAAAACTTACAGATAGAATACAGAGTAGAAACAAATTGTAAAAAAAAGATGGCCAATTATAAGTTTTCACATGTAGTAGTAATGATGATGTTTTATGTACAGGACGGTAAACAGTTAAGCAATAAGCATATCGTGTATTTTACTATACAGCGCAGTATTTTTATACATATTATAAAACAAAGAAAAAAACAGGTTATTTAGAGAACTTGTCAAAGAACATTTTACTTAGTATGACTTTAATTTGATTGGTTCTGGTGAAAAATAAATAGATTGTATAGACAGAATAATAACATATTGCCTATATATTCTATCCTCAGATAAATCGCAATTCAGGCTGAGTGTCATTCTAAAAAACGGGCCTTAAAGAGCTTAGGGAAGGACATAGACTATGTTTTATCGCTATAGCAGAAATCTACGCGGTTGGAGCCACAGGCAGCAACTAGTGGAATATAAAACTAAGAGGAAGTGCCCACAATCATTTCTTGGATGCCACGCTGTCTACACTACCCACTAAGAGACACACCTCTAAGCTGTGTAGGTATAGATTTATCTATCTAGCTAGCTATCAGTCCAAGGTTGCTAGGAAGAGATTGCTGTTCGCGATAAGGCCATTCTACATTTCATATGTATTACATTTTAGTGTGGGTTTTTTTTTTGTAATTTAGAGTAGTTTTATAGTATACGCTGAAGGTATCAGGTCTTAAGTGTGTTATGATTTACTTACAGCAATACTTTGGGGACTAGATTGCAGTCACTTCCGTAAAAGTCAATCAAATGAAATTACATATAAGCCTAGCGTTCACCTACCTGCAACGCACATACATACATACATACATACATACATACATAAACTCACGCCTGTATTCCCCGAAGGGGTAGGCAGAGGTGCTAGCACCCACATTTCGCCAGTTTATGTTTAGGTCCCAATGTAATAGGTGGCGAGCCTATTGCCATTAACCGGGCACTTATAAACCTGCGATAAATACACACATAACTTCGAAAAGCATCGAAAAGTCATTGGTGTGTGCTATGGTAAACCTGAGATCGAACCCGAGACCTCGTCTCAGCAGTCCATTACCCATACCACTAGGATACCGCAGATATGCACCGCACACAACGCATTATTATGTTTTATATAGAAAGTGCGATCCGTACGATGCGGGTAGGTGGACGCACTTGTTCGACTTTCTATACAAAGCATAAATGCAATGCGTGCGGTGCGGGTAGGTGGACGCTAAGCTATAAGAGGAAGCATAAAAGAGGGGACCCCGGTTTCTAAACGGCAAGTTTGGGATACCTTAGGCCGGGACTCGCAATTAGAACTTTTTTATACCACTCAAGTGGCAGATAAGCACACGGCCCACCTGATGGAAAGTGGTTACCGTGGTCTACATCTGAGGCGTTACACGTGCTGCCTACCCTGAAGAACATGATAATGGTGATCTACAAAATCACTAATTTGAGTGTATCCAGTAGGATTTCGAATTATTCCATTGGGATAATATCTAAATATTGTTATTTATTTATACCTATTCTAAAAACGAAAATTATTCCTGTTGCACCGACAATCAGCATAATTTAATAATAAAGAAATATTTAATAATAATTAAGTTGTAAAATAAACATACTTAAGTATGTACTAAAAATATTAAAATAAACTACCATTCATAAATGAAATCAAAAACACCATTGTACGCCATTGCGGTCGTACCTAATTCGCAGAACCAATACAATTACTAATAATATGATAATTAAAAAATCTTTCAATTAATTTGTAAGTATTATTCATCAATAGTCAATAGCATAAACATAAACAATGATTTAAATAATATTTAGCCATGTAGCAGTAAAGACTGACATCGCGATCTAGCGGCAAGTAGCGTAACTAAACGTTCAGTAATAGTGGCGCAGTAACATGATAGATGGCGTTGTAACAAATTTAAGATCGTAATAAAATAAGATCAGAGAATATATAGCTTACAAACCTTTTTGTAGGTCTACCGTCCAGGGCCCCATTAAAATGTTTTCATACACTGTAGAATAATTATGAACACTTACCTGTAACAAAGTACACAAAATTTAGTCAAACACATAAAAAAGGGCATTATAAATAAATATCTCACATAATAACTGTCGCAAAACCAATAAAACTAAATTAAGAAACATGTAAAAAAACAACAGGAAGGACTAAATTTCTCGACAAAAAATAGAGATGGCGCTGTGTTACCATCTGAAAATTACATAGACTTACTAATGTACAGTAACCGGCATATACTCGCAAGTCACGAGAAAAATGACGCACTGGCGCGATGTATGCCGGCAACTATACTAGAAATCATCCTACTATTATAAAAACAAAACAGTCATTCATAGCATTTTATAAGATCTTTATTTAGTGGAAGAAATAACCCTTTTACGCCGCACTTTTTCTAAGGCTACATACCGCGCTGTTACCGCAATAATTATGGCATTAAGTTCATCGTCTAATTTACTGCGTGAAGTGGTGTGGTTACACTACAGTTTACCGATATATGTCAATAATTGAATGAATTTTACAGCACTAAAAACTATGCTAAATATACAAATCAAATACATAGGGAAAAATCTTCTCAGGCGGGACTCAAACCCGCGATCTTTCCCTTACAGGGGGAATGCCTTGACCAACTCGGCTACCGAGACACGCCCGATGTGATTCAAATTTCCCATTCTTATCCGTCGCCTCAAAGACGGAGGGAAATTTGAATCACAATTCGAGATCCGAGAAGATTCTTTTTCCCTATGTATTAGATATGTCAATAAATTAGCCGTTGTTGAAATTATGGCGGTAATGTAACCGCAGCATTATAGTCTAACGTCCTTGGTAGCAAAACAGCAACACAACAAATAATATAATATATAATATATATCGGCCCCGTCCACATCAAAGCGGTTAATTAAAACCTAAGCGACGTCTAATTGGAATACCCATTGCGGATGGATGGGTACAGACTTAATCCTGGTATTAGATGAGGAGCAGACATTATATTTAGGTACTATATAGGTATTTTAATTTGTTATTGTGGTGGGTAAAGCCATGGTTTTCTATACACACCAGGGTTTGGGCAGTTCCACGATTCAAACGTTCAATGCTACAACGAAACTCTTTAGAAAACGAATTATTTTCTATACAACAAAATAAGGATTAAAAAGAAATACCTACAACAAAAATGTTTTTTTATTGTCATGTTATTTTTTATTGATAAAATTGCAATAGGTGGACTATATTATTTTCATGTGGCAACTTATCAATACTGATATAAGTATGAAAATCCGAAGATAATGACAATAGCCGCGCCGTGGTTCCCGGCAGAGTAAAATTTGGGCTACCCCATGTCTTGCCATGCGGTGTCGTACAAGAGTTGGGATTGTACAGGACAGACTCAGCCTCAGATATAGGCTCGAATCAATAATAGTGCCCGGAATACGGTAATAGGTTCACCCCAAATTACGTGGGATCGAATTCAATGATTTGTGAAATGTGGGTGTTAATTCATCTCTGCCAAACCCTCCGGGGATGATAAAGCCGTGATTGTACGTATGTATGTATGACAATAGATTCTACTCCCCGTAGCACACACTCGGATTTCAAATAAATCGTCTTAAATAATTTACGTAGCAGAAAAATATGCCGAAAAAAAATACAGTTACACCCTCTCTCTTCGGCATTATTTTCATTTTGCACAGAATACTGGGGTGGGGTACTTAACTTCAACAAGCAAAATATCAACAGTCACAATGACAACACCATTTAATCAACAGACTGTTTACTTCAAAAAATTACAATGTCATTGGTATACAACATAAACGGTTCAAAATGTCAACACTTTACAATATCAAAGAATCATATAATCAATGACTTATAACATGGACGGCTCATTTGTTCAATGATCTACTATGACAATATTTGAATAAATCAATCAATAAACGGGTGTTTTCTAACCAAACAAACGGGAGAAATATCACAAACTGTGCACAACTCTAAGCCTGTTTCCTCCACAACTCTGGTCAGTTTTTGATAATTTTAATAACAATATGCTTTGTACACAAAATATTGTTGAATCCTGGCAGAGAAGGTGGAACTCACTTTTGAATGGGAAAAAAACGGAATTTACCTACAATGATGAGAGAGTTAATGAAGGAGCAAATAGAGGTAACCCATAAAATTAAAAAAATATTAGCTGATGTCCCATTACCCCTCCAAAAAGGAAAAGTAAACGCTATGAAGACAACTTGAAAAAATTATGGATCAACGAGAAGGATTAGATGTTGTAACGTTTTTGAAAAACAGCATATAATTGCAGAATAAATAATCATTAATTTTTATTGATTGTTGATTTTTTTGGACATTGATTGATTTATTCAAATATTGTCATTAAAGATCATTGAACAAATGAGCCGTTCATGTTATAAGTCATTGATTATATGATTCTTTGATAATGTAAAGTGTTGACATTTTGAACCGTTTATGTTGTATACCAATGACATTGTAATTTTTTGAAGTAAACAGTCTGTTGATTAAATGGTGTTGTCATTGTGACTGTTGATATTTTGCTTGTTGAAGTTAAGTACCCCACCCAGAATACTGTATTACAGACATTATTTTTTATTGAACGCCAGTGAATCTGACGACACAGCTAAGAGGGTAGATTCACAGATAGACACAGACGTCCGTCGGAATTTCAATTCAGTAAATAATTCTGTTCACTCCCAAAAGCATTATTACCCTAGTACGAGTATTATGCAGAGCGAAGCTATTTACATAGCATTGGAATATTACAAGCACTCTGCTAAAACTGTTCAATGAATGCATTGGAAGCTGCAAGACTGAATTTTTCCACCATCATTCAATTTACTCCATTGTAAGTACAGTCAGCATCAGTACGATCTTGATAAGCAAAGTACTCAAAATGATCTTAATACCTTCGTATTCTTCCTTCCTGTTGACTGATTGTTCTGATATTTGGTACACACCTTTGGTTCGAATATATTCAATGTTCGATAATACAATTTAAATCAATATAAAACACTAAAAACAAAAAAAAAGCACCTCCAAGAAGTTGAAAATAAATTGTGTTTTTTCCGGATCCTTTTTTTTTGCGGATATCCCCTCGTATACCCCCCTGCCGGAGCTGGAAGGGGAGGTTATATCGGACTCGAACCGACTCAAACCGCACGCCGACTGTTGATCGTGGTGCTAGGCCGGAGGTGATGCTGTCATCGACATATCCCTCGCACCCCGGCTGACCCAGGGCCATCCCTGCGGCCGCCCACGCGTGTGTTGGGTAGCCTTTTATATACCTAGAACTATTTTAATTCAAGCATTGCCATGTCGAGGACCCTACTTGGTAAAGCACTCCGTCATATTTCGGAACGATTAAAGGTCCCGCGACAGAAAAACACTCACGCACTTATGTCACCTTTAACATAATAATATAAATTTTAATTCGCAAAACACACTAATTAAAAACGACATTCTCCATTTCCACTTTTGCCCTCATAACTTTTAAACGGCTCAACCAATTTTCATCAAACATGTCTCAAAATACGCCCACATAAGTCACCATTGATACAAAAAAAAATCACTTCATCCGTGCATCCAGCGGGAGCTACGATGCTACAGACAATAACATCCCTCTCTTTGCGTCGAGGGTTAAAAAGAAGCTAAATGGAAATTGCTTCATTCGATCAGAAGCTATGATACCACAGACAGACATACACGTCAAACTTATAACACCCCTCTCGTTGTTTCGGGGGTTACAAGCCGTTCAATATTAACATCATAAGTGTGTATTAATATCATTTTGAATACTATGCTACTTAAGGTCGATCTGATGTTGACGTTCGAATCCATAAATCACAGTAATATGAAGATTATACAAGGTGTATACTAATATTAATAGCACAAACAACACGTGTTTCCAACTATGTGTATATATTGTATGGAATTTCACTAGATGGAAGCGCGTAAACAAATATATCGCCGTGCAGTGCGCGTACGCCGAACACTGCGCGATTGTTAGTACGTGGGATACCTTCAATCACTTCAAAGAACAGCTACTTTAATAGATTTCATTCATCAAAGCATTCCAGAGTGAGTAATGAAAATAATCTTCATTGAAACTAGAAAACAGGAAAACTATAACAAGTTAGAATGGCTGTGGATGTTAGGGCAGGGGGTCATGTCAATCTGATCTGCAAGTACTGACTGGTGGACGAGGCTTCAATGTGAATTTTTCTCTCGGGGTTGAGTGTCAAATCTTCCTCCAAGTCTGACCTCCAAATCCGAGAGAAAAGTGTTCCCATAAGAGTAATCATCTCAAGCTTGTACTTTCGGGAAGATCTACCCTCTTAAGTTTCTACTTTCCGAAATTCTTTTACCGGAGTGGCTGTAGACTGACTCTTCAACCCCTTGAGGGAAGACTGCACCAAAGTCTCTCCCATCAATAGTAGGTGAACCAGTTTGCAGGTGACCTCAAGATTTTTATTATGTTAGGCATATTCATCTGAAAACTTTAAGACTCTTTCAATCATCCACAGATACAACAGCGAATCCACAACAAAAGCTACTTTACAGACCTGTCTGGAGTTTGTCAGCGGTGAGGCTGCGCAGGAGTCGCTTGATGCTACGCCGGCGTCGCACGCCGCCAGAGTCGTCCACACTCATAGCCATGGTTCACTCCATGCTTGTTACAACACTGGTTTCAACACTTTTGTACTTTATGTGGCCATATTTGATGATTTTGCGCACGCTACCAGTCGTGAAAACGATTTATTTGTATATACAGACAGATATATTGTAAACTGTTGTTGTAAATTGTTATACTTTTATGTGCATAGCGGAGGTGATGTACTGATATTAAGATAATATTATATTCGGTAGTTTAATGTACTAGTTGTGGCTCTAAACCAAACTATTTTGAACAATTATGAGGGAAAGCCAGAGTAAAACGCTCACTTTGGTTCCCTATGACTTTAAAATATCAATCCAATACCAATGATCTTGAAATGCTACGAATGTGAAGCTATATTGAATTCAAATCAAATAGAAAAATTAAGCGGTGCGTGAAAAGGTATCTGATAACGCCGTCAAGCTGAGTGCCACCACTGTTAACATGATACATGTTGGCCCTCACGATGGTGACCCTCTTTCTGAGACTTTGCCTTTAGCTTACCATCAGGCGAGGTGAAGTCAAATTAACGTGTCCTTTATAAAAAAAATATGACTAACATAACACAAAAAAAAATACGGACAAACTAAGAAAATCGCCTTTTTTAATTCAATCAATAAAATTTACATGGCTTCGTACAATTCGTTACACCAAGTCAAGTACTTCATTCAAGTTTTAGTTTCTAAGTTAAACAAAATTGTAAATTTGCCAAGGCTTTATTACATCAAATTACTTCAAAAACAGTAGAAGTAATAGGTTTCGTACGATTACAGTAAGTACAACCTACTTCGGACCCTTCCCGCATATAGAACTTGAACTAAGTCCACTAAGTCCCTCGAAGCGGGTATCAATCACATGGGATTAGTGTTCACTCCACCTGACGGCTGATTCGAACGTATGGTTTCCTTGGGGTTGTACGGATCGGATATCACCCGGAAATGTGCAAGATTTCTTATCTTTCACAGATTCGTCGTCTGTCCGGTTAGCTTTATTGCAATGATGTATAAGCTGAAATTAGAGCATCAGTAAATTATAAAAACTGCAACGCATTTTGGTGCTTTTCGTGTGCGATCTATGTTTTTTTAAGGCAGCTTTTCACTGTGCGTGATTTTGTTATTATCACAACGGTGGACGACCAGGAACATATTTCTTTTCATAAGAAAAGTACGTGGCACACCCGACTTGTAAGATGGCAGACGACCAGAAAAGGGTATCTGGGATGGACTGGATGCACAAAGCAAAAGATCGGATGCAATGACGGACAATGGAAGAGATCTATATCCAGTGAACTGTAATACGCTTATTTATTGAATGATCTGGCATGAAATTAAGAGAAATAACGTCTGGTGAAATCAAAATTTTAATACCAAAATAAATCAGAGACAATAGTTTAATCAGTTGATGGGTTACCTTAATAACTATCTGTACAACATAATATGATAACTATGTACTTCGCGCTCCAGTAAGGGGCTGATAGCTTGGTCCCATATTGTGGGTTGACCTCGTTTAATTTGAAGGGCAACGTTCCCGCATTCTCTTAACCTAATAAATTGACATTTTGGATGTCAAAATTTTCCCGCATTGCTATATTTTTTTCTAATGAAATTGATTGAACCCAGGAGACGGTATTTTCACGAAGTAACTGCGGTGTGTACAAGTCTTGTATAATTTTTGAGATTGTTCACAATAATCAAGGACGTGCTATTTAAACCATTGATACCTTTGTAGTTGGTTAGAGGCAATACCAATAGAAAAATTCAACTACAGATTGCCTGATTTGAAATTTAAGGATACCAGTCCAAAAGGCATTCATGATACTCGTAAAGTCCTTATGCACTTCTGTCGTAATAATACCCTTCGCGAGTTTTCTCTTCACTCCTTGACAGCACGTCTATCATTTTACTACCTCGTAGGGAAACAGGGTATTTCTGTACGTACAGACGACAAAGGAGATAAGGTTGCACCTTTACAAACAACTTCATATGTAAAGGTACGTATGGAATTTGATAATCAATCGCTGTAAAAATAACTATTGTAACCAATTTTCAAGATTACTGAGATAAGCTAGAATATAGCAGACAGTTAATTGAACCAGTTTACGTCAGAATGAACAGCTTCCACATTCCAGTTGTATAATATATAGTGTCAATAAATATATTTTGGGACGTTTTACAATGTCAAGGCGTAAGGTCGGGCCCGCGGTGGGCGCCAACATAAACGGACAGTTCCTGTTTGTCGACATATCACATACCTAACGCTTGGTTTATGTAACGCGACGAGTACGACACGATTTATGGTAAATTTGATCCATTCCTGATGGTGATGGAGAAACAATACAAGCATCATCACCTCATCTCATCAGAGGGATGTCTAACGAGGCGACTAAGGGAAAGATTCGCAGACGATATCACTGCGAGAGAAGGAAATATCGAAATAAAACCCTGTTCCAACACGTCTGGCCAGTGTGTACAGAAGGCTAAAGCCTCTTCCTTGGGTGAGGTCCAGGTCCATCAGTGGACTGCGAACTTTTTTTATAAAGGACACCTCAATTTGATTTGACTCGCCTGGTATTAAGCTAAAGGCAAAGTTTCGGAAAGAGGGTCTAATTGATTGATATCCATTCCGCAGTTTGAAAGTGATTAAATAACACACAATCAAAAGTCTTCACAAGCTTTAACATTATTAATATGATAGAATAGTAGGCAGATTGAATGCCAGTGCTGCCATATCTCTGAAGAGATACGCACAGGTTTAAACATATTTTCATTAAGAACTAACATTTGCCCGCGGCTCCGCCCGCGTGGATGTCGGTTATCGCGACCAAACATAGCCTATGTCCTTTCTCAAGGTTTAACCTATCCCTATACCAAATTTCATCAAAATTTAGTGGTTTAGACGTGAAAGCGTAACATACAGACAGACAGACAGAGTTACTTTCGCATTTATTACATTAGTATGGATGGATCCGTTCAAGCATATGAGTACATATGAGTACCAATCGGTTTAACATCGTTTCATGACATAATGCTGTATAAAAAGGCTCGATACAAACAATCTATTATTATGTACACGTCAAATTAAAAGTAAATATCTGCTGGCAGCTGGCGCGTTGTTATTCCTACACGTTTTCGTGAAAACAAACTACCCACTAAATATTTACAAGGCGTTTTCTGCTTCATTGGACCGTATTAGGCTTAGACAATTGCTTTTTAGATTACATGTTTTTGGGAATATGTTGTAATGAGTATATTCTGTACTAGGAATGCGACCCGACTTCGCATGGAATGCAGAGCAAATGCCTATTGCCTACATGCATGAAGGGCTTATTTTCTGTCGTGGTACCTATTGTGACTCACAATGATTAGATTTAAAAACAACAGATTTTAATATGTCAGGGGAGAATAGGAACGAGACTGTGGCGATTCCTGCCGGCTTCCCAATGGGTCGCATGTGGTGCACAATAAACTAGATCTAGATAGGTATTTCTTCCACTGGCTACCCTTTGGAAACCTTCAATTAGGAACCTGGAATGAGGAATAGCCTGTAATTCAAGTTAGACTAACATAATCAAAGGTGTAGCTGGCAGACCATGCTTATTCTATCATGGATGTGTCAGCTTGACTAGAGAGAGGTACGGGTACCACTCTCTAATTTTGAAGATAGGAAGCAGTAGGTATTTCGAAGGGTTTCTTAACTTCATAAACCAGTGACAGTTTAAGAAGTTTATCTGGATTTGTTTCTTTTTCGCAAAATATCTGTCTTATAAGTGTTTACAAACCATTGTCCATAAACCAGTGACAGTTTAAGAAGTTTATCTGGATTTGTTTCTTTTTCGCAAAATATCTGTCTTATAAGTGTTGACAAACCATTGTCCATAAACCAGTGACAGTTTAAGAAGTTTATCTGGATTTGTTTCTTTTTCGCAAAATATCTGTCTTATAAGTGTTGACAAACCATTGTCCATAAACCAGTGACAGTTTAAGAAGTTTATCTGGATTTGTTTCTTTTTCGCAAAATATCTGTCTTATAAGTGTTGACAAACCATTGTTCATAAACCAGTGACAGTTTAAGAAGTTTATCTGGATTTGTTTCTTTTACGCAAAATATCTGTCTTATAAGTGTTGACAAACCATTGTCCATAAACCAGTGACAGTTTAAGAAGTTTATCTGGATTTGTTTCTTTTTCGCAAAATATCTGTCTTATAAGTGTTGACAAACCATTGTTCATAAACCAGTGACAGTTTAAGAAGTTTATCTGGATTTGTTTCTTTTTCGCAAAATATCTGTCTTATAAGTGTTGACAAACCATTGTCCATAAACCAGTGACAGTTTAAGAAGTTTATCTGGATTTGTTTCTTTTTCGCAAAATATCTGTCTTATAAGTGTTGACAAACCATTGTCCATAAACCAGTGACAGTTTAAGAAGTTTATCTGGATTTGTTTCTTTTTCGCAAAATATCTGTCTTATAAGTGTTGACAAACCATTGTCCATAAACCAGTGACAGTTTAAGAAGTTTATCTGGATTTGTTTCTTTTTCGCAAAATATCTGTCTTATAAGTGTTGACAAACCATTGTCCATAAACCAGTGACAGTTTAAGAAGTTTATCTGGATTTGTTTCTTTTTCGCAAAATATCTGTCTTATAAGTGTTGACAAACCATTGTTCATAAACCAGTGACAGTTTAAGAAGTTTATCTGGATTTGTTTCTTTTTCGCAAAATATCTGTCTTATAAGTGTTGACAAACCATTGTCCATAAACCAGTGACAGTTTAAGAAGTTTATCTGGATTTGTTTCTTTTTCGCAAAATATCTGTCTTATAAGTGTTGACAAACCATTGTTCATAAACCAGTGACAGTTTGAGAAGTTTATCTGGATTTGTTTCTTTTTCGCAAAATATCTGTCTTATAAGTGTTGACAAACCATTGTCCATAAACCAGTGACAGTTTAAGAAGTTTATCTGGATTTGTTTCTTTTTCGCAAAATATCTGTCTTATAAGTGTTGACAAACCATTGTTCATAAACCAGTGACAGTTTAAGAAGTTTATCTGGATTTGTTTCTTTTTCGCAAAATATCTGTCTTAAAAGTGTTGACAAACCATTGTTCATAAACCAGTGACAGTTTAAGAAGTTTATCTGGATTTTTTTCTTATTCGCAAAATATATGTCTTATAAGTGTTGACAAACCATTGTTCATTAACCAGTGACAGTTTAAGAAGTTTATCTAGATTTGTTTCTTTTTCGCAAAATATCTGTCTTATAAGTGTTGACAAACCATTGTCCATAAACCAGTGACAGTTTAAGAAGTTTATCTGGATTTGTTTCTTTTTCGCAAAATATCTGTCTTATAAGTGTTGACAAACCATTGTTCATAAACCAGTGACAGTTTAAGAAGTTTATCTGGATTTGTTTCTTTTTCGCAAAATATCTGTCTTATAAGTGTTGACAAACCATTGTCCATAAACCAGTGACAGTTTAAGAAGTTTATCTGGATTTGTTTCTTTTTCGCAAAATATCTGTCTTATAAGTGTTGACAAACCATTGTCCATAAACCAGTGACAGTTTAAGAAGTTTATCTGGATTTGTTTCTTTTTCGCAAAATATCTGTCTTATAAGTGTTGACAAACCATTGTCCATAAACCAGTGACAGTTTAAGAAGTTTATCTGGATTTGTTTCTTTTTCGCAAAATATCTGTCTTATAAGTGTTGACAAACCATTGTCCATAAACCAGTGACAGTTTAAGAAGTTTATCTGGATTTGTTTCTTTTTCGCAAAATATCTGTCTTATAAGTGTTGACAAACCATTGTTCATAAACCAGTGACAGTTTAAGAAGTTTATCTGGATTTGTTTCTTTTTCGCAAAATATCTGTCTTATAAGTGTTGACAAACCATTGTCCATAAACCAGTGACAGTTTAAGAAGTTTATCTGGATTTGTTTCTTTTTCGCAAAATATCTGTCTTATAAGTGTTGACAAACCATTGTTCATAAACCAGTGACAGTTTGAGAAGTTTATCTGGATTTGTTTCTTTTTCGCAAAATATCTGTCTTATAAGTGTTGACAAACCATTGTCCATAAACCAGTGACAGTTTAAGAAGTTTATCTGGATTTGTTTCTTTTTCGCAAAATATCTGTCTTATAAGTGTTGACAAACCATTGTTCATAAACCAGTGACAGTTTAAGAAGTTTATCTGGATTTGTTTCTTTTTCGCAAAATATCTGTCTTAAAAGTGTTGACAAACCATTGTTCATAAACCAGTGACAGTTTAAGAAGTTTATCTGGATTTTTTTCTTTTTCGCAAAATATATGTCTTATAAGTGTTGACAAACCATTGTTCATTAACCAGTGACAGTTTAAGAAGTTTATCTAGATTTGTTTCTTTTTCGCAAAATATCTGTCTTATAAGTGTTGACAAAGCCTCTTTATTAGAGTTAATTAACCGTAAAGTGAACACCGGCGGCGTTTATATTACCCATCTACCATAGCGCTGCAATCGACGAAACCAGGCTTAAAACCTTTATTAAATATAAATTACTATTTTATTAAGTTATGTAAGTAAGAGAAAGATCGCGGGTTCGAGTCCCGCCCGAGAGTTACATTTTCCTGATTATGTATTCGACCTTCATTGAAGTTAATCAGAAATAAATATTGCCAATATAACACTCGGTAAAAGTGGTAAAAGCGCAAGGGATACCTGTAAAGCCTGTAAACTAATCAGTATTCTAAATGTACCACAGCACCAGTTGCACCCCAAGGTCATTGGCCTGTCCATGGTGTGGAGCAGGGTGCAAGGGGTGAGGGGGTGAGGCTCGATAGCCCGTGAGATCAAAGCGCGTCTTACACCTCCCGCCTCCCGGCATTGGTGTCACACGGAGATTTTAATGTGTTGGGTTTTGTTAGATCTTCCTTTATAATCAATTAATCACTGATCAATTGAGGTGTTCAGGAATCTTGTGAATTTGGCATAGTATTTGACATATATTTAACAAAGATTTTTGATGTACTACTATGCAATTAAAACGTATACATATACCATGCCGGTATTTTCCGTCAATTTCACATAAACATAATCCTATTCGTCCAAATCCGTCATTCATACTGTCTGTTTAATGCGTTTCTCAGTTGATTGTACACCAAGGGTAGCTGCTATTCTTTTCCTGGCCCTATGTTTTTTACTAAATCCAATACGAACGTCTACAACACGTCATTCTTTTAGGCCGAATGATCTGTCCACAGCATCTACATCCATTGTAAGCAAATTGAAAATGTGCTTCAATTTATTTACTTCAAAAGCCTACAAAAATATTGTAGGCACAATAAAAATACAAGTCCAATATACAAATCTTTCTCCACAATCGTCTCTGTTTGAAATCGAAAACAGTTAACCATTATGAGTTTCATAATACCTATACCGTCGCCTTAAAGACGTATAAATATACAAGGGAAATTTGAATTTCTTCGGACGTAGCTTCAGTGGTTTAGAGCATTCCCCCTGTAAGCGAAAGATCGCTGATTCGAGTCCCACTCGGGCTATTCACTTTTTCTTGATGTATTCGACCTGTACTATGCTTGGAAATGAGCTGTTCGGTCAGCTATGCTACTCAAGCAAATCACTGTATCTAGACCATAAGTATTAGACGAAGTGAATGTTTGTAAATAGACCAAAAAAATGCCCGCTGAGTTTCTTGCCAGAGTCTTCTCAGGTCTGGGCCGCGTTTCGAACCAGTTGTCCATTTGCTAAACTAGTATTTAATATTTATTTTTATATTGACGCTTTGTAAGTACCGATTTAATAGTCTGTGCAGAATAAATGATTTTTGAATTGAATTTATTAAGACAGCAGAGATACTCTAGTGAGAAGTAAGATTCAGTTAACAGTTCAATCTGATGCTGCAGTGTGTAGTCATTTATCAATGAGCACACAGGAGGAAATGAATGCCCCCGTTGCATTCACTCTGTCGGCGCGAGTGTGGACTGTCCCCGATCGCCATTGTGTTCGCGTTCGACGGCTGTCAATACTTGAGGACAGTTTTTGATTGCACGCTTTGTTTGACGTTTTTCTCTAGATGCACTTCTCTTTGTTTCTCTATTTTTACCCGACTACGGCGAAGGCAAAAGGAAGGTTATGATTTTGTCAGGCTATGTATGTGTGTATGCATGTTCATTTGTTCCCTCATAGCTCCTCAACTACTTATTAGAACTGGACAAATGAGGTACCGTTACAAGCGGCTTGATCGTCCGATGGTTATAGGCTATATGACGTGTCACTGAATCTTGTGTGGCGTCTTCTAGCGCTCATAAGGAACTGTGTTAAAAAATAAATATGCCGTGTTTGGTATCAAATGAAAGTGCTTAGTAAGGACATTTCAAATATGCATAAATTATTAGCCTTACCTTGCCGCAAAATAATTTAAATAAAAAATTAAGTTCAAAACTAAAACCCGACTACCGAAAAATCACGCTCTAAAAGGTGACAAACAAGAAAATATCAAGGATAGCCGTGGTCGTATGCCACTTACTCTAACAAAACAATACAGTGGCATACGACCACGGCTATCCTTGACATTTAGGACCAAAGTCAGCATATAAAACTTAATGGTTACGTTAAAAACCTTCCGAGCGAAAATCGATGTCTCTCTAGGCAGAAGGCTGCAAAACAATGACATTACCTATAATTCTTCACAAAAAATGTTAATAAATAGTATAGGACGCGCTCATCCAATTTTTCGCTCAACGATCAAACAAAAGCTGTTTGCGAACCTAACGTTTGAGCCTGAATGCCTTACGCAGTTGTAAAGGTCAAATTTTACACATATTTTGGACAATTTCCACAGTCTCGAGGGTTTAAATTCTCGTTTTATTTCTATTTGAAGCAAAATTGCAGAGATATAAACAGGCTTTGCGATGTAAATAGGGATTTAAGGTATTTTAAGGAATTTTCGTTCGTTGTTTGTGTCGTAACTCAAAAATATAGTGCGTCTGATTGAGTTTGCTCACCTTGGCTTTTTATGCCTGCTAGAAATGATGTTGGTAGTTTCTCAATTTACTAGACCGAGACAATTAAGTTAGGTTGTTCTAGGTATTAGGGTTCTCGTGTAGTAGAAATACTAGCTATAATTTAATACTTATACGTTACCTACGTATAGTCTACGAACCCAGAACCACAGTTTATAATCTGTAGATCAGAATGAGAATCTCGACATTATACTGTTTAGGAAATGTGTCCCAACAAAAGTAAATAGTGGTGAGAGGACTCTATTACCCCATTCCTACCAGTTTCGTAATGACTCGCTTGGCGCATGTCAAACTAGATCGAGGCATGCTTCTTTCCCCACCGGCTTTCCTTCTGAAAAATATCACCCATTGCCCACTGATAGCTAATTGGCACTAAAACAGTATTAGAGATATGACTTGTGCCATTAATAAGATAGGGGCTTTTTCTACATTTTACAGATAACAGACTTTACCAACAGCAATGAGGTGATACCAAACATTTCCAACACGTAATAAAAAAAAAACTCCCTAACAAAATGTATCCCAATTTTCTTTTTACTATATGTTACAGAACGTCAATATGCCTTCACACGGCGGCGCCTGGCGAGCTGAAGGTGAAGTCTACAGTAAATCATTTTAAATTTTCAATAGCAACACGTTAGACGGTTCATTATTGCCACTTTTAGTGCAATAAATAACAACCTTATGACATATAAAACGTTCTAGAAGTTATTTACATCGGCCGGAGTCCTCAGGCGCGTGCGCAAGTCATAAAGCTGCTCGATAATACAGTAACGGTTCATGATAATAATTTAATGGATTGGGCTATGGAAGCTAAAATGTAATCGTTAGTATAGATATAGAATATTGTTTTGAATTTTCAGTAACGAAACATATTTAGCCCTAAATTACATCCAGGAACAGAAAGTTGAATTCCGAAAATTTTGAAATCCCAAAATGATTACTTGCCCAATATAGAGCCTCCCGCGATAGGATTTTTCAGGACGTTATATGGAGAGGGTGTCGCGCTGTACCTTGTAGATAAACGTCGATTGGAACATAGTGCATCGTAACATCAATGAATCAATTCTATTAAGATATGACATAATCGATTTGGATATACAACTAAATGCTTAAAAATTTCATTCAAATTAAATTATCATTTCTTTCGTTCGTTCATTAATTCGTTTGTTTGGCCATTTGCTCGCTCACTTGTTCGTTTGTTCGTTCGTACGCCCGCTCTTGCTTTATTTTTTTCTTTCTTTCTGGGTAAAATATGGCCTGTGATAAATTTTAAGTGCTTTTCGTATAGTTTGAAAAAAACATCAAAATAAATAGCAAACTGAATAGAAATGGAGAGAAACGGTCCTGGTTTTAAGTAGGAAATTCAGTCCGCGATTCGCTTTTATCCTTACAAACTTCTTGTGTTTCCTCAACCGTCATTAATCTTCTCATACAGGCCATCGTTTTCAGATGCGCCTGCGCAGTACAAACAATTTGTGGAAATATTTCTCAAGGTCAATTCAGATCGCCGTTACATTTACCTTATATACTCGTATATCACTTATAAAAATATCCGGAAACCTTGTATCTAAAACAGACCCAGAATATCTCAATTGGAGCGAATTATCTAAATATCTAAACTAGACCGAATTATTTAAATAAAGAGATATATTTGACTGGCGATCCGTAAAGTGTGTGCTTCTGTTCAGTGTATTGTGTTCGATGTATCTATACCATTATGATATTGTAAATATTAGTCGTGCCTGTACCGTCAGCATCTTGACTCACATCTTTACATTGATCTGATCCTGACTGTACAAGGTAGTGAGAAAGCTAGTCAAGATCGATCTGATGCTATCTGGACATTTCCCCCTCCCGAGGAGGGCCAGACCGTAAGGGATGGCCCTAACACCGGGGTGCGAAGGATATGTCGATGACAACCACACCTCCGGCCTTTTTTTTTAAGGTGAGGTTGTCATCGACATATCACTCGCACCCCGGCTGACCCAGGACCATCCCTGCGGCCTCCGGCCTAGCATCACGACCCTCAGTCGGCGTGCGGTTTTAGTCGGTTCGAGTCCGACATAACCTCCCATTCCGGCTCCGGCGGGGGAGCTATCCGAGAGGATTTCCGCACGAAAAAAAAATGCTATCTGGAAATAAGATTTTTTTTATCTGCTTAGTTATTTTTTCACGATAGACGCGAAAAGCACTCAACGGATTTGGAGTCATATTTTATTACAAACATCCTGGTCAAACTTAAAATCTGCCTTATATATTACAATTGGTTAAGTAGAACCACAGATAGTACCGAAAGTCGCAATAGCCGACAAATTCGCGAACGAAGCTGCAGGTATCAACTCAGTTGCAGGCATCAGACAGGCTCTGTGGCGTGGCGGTAGTCAACGCGGCCGCTACGCAGGAAGCGCGGGTACGATCCCCGTTCAGTACAAATATTTGAATTCATGAATATGTATATTTGCACTGGTCTAGGTGTTTCTATATGTATGTATTTACAAAAAAAAAGTATCTAAGTATGTTTATCCGCATTCTAGATTCCATAACACGAATAGCGTTGTGTGTGTAATGTTATAGAATATTTATTTATTTATAACTAATTGAACAATATGATAACAAAACTACCTACTCACTTGGCAGAGTGCAAATGCTTGTAGATAACTCCGCAGGTACATTAGTGTTAATATGGAAGCACGTGTAGCTATAATAATACAAGATTTTTGTTTAATACTAGCCATTAATAATATTCTGGAAACAATATGTTTATATGGAAACATAATGCTAAATTGTTGTTTAGTTTCAGAACTGTAAGGATTTTTAATAACTGTTTTGGATAGTTTGGAATTATGTAGTGTACAAACGTCTGAAAGAAAACTAACGAGTGTGTATGGTACCGTCGTCGGAAGGGGACATACCTGGACCAAACCGGGGAAGTTTTGAAAAGGGGCAGGTCAGGATTACCCTAAACCGACGAGTATGCACGATGTGAATGCTAGTTGATATCTAAATGACTGACTTTGATAATTAATTATGCTAGTTTGGTTCCAGGTGGCGCAATGTTACATTTGCAAGAATATTTACTGCACGTGAGTAATGTTTGTTTACATAATTACTAAAAAAGATCTACGCCAAAATAATTTTAAGCTACCAATTTGACATTGCCTAATAATATCCGTTACTGAGACGTGATCCGCATACCACATGCGGGCATTCATGCGCTGTGTGCAAATGTCCCAGAGTAGGCGGGCCCACAGTCGTGAACGATGCCATCAAATATACCATACATATGTTTCACGCTGCCTAATGGGTAGGCAGAGAAGTACTTAAATAGGAGTCAATCGGTTTTTAGAATATTGTTGGCATAGCAGCAACAGAAATACCTATATCATCTGAAAAATTTCAACTGTCCAACTATCACGGTTCATGAGATACAGCCTGATGATAGACAACGGACAACAGAGTCTTAGTAATATAGTTCCGTCTTTACCCTTTGAGTAGGGAACCCTAAAAAGTAAAACTCACGTAAATCAATACAATATAAGTACTTCTGCTACAATACTTCCTATTTTGCTAACATTCCCTAAAACATTCAATCATCAACTAACCCACCGCAGTCCACTGCTGGACATAGGGCCATGGGCAGAGGCTTATGGCGTGCATTGGGAGAGCCCAATGCACGCCATTTCATCCGATCCTCTGACATCCGCACCGCATCCAGTCTGTCCCAGCCACTTTTTTCAGGTCGTCAGTCCATCTGGCTAGGGGGTGTCATACCTTCCGTTTGCCTTCTCGTCCAAAAACATTACACTTCTTAAATAGCTAAAAGAATAAAAAGTCCTTGTTACTACCCTTATCTGTCACTTTTGTCTCAGTACCATATTTTTTATGGATCCATAAAAATATTGTACTGATATGATACCACCAAACGACAATCGTAACATTTTGAAGTCTCTAAAGGAGAAAATCTACACATTATGTTTAATAATCAGATTCAGACGTTTTAACGAAAGGTCAGGTCAAAAGAATATACAACCAACGAGCAATTTTGAGAATAGAAGAAGAAGATAAGGGCGTATAGTAAATAAATAGATAAATACAGTTTTACAATTACATCTATCTATACATATTACTTGTCCCGACTGACTGACTGACTGATTCATCAACGCGGATTCATCAACTGATCTTAAACCGCTGGACCTGCAAACTTGAAATTTTGACAGTAGATACATTTTATGATGTAAGCATCCACTAAGAAAGGATTTTTGGAAATTCTGCTTCCAAAGGTGTAAAATAAGGGATGGAAGTTTGTATGAAGGTCCGTCATTTTCTGAGCTAGAAACGCGATAACCGACATCCACGCGGGCGAAGCCGTGTTCAAAAGCTAGTGGTTTATAAAATAGCTCCTGATTCACCAACCTAGACATCTTTTCCAGGTCAACACAATTTTTATGAAAACACTGTTTATTTGTTACAAACAATATACATACAAACTTGACCTCTAAATAACATAGCAGAGATGTCGCAATGGGTTTACAGAAAATATAAGGAATGTAATTCATCAAGATCTTTTAAAAATAATGCGCTAAGGTGCCCTATAAAATATAAAGCTGTGTTCATACTAAAGATTTCTAAATTACAATAAAGGAATTATTATTTTAGCAGTTTAACAGTATACCAGCATACACTGTCCCTTTGACTTCACTCTCTGATGTAACAATGTTACCTTCCATGCGCTTGTCCAAGCAGTCGAGTCAATGCCAGTCAAGTAAACTTTTTTCTTTGGAGGGGCTCTCAATCTAAGATTTTATACATTTATACGAATTTTTATTAAATGAGTTCTTGTTTTATTGATAATCAAGCTTCTAGTGCCAAATTTATTTGATCGCGTTAAATTCAACCGTGATTTGTATGATATCAGATCAACAACACCTGGTGGCGGATTTGTAAAACTTTATTTACTATCAACATTTACTGCACAAAACGCGATCGTAAAGTCTATCGAGCATTTTATTGCACTCACGAGATTAGAATTTTTGGGAGCTTTCTTAGGAATAAAAAGAAGTCCCACTTGAGCATTTCATTTTCCCGATGTATTCGAATTTTAAAGTAAGCTTAATAAATCCTATAAAAAGTCCTTCGTCGCCCTTAAAGACGGATATAAAGAGAAGGAAATTTGAAGTGATTCAGGTGTGGCTCAATAGCTCAGTTGGAAAAGCATTCCCCCTGTAAGGGAAAGGTTGCGTTTTCAAGTCTCACTTGAGCATTTCATTTTTTCCGATGTTTTTCGAACTTTAAAGTTAGCATATTAAATGCTATAAAAAAATTAGTTCAAAATAAAAAAATCATGCAAATAGTCCAGTCAAACCTATTGATAAATTCTTCCTAGGATATAATCCCATGGCAATTGGCTACTATTTAACAAATTGGTTGCGAAACTCAGTAGCCAGAGCATCCACAGGGGATGTTTCACCAAAAATAGTGTGCAATGGCCCTAATCCTGGCGCCTGGCTCTGGGCCAAGCGGTCAAGGTCGCTCCGGAGCAGGTTACAGGCAACGCTGTAAATTTCTCTGATTTACACGAGCCGTCACTCTATTACCAATGGTCGGTGCCCACCAAACGCACGCTCTATAAAGCTTTGCTAAACATCAAACAACGCTATTAGTTTATAAAATGGGAAAATTAATTACTTTTGATTTCTACCTCAGGGTTAGCGCTTAGTCAGTTTTGCTGCTTTAGCTCGATTTGGTAAAAAATAAGCCTCGAAGAAAGTTCACGATATAGTTCACGCTATCGCACTTCATGACTTCTAGAAGCAATTATGCCTCCTTATGTGCCATCGGCAGAGGCCTAGTTCAGCAGTGGACTGCAATTGCATGATATACGTTCCACAATTTGTTCAATAGTATTTGCAGTTAGAAATTATCCAAAATGATGAGAGGAGATGAGAGATTTACAATAGTACATTCTGGGTGGTTTTAAAAGAACTAAAAATGTAGCATGGTATAGTTTCCCCAAGTGATTACAACATCAGGTTTTCAACGAGACATTAAGAAGATCTTTAGGAGTACAGGGTTGAAAATACCAATGAAAATGCAAATGGATGCATGCAATTTACTTCGATGTGACACGTCCTTACTAACCAAAATTTTGCAGAGAACTCTTGGCTAAATACGAAACACTCTATCACAGAAGTGCACGAATAAATCCCACGGCCAAATGTAAACACGCCTTAACAATTCCTAAATAATTACTTAGTTTGCTTGTGAAAGATTGACTAACAACATTGTCGACACCACCGCAGTGGTATAAACAGGGCTGTATTATATCCGACTCTATCGATGAATTATACAGATAGTCCACAGCCGGCACAGAACCCGTGACTATGTTCACACAAATTACATACTTGGCATGACTTTACATAAACTGCTAGTTCCAATAAACAATTAAGGGTTAGTGAATCTTGCCAGCATCCTACTAACTAATATTATAAACGCGAAAGTTTGTGAGTATGAATGGAAGTTTGTTACTCTTCGACGTAAAAACTACTGAATGGATTTTCAAGAATCTTTACAGTAATATAGCTTGTACATCAGAATAACACATAGGCGATATATCATCACGCTACTACTCAAGGGAACGGAGCCGTGATCATCAATGTAAAAAAAATCGGCCGGTATCGGCAGATACGCAGAAATGACAGTGTGGTTATTTCTGTTGCTGTTTAGAAAACTATATAATTTTATAAAAAGGTGCAGCGGGAACGGGATCGGACATCACGCGGGTGGAAAATTATTGGTGGTTCAAAGTTCGCCGGGTTTCTTTCACATGTAAAACTACTGAAAAATAACATCACATCTTTCTCCTCCGAGTGCCAACACTGGTTGAATCTAAAGCTTGCACTTGCACCCCGGGGTGCGCGGACCAGGGTTCCTTCAGCTTCATATTTGATTTGTTTTGATTTTTATGGAAGCAATTAACGTATTACCCCCTAACCTCAATATAAAAATCTGTGTTAAAGCCTCGCCTTATCAGTGGGTCCGTTTGGTTTGAGTCTCAAAAATCGTAGGAAAGTTTCACATGCAAACCAAGAATTGAAAAAATATTACATGATCTTTTTTACGTAATAGAGGTGAGCCTATTTCCGTCAAACCGGTGTAGTTTAATATAGGTTGGAGAGTTGGCCTAACAGCCTTCTACGACGCCCACGGGCAGAGATAGGGTGGCCCATGTTCTGTGGGGTGGCCCTATTCATCTATATTGAGAACAGTACAATCTAAATATTTTGCTAGTCCTTAAAACACCCGTTTTATAACCCTGTAAAGCCCCGAAATTCCCGTAATCCCGAAACCTAACACCGCATTAGACGTGCGAGATAGCTTCACGCGTAGCTAATGGGGTATAAAGAGTTTTTAGGGCACAATCCGAGGTATTGTGCGCTGACCCCTCGTCTAGACTGCGAACACGGCGAACCCTCCGTATATGTACATAGGCCTACACCTAAGCATAAAGGAGTGGTCTGAGTGTCCGCTATCGGCGACTTAATAGCTATGATATTGATGCACACTTTTTTTTTTCTGAAAGCCAGCGCTGGCCGCCTACACTACAAACACCGCGGACAGCATTTTCACAGAGTCAGCCGTTGTTCAACATGACTGTGTTCGACACTACTTTTATGATTGCTGTTACGTGTAGGTATGTCACAGCCTCTATGGCATGGCCGTAATGAACGCGACTGCTACCCAAGAGGCGCGGGTTCGATCCTCGTTCAGAGCAAATATTTGTATTCATGAATATGGCTATTTGCATTGGTCTGGAGGTTTCTATGTATGATATTATGTATATATACAGAAAAAAATATACATGTATGTTTATCCGCATCCTAGATTCCATAGCACAAGATAGTTAAGCTTACCATGGGTCTAGATAGCGTTGTGTAGATTGTTGCGGTAAATTAATTTATTTATTATTATTATGTGTACAATAAAAGCTTTTCTTTGTTTTCTTTCTTTCACATAACTTAAATTTAAAGTAAAAATTCCTCTAATTCGAGGTACCTTATATGGGGGGAGAAAAAAAATTGTGTCACAATAATTAAGGATAACTTTTAATTGAGAAAAAGCTTAAAATTAAGGGTCTATTAGTAGCCAATCGCGTTTGCACACCCAGCAAAGTGGCATGTTAGCGTATGTTAGCTAAAGCTTATTTCCACTCTAAGATTTGAATTTACTAACCACCGCACCGCTAAAATGAGAGCCCAACCCTTTAACTGATAAAGGGAGTTTCGTGTGGAGGCCGGTCACAGGTGACCAATTTCTAGCTTTTGATACGCAATTGGATTACGCTCACTTTTCGTTTTGTTTGCTTTCATATTTTATGAAGTGATATACATTAATCTAGTGTTTATAGTGATGTACATTAAATAAACAAAACAACCACTGTTAACATGGTAAATGTTTACGATGGTGACCCTCTTTCCGAGACTTTGCCTTTAGCTTAACATCAGGCGAGGTGAAGTCAAATTGACGTGTCCAGTATAAAAAAAAAAAAAAAAAAAAAAAATCTACATCACTTTATAAAACATGAAAGCAAACAAAACGGAAAATAAGCGTAATCCAATCGTGTATCAAAAGACATGAATGACGTGTTAAAAGAAGACAGACAGAGGGCAAAGTCTTAGAAGGAGAGTCACCATTACAAACACGTGCCTATCATGTTACATTACAATGATGGCCCCCAGCTTGACGGCCTCATCAGATGCTATATTCAGGAAGAAGGTAACAAGGAATTCCAAGACATTATGGTGCGGCTGAAGAAAAGAGTCACCGAACCGCTTAGTTCTTGATGGCATATTCTGCATCGTATGAAGGTGACGTGTTGTATAGGAAAGGAGCGAGTAGGACTTATTCGAGAAGCTCATTGGAACATTCACCATTTTAGAGACGGTAAAGTTTATAGATTTCTGATTGTTAACATACATTCCACAAAGTGCACCTAATTACTTAATCACTCCAGTCTTGTGGGAATGCACCCAAAATATTCCTCCGCCAAAATTTCCACTAGCTAAATACATCAGTACACAAGCTCGCAATCCAGTAAATAAATGATTTTATGTATTTCCGAAGATATAATGTCTGAGGTTAAGAACAAACGATGTTATTTTGGCAGCTAACTCGAACCGACGCTAAATGAAAACTTGCTAGTTTGACATATCTTGACTTAGTGAACATACACAATAATACAGTTATAGAATACGGTATAGGAAACGGCAGTAAACGCGGCTGCTACGCAGGAAGCGCGGGTTCGATCCTCGCTCGATGCAAATATTTGTATGCATGAATATGGATGCATTGGTCTGGCCGTGCCTCGGAGAGCACGTTAAACCGTCGGTCCCGGTTGCCCTATGAACATCTATGGCAGTCGTTACGGGTAGTTGGAGCCCTCAAAAGTCCAACAATTGGTCTAGCTGCAATGCTTCGATATCGTCTTTGGGTTGTGGAGTTCATATGGCAATCGCTTCACAGAAAATATCGAAGTCCAGCCAAATCCGCAGTTACTCTGGTAAAGCGGACCCCAGACTCCAAGCTGAGAGCTTCGGATGTGACTGCGATTAACGCTAAGATAAAGAAGAGAAGAATACGGTGCTGTTGTACACACACACGTTAATTCGCCATGAGAAACTTATGGTCTCTGCTTACTCTAAAGAGGCGTGACTGTATACGTATACACAAATGATAGTGTAATATATAGACAATGAGAAGTCAATAAAAAACATACAGATCTAATAGGAAAGGTCCAAAACAAACAAAATCTCAATTAAACCGTCGCGTCCGGCGTTGAATGGATTAATGATGGTATAAAGGGTCTGCTCACCCCCTGGAGGGAGGGAGACGTATATATGCGTGTATGTTTCGAAATCGATAGCACTGTACTTTAACTTGAAAACAATTAATTCACTGCTTGAACTTGCAAACTGGTACATAAAAGAGCCGAATAGGAAAACGCACTATGGTAAAAGATAGTACATCGCTGAGCAATGGTAAAAAATTCATAATACTGTACAATTTTCCTTCTCTCGCAGCGATTTCGTCTGTGTATTATTCCGTTAGTCGCCTCTTACAACACCCTTCGGATGAAATAGGGTGGTGATACTTGTATTCTTTCTCCGTCACCTGATAGATAGACTTAAAGACACCCACATCTTCTATTTTCAATCCTCTCTATCAATCTATTAAAGACCCCAGCAGTCCACGCTAGACTGGCTGCTTAAAAGTTTCTATTCAAGTCAATTCTAGTTTACAGGGCACCTATGTTTATCCATTACGGTCCTTTTTTAAAAGGTCTTCCTTTTAATATTAACTTAACGGCTGATAGAGCTAATAGAAATATTGCAAACACGTTTTAACACAGAAATACGACTAAATTTATTACAAGATCCATATAATATACCTTTCTACCCATTGTATATTTGTAATACATGTTGTTTGGTGTACATTGGAGAATGAATATTATATACAAGTTGGACATGAGTGCATTTATAACCATTTATACACTCCCACGCGTATGTATACCGACAGACACCGGCGGACAATTTAGCTATCAACGTGGAAGCACATTATGGTCACAGATAACGAATCTATATCGATAGATTGTGCCGATAAAACACGTTTTCCTGTTAATTGACACTTCCTTTGGTTTTATGAGTATTCATACAATTCTACTATCAGTATAAATGTGAAAGTTTAGACAGAACATCACACTAGATCGACGTAATGGGTTTCGATGAAATTTTGCACAGAGTTTATAAATCGTATGTCATATAGGCTACTTAACCTTAAATAATATTTATATGTCATATGTCGTTTCAGTGGGTGGCATGTATAATGATTAAGAGCCTTACGCTAGAGAGCTTCCAGTTTCGATTCCAAGTCATTTCTACACTACCAACGTGAACCCACTTCTAATACAAGCAATTTAGTATAGGGGAAAAGATTAAGAGGCTTAGAGAAGTAAAGAATGAATATCTCAAACAATTTACTCGTAGAAGAAGTGAAAAGACCTACCCAAACGGGAAAGGTGCGATTTTATAGCACATTAGCTTTTGCCCGCAGCTCCGCCCACGTGATCACTACTCCCTTCCCTAGAGTAGTAGCGTGATGATATAGCCTATGTGTCATTCTGATATATAAGCTATATTATTGTAAAGATTCATGAAAATCCATTCAGTAGTTTTTACGTGAAAGAGTAACAAACATCAACACTCAAAAATTTTCGCGTTTATAATATTAGTAGGATATGCTTGAAGGCCCGTATTACAGAATAAAGCTCAGTTAGCTCACAATGACATTAGGATCTTCTTGAATGGTAAATACTCAGTTCTTGATATCAATTTATCTATGCATAGATTGTATAGACCATCTGTCAAATCTGCCAATCTGTCTACACCATTTGTCCTTTCATAAATCGAGATGCAGAACAGACTATCGCTCTAGAATACGGGCGAAATGAAGCAATAATTGTTTCGGAATTCAATCCAACAAAACCAATGTAGTAAACTCCAACAAAAATCAAAATATTTACACACAGAATGTGTTTTACGCAACTCGTGCGCCGGTGACATGGCCGGCGAGGTGCGAGGCATAAACTTGAACTATTTACACGGTGGAGCGCTGCCAACTGAGTCATCAGGGTACCCCTGTGAATCATACAACTCTGGTGACAACGACATCTTAAAAGCTATCTTCTACTTTTGTTTGGGAGTTGCTTCTTCACAGCAAATTGACTTATTTTCATTGTTTTTCTTTCATGTTTTTCATTTACAGCTGTTCATAAGATAAAGAACTAAAGTTATAAGAGCAGAATAAGCTAGCTGAGGTGGTGGTGAGCTGATACATCTATCGAAGGACCGACGGCCTTTAGAGTCCTAAAGTGGAGACTGCGACAAGGCAAAAGGAAGGTAGAACGACCCCTACCTAACTAGAATCAAAGAATCAGAAGATACCAGCAAGAAACTCAGTGAACTCGATTATCTTCCTTTTTTTAAATATGCTTTTATTTATGGACTAAGGACCTGAAACGGTCGGACTGAATGCGGAAAGCGGAGCGGGGGCAATAGCATACATTGGGAGGGGCCAAAGTCCAGCTGTGGACTGCAATAGGGTAATTGATTGTATTACAGCTTGCAGGCGGAGTGAAATCATATTTACGTTACTTTGTAGTTGTACCTCATGTTTTCAACCACTGAACTCAATTCTATTCCACCGTGTCGCATTACCTCAACTATATAATATCCTTCTTCTTACTGCTGAGCTCTTGAGAATCATAGCGTGATACTATATAATAGCCGATCCTACCTAAAGGACTGGGTTATCGAATAAAAAATATCACACAAGTAGATAGCTCCAGAGATCAGCGCATTGAAACAAATGAATTCTTGGGCTTTATTTATATAATCTTATTCCTGTTTCCCTTGGTCACGAGATAGCGCTTGAACGGCTGGACCGATTTCGCTAATTCTTGTTTGTTGTGTTCGTTACTGTTAGGAGAAGGTACTTATGAGAGAAAAAATGAAGAAAAATGCACGGAAAATAATAAAATTGAAGAATACATATACTTAACTACCATATAAAATAGCTAACCCGACATACGCCATGTATAAATTTTGAATTTGGAATACGAATTCGAAAAAAATGTGTTTATTATTCTAATACTGCTTGATATTCTTTGCTATGGGCCCCGGTGACCTATTGGTGTCGGGAGCTCCGTGAGCGTATGGGGCCCAAGTCGAAATGCTTTCCGTTCTCAAAATAATTAGGAGAATTTGATACAGCTAATTGAGGTAAACACAACGTAACACCATTGATTCTAATTTCTGAAATTTGGGTCAGATAGTTATTGATAGATATTAATAGACAAGAAAATCTAACCTTTCCTATCAAACACATGACGGGGACGGGGTAGAACTATAGGAACCAAAATAGTACTATTTGTAGATCGTCGGTGATCCCGATCGAGTCCCGGAAACGAAGCGGCGCGTGCGCACCGATTCGGCCGCGGTACCGACAGCATAAACAACAACAATGTCCTAAGAGTTTATTCATACGGTGCGGTAACTGACGAAATGGCGGCCATGTTTTGAAATGTGCTTCAAACTGAAAACCTATTGATTGGTGAGTTCACCGTCGTCCAGTACACAATTAGTTTTCAGAAATACCGGAATATTAAAAGACAGAGATGTGCAACGTTGTTACATCTATCAATTTTATGGCACAATGTACTTTGTTTTTTTTTCAGTCAGCCAGTGACCACGGCCGGTGTAACCTGGTCGAAACATCAGGCAAATCAAAGGTACGTATGTACCTATACTATGATCGCATTAATTCCGGTTATTATTATTATATATAATGTACTTTGTGTCTGTTGAGGCCAGTATTTTTGCATCAAGTGGCAGTGTCTCCCTTGGGAGGCACAACTTTATAGTAGATTTACCTATAACACGCCGTTTATCTATAAACTACAACTATGGCCTCAAATTTATTACATTTAATATTATTTGCGTTTTGTACGATAATAAATAAAAAAAAATATTACAGGGGCTAATCTATCGTTTTTTTTTTATTTTCAATTTTGTAGTTTATTATTTTGATTATAACTTATTTGGACACATTTCAATTGATTTCATTAGTGACCTAGATTTGATTTTAATTTTCATTATAATTTTAAGAATGAAATGTATTACATTATATGCTAAATGATTTTTATTTAACTAACATAGATTATAGTAAGAACATTGTTACTAACCCTAAATGTGAGCCTATGTTGCTTCGAAATAAAGAAATTATTATTAATTCCCAAATTCCACCAATTTTCTTGCACCAATTCACCAATTCTCGGTTGGTTTTTCGTTTTGTTTAGATTTTTATGAATATCAAATCAATCTATAACATAAAAATGAATCGCTAAATGGGTTGGTAAGCGCATAACTCAACAACGCCTGGACCAATTTGGCCAATTCTTTTTTTTAATGTTCGTTGAAGTTCAAGGATAGTTTTTACGGCGAGAAAAATTCGAATGATTGCCGGGAACCGACATCCACGCGGGCGGAGCCGCGGGCAAAAGCTAGTTAATTATATAAATAGTTGCTACTTTAAAGTAAAGTAAAGTATCTCTTTATTGTGTACACCAGGAATAAAAAACATGTGTTGTTTGTAGGTCGCACAGTGGCAACATTAATAAATCTAAGTTTTTTTAAATCAGTATGAAAATTCGTACCGATCTGTTTTGCGTCCAGTACTTTCTATGTCCAATATTTATTTGGAACATAATGGGTTGGAATGAAGACATATATCGGCCAGCTGTGATGGACGATACGCGATGGTCGCTGTTAGCCGCCAGCGCAATACGACATTAAATTTTATTGATACCTTTGAGGCTTAATTGGTTTAACATTATTGTTCAGAGCTAAAGGGCATTGTGGATTGAGTAATTTGAAAATAGGTCAGAAATGCAGAGCAGTGAATATTGATGGGTGAATAGGGATGAATATTTGAATATTTTTTTTTTATATCATTTATTATGCTTACTTTAAAGTTCGAAAAACATCGGAAAAAATGAAAATGCTCAAGTGAGACTTGAACTCACGACCTTTCCCTTACAGGGGCAATGCTCTTCCAACTGAGCTATTGAGCCACACCTGAATCACTTCACATTTCCCTTCTCTTCATATCCGTCTATAAGGGAGACGGTGGAGCCATCTACCAACATTCTTACGAACTGTTGGAAACAAGGAATGATTTTTCAACCATGAATATTACTAAACACTGACTATAGCAGATAATCATCATCATCACTAGTATAAAGCAAAGTCGCTTTCTGCGTCTGTCCGTCCCTATGTATGCTTATATCTTAAAAACTACACTACGGATTTTGATGCGGTATTTGGATTAAATCGAATAATTCAAGAGGACCTACCTACTTATTTACTTATTTTCTAAAAATAAAAATAAACGTAGTTCATAACTTTACTAAAACTGTGCGGAACTATTGTTATACATTATGCCAGCTTTAGCCTGTACCTAAGTGTAATTTAGTGTTATCGATTTCGGACTTTTTTCTTTGCCCTAATTGCTGTTTGATAGTAGGTAATATATTATAATGTTTTAATGACGTAGGCGAATTAATTGGAATGTTATAATTATTATTATTTATTTTTAATTTTTATTTTTTTGTATTTATGTTATTGTTTTATTATTATATTAATATTATGAAATTGAATCTGATTTTTAATTTAATAATTAATTTTTAATTTTAGATTTTTTGATTTTTTGACATTTAATTTTCAATTTTGTAATATTATTATTACTTTAATTTAATTTCTAAATAATAATGTAATAATAATTTTGTGTAATAAGAATATGGGATGTTAAATGCCTGAAATAAATGAATATTATTATTATTATTATTATATATATAATACATGCTTAATATAGTAGAGGGTGCAGCGGGAACAGGGTCTGACGCCTCGCGGGCGGGAAAAAATTGGAGATACGAAGTTTGCCCGGTCAGCTAGTAAAATCTATAAATGCGAAAGTAACTCTGTCTGTCTGACTTTCTGTTACGCTTTCCCGCCGATACCGCTTAACCTATTTTAATGAAATTTGGTACAGAGGTAGATCAGACCTTCGGAAAGGACATAGGCTATGTTTGGTCGCGATAACCGACATCCAAACGGGCGAAATCGCTAACGTATAATATATTCATGACGTCGTCGAATACATAGGGAAAAATGAGACTTTTCGGGCGGAACACGAACCCGTGATCTTTCCCTTACAGGGGGAATGCCTTGACCAACTCGGCTACCGAGACACGCCCGATGTGATTCAAATTTACCTTCCATTTGTATCGGTCTTTATGGCGACGGTGGAGTCATCTACCGATATTCTCGAACTATCGGAATCAATGAATGATGTTACAATCATTTTTAAACATTGATTTTTGCACGCCAGACTGACCTTCACATTACTCTGTCACATCAGTGTGAAGGGAAGGAAATAAAAATCCCACCATTACTACCAATGTGTTAGACAGACAAACGATTTCCTAACTGTCATATATTTATTATTAACCGCAACATCAGTGTGTATGTCAAGAAACTAAAATCCTTACTTTCATATTAGTGTGAAGCGGTGTGACAGAGCGGTGTGAAGGTGGAGAATTTATGTTTCTCACTATCACACTAGTGGGCCTGCCGGGACATCAATTCTTAACAGTTACACTATCTAAAAGAACAGTGTGGAGGTCGGGAAAAAAATCCTAAGCCCCGCTGAACACCTAAATATCAAAACGTAATAGTACAAGTATACCTATGTCGCGACAACGTAAATAGATTGAGTGTAATAAAACTCTGCTATTTGAAATTTAAGTATCTATTTATGACAACAGATTATTTTATTTTGCTTGTCATATTCTGCATGTGTCCTTATACATCACAATATTACGCAGGATATCAGGATATTCATGATATTATTGCTCCGAACCCTGCTTCCGTATAGGTTGCTATCACAGCAAATAAATGCAACTAAGAAAACTATTTATTTCAGTCAGGTCTATTTTGACGATTGATGGATTGCGGCATTTTTTTTACCTTAAAAATATCTATCTGAAACCTCTGTTGCTGGTGGTCCACTTACCCAGTTCACCTAGGTGAGCTATGGGAATTTGTTTTTTTACGTCGTCCACCAGAATGTTCATTTGTTTATTATATCGTAGTATTACGAAAGTAAATAAACGATATTCAATTGCAAAGCCAGTTTTACAATGTTGAAATAGAACCATTATACGTTAAACAATAAGCAATAAATTAAAACATAAATTTTACTCTTCAAACTGAATAACACTTGTTCAGCAACTTAAAAAAAAGTTTTCAGATGTTCACTATCTCAAACAACTTAAATAGTATTTTCAATGTCCGACATCAAGTATTGACATCCCCTTAGCATTAACAGAACTTATAAATAAAAACATTTAGGCTAGATTTGAACAAATTTTTTGCTGATTTCGAAACTGGAGTCTCAAACACCTTGCAGAAAATTGTACCTACAGTGATAGGACTGGTCTGTACAATGTATTGTGGAATGTTTCTAACGATGAATTTCCAAAAAATGGCCGATAGTTATATCGCCATGTATCAACTGAAGTTTCGTATTAACTAGAATAGCATCCTTTTCTTGTTCGATGTGTCGTCTGTTATTGGAAGGCGAGTTTAATTTTATTATATTCGTCGTCGAATCTTCTTTTAAAGCCGTTAATAATTTAGCTATTGTAACATGGTTCTTGTTTACTTTTTTATTGATTTGCGAATTCCAATTTTCACATACGTTGTTGGTTCGATGACGTTCGTTGGAAGTACACCATTCCTCAATACATTCGTCACTTTTTAGCCAGGTCCTTTCCATATAATTAAAAAAATTGTCTAATTTGGTATTCTTAATGTTTTCACTTGAATCTCTGATATATGTCCACCCATCTCGAATTTTGTCTTGAGGTAACAAGGCAAGTGCAGTGCATAATCCAACAATTCGCTTTAGAGTTTTCGTTTTTAATCCAATTTCTTTCGATTTTCGCCAGATGCTGTTACAAAAATGATAATAGCATTTTCGCACTATCACTGTAGGTATAATGTTCTGCAAGGCGTTCGTCACTCCAGTTTCAAAATCAGCATGAAATTTATCCGGATTCCATTGGGGACATGTAGTTTTTATTAAATCGAATAAGGCTGAATAACTAGACTCTTTTTTATCTGTCATTAAGGCATAAAATATTGGAATCACATTGGTGGTTTTTGAAGTACTGCCCACGTCTCCAAAGATAACATATAATTGTACAAATGGTTTCGGTGCAGCTTTGAAGGTTCCATCGCCGAAATATTCTTTCACATTGTCAAGTACTTGTTTTGACTCCTCAAGGCAGAACAGTAGTACAACTGATCGGTCAAACCGATAGTCGGCTAGCAAAATGTCATGATATGTTGCAGGAACTTCAATATCATGTAAATTTGTAAAAACGGTCTTCTTAACTCGCTGTGCCTTTTTTCGTGCGTCGTATAATGAGCCTTTGACACTTTCAAAAGACGGAACCTTAGAAACAATTTGTAAGCCTTTGTCAAATGCCGGCTTTATGTTTTCTTTATATATAACCGGCATCGAAGTCACCATTGTGCATGCCTGTTCCTTCATTTTCTGCACGCACATTGAAATTTCATTTTTTGCAATGTCTGGCACACAGTTAACATTATGTTCATTTGATTTCACCATATGATCGTCCTGTGGAGGTCCAAATATTAAACAGTGTATGTCCTTAATGTTATTGGAACGAAGTTCCTTATGGCGCGTTGCGAAAGGGGGCTAGACGGAAATTGTAACGACACCCGACACTTTTTTTTTAAATTTTATTTTTCTTTATTAGGAAAACCAACAGTTTTTACAATTCTCATTGGTGTCTTAAATAATGTCTGTAAGCGCTATTAGTTTTTGCAAAGTCAAAGTCGAGTTCGACGAATTCGAGTGTTGGAGCTCGAGTTCGAGTGCCGGAGCTCGAGTTCGAGTGCCGGAGCTCGAGTTCGAGTGCCGGAGCTCGAGTTCGAGTGCCGGAGCTCGAGTTCGAGTGTCGGAGCTCGAGTTCGAGTGCCGTAGCTCGAGTTCGAGTGCCGGAGCTCGAGTTCGAGTGTTCGAGTTCGAGTTCGAGTTCGTCAAAAGTGTCAGAGTTCGAGTTCGAGTGTTCGAGTTCGAGTTCGAGTTCGTCAAAAGTGTCAGAGTTCGAGTTCGAGTTCGTCAAAAGTGTCAAGTGTCAAAAGTCAAAGTCAAAAGTCAGAGATATGCGCGTACAGACATTAAATAACTTCATTCCATCCGGGTGTCCCTTGACACCTCTCAAGTTTTTTTTTTATAACGTCGTCAAGTACCCCTAACACAAGTTTGTGTGAAGTTGTGTGATATAATTTATTTAAAAACTCATGCAAAAGAATGGTTAACAAAATAAATTTATTCACTTACTTTTGTAGTTATTGATCCAGTACACTTTATTTCTGCATGTTTATGCCTTCTATTAGTGCAGTACCAAATGGTATTACCATTTACGTATGTTCTTTGTTTGTGGTATTGGTACCCCTCGAATAACAGCACTTTTCCGCCGTTCCGATCAATAATATTAATTTCCATTGTATTTGTTTGCCAATGACGGACTAATAAAGCATGCAATAGATGACAATGTCAATCCTATCGCATTATCTCGAGTGCCTAGTTGTGTCATACATTTGTAAAGAGGTTTAATTCTATGAATACCATACGTCAGAGGCTGACAGTGTGACGGTTTTATTTCCTCACTTCCACACTGCCGAGTCTGATAGTGTGACGAATGACGATTTAGAGAATTGTAATTATTTTACAAAATTTCAACATTTGTTTGGTTTAAATTTTAATTAGTAATTCCCCACGTGGACAGCATCGTGGGTACAGTTATTGTCTACGACAGCATCGCGGACACAGTTATAGCTATATTTCTCACATTTTGTGAAAAACTCGTGCCGATCGAAATATCTCCATTAAGAACATAGGCTTAAATAACTTAAAAAAACAATGTGTCCGTAAGCCATATTATTTTATAGTGTGGAAGAAAAAGGTAAATGTAAGGAATAATCTTTTACCAACCTTCACACTAGTGTGACGACTTTTAGTGAGAGTATAAAAGTGAAGAATAGGAATAAAATTTCTTATCCTTCACACTGATGTGACAGAGTAATGTGAAGGTCAGTCTGGCGCGGATTTTTGACAACTCCGCCCAAATACTTGAATGAATTTTACAGCATTAAGTATGCTAACTATACAAATCGATTTATATAGTTAGCATACTGAATGCTGTAAAATTCATTCAAGTATTCATAACGTGTTGGTTCCCGGTGAAGTAATAGGATCATCCCATCTCTTCCCGTGGGTTTTTAGAAGGTGACTATTGGATAAGTTTGTTTTTCCATCCGACAGTAGATAGCCCATGACAAGGTGCCAGCTTAACGGCAATAACCTTGCCTCCCTTTACGTATGACCCAAAATAGTTGACGATATGTAGGTGTTAATATATCTCTACCTACACCACCGTTGATTTTACAGGCGTGAATATAATTTATGTATTTGTGTGGCTGTCTGTCAATACATCCAAATGATGCAATGTTTTTCATACAAAAAATATGCGTAGCAATAGCCGGGGCGTTCTGGCACGCGTCCCGGGTTTTATTGCTCTTGTGTACCTAATGTACGCTCAAGTACGGTGCACCGCTCGAAGACAAGGTCTGAGGAGAGGATCAGGTTGCGCCAACCTCTGGCATGGAGCCCGGGGCATGTGCAATCTTCAGCCGTTTATTTGAGACGGAAATTTCTTCTTTGTTGTCTGACAGGTTGTCGTATTTGGAAGAGCTTGTGACGTTTTCTTTTTTGACGCTAAAGTTATCAGTCGGTTTGAATGGCCGGGGGCGTACTGGCAAGAAACACTAATGGTGGGACCCAAAAATGTTTACACTAGAAACGCAGAAAAGAGGGATTTTGTATATAGTAACTCTGTCTGTCTGTCTGTCTGTCTGTATGTTACGCTTTCACGCCTCAACCACTGAACCGATTTTGATGAAATTTGGTATAGGGGTAGATTAGACCATGAGAAAGGACATAGGCTATGTTTGGTCGCTATAACCGACATCCACGCGGGCGGAGCCGCGGGCAAAAGCTAGTACTCATATAATTATTATTATCTAACTATTCCAAGGCTGACATATTTTTTATTAAAACCTTCGAATTTTACTAAAATGTTGTGAGACTTTCAACTTGTGGTTCGATTTCAGTCAAGTAAACAAATTCCTCTGTTTACTCAATAACTGACTGTTTAATTTTATTGTCATTATTTTACTATAGACTGTCCCAATGAGGAATACACTAGGGATTGACATATATTTTGACGTATGTGACGTTAGTGACAGTTGTAAACTATGTCAATCACATACAGATGAAATTTCATAACGTTTTTCTATTAAGAAAATCCATGTCAGGGCAAATAAATTTTCACTTACCCTACACACGATCGGTAAGATTAGTACGTATTATTTTTTGAATATTTAACATAGGTACGTCATTCACTGTAGATCATACGTTAGAAGTTAGAAGCGCGTTTAAAATTTCAACTATTTACGTGATTGTTTTATAACTCTAATCTCAAGTGATTTAGCGTTCAGGTATATTTACAGTTATCATAAATTGAAGCTATTTAACGACTCTAAAATTACATTATATTTAATCATTCGAGTCGGTTATAAATATAATTAAAATCAAGAGGAACTGCCTTGTGAATATCTTCAAAATAATTTGCGGTAGTTCGTCGCTATATTCACTGATGAAAATGATGACGTTGCTCAGAAGCGACTTAATTATTTCTCATTTCAAGAATCCCAGGATATATAGCTTTCCAGAAACACAGATTCAGGTGAGATCTACGCGTTAACATTGCGCACACGCACAGTAAACTCATGTCACTATTTTGGAAGGCGTTCTTAGTCATTACCTATGAGTATTTGACGACAAATTTTCCCTAGGATAATCCTACACTGTTACAATGGTACGTGGCACTCAGCTTGACGGCCTCATCAGATGCTTTTTCACGCCCCAATTTGAAGGACCCGGGACTGTAGGAAGGAGGAAACACGTGGGCTAGTAAAGACTTAATGGGTAAAGAAAATAGAAGTGCAAAAAAAAGAGTAACTGAACCGCTTGGTTCTTCCGCTATGCAGGAGGTGTGGGTTCGATCCCCGCTCAGTACAAAAAAAAAGTATTTGTATGCATGAATGGGCTGGTATTGGGCTGGTTGTTTCTCGGAGAGCAACTTAAGCCGTTGGTCCCGGTTGCCATACGAACATCTATGGCAATTGCTACGGATAGTTGGAGCCCTCAAAAGTCCAACAACTAACTACAATGCTTCTACATCGCCTTTGGGTTGTGGAGGTCATATGACAATCACATCAGGGAAAATATCAAGTTCAGCCAAATGCGCAGTTGGACTGGTGAAAGCTTCGGATACGACTGGGATTAATGCTAAGATGAAGAAGTTAATCAGTTAAAGACATCTTTCCTTAGTGCAGTTAGGAATATTTGCCCCCGAAATAACCGCACGTTCTAAGCTAGCACACAATTATCGCATTGTACGTAATGCCGGGAACTATAAACCGGGCGGAACACGAGTCTATTTGCGCACTTCCGCGACCGCCATCGCTCCTGCCAAACATTGCTGGACATGTGTTCCAACAAGGTACGTACCAAACCACAATTGCAAAACGTTATGCTTGTTCTGAAATGTGGTGTCGTTAACGCGGGAATTTGTGTTGATATGCTTTTAGTTGTATTTACTGTACGAAATTCATTATTAGTGTTTGCGCTTCGATAGCTGGGATTTGTGATGTGATTAATACGACGAATACTTGTCCAAACTGCTGGTTTAATAATATAATACGATACAAAGTAAAGAAAGCGTCTGTCGCCGCTGTTCTGACAGCCGCGTGCCCTGCGCCCCGCGCGGGTGAAGAAGGGCGGCAACAATTAGTTTCTTGTAAAATTGCCGTGATGGTTGCCGTTTAGGTAGAATAGGATCACCCTATATCATCACGTGGGTGTCGTAGAAGGCGAGTAAAGGAGTATGCTGTTCTCCATTCGACAATAAATCATATATAGTTGGTGAAATCATCATCATCACCATCTACAGAGGTTAAAATGCCCTCGGAGCTCAGCGTTCGCCTTGCGGCTTTTCCCCCTCCACTTCGCACTATCTTTGGTAAATGTCTAAAACACTTCTGCCTACCCCTTTAAGGCTATACAGGTGTGAATGGAGGAATTCTTAACACCATTTATTTGTGTTATTTTAATATTTATGTATACCAGTGTCGATGCTTTCCAGCAGCCATGATCTAAATAGACTAAGATGTTGGTGCCGTCTCTCTTAAAGCGGAAAGTATCCTCACTTAGTTCAATTTATTGTTACTGTCCCTATTTACGCAGAATTAAGCTCAGTATCGTTATAGTTTTTATGCCGCTAGGAGTAACAAAAGCAAATTGTCTGACTAATGCGAAGGGTAATTGGAACGGTGCAAGAAAATACTCAACGTTTTTTTTTAAAGAATTTTAGAACAGAAGTTACTAATATTCCCTCTAACCCCTCCAACTAAGCTAAATTGCTTGTGCTAGGAGTGGGTTCACGTCGGTAGTTGTATGACCAGGATTCGAACCCGGGACCTCTCGATCGTAAGGCCGATTCCTTAACCATTAAGCTACCGACACTACTACTCACCGTGGAATCATAAAATAAGGTTATTCTTTGGTCAGTTATTCTGCAAAATAAGAGCACTAAGATACTTTTCATTCTTCTCGCATCGTTCAATTGTATTTAAGTTATAAGGTATTTCAATTCATAAGCAAGCCTAGCTTCAATAAGTATTCCTATGGCAAAACCATTCATTTTTCTAGCGCAAATAAGAGAAATAATGGGAGAAATACCTTCAACTTAATTACGACTTTAAGAAAAATTAGGTATGCTCCATTTTGTATGATCTATATGAATGCTGGAGGGCTTACGACCTTTCATTTCGTCTACAATAGGATATAGGATAGTAGTAAAAGTGTATTTACTAAAAATAACTACTAGTTAAACAATAAGGGCTAGCCGAGTTAGCTAGCCGATACGGAACTCAAGCATCAGCGGTGACTGTTCGCTCGATATAGACCTGTCTCATAGCGAAACAATTCTAGCCAGTCACAGCTGTCCGACAATAACGTCTGCTTCTATGATTAAGTGTGTAAATCTGAAAGCGTATTTGTGAAAAGAAAAAAAATGAGTTTATATTATAAATCGCTATGCTGGAATGAACTTAGTCCACGACATAGAAGTCGCTAAGCGGGCAATGAAACGAGCTATGCATGGAGTCTCTTTGAAGGATAGAATTTTGTATCGAGATTATCCGCCAAGAAAACTAAGGTTACCGACATAGCTCGCTGAAGAGGCTGAGCGCTGACCACATCTGCTGATGGATCGATGGCCGTTGAAGCAAATGAGTTCAACAGTGGAGATCGTGAGTGTAGCATCTAGCCAGATGGACTGACGCCCTGAAAAAGGTGTGGCTGGGACAGACTGGATGCGGAATAAGGAGCAATGTCGCGTATTTGTAGAGGCCTACGTCCAGCAGTGGACTGTAACAGGCCAATTAATTAAAGTAAATCCAACGAAGCGAGAGAAAAAAGGTAAACAAAGTTTCAGCGGTTCCAAACATTTTCATTTGAAAATTATTACGTATCTCTTCAAACCCATTCCAGACAGGAATGAAATCGCTCATAAAACGGCGGAGCTCACAGTTTAGAACCGCTGTGCTGACAGCTTTCCTACACTACGAAACATGCAACGACAGCTGTCGCTCGGTAATTATCGCGTACGTGTGACATGTGCGAGAAGGACAGATAAAATAATCGCTAGTTATCGCAACATAACTCAGTAATGGTCGCTTTGTTTATCTTTTTTCTCTCGTCTCGTTGGCTTTACTTTAGTTGATAAATTAGTACGTGTTTTCCATCAAGCGAACCGTTCCGTTTTGTCACCGCACGAGTACATAAACACTTGGCAACGTGTACAGTACAATAACGAGTTTGTTAACTTGTGTTTACCTGCTTGTAAACAACAGGCTCTGAATGCAGACCATCTGTTTCTGTCTATCACCTCACGCTAATGTATCGGCCGGGGTTTTTATTGCATTTTTACAACTGAAAGTGATGTAATCGCTACTATGGAGTGGTTTGTTCAACTGTAGGCTGACCAAGCGTCTGCATTTATGTGGATATGAAAAAAAATATGCATTGTTTTATCGAGAAAAAAATCATATCCTACTAATATTGTCAATGTGAAACTTAGAATAGGTTCCCGTGGGTTGCTATAGCTAACCTGCTGATTAACGGCCAAAGGTCTAGCAATCGCTCCCGTAAATCGTACATTTTTACAGCATACTGCGCGTACGCAGATATAATTCCCATGTAATCATCGCACCGGCATTGATAAAGCCGTACGTTTGGTGGTTTTATGCGCCATCGATGGTGCAATACCTCTGCTTTATACACATGGAGTATTATTTTAAGAATATCTTTTTACGAGTATAAACCCGTTCTCTATAATTTATGATGGCAGGTCTAGAAGGTGAAACTTCTTATTTGATGTAAAATATCTGATGTGGGTTACTGGCTTTTCGCGTGGCGAAGTTCATTAATAGACTATTTGAACTGAGAAATAACCTAAAGTAAATGTAAATTGGTAGCCAATAGGAGTCACAATAGCTTAGTGGTTATGGAATCAACGATCTAGAGGTCGCGAGTTCAAATAACTACTGACGTTTCATCCTTGCATAACAGCAGTTAGCATATTAAGAGGGGCTAGTTTCTGAAATATTGCTAAAATTGTTGAATAAATAAATATAAATAAATATTCCACAACATTGTACACAACGCTATCTAGACCCATGGTCTTTAAAATTGAGATGAGATCCGATTCTCAGCATTCCATGGATTCACCGTGCGGTCGCCGGGTCCATGGCGTGGTACAGAGAGGAACACTGTGGCGGCGCCTGGGACTTGCGACCCAGGTGTAGGTTTAGGGTGGCCACCTTGTGATGCATCAGCGCTCACCTCCACCGTCACAAGTGTTCCCCCATCTACATATCCAAATTAGGTAAGATCCTATGAACGCCGTTTTAGATATTCGTTTGAGTAAAGAGTAAAGAGTAGATACTATTTTTAACCGAATGTATCGCGATAAATTGTTGAAAACTTTAATTGCATTATAGCGCCACATAAGCATTAGCTGCTGAATACTTTGGCAATGATTTTATATTCCCTGATATATTATAGCATCAAACACGCAATTTTTGATGCTATCATCCTACTAATATTATTTATAAACGCGAAAGTTTGTGAGTATGGATGGATGTATGTATGGAAGGGTGTTTGTTACTCTTTCACGTAAAAACTACTGAACGAATTTTCATGAAACTTTACAATAATATAGCTTGTACATCAGAATTACACATAGGGTATATATTATCATGTTACTACTCAAGGGAACAGAGCAGTGATCTTTAATCTCAACAAGTTCGACCGGCATCGGCATATACGCAGAAGTGACAGTGTGGTTATTTCTGTAGCTGTTTAGATAACTATATCATTGTATTAGTAAGGTGCAGCGGGAACGGGATCTGACGCCACGCGGGCGGAAAATAATTGGCGGTACGAAGTTCGCCGAGCAGCTAGTTTACCTATACAGACAGTAAACAGCTACACCTACATAAAACAGTTAGATTTTCGAATTTATTACAATGGCAACTGATAATAAATGCACAGGGAATATCCGCACGATTAGTCACTGTCTATGGATGAAGTCATCTTGACATCCGTTTAACAACAAACTAAAAAACGTTGATATCAATCATGTGTAGTCACAGAACAGAATAAAATATAATATAAAAACAAATTCACTTCTTATCCAAGTTTATATTTACAGTAAAGTAAAGCCAACGAAACGAGAGAAAAAAGGTAAACAAAGCTACCATTACTGAGAGTTACGTTGCGATAACTAGCGATTATTTTCTCCGTCCTTGTTGCACATGTCACATGTACGCGACAATGGCCGAGCAACAGCTGTCGTTGCGTGTTTCGTAGTACTTTTTTTTTTATATTGGACACGTCAATTTGACTTCACCTCGCCTGATGTTAAGCTAAAGGCGAAGTCTCGGAAAGAGGGTCACCATCGGAAACATGTACCATGTTAACAGTGGTGGCACTCAGCTTGACGGCCTCATTAGATGCCTTTTCACGCCCCGCTTAACAGGACACAGTACAGGAAAGCTGTCAGCACAGCGGTTCTAAACTGTCAGATCCGCCATTTTATGAACAATTTAATTCCTGTCTGGAATGCGCTTGAAGTGATAAATGTTTGGAACCGCTGAAACTTTGTTTACCTTTTTTCTCTTGCTTCGTTGGCTTTAATTTAGATATTTGTGCATCCGACAGCATACAGCCCACGACAAAGTGCCCACTTACCCTAGGCTTACCCTCTATTACGTGAGACCGATAATCATAGCGAAATATGAGTGATAATACTGTTCTGCCTACCACTTCATAAATTAACAGGCATGAATATACAGGGTGTATTTTTGAATCGGGGCAGTGAAGGCAGGTACCTTAACCGTTGTAGTAAAATGTTCTTAGAAGACCTTCCCTAAGTTTTTGAGATTTTTGAACCGCATTTATAGATTGAAATAAAACCACTTTTTACGGATTCTATCGCGATATATTTGTTATTATTACTTTTAAACCCGACGTTTCGGCTGCTTTGCAGCAGCCATTTTCGCGGTGTGACTCACGATGGTAGTTGTCACATAGTTTGAAGTTTAAGTTATCTCAAAATACCCGAATCATGGTGAATTATTGGTGTTCATATTTACGCAGAATGAGCTCACTGTGTTGTTAAGTCTTGCTGGATTTTGCTGCTTACTGGGTTTGATTAAGTGGATGACTGGGTCCCAAGCTGGTGGTACGGTCCATCCATCCTCTCTATTAAAATTTGGGTGTTTTTTAATTTCAATAGCCTCGCGGATCATTCTAGGAATATATCGGTGTTCTTTGGCGAGTATCTGTGGTTTATCAAACCTTAGGTAATGGTTGGTGCCTTTTTGCGCGTGTTCACATACAGCTGACTTTGTTGAGCGTTGGTGTTTCATGTCAGCTATGATGATGGATATGATATGAGGATGGATGGACCGTACCACCAGCTTGGGACCCAGTCATCCACTTAATCAAACCCAGTAAGCAGCAAAATCCAGCAAGACTTAACAACACAGTGAGCTCATTCTGCGTAAATATGAACACCAATAATTCACCATGATTCGGGTATTTTGAGATAACTTAAACTTCAAACTATGTGACAACTACCATCGTGAGTCACACCGCGAAAATGGCTGCTGCAAAGCAGCCGAAACGTCGGGTTTAAAAGTAATAATAACAAATATATCGCGATAGAATCCGTAAAAAGTGGTTTTATTTCAATGAGTGACATTCGCGTAAACTTCAGAAAATATCACGCATTTATAGATTTCAGTCAGCAAGAAAAATGCTAAAGTTCAAAAAATTTAACTACAACGATTAAGGTACTTACTACCCGGTTTCAAAAATACATTCTGTATTTATTTCGCGTCATATTTCGCGTCGCATAGAGCACCCTTCTGAACTTTTTTCTTAATACTCGGCTCCTAAGGATCGTCGTTGCTCAATGCCTTAAAGACGTATGAGATGGGAAATTTGAATCATATCGGGCGTGTCTCGGTAGCCGAATTGGTCAGGCATTCCCCCTGTAAGGGAAAGACTGCGGGTTCGAGTCCCGCCCGAGAAGAAGCGTTATTACTGGATTCCACGAATTCACGATTCTAAGAAACATAATAATAGCAAAGGGAATATTTATTTATTAATGAAATATGGCTTGTATAGTTGTATTCTACTAATTACGCTGAAGTACATACCTGTTTATGAATATAATTTTTTTTCTTAGTTTAAAATAAACCATTTGATAAACCATTTTTATTAAAACTGAATGGCGTAGTGGTATCGAAAGCGACTGTTATGGAGTTGAGCTGTTCTGTTCGCAAATTCTCAATAGCAGCAAACATAGCCAGTAAACAACTGACCCCAAGAGCATGTTCTAGAGCCTCTTCAGAGTTTCAAGGTCCAAACCATGGAGAAGGAAATGATAGCGGAGTTGTTGCAAGGCAATCGAGTCGCGTGCCATCCAAACGTCAAATGGACTCATTCGGTAGGAACGTTATACCTATGACATCCTTCGACTTTTGACACTCCGCGCGTCTCTTTTCTCACCCACATTCGGCGCGCGTTTTTATTAGGAGAAATATCAATGAGGCATCTCCGTTACTTAATCATATTCTGTCCTCCGTGGTCCAAACCAACCTCATCTGCATACCGGTATACCTGCTGATAGACGGACGAAGCTCAGACGGATACCTTCCTTTTAGAGTTGGGAGAGCAGACAGCAGTCGCTCCTACATAAGCCAAATACACCAAAGCAAAGATATCAAGGCCCGTATTCTTGAATGACACTCGACCTGAGTCTCGATTTGTCTGAGGACAGATTGTATAGGCAATATGTCAAACTATCAATCTGTCTGTACAATCTGACATCCGATAAATCGTGACTCAGGCTGAGAGTCATTCTAGAAGACGGGCCTAATCTAATACTGTACCATGGACTCCAAAGCATAAACACTAAATATAACTGGGGCTAACGCGTGAACATACCCTCTGATTTAGTTGATCATATTTTCCCAATTAAATTTGATCTTATGTTGTTTTATAAAGAAATTATATCATACTAGTTTTTGACCGTGGCTCCGCCCGCGTGGATGTCGGTTATCGCGACCAAAAATGGCCTAAATCCTTTATCAAAGTCTTATCTACTCCTATACTGAATTTCATCAAAATCAGTTGAATGATTTAGGCGTGAAAGCGTAACATACAGACAGATAGAATTACTTTCGCATTTATATTAGTGAGATAACGTCGTCTCCGATTAAGTAAAAGTCCAACACCTGTATTAGGTACAGTGAAAGCACCGGGTCGGAATACCAACGAGGTTGGGAGACCTTGCCGGTAGCTGAAGGGGTACCCGGGCACGTACGGCAGTGACCTTGGAAGGCACTCACAAATGCTGTTCACAAAGTATCAAATACAATTATAACTTTTTAGAGTTGCGTACACGAAGGGTGAATAACGGAACCGCTCTTTCCCGTCTGTGATGGGACTTTTACTCGTAAACTTCAATAATTTGAGAGCCAAAATGTTGACAGCTTAAAATTGAGAGGCCTTTGTCCAGCAGTGGACTGATGTGGTTTTTTTATTAGAAATGTCTTGATCAGACTTAAAATCTTACGTTTGTTTGATTGCAATCGTTTGAGTAGAACCGTCAACCTATACCGGTTGCCGTGGATCGCGGTCACGGGATCAGTATTTCTGTGACCCTGGTACATTTTCATGAAGGACCAGGCTAACAGAAATCTTAAAAACTTTATCTGGGTCGTGGGAGCAGTGTGTCCTAAACCTTTCTATTCCGAACTTAACGTGGACGAAGTCGCGGGCAAAAGCTAGTTTCAATAAGTTTGTTTTATCATAAATTTATACAAATCATATAATTTAAACCTACACAGTATTAAGTAGGTAATCTTTTTACAGAATCGACGACTCGAACTTGACCGGTTCTTTGCTTTTGATATACATTTTTGTCTGCCAAAGCTGCGTTGTGGCATGTGAGGAATATATAAAAGTATTCACGAGAAATGACAGGATAGGGAAAAGCGGAACTTTGTATTTTATTATGGATATAACCTTCAAGAAAAGAGCGTACTCTTTTAAAAGGAAGGCAACGAGTGACTCCTCTGGTGTTACGGGTGTCCATGGGCGGCGGTGATCGCTTACCATCAGGAGATCCGACTGCTCGTTTGCCTCACTATTCCATAAAAAAATATATATTAAATTCCAAATTCTATATTTTGGGTTCATTTAATAAGATGAGAGCTTATTGTCGTATACCGGACACGAATTGTACTGCGGCAACAAAAAATATCGGGAATAGAACCTAAGGGGTAACGATTGCACAAGTTTTCAACAATACTCAAAGGCTTTTTGCGGTAATGACAGTCGTCTGCCTTTCCAACCCTAGAAGAAAAGCCTATCTGGTCTAATGCAGGACCGGCTAGAAGGCAATGTTGATTTGGACTCCGAAATCTTGACACGACACATCACACTACATTTCGATATACATATCTATTTAATAATATTGTTTACAAACTGTACAACTCGTGCGAGTTAACATGGCACCTGGCTCGGGGCTTTGCGCGGGGGAGCGGGAGGCGTGTACGCTGACGCTACTAGCCTCGCACGGCGAGAGCGGGGTCGCGCGCGTGGAAGCGGGAGGAGGGTGTCTTCGAGGCAGGTGCCATGTTAACTCGCACGAGCTATACAATATACTACTCTATCGTGACAAGATTAAAAAATCACATGCCAAAGCATAATTTTCACAAATATCTACCATTTTTTTCCACTTGAACATTTCATTTTTCCCGATATACTTATTCGAATTTTAAAGTTAGCATAGTATATGCTATAAAGAATTAATTCAAATATTTGGGCGGAGTCATCAAAATTCAATGTTTAAAAATGGCTGAAAAATCATACATGGCTTCCAAAAGTTCGTAAGAAAGTTCTACCGTCGCCCTTAAAGACTGATACAAAGAGAGGAAAGAAGTTATTCAGGTGTGGCTCAATAGCTAATTTGGAAGTCCCACTTGAGCATTTCATTTTTACCGATGTATTCGAAATATCTACCATTTAAATGCATAAGAAATCAGCAATACTCGTACAAAGATAGTATACGATTGACATTTATCCCATAAATATATAGCAAGGAGGGAACAGGGAGGGAATCCAACGACCTCCGAGCGATCGGCACGTACTCGCCGACCTTGGCGACTCAGCTGATGACTCAACGAGGAGGGTCCCGGAGGTCGAGACTCTCATATTAATAGAACTTGTGTTACATAAACGGATTTATAGAAAACAATGGAGGAATATGCTTGTATGCGGTGTGGTAAATAGTAATATTTCAGTATTACATACATAATATTATCTGTTAACCACGGTTTTTCTCGAGTGGTGAGCTACAATACGTCAGGGTAGAATTTGGAATGAACTTTTGCAGAAGGTAGAAGATGGAATAATTATTATTCTTTTAGCTTGTGGGTACAGTTTTGTGGGTACAAAATGGAAGCACTCGTGTGAACGCGTTCTCTCAACCCATAGAAAGGAATATTTCAGGAGTAAATGACCTCTATATTAATCCATATTATAATTAAAAGCTGTCCCGGATAACTTCGTATCGCCAATTTTTTCCTGCTCTCGTGGCGTCAGATCCCATTCCCGCTGCACCATTTAGGGGGATGAAAAATAGACGTTGGCCGATTCTCAGACCTACTCAATATGCTCACAAAATTTCATGAGAATCGGTCAAGCCGTTTCGGCCGTTCAAGAGTACGGGTACGAATATTGTGACACGAGAATTTTATATATAAGATTATAGTATGGATGCATAGGGCTAAATTTTATACCTTTAACAAAATTCAGCAAGATTCGTTCAGCCGCACAGCTTAGAAATTGTTTGCGTTCTCTGATAGCTATTATTTTTAAATTACCAAAATTATAGTAGTCCACCGATGTGCCTAAATGTAAATACAATTTACATTAAACCTTTTTAAGTACAAGTTTATTTCGTATTTAGGAAAGTAAGAAGAAGACTAGCCCAGATCCTTTACACAAGTCATCATTCTCATTGCGTTAATGCTGGCTGCCCCCGAGTCCTTCACTACGGAGATTGGGGTTTTTTCCGACTTTTACTTCTCCACTTCGTAACGTCTCGAGCATCCATGGTAGTGAGACCATACGCCCGCATGTCACCCTCCACGATGCTCGCGCGAAGATCCTTTACCCCAAGTCTTTAGATATAAATACCTTACCACAGTGAAAAATAAACATTTATTACAATTCCTGTAATGAAAGGACCACAGCAAAGTGATTATTACATAACGGTAGTAACAGTGACTAGAGCAAGAACATTGCGAGCAGCAATTACGTTTCGCGAGGGTCGATGAGAACGCGTAAAAACGAATGGAAGACATCATCCCCGTTGTTTTTAGCACATGATGGTGTAATTATGTCTTCGCTCGTTTTCTGGCACAACCGCAAATATACCATAGGGTTAAATTATACAGAAAAGGCAAGACGTTTCCTTAGAATAAGATATCTTCGTCAGGAAAACAAAAATACGTCTGTGTTGTGGCTGCAGTGAACCTAACTGCCACGAGTTCGATTCGCGCTTAGTACAAATATTTGTTTGGATCTGAGTATTTCCGTGCCTTAAACGTTAAGCAGTCGATCCCAGTTGTCATACGAACATCTATGGCAGTCGTTTGGGATGTAACTAGTTTCGAGTGTTTAATCTCGAAAAAGCAGACCCCAGAGCCGAGGTAAACCCTTCGCAAGCAATCGGGATTAACGCAAGTATAGTCGCCTTAAAGACGTATAAGATGGAAAATTTGAATCACATCGGGCGTGTCTCGGTAGCCGAATTGGTCAGGCATTCCCCCTGTAAGGGAAAGACTGCGGGTTCGAGTCTCGCCCGAGATGGTTCTTCTTTTTCCCTATGTATACGATATAGTGATAATGATCTTAATCAGAACAAAACTCGACAAAAATATTGCAATACCACGAATACTGTAGAACTGTAGTCGCATTTTCACAAGACTGTATCTCAATAATCCATGTCCGATCATTAGTCTCGCATATTATGAAGCAATTTCCACAATGCCAGAACTGTTTTCGATTCCACCATGAAGCTGGACCGTATAAGAACCGTCTTGTGGAATTGCGCCTTGAGGCGAACGGACGCGATCGACATTATAATTAAGTTATTCTAATAAGCTTGAGATGTTCGACTAGAATACTGAATGGGGAAATTTCGGATATTTCCACGGTATTGATTGATAATAAACGAGGGGAATATCAATCGAGCAATACGCCTGTTGTTTTTATTTATATATATTTACGCCTTTATATTTATGAAAAGGCGGTAAAAAAGTAATACACTTGCACTTTTCCAATCAAGTAGCTGAGTTGGTTCCCGGTGGAGTAGCATAGAGCCATCCCATCTCTTCGTGTGGGTGTCGTAGAAGGATTAAGGGATAGGACTGTTCTCCATAGTGCCCTATAAGCTCGCCCCCTATTACGTGGGACTGAAAATCATAGTTGCCGAAATGTGGGTGTGAATACACCTCTGCCTACCCCTTCGAGTATATATATATTCCAAACAAAGGCATTAATCTACTTGACAATGACTTTTTAAACGCAATCTGAATATGAATATTCGGTATTTCAAGCAGGTTGGTCAAGACGAAAGAGGGCCTTGTAATTATTGATCATATCCATACTTAATATTATAAATGCGAAAGTAACTCTGTCTGTCTGTCTGTATGTTACGCTTTCACGCCTAAACCACTCAACCGATTTTGATGAAATTTGGTATAGGGGTAGATTAGACCATGAGAAAGGACATAGGGTATGTTTGGTCGCGATAACCGACATCCACGCGGGCGGAGCCGCGGGCAAAAGCTAGTGTAAAATAAACAGTATCAAGATACTTCTATTTTGTATTGACGAGAACCATAGCACTGTTTCTAAAGGAAATAGTATCAATGTGAAAGTAATGGAGGGTAGGCGCACAAAAAAAATGTTCCCCGCACTCCGCGCGACGCTCGCAGGCCAGTCAAGTCGGGCCACGGGTGCTGTAACGCACCCGAAACGTCGGCAAAAGTAAGCTATCCAAAATATTTCGCGTGAAGTCTCGAACTATTATTACAAACTATGAATAGTACCAATATGGTTTCCGAAGCTTCATTAGCAACAGTGAAATTATGCCGGTCTCGTGTTTCGATAAAAATAATCCCGCATCAAAGTGCTAAATGCAAGCTCTGTGATAGTTGCTATAGCTACTACAATGTAGTAACATTTATTTATAGTACAGTACAGATAAAGTTGACTGATATTATTGCACTGACTTCATTTGTTTTGTATTTCTTTTTGTTTATAACTTGATCGCTTATGTTTGCATGTAATCTTGGAGAGTATTACTCGATTTTTTTAAAGTTGAGTTAAAAAAATTAAAACTTTTTTGTATCTTTATTTTTTGAATACTTACTTTCAGTTACGATATTTATGTAATATATTTTTGTAATCTCCTTTTAATTACCTTTATATTGATACCTTACTCGATAAGTTCGAGTGAAAATATTTATTTGATAACATCCTTTTGGGGTCAAAAGTTCACCATATAGATCTTTTTTTCACATTTGGTTTATCCAAGAATACATGGGTGATGAATCCCTTAAATAAATATTATTAACGTTAATTATTAAAATCCGTGAAATGGTTCAGAACATATGAGATAATAAAGAATACTACAAATATTAACGAGCATGCATGAAGAATATAATGAGAGTGAATGAAGCGAGAGTGGTATGTCAGGATCGTAGCAAATGGAGATCCGTGATCTCTGCCTACCCCTATGGGAAACAGGCGTGATTTTATGTATGTATGGATGTATTTATTACAAATATACATACAAGATACGCGCGAAAAACATACCCTTCTTGACAGTCAGATAATAAGCCAAATGAACGGTCTGTGGGACTGACGAACTAAGAAAAGTTGCTAGGAAAGATTGCACACGTAATATCAGGTGCTATAGAAAACTGTGTCTATTGAGGGAAGTCTGAAGACTAGAAGAGAAAGCTATGTCACCATCCGTACAATGTAAAAGTATGGCTGTACCACACGGTGACTTATTTCAATCCTCTTCAGTAATGATGTCCACTTTTCAGGAAGAGATCAATAAGTTCACAATAATGATACATACAGCAGACAGTGGTGCCGCTTCCGAGCCATAAATATTAACGACAGCGCCCCGTGGCTATGAGCAGGCAATAAATCTGCTATCCCCCGGGCGGCGGTAGGGACAAAAACTGATGCATCATGCTTGTACAAATATCTATCTACTGCTTCTGTACCAAAAATCCACACGTTTCAGGTCTCCGTATGCGTTCCACCATCAGGTGTCTCTTACAAGAAGCCTCCAACGGATTGGAAATTCAAGAATAGAACAGGAAATCGTTTATTTTTTATGAATTGAATTAGTTACATAACCTAAATCTTGAGTGAATCAACATTCGCTGACAGTGCCGCGGCAGAGCAGCTAGTTTACTTAGTATAAAAGGAAGGCGTTGAAAGATATCGTCTTAATCACTTGAAACCAGATGAAATTGCAGATTTGCAGCATGCGTCGAAATAAATGGAGGAACTCAAGGCTACCCTCATTCCACGAAATAGATTCTGATTCAAACTATCACAAACTAATGTTTTTAAATACTCTCTACCCCTTGACCCACTTATATTATTGACACAATTTTTTTGGGTTTTCCAAAAAATCTGTTCTGTCATTACTTAAAATTAGCTCGTGACAAATAGTGCGCGGACTTTTAGCCTCAGCACTTAACATGTCATTGATTTTCTTTTTATCTTAGCTGCTGGTGTTCTGGTTGCTACCCAAAGCTTGCACTTATGAGCCCAAAATCAACTCCCTTGTGCCTCCTTTATTGGATTTGATTTGGCTTTTGTGGATGCCACTACAGTCTGCCCCATCGCCAAAATATTAAAAACCCTGACCGAGTTTCGTTTGAATACTTAATAACATTTTATATCTTCATGGGATCTGTCTTTTCTATTGCTCAGTCAGCCATTATGATGCAACAAAACCTTTTCTTTTATTGTAGCTTCAAACTGTGTTTAACGACTGAAAATATATGGCTTGGGCGATAAAATGAAGTCATGACAACAATGTTCTGTGAACATTTATTTTCGATTCTAAAACCGGCATCATTGTCATAGCGATTTCTCGAATTTTGTAGACCGATTATTGTATAGATTGGTATGTTGACTTTTCCGACAGCGAACCTTACCTGCAAGTGGACGCACGTCCTGGATGTTGATAGGGTCATGTAGAAAGTAAACTAAATAAAATATTTCCTTTAGTTCAGCGTTTCAGGAAGTATATCGGAATTTAACAACGAAGGTTACTTTGCTATGGTTTAGTGAAAACTGTGCTATCAAAATTTTTAAATAAAATTTAGATTACAAAGGTAAAATAGATTGTAGGTATGTATTTGGCTATTTAAATATGTATAGTATCATACTTTTTCGATGCTCCCTAATTTGGCTATATAAAGATTACTTTTCATCCAAAAATAATGACAGGAATTTGTTTTCGCGGCATTGTTCTTGGGTTGCATTTAAAGGTTCAACCTGGTCGAGGGTAGATTAGTTGAAAATGGACTGTCACACTTTACAGGCATTCTTTACAGTATATTTTTCAAATGTATTTTTTCCATGTTCTTAGGTAAACTTATCATAGGTCGACCTCGAAGAAACTTCGAGAGCATCAAATGATAACCCTGATATAGCAATCTACATATTCAGTTGAAAACTAATATAAATCTGAATATATTAAACTTGTTGTATACATTAAACATCCAGAGAAATATGAAAACACTTAGCAGCGAGGAAATGGATGGAAAACATCCTGGCGGTACATGAGAGGGGCGAGGGGCGCCGCGGGAGCGTATTAGTGTTGACCTTTTAATGACGCAGGCTTCCCCTTCCTGTTTCCCGAGACACGAGATGTTTCAAGGTCCGATTTTATTGCTTTTTTATCAGTCTCAACTTATTATAAACTGTACTCACTATACAATTAACATTCTAATAAATAAATGGTTTATTCAGATTGCATTAAATAGAGGAATATGGAAATGTGAAACTCATATAATTAAAGCGATAAGAGAAAACTTCAAGATTTTTTGGAATTCTGGTCCTGTTACTGCAACCCATTAAAACCTGTTCCAAGAATAAAAAGCTAGGAGGTGCCTTTGATCTATCCCAGTATCAAATTTTAGCCAGATTCGTTCAGCTGTTCAGGCGTGATTGAATGACAAACATTCAGACATCTTCAATAATTTCATCACTAAAGTATAAAACAGTCGCTTTCCGCGTCCCTATGTCCTTGTATGCTTATATCTTCAAAACTACGCTACATATTTTGCTGCGGTTTCTTTTAATAGATAGAGTAATTCAAGAAGAAGGTTTATACAATACATGCCTAATATAGTAGAGTGCAGCGGAAACGGGATCGGACGCCACGCGGGCGTAAAAAAATTGGCGGTACAAAGTTTGCCGGGTCAGCTAGTATTTTATAATACTAGTATAATTAGCTATGTATTATAAATAGACACTTCCAAAACTATTGTCGAGGTTTTAGCTATTATTAGATACTGGTAAATAAAACTGGAAAAGCAATTTCCCGCGTTGACTCAAGATTTCCCCAAATTTTCAACAATATGTAATTATGTTAAATTTCTACCATCAATTAAATAAATAAATAAATAGGTATAACACATCATTCTACACAACGCTATCTAGACCCATGGTAAGCTTAATTGGCTTGTATTATGGAATCTACAATGCGGATAAACATACTTAGATACTTTTTTTGTAAATACATACATATTTTACATAGATACACCCAGACTAATGCAAATAGCCATAGCCATATAGCCTAGTGCAAATATTTGTATGCGTGAGCATACAAATATTTGCACTGAGCGGGGATCGAACTCGCGCCTCCAGCGTGGCAGTCGCGTGCACTACCGCCACGCCACAGAGGCTGACCTAATTAGTAAGTATTAACGAAACTTCTTAGTAAAAAAGCTAGTGACTAAGGCAGTGTGTTCGCGGGCGTCGCCCCAGGGAACTATTAGTGTCGCCCTTGACCTGATGACGCAACGGTTCTGCTCACCGGGTGAGGAGACTTCAAGGTTATCAGGCGGCTTTGTTTCGCCATTGAGGGATAGATACTAAAGCGATGTATTGAATTGCTCGCTCAATGGAAGATCGTTTCGTTGGAACTTGTTTGTTAACTGGTGTTTTTGTTATTTTTAACGTGACAACGTCTTATAATTCGATGGAGCCGGCTGCACGCACGAAAAAATATCCACTATACTGTGTTCCCTGTTGTATTTGAACTTGGCTCTTTGGATCTAGGATTACGCTTATTGCTTTTAATTGGTATGTCGGATGGGAGTAACCTTACAGTCCCGGGAGGAGAGCCTGCACCAAAGCCTCTTCCATCAATCCATCAATACCGGCTTCAGAAGAACCTATTTCTTCTCAAGCCGGTATACCCTGGGCCCTAAAGATCTTGATGGGCCAAATATACATCCAAGTTTTAGTTTTATATGGTTGTATTCCCACAATGGTAGTTTGAAACAATAGAGTTCAGCTTTATAGGTACAATAGCAAATAAAACAGTAGATAAAGTACTATAAACCGTTTTAGCGAATCACCAAACTAATGTGGTTTAGTCGACTTTAGTCTACCTTCAAACCTTGACCTTCAAAAATAAAGGTGAACTAAACTGAGTTACGATAATTTAGTCAATGAATTTCATAAAAAATATCGAAGTTCAGTTCAGCCAAACCAGTCAGACTGGAGAAAGCGGACCCAGGAACCGAGGTTAATGCTCCGGTTGCGACCGGGATTAACGCTAGGATGAAGAAGAGAAGTTAATGAATTTCATTAAATACAACGTGAGAGCTCTATTTACTCGAACGAAGAGTTAAAACTGTTCTACATTCAAGAGAAAACTACCTATGATAAAGTACCCGTTTCACGACAAACCAAAATTTGGATGACAATTAATTTCTGCCAACCTCTTTCGGAATATATATCCGGCTCTTTAAACTGTTATATCTAACTTCATACGTACTAATTGCGCCTGACAGACTAACAGCGCCCTGAAGGCCATAAGAGCCCTCGTGACGTCACCTAACAAGACGGACGCTCCAGTGAACTAGTGTCTATTTGTGACAACCAACACCCTAGATCACATAGAACGGTGAAGGGTGCTAGACTTACAAATGATATACAAATAAACAGAGTTGAACTTCAGAAAAATATTTCAATTAATGTCAATGTTAAATGTCATTCTAAATATGTTGTACATTTATCTTGGCTCTGGGTGGCGTCTTTAATGTTAAATTTATTTACATTATGTTCAGTCAGTTACGGGAAAAATATGAGACGCAGATCGTGAGAAAACATGCGTAAACAAAAATGTAAGCAAACGTTAGATGAGGAATGGAAAGTAAATCAGTTGTAAATTATGAAGTCTGAAAAAGTTTCCACTGTGGTGGATATACTATTAATTTTAACTGGCTTGGCTTTGGCAAAATGGGGCTATATAGAACAGTCACAGGTCACATGCCAGTCCATGCCACACTTGCTCTCTTGCCCACTGTGCCCTTCCACCTGTACCATCGCGGACCTGTGCAAGGCAACAGACAATGCTGTGGCCGTAGCCAGGTATTCAGCCGACAAAATTTAATAGATTGATGAGCCAATGACACGAAGAAAAAGAAGACAGTCTCCCTATCAGGACACAATGGGGACGAAACTACAAATTTTATTCCAAGGGAGGAATTTAACATACCTACATAACAAAATATATATTGTGTTCATTATTCATAAAATTTTCTTGTAAAAAAATAGCACTATAATATCTTTAGTAGGTAAAAGACATCTAGAATAATATACAAAAGTTAAAGAAGACGCTAGAAAAAGACAAAAAAATCGCAGAAGTCTGGTGCCAAATCCGCCGCTGTATTAATAGCTATTCTACGTTCAAACTATTGATTAAAAGTTTCAAGAATTTGCAGAAACTAAGAACTCGATCTTCTGCTCGATGGGCTATAAAATTTTCATCAAAAGTTGTAGATAGAAGCGATATAATCAATGTCTATCGATTCGATGGTTTGCCAAGTCCCAGTCGGGCATCGCAAAACAGTGTCCGATATCTGCAGGATGTGATAACTACATCCACTACAGATAAATTGCGCACATTTCTCTGTGGACATGCAGAGAATGGTTAGAATTATGTATAACAACACTAGAATTTTGATGTGAGACATCATCTATGAGCGCACCTTGGTAATATAAACCATTTGTACGCTGTGGCAGCAACGGCATAGCGATCTCTTATATATTATCTGTTTTATGGTAAATTCTACCAATAACGTTAATGATAAATATCTACAGTCCAATACAGTTCAGACACCAGCGTAGACTCAGATAGGTTAGGTTAGAAGGTTAAGGCTGATCAAGTTATTCACTTTACTATTAAAGTAATTTACATATTTGATTTTCAACTGAAGTAAAATGTGTTTATTGGATTTTTCTGTCAAAAATTCTTATTATAAGGAGTGAGTCATAAGACATAGAAAAGTGTTACAAGGAATATAATCGAAAGGTTCAAGGTTCACGGCATTACACTAGCTTTCTGGATAGGTACAATTACGAGACTTCAATAGCGGCGAAATATGGGTGTTAATCTTATTATATAGCGATCTTACGCAGGGAGATTATGCAAGGGAGCTTGTAGACGCATGAATATATAATAAAAATAATACAATAAACAAAAATATAAAACACCGCAACGTTGTAAAAGTTAGTACTCAAGTTTGGGGAGGAATACTTTGTAACAATACTTATTAGGGGAGGCAGATTTTTATAGCTGGTAATGTTGGGGATAAAACGTGACAAAACATCTTTATAGCTTTTTTTGGTGTCGTTACCCATAGTATAAAATTACATTTCCTCAGAAATATAAAAAAGTACTATTACCTACAGCTCTGCCCGTGTGTAAGCTTTATACCTTTCCCGCGACCTATAAGACCCTATTTGTAACATTTAGACACTATTTTTGTTAATACCACTCAACTCAATTGACTGCTGGCATTGATAGGTAGTAAGTACCCAGTTGCCTCATACCTATAGGCCTCATAAACCCTACACACAAGGATAATGGCAGTTCATAAACCATCCAAAATCGTAAAAGCAAAAAAAAACCCTTTTAATACCTTGTAAAGAATTTCGGTCCTTAAAAGTTCAAAGAGCCTAATTTACTTGAGGGAGCATTCAGTGGGCAATTTGGCAACATTGCCTCCGGAATCTGCAAAATGTCCCCCGACTATTTGTTAATTAAATCTGACGTGGACGGGGAGGGAGCTCATAATCTTTGTTTATGGTGGAAGGGTGACTTTTTTGTCCTAAAATAGAAAATGAAACATTACAATAATGCCCAATATACGTTTTTGAAATGTAATGTTTCATGAAATACTAGGTAGTTGGAAATTATTTTAACGCAAGCGGTGTTTGCTCAAATTTTGGTCAGCATTCTGTATATACCACACTTTGGAGATTTCAAGAGATAAAATCCATGGTTATAGAGATAAAATCCTTCGATTCTGAAATGCTAGTCCTTAGTTTGACAGTCTTAACAGATGTTTTTACATGACCTGTGACTGTAGGAAGTAGGAAAAATGTGTGCGAGTTTAGCGTTACCGAACAAAAACATACCATAAAGACATCAATATCCAGACTCCTAGTTAGTCAATTCTATATTAAATAATCTCATTTCAAAATGACTCGCAAAAAAAATCAATTCCAACAATGCTGCAACAATTCAAGACAATAATAGAATTTTAACGTAATAAAATGAAACGAGAAAAAAAAGATATGTGTTTACATCACACGACTCGATACACTCACAAAACTTTTTACATAAATATGCAGTACCAATTCCATCCAAACAGTCTTTTTTACATGTATGCTCTTTATCACTACAAAGGTTATGTAAATATTTTCCAATCGATCTGTCTGTGTGTCGGGAACTAAATATAAACGGGGTGTGTCCCTTTACTGAGCAAACAGACGTGGACGTAAGCGACGTAAGCCAAGTTTACTTTTGTTTCATTCCTGGATTGAACTGGAGACCATTTACAATTGTTATCTACTACTTACAGCTTTCCATTGGCTAGGGTAGAGTAATATTGGCGTACTTTGCATAAAAAGACTAATGTAACTCCATTAAGAGGACTTCCTAGCAACTGTTTCTCCATAGTACCGTTCTCCCCTTTTTCCTCCCTGAATATTGCTTCTAGAACAATATTTTATTTTTGTAAAATCAAGATCTTCTGTACGCATATCCCTGTTATTTTATTTTTGTCTGCAGTCAATAAAATAAGAAAATATGATCGTCTAAAGATGATAAAAAATGACTAATCCTTACCGGCAAGTTTGGAGGACTACCAGACAAATTCGAAAAGGTTTTAACGTTATAAAAAATAAGAGGAACATGGATACGCTATTTCCTAATAAAACGGGGTCAAAAATATTTAAATCGGCGTAGTTTTCACTGAAAAAAACGGGAAATTTGCCGGATTTTGGCGGCTATCCTTATCGCACTCTACGGGGACAGGGGCGACGGCAATAGGATTATTCGCTAGCTAGGAAGTCCTCTTAAGCATACGGTCCACGTAGTGGTAAGTTCTTATTGTAGGTCTATAGCTTATGGATGCCTGTAACATCAAAGTTATCTAGCAAACAATGTTAAGCATGAAGAAGTCCATACTTTAGTATTTTGGAAAACGCATGAGAGAAGGTAACTGGGTGACATCCTAGCAGCATAGACCACAGAAGGTAGCCGAACATCTTGGATAAGAGTAGCCCTGCATCGCATTTTAAAGTTTTCATCATGACAAACATCTTTTTAACCGACTTCATAAAGGTGGTAAGTTCGTCCGTTCGTGGGATTTTTTACCATTCAGGAAGACAACCACCACAATGGTTTGATGTCATGACTTATGAGTTTATCGGCCAGGAAATCTAGAAACAATTACACACCATTTCAATATCAACCATAAAGCTCTAACCCGTTAGAAGTGATCAGTCAAGTCAGTGAGAGGATCCTTCTTACGTGTAGGAAGAACATCACACATGGTTCCTCACCAGTAACTTCAGGTTCCGTGAAACCGTTATGCTTCGCGTAGTTATTGACGATCGCACTGGGCCTTATCAGGCGACAAGCACAAATTGGCAATAGATAAGAAATTAAAAAGATAACAAATTAAATCGAGGGCAATAAGTATGTCAGTGTGAATACGAAACTTCGTTTTATATATTTGTCACGGTCTAAATGTTAAATAGAGTATTTGCGAAGTAGCTGTAGCGTGTGTGACTGCTGTCTATGAGATACCAGATTCGATTCCCAGGTTAGATAAATTGATATAGATTTTTGATCATGAATTCAAGTGCTAAATTGACTAATTGAGGCTCACCTCGTCCTATTTCCTACTTAAAGATGTTAGAATGATGGTTAATCAATCATGTTCAAAGAGCTGAACAATTTTGGCTAAAATCTGGTACAGGAATATATTATAATCTGGAACAAACACATGGTTTTTATCCCTAGAATAGTTACCCATGGGTTGTTTGAATGGTATCAAAATTCGACGCGTGCGCAAATTGAAGCTAGTCAAAAATAAAGTAGTAAGTGAAATTGCATTCAAAGTCAAAGTCAAAGTCAAAGTCTTTATTCGTTGAATATGGTACAAAATGGTGTTTAGGTACATAATGTTCAGATCTCATATTCTGCATTGCGACCCAATACAATAATATTTAGTGAATTCAGTATTTTTACCCGACTACGGCGAAGCCAAAAGGAGGGTTATGATTTTGACAGGCTATGTATGTATGTATGTATGTATGTATGTATGTATGTATGTTCATTTGTTCCCTCATAGCTCCTTAACTACTTATTAGAACTGGACAAATGAGGTATCGTTACAAGCGGCTTGATTGTCCGATGGTTATAGGCTATATGACGTGTCACTCAATCTTATGTGGCGCCCTCTAGCGCTCATAAGGTACTGTGTTAAAAAAATAATTTGAGATAAATATGCCGTGTTTGATATCAAATGAAAGGGCTTAATAAGCACATTTCAAATATATATAAATTATTAGCTTTACCTTGCCCCAAATTAATATAAATAAAAAATAAAGTTTAAAACTAAAACCCGACTACTGAAAAATGACGTTCTAAAAAGTAACAAACAAGAAAATATCAAGGGTAGCCGTGGTCGTATGCCACTTACTCTAACAAAACAATATATTCTAGGGAAAAGTGGCATACGACCACGGCTATCCTTGATATTTTCTTGTTTGTTACTTTTTAGAACGTCATTTTTCAGTAGTCCGGTTTAGTTTTAAACTTTATTTTAGAAGGTCGTCATATACTGCGCAGGGGCAGAGTTAAAGTAGATATGAGTACTAAATATTTAAAGGAAATCCTTCGCTTCCTCAAGTGATAACATTAAATACTTAATGAATGACGAAGATCCCGAGGAGGTGCTTATCAAAGTTCATAATTGTTGACTGGGCAGTTTGATTTATTAATTGGCGAGTCGCTGGGCAGCTGGGACGGTGATGGAGTTAAATATCGAGATGAAGCACTTGTATTGGAATTTGATTACCTACTCTAGAATTTATAAATGTGAATTTATTTATTTAATTTACTACTTTCACACTGGAAGATAATATGATTATATCCCAGGTAAAAACGTACGCTGAAGAATCCATACTTAATATTATAAATGCGAAAGTAACTCTGTCTGTATGTATGTTACGCTTTCAGGCCTAAACCGCTGAACCGATTTTGATGAAATTTGGTACATAGGTAAATTAGACCTTGAGAAAGGATATAGGCTATGTTTGGTAGCAATAACCGACATCCAGGCGGGCGGAGCCGCGGGCAAAAGCTAGTACTAAATGAGATGTGGAGATCACACGGAAAATGTCGAAATTGAGCCAAACTCGCAGTTAGTCTGGATTAGGCGAACCCCGGACACCGAGGGGAAAAATTCGGATGCCATAGGGATTAATGAATGAAGAAGAACTCCATCTATCCCTGTGCTATCTACAGTACTAGCCGTGACAGCCTCTGTGGGGTGGCGGTAATGAACGCGACTGCTAAGCAGAAGGCGCAGGTATGATCCCTGCTCAGTGCAAACATTTGTATGCATGAATATGGCTATTTGCATTGGTGTGGGTGTTTCTATGTATAATATGTGCGTATTTTCAAAAAAAAAAAGTATATTTATCCGCATTCTAGATTCCATAACTCAAGCTAGTTAGAAGTAGAATGTTTTGGAATATTTATTATTATTTATTACTTAGTTAAGCTTACCATGGGTCTAGATAGCGTTGTGTAGAATGTTGTGGAATATGGAATGAAATAGCAAGATCAAGCAGAACCACCTCACACACTATCGATAACATATCCATACTCACTAATATTATAAATGCGAAAGTAACTCTGTCTGTCTGTATGTTAAACCACTGAACCGATTTTAATGAAATTTGGTATAGGGGTAGATTAGACCATGAGAAAGGACATAGGCAATGTTTTGTCGCAATAACCGACATCCACGCGGGCGGAGCCGCGTTCTCAAGTTCAATTTTTCTCATTCACTTTCATTTCTTTTTACTCTGTAACTGTAGTAATATACAGTACCCCAGTGTTGCTCCGCTTAACCACTGTAACCACGTACTATCATCGCCAACTTAGTAATATAAAAAATGCCTTACATTCCTTACATGGTCGCCACTGTGTCTCACTTATCAAGTCCCGATATCACGTAACGGTACTTCCCCGAAACGTTTCCCAGAACGCATTCAATAAAGCCCCCTGTATAATAAACAAGTAATAAAATAAACTACCCCCACTTTCTCGTGCGGCGTTTCCGATCACGCAAGGCTACAGGGTGTGCCTTTGCCAAAATCTGCGCATCAAAACATAATAAAGTAATATGATGTGTAAACTCCTGTCCAAAACGAGTGAACGATATCGGCAAACCTATATTATGACGTCATAATTTATTGCTGATCGATGTGTTTTTAGGTGCTGATGTTTTTTAAGACGTGTTTTGATGTGTGGGGAGGAATGTTATGTCGTAAAGAAGACATTAAGTATACCATCATCATTCTCATAACTACTTCCCAGTTATATCCATTTACACTTTGGAACCAGGGATCTGCTTTTCGTTTTTGATTTTGATATCGAGCTTTCAAGAAGCCACTGTCGTTTGATTTCCCAAGCCCGAGCGGAAATCTTCCATCTGAGCGTCGCCGTCGTCCATTGTAAGGTTTAACAGGGTACTGATTAGCAGGATTAGGCCCTGAAGATATTGGGACCTCTTTACACTATTGGAATATGACTGTGTGAAAGATGACATGGCCAGGGAAGGAGGGTCCATAGAAGTTCTAGTAGAAGGACATAAGAGGATTCCTACAGGACTGACAAGTATGACACTCCTGATATTGCACACGTCCTTAGGTCACGGTAATCAATTTCAATCACGTAGACCGTGTGCATGTTTGCCACCTAAGTGGTATAACAAACGACTATAACCAGGAATAAATAGAAAAATACTTATGGTACATTCAACCAAATGCGAGTAAAGTTTATTCCTAAAATAAGCAGCCAATATGTTGATGATATTGGCTGTTCATTCTAGGAATATTTAAGAATATTTAAGCGAGGCGTGAAAAGGCATCTAATGAGGCCGTCAAGCTGAGTGTCACCACTGTTAACATGGTCAATGTTTACCGTGGTGACCCTCTTTCCGAGACTTTGCCTTTAGCTTAACATCAGGCGAGGTAAAATCAAATTGACGTGTCCTTTATAGAAAAAAAAAAAAAGTATACTCGCATTTGGTCGAATGTGCCATTAATAGGTTACGCTAATCTAGAATAACGAAATGAGAGAAGGTTTTGAAGCAAAGCTTTTTATCTATTCTTTTATATTACTCCATTCCTCATTCCCTCTTATAGGTAGTAAACTCAGAACAACAGAACAAAAACTACCAAACTTTTGACAAGTCACTATAGTGGTAACTCAAAACAAGACTATAAAATATCGCCAGATAAGTATTCTAGTGAAGTATTACTATCTACTTGTTTACTCCAGTGAACTTGACATCTAGGCGGGGTGAGTCGGCAAGGTCGGCCGTAGAAATGATTGGTTAAATTGTAATAAGTATGCGATGCGTTACTTGGATTAAAACTATATATTTCTGTGGGACATATAGAGAGCAGTGTATTTGAATATTAATATCTATATTAATATATTCCTGCTTAGGGCAAAATATATTTGTATCTATGAATAATTTAATCTATTTGCATAGTTATGGGCGTTTTTATGTTTAATATGTACACAATTCAGTAAAAGTATCTTAGCACATTTATTTTTATTCGTAACTAGCATTTGCCCGCGGCTCCGCCCGAGTGGATGTCAGTTTTCGCGACCCAACATTGCCTTTATCCTTTATAAGGGTTCAATCTAACCCTATACTAAATTTCATCAAAATCGGCTCAGTGGTTTAGGCGTGACTTTCGCATTTATAATATTAGTATGGAAGTATGAATCTAGAACTCGTATTACATGTTATGCTAAATGTGGGTCTAGATAAAGCTGCGTAATATGTCCAAAGGTTAAAGGTTCAAGGCTTTTCTTAATTTTTTGGTTTACTAGACTGAATTTAGGTCGTTGTGTAATTTTTTTATCAAGTAGAGGCAAATTATTAGTATAATAATAAGTATAATCCAGAGAGGCCTCTTATTATCAATGAACTTTACAATAATTGAACTCAATACAATCGACCATATAACTGATATTTATAACTAGACTGTCTTAATATGTCTCATCCGTTGCGATACCTAGTCTTTTGCGCAGTGAATCAGAACGTACTCATACTAAAATCGCATCTCATTCGCATTGAGTAGTGTTTTGATGTCAAAACGTCTTTAAATGAGATGGAAATTTAATGCTAAGAAGATCCCGCCCTCCCGACGATGGACCGTAAGGGATGGCCCTGGGTCAGCCAAGGTGCGAGCGATATGTCGATGACAACCTCACCTCTGGCCTAGCACCACGACCCACAGTCGGCGTCCGGTTTTAGTCGGTTCAAGTCCGACATAACTCTCCTTCCGGCTCCGGCGGGGGAGGTATCCGAGAGGATTTAGCACGAAAAAAAAGTGGTAGGAACATCGGGAGATCTGAAGAATTTGATGTAACAGCTACATATCTATCAGCTGCATTCAAAATCTAAATGCACTCGACCCATCTATACAAATAAATAAACTGAAGTGTTTGCTTATGATGATAAAATAACCAATAATGGTTGTATATCAATGTGTAACAGAAAAAACAATTTTAGGGTTTTCCTCTTGGGGTTGAAAAGTGTGCAGTCACTCCCATAGAAGCACAGAAGAACCATGAATAGGAGACATAGAAGTGTGAACTCTGGACTCCAAAATATGCGCTTTGTATACAACCAGTTTCTCGAGTCAGCACAAAAAATAACATTAAATTTTAGACTTTATTTTTATACAGCTAAAGACAAAAATGAAATGAAAACAGTTTCATTACACTTTTTCAATTACTCTGCAAAAAGTCATTTAATTCTGAACTTTGACAGCATCGCTTTAAAGTCTATAATTTAATACCGTTTTCGCAATCGCTGCGGAACGGCTCTGGTTTGGCTTTAGTAGAATAAAGGCTCAGCTTTTGGCGCTTGGATGATAACGAGGATATCTACAAAATATAGTTTCTTATAATCAAAATAACCGTGTGGATACGGAGAAAGAATACAAGTATCACCATCCCATCTCATCCAAAGGGTGTCTTATGTGGCGGCTAACGGAAAAATACGCAGACGATATCACTGCGAGAGAAGAACTCGAAATAAAACTCTGTACCAACCCGTCTGGCCAGCCGTGGAAACATCAGGGCAAAACTTTCCAACATTGGGAGAGGCCTATATCCAAAACTTGACTGTGGGCTATTTGAAACCAAAATAACCTGGTAGGTCTAGTCTGCTTGGACTCGGTTTACATGTCAATAACTCCAAAACCTTTATTCTAATTCTATATCTAGTTGATATAAGTACATTTGAGATCATAAAACATCGCTTACAGAGAAAAATACGAATAGAATAAAAAGCCTATAAACCCCAATGGCACGAATATCATTGACCTGCAATAAATGTAAACATACTTTCATAGGTATCGTTATTGAGGTGTACAGATTCAACTCCGTAAATAGGTACTAAAATTCGTCGAAGAAAAATGAGATTCAATTGATTTTGTTGTTGTTGCTTGAACAAGTAGTGTCTTTGCGTCGAGTAACTTTAAAAAAAAGTCTTTGATTTGAGAAACTCATGAGCGCCTCCGAGAACATAAGTTGTTAAGCTATCGACACGAAAAATCTCCCTCTAAACTTAAGAGTTGCGCTCCTGTCGGTGTAGTAATCGCCATCCTTTTCTCTCCTTCGCCAATCTTTTGACTTCCTGATACGATGCGACTTGTATACTTTCCTTTATCGGTGCCATAAACGTTCCTCTTGGTCTACCTCTTCTCTTTCCTTCTACCTTCCCTTCGATGATATTTTTCAATAATCTGTCGGGTCTTATTAGGTGGCCAATCATCTTTCCTCTACGGCTCTCGGTCATTACCAATATAGCCTTCTTTCCTGTACCTTGTTTAATAATATTTCGTTTGACATTCTTTCCGTCCAGCTTATCCCTTCCATCCTTCTCCAGCACCAGCGCCGATTACTAAAAAGGATAGGCATTGATCACCATTTTTCTACTAACTACGATCCTGGTTTACATCTTTTGCTGTTTCTACTTTAATTGCGGGTACTCTTAACCTGGCATTCCTTAGCTTAAGCTCACGTATTCCTGCTTGCGTAGACTCCCAAGTCGAAAATATTTATATAGAATTTTTTTTTATCTGAAAATTGTTAATAGCGACACGTAATCATTACATAGTATAAACTACAAAGTCGCTTTTTCTGTCTGTCCCTATATCCATACTAAAACTAATATTATAAATACGAAAATAACTCTGTCTGTCTGTATGTTACGCTTTCAGGTTTGTTCCCACTTGTTCTACTAAAGAGTGCCTAAACCACTGAACCGATTTTGATGAAATTTAATAAGAGGGTAGATTAGACCTTGAGAAAGGACATAGGATATGTTTGGTCGCGATAACCGACATCCACGCGGGCGGAGCCGCGGGCAAAAGCTAGTATGCTTATATCTTTAAAACTACACTACACTACGGATTTTGATGAGGTATCTTTTAATAGATAGAGTAATACACGAAGAAGGTTTATATGCATAATACATACTTAATATAGTAGAGAGTGCAGGAACGGGAACAGATGCCATGCGAGCGGAAGTAAAATTAGCGGTACGAAGTTCGCTGGGTCAGCTAGTACCTATATTATATTTACTAAGGAAGTAAATAGTTGTGTCTATAAATTCAATGTTATGTATAATAATCGGGTTTGTTATGAATTCCTGAACGATGACAAAATATTTTCAGTCAAGGCCGAGTTGTGATTGCATGTTGCGTTACGAGACAGTTTACACGCGAACTTAGGCTATGATCAGACGCTGACGGGCGTTTTAAATCGCTTAAGCTAACTTTTTAAATAAGCTATACTTTTAGTAAATGTCGTTTTAATGGTATGAATAAATGATTAAATAATAGGCAGTTATGTCTGTTTGGAATCTTTCAACGCGAAAAATTCTACTCATTGTAAAATTTTAACAAAATCGGCAAATACAAATTAGCGGCTATACGGCTAAACAACCGTAGCATGTAACTATTGACTAAGACATCACTTAAAGAATCCTAATTATTTTTTGCCAATCTTATTCTACTTAGGCAGCAAACAAGCACACGGCTCACCTCATGGAAAGATGTTACTGTGGCCTATGGACGTGCGCAAAACCAAGGGCGTATATGTCGATGACAACCTCACCTTCGGCCTAGCACCACGACCCACAGTCGGCGTGCGGTTTTAGTCGGCTCGAGCCCGACATAACCTCCCCTTCCGGCTCCGGCAGGAGGGGTATCCGAGGGGATTTCCGCACGAAAAAAAAAGGCGTCACCCTCGCGCTAGAAACAGAATGCCCTTTTAGAAGAACACCATACAATAACTTGCTGTTTCACTTATTCACGTGTTCAAGTCATTAATTACTTTTCCAGTATCGATCAGACCTTACCACGAGCCAACTGCATCGCGCTATCGAAGCGTGCATTATTTGTTAACACAAAATCCAATTATGAGGGACATAGCCGATGGCTGGCCACGTCACTATGCAGCACAATATTGATATACGCCACCCTGATTACATAACTATAGCTACCTATGGAGACTGCACACCATGTCCTACGGACGGTAGATTTAATCGATATCTTTTATAGCACGTGGTAGAGAAAAATATAGTTGTTGAGCAGCGAGTGTTAATATATCTCAGTTCACCCTTTTGGGGTACAGAAGAGTCAGTTTGACATGATATTTGCATAACCATTCCAAATGTCTCCTACAAATGTATCTTTTCAAAGGGATCTAATAAAACGGGTACTCCACTATCTTTATCTATATTATTTGAATGATTTTTTTATAGCATTTGTTATGCTAACTTTAAAGTTCGAAAAACATCGGAAAACATGGAATGCTCAAGTTAGACTTGAACTAGCGACCTTTCCCTTACAGGGGAATGCTCTTCCAACTGAGCTATTGAGCCATACCCGAATCACTTCAAATTTTCCTTCTCTTTATATCCGTCATTAAGGACGACGGTGGAGCCATCTACCAACATTCTGACGAACTGTTGGAAACATTACATTATTTAATGACACATTAGTTTTAACATCATCATTCTTAATAATTTAAATTTATATTTTAGCTTTTTTGAATGAATTTTTTTAGCATTTATTATGCTAACTTTTTAGGTTCCAAATACATCGGGAGAAAGAAGCGCTCAACTGGGACATGTAGTGATATTTTAGCTATAATGTTATGTACGTTCAAACACAATGTTAATTCTTTCTGAATAAATATACTAAATACTGAATATCCTTCTATTCCTGGGTACCTACTTTCCCTAATTTCTCAAGTCAAGTCTTTCGAATACGCCTGTGAGCTTTCTTTAGGAGTAACTCCTGATATCCCAATTCCGAGAGGAATCCTGCACCACAGTCTCTTTCATTAAACAGCGGCTTGCAGATGAGGTTGATTTAGCCTCATAAGTCTTGGTTGTACTTGTACCCAAGCCGTAAATAACATTTCTGATAATATTCCAAACATACTTCACACTACTTACTCTAGACAATAATATCTTCATCTAAAACAGTCTGTTCTCAGAAGAATGCAGTACTAATGTAGTCATTAACCACGCGTGTATCGATAGATCGTAAAACGCTTTGCCAGAAGCTAATAGTTCATGCTACATTCTCTATGGACACTATAATACGAGAAATTATGATTTTCGGTGGCGCCGGCTATACTGACCAACCGTAACGTTAACGTGTTTCATCACGCAGGTTTTTATTTACCCACACTTGTCACCATAAAGGTCCTTATTCTTCAATTTATTTAGGGGTATTAGATATACTCCTGCAAGAATATTTTGACTTGGTTCATCCAAGGAGAGCTTTTGAACTCAATCGGTTGTTTGAATTAAATGTTTATAGCATTTATTATGCTAACTTTTTAAGTTCGAAATACCTCAGGAAAAAGAAGCGCTCAACAGTTCGTAAGAATGTTGGTAGTTGGCTCCACCGTCAGCCTTCAAAAACGGATATAAAGAGAAGGGACATTTGAAGTGATTCAGGAGTAGCTCAGTTGGAAGAACATTCCCCCTGTAAGGGAAAGGTCGTGGGTTCAAGTCCCACTTGAAAGCTTCTTTTTCCCGATGTATTTCAATCGGTTGTTCCTTCAGTCGTCACAACAAAACGGCAGAACTTCGATTCTAGCCATCTGACGAAGCTACGTTTTTTTTTTACAGGACACGTCAATTTGACTTCTACAATCCACTGGCGATATCGAAAAGATAGATCAGGTTGTTGGACATTTTGGTTACCGGGACCGACAGCTCTCCGAAGCGCAGGTGGTTTTTATTCGTGCGAAAAATTTCCTCGCATAAAAAGAGAGGTTTTCGGGCATATGGAAGCGCGGGGGTCTCACTTTTAACATGTAAAGAATGGTTAGGTGACCGTAAGACAGATCTAGCTAGTAAAGCACAACCTAAGTCTAACCTATGGTTATCACTAACATATGCAAGCACCTCAGTGATGGTCTGAAGATATATTAAATCAATATCTTGATATCAAAAATATACCTCTAAAAGAACCTACGACTTTAATTGGAACTAAAACAGCAGCACAATGAAAGTACGATAAATGTCTGCATTAGGTTTAGTATTTTGTCGCAGTCATTAGCGCTACCTTCAGACCGGACTAGGGCGCCAAAGTTCCGTTAGAAACAATAGAAAGAAAGAAAAAGAAAAGAAAAGGCTTATATAAATGGATATTACGGATTTTCATGTCTATCCCATTAGTGTTTCATTTATAAAATACCAGCGAACCCGGCGAACTTCGTACCGCCAATATTTTACCGCCCGCGTGTCGTCCGATTCCGTTCCCGCTGCACCCTCTGCTATATTAAGCATGTTTTATACATATTAACCTTCTTCTTGAATTACTCTATCTATTAAAATCCGCATCAAAATCTGTAGCGTAGTTTTGAAGATATAAGCATACATAGGGACATAGGGACGCGGAAAACGACTTTGCTTTATATTATGAAGTGATTAGGGAGAGTAGGCAACCTGGTAATGGCGGACTAGACGTACGGATGTCAATCAGATCATGTAAGTATCGGCAACCGGGAAACATGTTTGAGAACATGAAAATACAGCGAAAGGATTAACCGCCGTAACTAACATACGTAAATAACATACTGACAGTTAAAGATAGATCGCATCTACGGATAAAGTGCTCGGCTGTTTAAACTCAAAACATAGTAACTCCTATTTCACACCAATTTCGGAAAATAAAATTATACCGCGATGCGCTTTCCCGCAAAAAAATCAGTTATCATGTTTTGAATTTAAACAGCCGATACGCCAAATTTGACTGTTGCGATCTATCTTTAACTGTAAATATGTTATTGAGAACGGCCGTATATCAGAATCGTAGCAAGTAAGGAAGATGCTGTATGCAGTCTGTTTTAATGTGATCATCACACGGAGGTCGCTGCAGTAAAAAGCCATTTATTTTTTGTGTTGAGTAATCCGTTTATCGACGAAGGTTTTAGGCTATATATCATCACGCTGCTACTTTAAGGAGCGGAGCAGAGATCATAAATGTCAAGAAATTCGACAGATTTGCTATACATTATTTGAAAAAATGTCACAATATGTCACGCCAATTTTTCACAAAATGCATCACATCAGAATATTGCAACTTTGATTTTTTTTTCATGAAAAAGGCACCTTGAAAATGTTTGCATGTAAGTCCCTACTTCCGTTTTTATGTTGGCAACTGATAAGTATCAGCTGATCCGGTTGACAGCAAATCAATACCGTCTAATGCCTTGCATTGTGGCTTGGGGAAGCACAAACGCGTCGATATGTGAAGGGGCCTGAATGTATGTAATTATACGTTTGAACGAACCTATATTGCTGGGGTTACGCAATGTAATAATAGGTATGAGGCTTTAAAAATGCCATCGATGGTGGAAAGAGCACCCCATCTCTTCTCATTGCTTTAGCAGAAGGTGACTAGACGCTGCGCGGACGAGGTATACTGGTGTACAAACCAGCAAACTGCTCGCGGTATGCTTTTTTTTATACCACTTAGGTGGCAGCCGTGGCAGGAGGCGCGGGTTCGATCCCCGCTCAGTGCAAATATTTGTATGCATGAATATGGCTATTGGCATTGGTCTGGGTGTTTCTATGTATAATATGTATGTATTTCCAATAAAAAAGTGTTAGTATGTTTATCCGCTTTCTAGATTCCATAATACAAGCTAATTAAACTTACCATGGGTCTAGATAGCGTTGTGTAGAATGTTGTGGAATATTTATTATTATTTATTAAGGTTACACTTTGACCGCATAGCTCATACGCGAACAAAATGCTACCTAATGGGAAAATAATAACAGCGCACTGCGAGCATTTTACCAGCCACTGTATTCGTCTCTGTATCGCCTAAGGACAGTATACAGCCCTAAAAAGAAAGCTAGAGTGATGGCAATAGATTTACCCACCGTTTTAGACGAAATTTGGGTATTAATACATATCTGCCTACTCCTTAGAAGATATACAGTATCATTGTTTAAAAATGGTTAAAAAATCATTCATTGTTTCCAACAGTTCGTAAGAATGTTGGTAGCTGGCTCCACAGTCGCCCTTAAAGACGGATATAAAGAGAAGTAAAAATTGAAATGATTCAGGTGTGGCTCAATAGCTCAGTTGGAAGAGAGAAAGTTATAAGGGAAAGGTCGTGAGTTCAAGTTTCACTTGAGCATTTCATTTTTTCCGATGTTTTTCGAACTTTAAAAGTTAGCATAATAAATGCTATAAAAATTCATTCAAAGCCATACAGTAGGTATATTATGTAAATGTACCAAATAAAAATTTAAAGCATAAAAATAATACAATGTCATAAATATATCTAGCCTTAGTCTTTTAATAGCAGTTTAATGTTAAATTTATATGGACTACTTACATGCAATTAGCGTTAATTTGCAATATGCATTAGAAACTGAAATTACGGTAAACGGTATTTGCTTTAAATTAGTAGTCTAAATTACTTTAGGAGTACTCTGTGTGACCGTGAAGAAGCCTCACAAGTAATATCTTCACAATAAATAATCAAAAGTATAACATTTTGAAATAAAACTCATTTAACCGCGGTTTATTTTGAGTAATTTATTATTCATACTATCCCCAACAGCCATGGGGCACATAGGGTTCAAAATTGTTGCCTGCTAATACACCATATCTGCTAAGAAGCAACCGAAATGTCGGGAAAACTTGAAAAAAGTACTAAACAAATAGTGAAAAACATCTGTAACCTAAAGGTTAGTTTTAGTGTGTACTCTTCTGTCGGTTTTTGCTCAAAATACATCAATGACGAACAATAAATATTAACCTTTTTATCAACATGATAAAACCACATTGTACAAAACCACCGATTTACTTGTACGATCGCTTATCTATATGTCTCGCAAAGTGCAATACAACAAACCACCAGTTTATCAGAATCTTACCGAAATAACATCCAAATATGACCACTATTGATAACTTTTATAAAATAAGATGTCACTACACTACTAACTTTTCACAACAAATATTTAAAAAATAAAACACTTTTTACCGCGAAAAACAAACACACTAACATAAAAAATAATAAAACGTTCTAATTTTGAATTTTTTTCGATGAATAGTTTGTGGATATCAATTTTTTTTAATGAAAAATAGCGGGAATTTGTGTGTAATACGCGGGAGTTTCGAAATTCGAATAGTGAGTGACTAGTAGAACGTCCGCGCGGCGCGAGTAGGCCGCCTACACTCGGGAGCTTTCAGTTTCAGGCCGCCCACCGCGGCCACCGCTCGGGGGATGGAGTCGGCTTTGTGTTTGTGTCAAGCGCAATGCCAAGTTTTGAACTTCACGTCCGTTTGTGTTTTGGAACGGACTTATTTAAACGATTATGTTAATTATCTGTAACTTGGTATAGGCAGGTGAAAACGTATTTTTTTTAAAGCGACCTTCAAAGCTAGGGCAAACTTTTCTGTTGTTTATCGGTGATAGCTGTGATAAGTTTCACGATATTTTTTTATCATTGGTGGCAGAAGTATATTAATACATATTTAAATTAGACCAAATTTATTCGAACCTACGCGATAGAGGCGAACCGATCACATTCCCAGACCACTGCTGAAAATTCAAACTTTTTTATTAGTAATTTTCAGCTGCGGTCGCAAGTTACATTGGCTTTGCTCAACCCGTTAATTGAATATGAAATCTAATGTTAAACTGCTATCACTGCATCACTGAGCCATTACTAATATTCTCATAACAGAAGCGAGAAAAATTAAAAAAATGGACACACATTCAACCGCCATATTGTTTGATTCTAATTTTCTAATTTTGATAAAGTTTGAATTTCGTTAACTAGACGAGTTTCCTGCACTAAAGTATTTCCTTTCAGACCACACAAGTGAAGACAGGCAAGGAATCTTACCAAAAAAAAAGAAAACACATTTTACCGCCATTTTTCGCATTGACCCCTACCAATTGCGCGGTAAACTTATAATTCGAACGTCAATATGTACGTCTAGTTTCCGGAATTACACCAATTTCCGCCCAAACCACACCGGTAACACGTACACACAACAATTCCCAAAGCAATTAGTTATCAATAATATATTCATGTGTTCATGTCTGAACCGAGTTCGGTACACAAATAGATATCCTATCCTGCTTCCTACTAATATTATATATACATACTTAATATTATAAATGCGAAAGTAACTCTGTCTGTCTGTCTGTCTACCTGTCTGTATGTTACGCTTTCACGCCTTAACCACTGGTTTGGGGGTAGATTAGACCTTGAGAAAGGACATAGGCTAGGTCGCGATAACCGAAATCCACGCGGGCGGAGCCGCGGGCAAAAGCTAGTTACACAATATGTCAAAGTTTGTGAAGATGTTTGGATGTTCGTTATTCAATCACACTCTAACGGCTGAACGGATTTGGGTGAAATTTATTACAGGGATAGATTATAGTCTGAAATGATACAGGCACGTTTTATTCCGGGTATAGGTTACCATGGATTACTGGAACGTGATCAAAATTCCACGCAGTCGCGGACACCAGTTATTATATGGGATAAGTTTTCAATTTCTTTATCTCACGTAAATTATTATCTCCTGAATAAGCTTCCATAGGTTGCAGAAACGGGTTTAGAGTTCTACGCGGGCAGAGCAGCGGGTAACAGCTATCTATTAATAAACTTAAAAGCATCCATTCTTACTTGAGCCCCCGTTCACTTTGATGCTCGAGTAATTGGAGATTATGGTAGGGGTCGACGTTCGATAGTCTGTAGTAAAGTTTACCTAGAAACGATTGTTCTGATTTGCTTTGCATAATAAATGCATAGATTGTGGAATGGATAGATTTGTCAATAGTAGGTACACAAGATCATTCGTTGTCATATTTTATAGGAAAGTCTAGTAATTTGCGATTGAATGCGGAGTCTTCTAAAATTTATATAAGTAGTTGGGTAGAATTTTAGAAGACAAAAAATTGTGTTTCTCAAATCCGTGGTTTCTAAGATTGCCTTTATATACAAACTTACAAATACATTTTACCATTTTATAATATTGGTGTGAACTATCAACGTCTATTCATTATAAAAATATTTCGCAAATTAGAAATATGTAATTAAACAAAGCTCTGACCTTCGACCTGATACAATATGATGATGATTATAAAATAGATAAGAACAAAGTTTCAAGTCCATACTAATATTATAAATGTGAAAGTAACTCTGTCTGTCTGTATATACGCTTTCACGCCTAAACCACTGAACCGATTTGGAAGAAATTTGGTATAGGGGTACATTAGACTATGAGAATGGACATAGGCTATGTTTGGTAGCGATAACCGACATCCACGCGGGCGGAGTCGCAGGCAAAAGTCAGTTTTAAATAAATCGAATGCATTTGATGATCGTGAAGTCGAATAAATATTTGTGGTTGTGCACTCAGGTTAGAATAGCAAACATCTCAAGAAAATGTGAAGTTTGTGTGTACAACGCCCATAATAAATAGCTATTTGAAAAACAACAATAGTATGGGACGAGATCAAATTTTGAAGATAGTCTGATTGCACTTTAAAAATTAGTGTGATAGGTTGTCTCGTAGATCAGTTGGCAGAACGTTCCTCAAGTAAAGGATGTCGCGAGTTCAAGACCCGTCGAAGTTGCTGATTTCCTTCGATTTAATATTATGTTCTTATTCACTAAATGTGATCACGCCGCGTAGCATGCACGTGATCATCTTGCCAGACCGGAGTATACCTTTATTTCGCAGAAACATCAAATTCCGTTCTTTCGTCCAAATACGTTAATGTTAAAATTTCTAAGCATCATGGATGAAATTCGTTTGAAAGGAAATAAGATAATAACAAATATGTTATAATAAAGTACCAACACTGTATTGTGATATTTATAATCCCCGAGAACGAGGCCCTGGGTCAGCCGGGGTGCGAGGGATATGTCGAAGACAACCTCACCTCCGGCCTAGCACCACGACCCTCAGTCGGCGGTCGGGTTTAGTCGGTTCGAGTCCGACATAACCTCCCCTTCCAGCTCCGGCGGGGGAGGTATTCGAGGGGATTTCCGCACGAAAAAAAAGTAATATTTATAAATCACTTACCTTACATACTTGAACTATCCTCGCAATAACTCTCTTGATAGTTGGATAGTCACATAATATACAATAATTTGATTTCAGAGTCTGTTACCCCCTCACATTTTCTACTAAGTATGTAGCAGTGGCGAGGAGCCCTAAAGAGAAGCCGTGGATGAGATCTTTACATTTTGTACTCCAATATTTCCACCAGCTTATCATTCACCCTTTGCCACTGGCATTTAGATATAAACCCTTGTTATAACTCTATAGATTGGTATCCAAAGGTAACTTAAACATACTTAATTTGAAAGGAGGTAATCACCAAAATTCGTAGTCACCTATAACGCATCACAACTTCTAGAAAATGCTATGAACGACCGCCTTGGTATACCTAAACAATATTATAGTCCTTCTAAAGACACTGTTAAAGCGGTTGAGCACAAAATGACTCACCTATCACAGAAGTCGGTGTCAGCGTCTGGTCCCAAGGCTGGTCATCTTCATTTTTCCGAAAACTTCGTTCCACTGCACAAGAAAATCATTTTTTTAAGTGCTGAAATCTCTACGGTTACCAGCTACGCTGAAGAAAGCTAGGGTGGTTAAGTCGGCCTCGAACCGACTAAAACTGCACACCGCCTTGGGTCATTTGTTACTGGATGTTGGGTTGCCACTGGCATATTCCTCGCACCCCGGTTCACGCGGGGCCAACGACATGGCCCAGTCGGGTGTGGGACTACTGTGTCCCATCTTGCCCTGGATAGGGGCCAGACAGCGCCACCACCTCAGCCTGCTTCTGTTAGGGTGACAGGCAGATCCACCTGTCACACCAAAGCCCGGGTTCATGGAGGACGGAGGTAGCAGAACGACCTCCAACGCCGGAGTCACATCGGCGCATTGCGAACTATGCGGGACTGGAGACCTGAGTCTCATCCGGTCCCGCTTCACAGTCTCCTTCTCAAGAGTTGCTTACTCCCAGTAGGAGGTGGGCCAACCCATGCTTCAGCACAGTGGGCAATGCGCTGAACGAAAGAACTCATACTATCTAGGATTAGACTCCGAACTTAAATAAATATAACTGCAGCGATTCTTCCTATATCTCAGGTCGAACACAAGTCAAAAAGAATAACAATTTGATAACTTATTCTACCAAGGATGCTGCGGCGCCGCTCTAGAATAATTGCACTCCGTACATAGCTTGATATGCTATCTGTAAACATTCAGGCACTTGTCCTGAACACCCACTTCTAGGACCAAGAGGACCCACCCCGAAGTATCCCACACCAGGGTGTATGAGGCTTCAAAACATTTGTAATACTTAACAACCTTACCTGCATGTACACTTGATGATTAATGAAATCTCTTGCTGTTGTGGGGTAAAACCGCTTCAGTAAAACCACGACAAACTAATCCATATAGATATAAGGTGTAGAAGAGCGGATTCTTGGTTCCAAAGTGCAAGTTTCGGATGAAATTACATACATACATAAACTCACGCCCGTATTCCCCGAAGGGGTAGGCAGAGGTGCTAGCACCCACATTTCGCCAGTTTATGTTTAGGTCCCAATGTAATAGGTGGCGAGCCTATTGCCATTAACCGGGCACTTATAAACCTGCGATAAATACACACATAACTTCGAAAAGCATCGACAAGTCATTGGTGTGTGCCATGGTAAACCTGGGATCGAACCCGAGACCTCGTCTCAGCAGTCCATTACCCATACCACTAGGCTACCGCAGGATGAAATTAATATAGTACAAAAGCTACTCACTGATGAGAAAGTGCCCCGTGCTCGAAGCCTTCCTAGATTTCTTGTCAGTGGAGTCCATATCTGCAACAAAACATATTGTTAGTCAGAACAAACAGTCCAATAATCAAAAAGGACCTAAAATTAATTGCTTAAAAAGCTTAGTCCGTGAATTAAATCTAGAACCTGAAGGACTAACGCGAGCCTGTTGAATATGATCAATGATTAGTGGTTTGGTACAGTCCACAAAGGAGATATGGTTACACTTCTATCTATGTATACCCGCGACTTCGTCCGCATTAAGTTCGGAACATAAAGGTATAGGACACACTGCTCCAGTTCGCGCGATCCAGATAAAGTACCTTAAACTTTCTTTGAGCCTGGTACTTCATGAAAATGTACTAATGTCACAAAAATACTGATCCCGTGACCACGACCCTCAGGGACCTATACCCAGGATAAAATAAAGGTCGAACGGGATGAAAAGTATGTCCTATGTCCGTCTCCTGGTTCTAAGCTACATTCCCACCAATTTTCAGCCAAATCGGTACAGCCGTTCTTGAGTTATAAATAGTATAACTAACACGACTCTCTTCTATATATATAGATTATATAATTGGAAATTGGAAATGTTTGTTCAGGATGGACTAAAAAACTACTGAACGCATTTTGATGCGGTATTTTTTATTAGAAAGGTCTTGTCAGACTTAAAATCTTATGTTGGTTTGATTGCAATCAAACAAACATAGTAGGATGCTGTGGGTCGCGGTCACGGGATCAGTATTTCTGTGACATTGGTACATTGGCATGAAGTATCAGGCTCACAGAAATTTTAAAGAACTTTATCTGGGTCGCGGGAACAGTGTGTCCTGAACCTTTCTATTGCGAACTTCACGCAGACGAAGTCACGGGCAAAAGCAAGTTTTCATATAAAGTTGTATGTAAAGATGCAACTGTATCTTCTTTGTCGTTAGTACACTTTGTTTGAGAACTGTATGCTGTCCTGCGTGTCCACGTCGAACGGTTAGTTACTTGGCAATAGCAAAGAATGGAGGCTTTCGTTAGAAAACGTACCTTTCCGGCAGAACACACAGCACAGCATACTGACCGTCTATAAATATAGAAACTCATTATAATGATTTTATTGAGTAAGGCTTCGGTGTTGGCTATATTACAGGTCACTTATTCCGAGTTACAAACTGTTTCGTAACTATGTCAGTATGTAAAACACACACATTTGGTATGACAATTTTTATTTCTATCCGAACCAATTGTAATCCATTGTATTCACACGTTATGACTGTGTTTGAAACTCTATGTCACTCAGAATAATGTCCCCTAATGATTGAATGTGAAAACTTGTGTTAGATATTTGGGTGTTAGTTACTCAATTACACTGAAACTTCGAAATACATCGGGAAAAAGAAGCGCTCAAGTGGGACTTGAACCCACGAACTTTGCCTTACAGGGGGAATGCTCTTCCAACTGAGCTATTAAGCCACACCTGAATCACTTCGAATTTCCCTTCTCTTTATATTCGTGTTTAAGGACGACGGTGGAGCCATCTACCAACTTTTCTTACGAACTGTTGGAACCAATGATAGATTTTTCAACCATTTTTAAACATTGATTTTTGATGACTCCGCCAAATATTTGAATTAATTTTTTAAAGCATTTATTATGCTAACTTTTTAAGTTCAAAATACATCGGGAAAAAGTTAAAAAGTTAGCATAATAAATGCTATAAAAATTTCATTCATACACTGAAACTGTTGAATGCATGTAACTGGCTACAATTTAGTACAGAGATAGGTTATATTCTGAAATAACACAGGCTACTTTTTATCCCTAAAATAGGTTACCTGTGGTTTCGGGAATAGCAATAGAAAATCTGTTGAATGTTCGGTGGCATTATTTAGTACATAAGTAAAGGTGCTGTGCGAGCTGTGCGAACCATTTATAATTTGGGCCCAATAGTCTCCCTCCGAGATAAGTTTAAAGAGATAAATATTCTAATAGAAATGTCTCATTACATTTTCGAAAGCCTAACGTATGTAAAATTTCCAAGACGGTGGCAGGCACAATATAAATATCAGACATAAAAACAATCTTGTAGTTTGTGGTAGCAGACTCCATAAAATAAGTAATTCTTTCCAGGGCAACTGTATACGCTTTTTAACAAGCTTCCTAATGTAAGAATTATACCTGTTGTTAAATTTAAAAATGCAGTTAAGAGTAAACTGTACCAGAAAGGTTATTATTAAATCCAAGAATATTTAGATGATAAACAAGCTTGGAAATGAGCTGTTCGCTCAGCTATGCTACTCAAGCAAAGCATTGTATCTAGACCATAAGTCTTGGACTAAGTAAATGTTTGTAAATGGACCAAAAAGAAATGCCCGCTGAGTTTCTTGCCGGAGTCTTCTCAGATCCGGGTCAGGTCTTACTCAATCATACTTGCAATACACACACAACCTCAGGTAGCCGTTTCCGACTGTACAGACAACATGTGTAGTTTCAGGTGTGCGTGTGCGTGTTCGTGTGCGTGTGTGTGTGTGCGTGTGAGTTAAGGAACCCCAAACCACTAATGTTACCTTTGTCAGCAAATAAGGTTCTAGAACATTCGATGCACATCGACAGTTCTATCTAGGTCGAGCGTCATTCTGTTAAATGCCGAATAATCGTAAAAACTAGTATATAAGATCAATATTTTGTCAATATAATTAATTACTGTTTTATCTTATTATTATGCTGTTACTCTGTCTCTTGAAATAAAGTATTTTTTTAAATAACTTCAGTGTCGGTAACTTAATTTGTGCGTGTGTGCACACTTACTGTTGGGCTGGCTGGTGGGGTGTATCCGCTCCATGAAGCGCGAAATGCGGTTGTTGTGGTGCTCGCCGTCTAAACAACAGCCTTCTTCTACGGCGCGGGCGCAGCCGCGGTGCACGCACAGCTTGCAATCTGTATAGAGGAATAATGTCAGAATAAGTGATATCAATCAATTGGCCTATCGCAGTCCACTGCTGGACATAGGTCTCTCCCAATGTTGGGAGGCTTGGGCCTACTGTTAACCCGCGTTTAAATAATATCAGAATGGCTCATTTGCAAAACGTCCACTTCACAAAATGTCCCTTTCGCACAAGTTCCTTTTTCATAATGTTTACAAAGTATCGCCATTTTGCATAGAATCCTGTCTGTCTGTCTGTTACGCTTTCACTCCTAAACCACTGAACCAATTATGATGAAATTTGATATAGGGATAGGTTACTTAGACCTTGAGAAAGGACATGGGCTATGTTTGGTCGCGATAACCGACATCCATGCGGGCGGTGCCGCGGGCAAAAGCTAGTAGAATCATATTTGAAGACAGTGAGACTAAGAACGTATTTACATTATCCGATATGATATTCAGTGTCGAACGACGATAGCCGACTGACAACACAGCAGCGTCGGCTCCGATATCCTATAATCCGGCAATGTGAAAGACTAGTATGTGCATAATTTCACACATTTTACTTCCTCCGACACCCGACATCACTCCATCTGAATGCCCAAGACGACGTGCGGTTTTAGTCGGTTCGAATCCGACATAACCAGCATCGCCAGACGGTGAGGGGTATACAAGATTTGAAACTATGAGGCCGCCTCCTCTCTGTATCTGACGTTTGCATAACGACGTCATGGCAAGCCGCCTCCACTCTGTCAGCTGTGTGTAATAACGTGGTAGCAAGCCGCCCTCTCTTTGTAACTGCCGTGTGATGACGCCAGTAGGTCACCTTCTATCTTTATCTGCTGCGTGATGACATCAGTCAGTCACCTCCTCTCTATATCTGCTGTAGGCGACGCCATCAGTAGGCCACCTCCTCTCTGTATCTGCTGTGCGATGACACCAATAGGCTACCTCCTCTCTGTCTTCTGTGCGATGACGTCAGTGCCTGCCGCCTCCTCTCTGTACCTGCTGTGTGGATACTATAGTCTGTTGTACTTGCCTGTGCACACGTAGGCCTGCGGCGCGAGGCCGCTGATGGTGTTGGTGCAGTGGTGGCAGTGGCCCACTGACGTCAGCGCCTGCAGCTGCAGGTGGTGGCCGCGCACTACGAACTGGAACAATGTGCACCTAGTTACTACTACCACAGTCTAACGATTCATACTACATACAGTCTGTCAACGAAGCCGTCTAGACAGAGCAATCGTGCGGGGGGAGAGGGGTGGTGGGGGATGGGGTATTACTCGGTACGCCCATACATTTTACTCGGTACTAAGGATTCAGGGCTGTCTCATTAAATTTGTAATCACACTAATCACGTGTTTAATTTTTTTTTCATGAATCGTTTTGTTTGTTAAATTGTTTTTTTTTTCGTTTTCTATATTTAGCGATCCAAGATGGCGTACACATACATACATACATACATACATAAAATCACGCCTGTTACCCATAGGGGTAGGCAGAGATCACGGATCTCCATTTGCTACGATCCTGATTTTCGACATTTTCACAAAAATCGATATGGTATCGTTTTCAGGGTTTTAGGGGTCGCCGATTACGAATATATCATCCGTTTAGCGATCCAAGATGGCGGACTCGAAATTTTCGCCAAAATCGATATGGGTATCGCTTTCAGGGGTTTACGGGTCGCTGATTACGAATTTATCATCAATTTAGCGAACCAAGATGGCTGACTCGAAATTTTAACTAAAATCGACATGGGTATCGTTTTTAGGTTACTCGAGTTGCTGATTACGAATATATTATTCATGTAGCGAGCCAAGATGACTGGATGGATGACATATTCGTAATTAGCAACCCCGAAAACCACGTAAACGATACCCATGTTGACTTTTTGGGAAATTTCAAGTCCGCCATCTTGAATCTCTAAATGGATTTAATTATTAGTCACCCCGAAAACATAGACTTTTTTTTTAGTTTCAAGTCCGACATCTTTGATCGTTACAATGGTCGTCAATTCCGATATCAGACAATTACCGGCAGGCAATCATACGATGGGAAACTGTCGACTCCCAACTGATCGTGTGTAGCGGCAAAACTGAAAACAGGAAATAGCCGGCAGGCCAAAATCACTTTCGTGTGTGGGTGCTGTCATTTCGGACTGCAGGCCATCCGATACGCTCTTAAACTGCAGGCGGACTGATCGTGGATATGCTACTTAAGAATATAAAAAATATTGTGCAATATTTATTATTTATTTACACACAAAACACAAGCTAGTTAAGCTTACCATGGGTCTAGATAGCGATCTAGACCCATGGTAAGCTTAACTAGCTTGTGAGAATGCGGGTAAACATACTTAAATACTTTTTTTGTAAATACATACATACTATACATAGAGACACAAATAGACCAATGCAAATAGCCATATTCATGCATACAAATATTTGCACTGAGGGGATCGAATCTGCGCCTCCTGCGTGGCAGTCGCGTTCACTACCGCCACGCCACAGAGGCTGTCAAATGCTTGCTTGTAGGAATGTACTCACGGGCTGCGGATGTTGTTTGGTGATCTGCTTGGCGCGTTGTTTGTACAGCTTGTCCCGTTGTAGGAAAGAGGCGCGAGCGCCGCCCACCGCCGCCGCCACGGCCGCCGGCCTGCAAGCAATACACAATGTTAGTAAGGACACTCTTGTAAAAAAAGAAGTGTATGGGGTCCCAGTAGGATTCTCAAAACCCGTAATAGTTACGTCTAGTAAACAAAAACTGGGGTATAAGAGGCCCAAGACCTTCAAGGCTGAAGACAATCTCATATGTAAATCGGTATTCCTGCTGATTGATGGACGAAGTTCTAGTGCAGACGAACTCTCGGGTTAGAAGATAAGATGGAAGTAGTGTTGCGTAAAACCAAAGATAAAACAATGGAAAGGTTCCGTAGCCAAATGGCAAAAAAGTGAACCCTTATAGATTCGTCATGTCTGTCTGTAACCCCTCCCCCTCTCCTCTTCCAACTTCTAAAATAAGAGAAACGACTGGTGGGCGGCTATGTCGGACTTGGACCAACTAAAAACCATCTAAAGCCCTTCTCGGATCTTCGCACCCCGGCTGACCAAGGGTCATCTCCGATTTAGTGATAGCCTCCTTGAGTGTTGGAGCCACGGAGTCCTCATTTTACCCCGTTCTGCTAGGGTAATAAAGTCCAAAATGCGAGCTGACTTGCGAACAGAATCAGTATTTGAAATATGAAAAACATTTTTCGTAAGTGCTAACACTTCTTTACACGGACTGGCTATCTATCTGTATATATTTTAGGTCCTTACATATGAAATTGGCGTTTTGTATGGGAGGAACAAAAAGTCGAATATTATTAAATATAATATATTTAATTAATCAAAGTATGAACCATTGTTTTCTATGCACTTTTGCCATCTCATAGGTAGTTCATTGAAACCTTTACTAAAAAAACCAGTCGGACGGGAATCAATAAAATCTGTGAAGGCGATTTGGACTGCCCCATCAGAGTTGAATTTTTTCCCTTGCAAGAAGTTGTCCAAATTTCGAAAAAAATGGTAATCTGTTGGAGCAAGGTCCGGGGAGTACGTCTTATACTACTTATGTCTTAGACATTCCAATTGAAGCTCTTCTAATTTAGTAGCCGTCTGTTGTGCGGTGTGTGGCCTAGCGTTGTCGTGAAGCAGCAGTGGCGTGGAGCGATTGACCAGCCTAGGTTGTTTAGCCGCTAGCTTTTCCATCATTGTTTGCAATTGCTGACAATAGACATCAGCCGTAATAGTCTGGCCAGATTTGAGAAAACTGTAATGAACAATACCGGCACTAGTCCACCAAACGCTCACAAGTAACTTTTTTGGAGTTAATTTTCTCTTGGGGCAGAATTTGGCTGGCTGGCCAGGATCCAACCATTGCGCTGAGCGCTTCCGATTATCGTAAAGAATCCATTTTTCATCACAGGTAATGATTCGGTTTAAAATACCTTCATTATTGTGCCGGTTCAGTAATGTAACGCAGCAGTCGACGCGCGTTTGCCGGTTTGCTTCAGTCAATTCGTGAGGTACCCACCTTTCAAGCTTTTTAATCTTCCCAATTTGCTTCAAGTGAATTTAAACAGTTTTATCACTAACACCGTAGCCTGCAGCTAACGTGGACGTAACAGCGGACGTGGTTTGCGATGGATCCGCTTCCACAATAGCCTTCAATACTTCATTATCAACTTGGGTCTCAGGCCGTCCACGGGGCTTGTTCTGCAGGTCGAAATTTCCAGAACGAAAACGTTGGAACCAGAAACGAACTTTGTTTTCTTTTGCAACATGACCGCCATAAACATCATTCACCCTCCGAGTCGTTTCCGCAGCACTAGTGCCACGGCGGAACTCGTATTCGTAAATAATGCGATATTATAAGTTTTCCATTTTGTAAAATGAGTGACGCAAACAGAAAAAAACAGAAGAAAAAAATAAATGAATGACGGTCATCGAAGCACAAATACATGAGTAAATAGCTGTACAAATTTGAATTTGGAATTCCTTACCAAAGAGGAGAAAATCGTGATTAAAGTGGCCAGTACGAAAAACGCCAATTTCATATGTAAGGACCTAATATAAATCAATTGCTGTTCGTTGGTCTCGCTAAAACTCGAGAACGGCTGAACGGATTTATCTTATAATGGTCTTGAAATGTTTGTGGAGGTCTAGGGAAGGTTTAAAAGATGAGAAAAAATCGAATAATTGCCGGAAACCGACTTCCAGCTAGTTTCTTTATATATCATTTGCACGAAATGCAAAGAGTGAGCCGTAATATAGCTCTTAATATGAATTCATACATTACTAAACAGTAGAAGTACTAAAATAATATGTATACAGTAATATATATCATATAAGTTAGATAATAATACTTCCCCAGTCGAGTCAGCTTATTCATGCTAAACAAAACATAACTTTATCATCTCTGTTTATGTACTCTTTTTGTCTGTCATATTTGTAATGTTTTTACGTAACGTGGTAATGCAACGTGCATACCTAACCTACAATATACCTTTGATTGGACAGGGTTATTATATAGTTTCTCTTGTTACCAAGCCTAAAACTTGAGAACGAACAAGCGATTTCAATATTTATTTATTTTTAGGACAAGGATTACATTCCTGATATATATATGGAAATAATATGATTTATGAATATCACAGGGAAAAGTCGACACTTGGCTGACACTGGACACAAATCATTATTCTTAATTAAGATTCTAAAAATCTCCTGTACTCTTACATCTTTTAACACTATTCTGGATTGACGCAAATTATTTTGAACTAATTCTATACTGATTTATTTAGTGTTACTAGCTGTTGCCCGCGGCTCCGCCCGCGTGGATGTCGGTTATCGCTTAGTGTTGAGTCAACGCTATTGAGCATAAAGCCTGCATCTCAAAATCCTTTTTAGGGGATGCATACGTCATAGTAGCTTTATGCATGCAAAGTCTCAGCCTGATTAGTTTAAAATTGACAAAGTTTCATACAAACTTTCATCCCCTATTTTATCCCCTTGGGGGGTAGAATGTATCAAAATCCTTTCTTAGCGGATGCCAACGTCATAACATCTACCTGCATGCCAAATTGCAGCCCGATCCGTCCAGTGGTTTGGGCTGTGCTTTGATAGATCACTATGTCAGTCAGTCAGTCAGTCACCTTTGAGTTATATATATCTTTAGATTCTACAATTTACACGATTTTGTACCTAAATGTTCTAAAAATTAAACAAATATGTATCAATTACAACAACATATCGGTACCAAGAGCTCATCAAGTAATAACACAATAATCATTTGTAGAAACAAACACTCACTTAGTACTTTTCAATTTCTTTTTAGCCTTAGCACTCTTAGGCGACTGCCACAACCGTCGTCTGACCTCCAACGCTTCGATATCACTAATCTCAACATTGACCATAGTGGCTGTCTGTGTGTTTGTGCCCGGTCCACATCAAAAACACGACTAAAAATAATTCAGGAAATATGTACAGGAAAACTGTGATGTACTGAGTCACTGGTTGGTTGCAGTGATATTATTATGTTCGTATTAATTATGCTACTGTATAGGGTTTTTATTGTCTCCAAAGTATATTTTGCGTCGGTAGCTTAGTGGTTGAGGAGTCGGCCTTACGATGGAGAGGACCCGGGTTTGAATCCTGGCTATATTACACTACCGACGTGAACCCACTTATATCACAAGCAATTTAGCTTAGTTGAAGGGGTTAGAGGGAGGGATTTTATTTATTTATTTATTTATTCTTTATGCACAAATATAAAACTAAGTGTACAAAGGCGGACTTAATGCCGTGGACATTTTCTGCCAGTCAACCTTAGGGTGATGCAGAGATTAGTCCAGGTAGGTGCTCGAAATATTGAACTAGTACGGGGTAAATAAGAAACAAAATTATATAATTATATATATATATATATATATATATATATATATATATATATATATATATATATACATACACAAATACTTCATACTATATACAATTACATAAAATAAACATACTAACATATATATAAATATACTAATATATATATAAACCTACAATATATCAAATATATAGGTACATACGGAAAAATCGTAGTCCTGGTCACTTGAAATAAATGAATATTATTATTATTAAATATTATTCTGCCTAAGGTTCACTATAAATGAGTCGTACTCTGTTTTTGAATGTGGAGCGATTTGGGGACATTCTGACCTCTAAAGGAAGCGCATTCCAAAGTAGAATGGATTGCACAGAGAAAGAAGAGTGGACAAGGCTTGAGGTGTGAGTGGGACAGTGTAGAAGAAGATTGTTAGAAGATCGCAAATTTTTATCGTGGTTGGAACCGAGCAGGTGCAGATTTGATTTTAAGTAGGCTGGGGCGTTAGGCGAATTTAATAATGTGTAGACCAGAGTGACAGCACGTAGACTACGTCACCGTCGTATCGGTAGCCAACCCAGCTCTGCGCGATGAGCCGAAACGTGGTCATACTTCCTAAGATTGTAGACGAATCGAATGCAATTGTTGAGAAGTCGGTCAAGTTTATTGAGCAGATCTGCATTCAGGTCGAAATAGCATACATCACCATAGTCGAAGAGAGGAAAGATTAAAGTCTGCATAAGCATTGTCTTGGTTTTAGGTGGAAGAAAGTTTTTGAGACGGTAGAGAGCTCTTAGTGTCCCAGTCACCCTCTGGCAAACATTGGTGACTTGAACCCGCCAACTCAGGGTTGAATCAAGGTGTAAACCCAGGTTTTTAACACTAAGTGTGACAGGAATGGTTTTCCCATCGAATATAATCACTGGCATGCTCACGTCCTTCAGTTTTCCTAGCATATGACTGCTGCCTATTATAATGCTCTGGCATTTGTCAGGGTTGACGGCCAGTCCAAACCTGTCACACCAGCCACGTATGAAACCCAAGTCTGCGTTTACTCTGTCAATTATATGCCAAGTATAATATTCTTTATATAAAAAAGAAAGAAAAATAGATAAGAGGGCTATTTAATATCAGACAGATAAAGGGTTGTCCAATAACAGGTGTTATTTTGAATGGCCCGCTATTTCGGTGGATGTCACTTTTGAAGCTGTAATTTTTGACATTTGACAAATAGAAACTACGCCATTAATAAAAATGCTTCAACAACGCATTTAAATTATTAAAATTCACTATAAAAATGGTGAAAATTTGGCAGACTACGCGCCCCACAAGCAACGAAACCATTGATCTTTTACGGGAAAAGTTTCCGGACCGTGTTATCTCTCGAAGAGGTGATCACAACTGGCCACCGAGATCTTGTGATTTAACACCTTGCGACTTCTTCCTTAGGGGCCACGTGAAAGAGAAGATCTACGCCAAGAGCCCAGCGCCGATTCAAGTCCTCAAAGATGGAATTCGTGAGGCTATCGAGGACTCAAAAATAGCTACGTACCGACCAGAACCGCGGTCGCGGCGGTTCGATATCCACCCTGGTATAGAAGTCCACTAATAAAGGTTATCAGAGAAAAGGCTAAGGCACACAAAAAATTTAAAAGATATGGGAACATCTCTGATTACCAGTCTTTCGTTACACTACGCCAACGTGTCAAGGACTTGGAGAAGGACATGTTTGAAAGCTATATGGCCAAAATTGAATCTGACATCGTCAAAAACCCCAGGGCGTTCTGGAGATACGTGAAATCTAAGAATCAATCTAATTCCTATCCCTCTCAGTTAAAATACAAAGAACATTCGTCGACAAATGGTGAGGATATCTGTAACATGTTTGGAGATTATTTTTATTCCAATTTTCTACAAGTAGACAGCGGTAGCGGTAGTACTAGCGATAACGTTCACGATTGCGGTCCTGGCGACTGGGGTGACTTCTCTGACATTAGTTCGATTGAGATACGTTATACCGAAGTGATTAGCCTACTCAAGCACGTTGACCTCAACAAATCCGCGGATCCTGATAGTATCCCACCCATTTTTATTAAAACCTGTGCCGAGAGCCTCGCTGTTCCCCTTTCAATCATCTTCAGACGTTCTATAGCAGAGGGCGTGGTTCCAGCGATCTGGAAGTCAGCATATGTAACTCCGATACATAAAAAAGGACCTAAAGACGTGGTGGAAAATTATAGACCAATCTCCAAACTATGTATTTTTGCTAAAATTTTTGAAAAAATAGTTTACAAGCAACTATATTCAGCTATCAAGCTCAGTCTTAACGAGTATCAGCATGGATTTTTACACGGTCGCTCCACCACGTCGAATCTCATCGTCTGCAGTGATTACATATCTGAACACATGTCCCAGCGAGTCCAGGTGGATGTTATATACACTGATTATAGCAAGTGTTTTGACCGAATTGACCATTCTATACTTAAAAAAAAATTGTCACGGATGGGTATAAGAGGGAACCTATTCAGATGGTTCTCATCATACGTGGAGAATAGGAGCCAAGTTGTGGTATTGAATGGATACTCATCACGGTCAGTGTGTATACCCTCTGGAGTTCCGCAGGGCTCACTATTGGGACCCCTTTTATTTAACATCTTCATCAATGATATCAGCTTGTGTTTTCATACGTCCAAAATAATATTATATGCTGATGATATGAAGATTCTGCACAGGGTCACTTCTAGTGAGGACGCTGCATGTCTGCAGGATGATCTGGATCGGTTCCAAACGTACTGCATGAACAACAAACTTGAACTGAACGTCCCCAAGTGTTATGTATGTTCGTTTACACGAAAGCCAAACCCATTTACAGTCTCTTACAGACTATCAGGTACCGTTTTGACCAGGGTAAACTCCGTTCGGGATCTGGGAGTTACATTTGACTCAAAGCTTTTATTTGATGCACACATCGAAAACATAATCAAAAAAGCTTCGAAGGCGTTAGGTTTCATTTTTAGAATTTCGGCTGATTTTAAAAATATTAAAACTATTAAAATATTATACTGTGCATATGTCCGTTCCCACCTTGAATATGCATCACAGGTATGGAACCCCACCTACGACACCTATACATCACGTATAGAAAATATACAAAAAAAATTCCTGAGGTATATTCAGTATAAATGCCAAATATTTCTACCGAATTACTATAGCCGCTGTAGAAAGTTCCACATGCTTCCTCTACAGGAGCGAAGAAAAATAGCAGATGTTTCACTATTATTAAACATCTCAAGCGGATCGACTGATGTAACCGAGCTAGTGAGCAAAATAGGTCTGCGGGTACCCGCAGCGTATCTCCGGAGGTATAACCTCCTGCATACTCCTCTTACCCGAACGACCTACCGACTGAACTCATACATGATCAGAGCGTGTCACACGTACAACGCAGCGTGCCGGAGAGTCGACATTGATATATTTAATACAAATACTACACAACGAAAGAGAATATTATGTAACGAATACTTTTCTCATACTATTCAGTAGGAGAAGGGTATTCGTTGCATAGGGCTGCATGTCTTGCATTTGTAATGTTTTTATTTAATAATATTTGTGAAAACTTTTAATTGGCCGTAACATTGCACACATAACTTCTTTTGTACTACCTACTAGCTGTAAGTTTTCCCTAAATGTAAAATAAAATAAAATAAATAAAATAGGGCAGCCACTTTGCGATTTGGTTATGGAAAATTTCATGAAAAGGATATGGTCCTGTAAGTGCGGTCGTGGTGGTCATTTGCCTGATGTTATTTACCACTATTAACGGCATACCTTGCTCTTTTTAATGAAATAAACATCCGATCATTTATATTAAAAAATGGCATTTTTCTTTGAATATCAAAATAACACCTCTTATTGGAAAACCCTTTATATACAGCCCAGACTCAGCCACAGATGCATGGCTCGAGTCAATAATAGTACCCGTAAGGCTCCGTTAGGCTCAGCCCCGACCGAATACAATAATAATTGGTGAAATGTGTTTGCTAATTCACCTCTGCCTGACCCTTTGGGGATAAAGGCGTGATTATATGTATGTATAATGGAGAAACAAAAAATTACGGTCCTACTAACGCCTTTTGGGGTCCAAACCAATTAAATTAAGTTAAAAGCTTTATAGATAGTGTGGAGGTGTACTAATTATGTATCCTTAGGGTCAGTGCACATCTGACGGAACATACGTTGGGTATGATCGGTGGCGTAACGCCAAAACAGACAAAATGTATGGTAAAACATACAATTGTTCACACTTAACTGATAATGCGTTAGTACGTGACGTTAGCTCACAAATTCACAGTTCACATGTAGGCAGGCGTCCAATCGCGATGCACCTATCTCTCAATACGATTACGATAGTTTTTCTAGCTAGGGATACAATTCTATCTTCAATATTAACCAATTGAAATGGAAACTAATTGTCAAGTAGAATAATGCGCCAGTACACATAGACCACACTGGATAAATTATGCTTGTTATATTATATTAACTTATTTTACGTAATTATCCTGGTATCTAATATTAATGTTTCCGGGTAGGTGTACTGACAGGAAAGGATGGATGTATAATAATAATATGGATCTGTGTATTATTTTAGTTAATACATGGTTTATATTTAAAGTTAGCTCTGTGGCTCTAGGTTTGAAATTTATTGAAGTCAGTTTATGACTTATAGGTACAGTCAACGACAGAAGTTAATGAACACTATAATTCAGACAAAGCTTTTTTGTAACTGGAATGCATGTATCAATAATTTATATATGAGTAGTTTTAGGATTTCCCATGGAGAAGGAAATGATAGCGGAGTTGTTGCAAGGCAATCAAGTCGCGTGCCATCCAAACGTCAAATGGACTCATTCGGTAGGAACGTTATACCTGAAGTCCTTCGACTTTTGCCACCCCGCGCGTCTCTCTTCCCACCCGCATTCGGCGCGCGTTTTTATTAGAAGAAATATCAATGGGGCATCTCCGTTACTTAATCATATTCTGTCCTCCGTGGGATTTCTACAGAATAAAATCACAATATTTAATGTTTTGGACATTATTTTAAATGATGTTTAGAGCATTTTCACCATAGAATATAATTAGGATAGAACGGTCATGTGAGCGGGAAACGCGTGCTAGCTTTAACATAATTCTTATCCTATGAGACAGGAATTTTCGAATGCTTACTCAGTACTTTTAAGACCAGCTAATAATAGCAGTTAAAAATAACGTCAATATGCCATTTTGTGTTATTTTCAACTCTAGAATAAACATGGAGGTGTTATTGTCACCTCTAGAATAAACATGAAAAAGTTAATTTGAGCTCTCCATTCAACCGGCTGCGGCTGAAATTTTGTGGCTAGTGTGCAGGGACTCACCTGCAGTGCAGACACAGTGCCGCGGCGATGAGTGCAGCCAGCAATGTTTGGTGCGCGTCCGGCTGCACCGCCTGCGGGGACTGCGCGTGCGCATGCGCCTGGCACGATGCGCCGCCCGCCGCGCCGCGCAGTACGGCGCACATTAGCTGCTCCACCACCACCAGCTCCTAAGGGGGAACACACATACAAGACTTTTAAAAAGATGGATTACTAATACAGCACTTGTACAAAGTTTTGGATACCCTCATTGGAGGCTGTATTCATGTTTGTTATTACGTTTTCGAATATTATACCATATACCCACAAGCCAAATTCAGAGAAGACACAGTTTAAGCCACTATGTCTGTGATTTTTTGACATCAGTATCTACCAGAAAGCGATTCCGTATATATAACGTGTACGCAGAGCCGTACAGCGTGCCGAGCCCCGCCTGGGCTCGACCTGGAACTGCTACAATAGAGCGAGTCCAACCTGCGCCTTGTCGACGTCGCACTTGTCGATGACGGCGTCCTCGGGCCCGTACAGCGTGCCGAGCCCCGCCTGGGCTCGACCTGGAACTGCTACAATAGAGCGAGTCCAACCTGCGCCTTGTCGACGTCGCACTTGTCGATGACGGCGTCCTCGGGCCCGTACAGCGTGCCGAGCCCCGCCTGGGCTCGACCTGGAACTGCTACAATAGAGCGAGTCCAACCTGCGCCTTGTCGACGTCGCACTTGTCGATGACGGCGTCCTCGGGCCCGTACAGCGTGCCGAGCCCCGCCTGGGCTCGACCTGGAACTGCTACAATAGAGCGAGTCCAACCTGCGCCTTGTCGACGTCGCACTTGTCGATGACGGCGTCCTCGGGCCCGTACAGCGTGCCGAGCCCCGCCTGGGCTCGACCTGGAACTGCTACAATAGAGCGAGTCCAACCTGCGCCTTGTCGACGTCGCACTTGTCGATGACGGCGTCCTCGGGCCCGTACAGCGTGCCGAGCCCCGCCTGGGCTCGACCTGGAACTGCTACAATAGAGCGAGTCCAACCTGCGCCTTGTCGACGTCGCACTTGTCGATGACGGCGTCCTCGGGCCCGTACAGCGTGCCGAGCCCCGCCTGGGCTCGACCTGGAACTGCTACAATAGAGCGAGTCCAACCTGCGCCTTGTCGACGTCGCACTTGTCGATGACGGCGTCCTCGGGCCCGTACAGCGTGCCGAGCCCCGCCTGGGCTCGACCTGGAACTGCTACAATAGAGCGAGTCCAACCTGCGCCTTGTCGACGTCGCACTTGTCGATGACGGCGTCCTCGGGCCCGTACAGCGTGCCGAGCCCCGCCTGGGCTCGACCTGGAACTGCTACAATAGAGCGAGTCCAACCTGCGCCTTGTCGACGTCGCACTTGTCGATGACGGCGTCCTCGGGCCCGTACAGCGTGCCGAGCCCCGCCTGGGCTCGACCTGGAACTGCTACAATAGAGCGAGTCCAACCTGCGCCTTGTCGACGTCGCACTTGTCGATGACGGCGTCCTCGGGCCCGTACAGCGTGCCGAGCCCCGCCTGGGCTCGACCTGGAACTGCTACAATAGAGCGAGTCCAACCTGCGCCTTGTCGACGTCGCACTTGTCGATGACGGCGTCCTCGGGCCCGTACAGCGTGCCGAGCCCCGCCTGGGCTCGACCTGGAACTGCTACAATAGAGCGAGTCCAACCTGCGCCTTGTCGACGTCGCACTTGTCGATGACGGCGTCCTCGGGCCCGTACAGCGTGCCGAGCCCCGCCTGGGCTCGACCTGGAACTGCTACAATAGAGCGAGTCCAACCTGCGCCTTGTCGACGTCGCACTTGTCGATGACGGCGTCCTCGGGCCCGTACAGCGTGCCGAGCCCCGCCTGGGCTCGACCTGGAACTGCTACAATAGAGCGAGTCCAACCTGCGCCTTGTCGACGTCGCACTTGTCGATGACGGCGTCCTCGGGCCCGTACAGCGTGCCGAGCCCCGCCTGGGCTCGACCTGGAACTGCTACAATAGAGCGAGTCCAACCTGCGCCTTGTCGACGTCGCACTTGTCGATGACGGCGTCCTCGGGCCCGTACAGCGTGCCGAGCCCCGCCTGGGCTCGACCTGGAACTGCTACAATAGAGCGAGTCCAACCTGCGCCTTGTCGACGTCGCACTTGTCGATGACGGCGTCCTCGGGCCCGTACAGCGTGCCGAGCCCCGCCTGGGCTCGACCTGGAACTGCTACAATAGAGCGAGTCCAACCTGCGCCTTGTCGACGTCGCACTTGTCGATGACGGCGTCCTCGGGCCCGTACAGCGTGCCGAGCCCCGCCTGGGCTCGACCTGGAACTGCTACAATAGAGCGAGTCCAACCTGCGCCTTGTCGACGTCGCACTTGTCGATGACGGCGTCCTCGGGCCCGTACAGCGTGCCGAGCCCCGCCTGGGCTCGACCTGGAACTGCTACAATAGAGCGAGTCCAACCTGCGCCTTGTCGACGTCGCACTTGTCGATGACGGCGTCCTCGGGCCCGTACAGCGTGCCGAGCCCCGCCTGGGCTCGACCTGGAACTGCTACAATAGAGCGAGTCCAACCTGCGCCTTGTCGACGTCGCACTTGTCGATGACGGCGTCCTCGGGCCCGTACAGCGTGCCGAGCCCCGCCTGGGCTCGACCTGGAACTGCTACAATAGAGCGAGTCCAACCTGCGCCTTGTCGACGTCGCACTTGTCGATGACGGCGTCCTCGGGCCCGTACAGCGTGCCGAGCCCCACCTGGCGCTTGACCTGGAACTCCGTGAGCTGCTGCGTCAGTTCGTCCTTCGCCTTCTGCCGGGCTTTACGGAACACGTTACGGAGGAGTTCCTCTTTTTCGTATTCTGGAAAAAGAAACAAAAACTGGTTAAATGCTAGTCAGACACAAGGGTATGTATAAGAGATAACACAACGTACTTTATAAATATTTTTCTTAAAGAAACTGGTACCATTAAGTAACATAAATGTCAATATTTATACAAAACAAGTATAAGCTCAGATACTCACCATTAACTAAGACATGTTCGATTTCATTCGCCATATTTTCGTCTACACCACTTAACTGTAGTACCTGAAAATAAAAAACATTAGAATGAAATACTTGACAAACTATGTCCAATATAGTAACAACATTCTAAAAGAGTCCTCAGAATAGAACAAAATAGTTGAACCGAGAAAATTACAATCGACCGAGCTGTTTAAAGGAATGAGACTTGTGCCAGCTTTTTCGATAATGCACGCCATCCCGTACAATCTCCCGTACCATGTTAAGACCGGTACGGGTAGGTCAGTACCGGCAGTAGTGCTGTGTGTACGTACCGCGTTAGGCACTAAGAAGGTGGAGTGTATCTCGTAGGCCCAGCGCCTCAGCGTGTGGTGTGGTACGGGTCCGTCAGTACCGGCAGTAGTGCTGTGTGTACGTACCGCGTTAGGCACTAAGAAGGTGGAGTGTATCTCGTAGGCCCAGCGCCTCAGCGTGTGGTGTGGTACGGGTCCGTCAGTACCGGCAGTAGTGCTGTGTGTACGTACCGCGTTAGGCACTAAGAAGGTGGAGTGTATCTCGTAGGCCCAGCGCCTCAGCGTGTGGTGTGGTACGGGTCCGTCAGTACCGGCAGTAGTGCTGTGTGTACGTACCGCGTTAGGCACTAAGAAGGTGGAGTGTATCTCGTAGGCCCAGCGCCTCAGCGTGTGGTGTGGTACGGGTCCGTCAGTACCGGCAGTAGTGCTGTGTGTACGTACCGCGTTAGGCACTAAGAAGGTGGAGTGTATCTCGTAGGCCCAGCGCCTCAGCGTGTGGTGAGGTACGGGTCCGTCAGTACCGGCAGTAGTGCTGTGTGTACGTACCGCGTTAGGCACTAAGAAGGTGGAGTGTATCTCGTAGGCCCAGCGCCTCAGCGTGTGGTGAGGTACGGGTCGGTCAGTACCGGCAGTAGTGCTGTGTGTACGTACCGCGTTAGGCACTAAGAAGGTGGAGTGTATCTCGTAGGCCCAGCGCCTCAGCGTGTGGTGAGGTACGGGTCGGTCAGTACCGGCAGTAGTGCTGTGTGTACGTACCGCGTTAGGCACTAAGAAGGTGGAGTGTATCTCGTAGGCCCAGCGCCTCAGCGTGTGCGTGTGCACGCCGCTCGCCGACCGGTACCCGTCCGTCAGTACCAGCAGTAGGCACGCACAGGCACATCTGGAACACAATGACGTACGTGAGGACCTGGAGACCACATGAACCCAGCGCCATCTACCGCTATGACACTGAACTAGCGAAACTACCGATCCTGCATCGCGAAATTGAAGTTCACGCACGTGAATAGCATAAATATAACAGCCGAACGTCAGCCTTTGATTGCCGCTATAAGTAATCACAGTAAACGTGCATTCCGTACAAACTCTGCCTACCCTAAATCTTAGCGTTGATGCCGGTAGACGAATTAAGACAGCCTCTGTGGCGTGGTGGTAGTGAACGCGACTGCTACGCAAGCGCGGGTTCGATCCCCGCTCAATGCAAATATTTGTAAGCATGAATATGGCTATTTGCATTGGTCTGGGTGTTTCTATGTATAATATATACGTATTTACAAAAAAAAAGTATTTAAGTATGTTTATCCGCATTCTAGATTTCATAACACAAGCTTACCATGGGTCTAGATAACGTTGTGTAGAATGTTGTGGCATATTTATTTATTTATTTTATTTTATTAAAATGCCGTAATATCTAATATAATCTATTTATTTTTAAAGCACAGTGTAAGTTTGTACATAGAAAATGATGGCTGTGGTATGTACGGGAAGCGCGGAGACTTCCGTACAGGTCCGGTCGAGTACAACCTATTCCCAAAATGCCTGATCGCACTATAAACAAATGTAAAACCGTCTGTTTCCCAAGATGTCTGAATTCATTATGACTTAGGCCCGATTCGCCTGAATCCGAAAATGTCTTATTCCCACTATGCCTGTAATTCCTAATGCCTTATTTCATAAAATGACTGAAAATATTTTTTACATCTACTATATAAAAATTCGAATAATTGCCGGGAACCGACATCCACGCGGGCGGAGCCGCGGGCAAAAGCTAGCTAGCTATTTAATAAAAAATATATTTTGACAGCCTCTGTGGCGTAGCGCTGGTACGCGAAGACCAATGGACCCCGTGGGTCCCACTGCTGAACTCCCACTTGCGAATAATGTGCTGGTTTATAACTATTTCACGTTTATTTATCCTTCAAAAATGTAGTATATTATCAAAGTGTATGTTCAAATTAAACTTAATGCTTGAACAGACTATAAATTAGAAATGTCAGCGGCTGCCAAATTCAGTCATGTTGCTATTCGGTTATTTTTGGATTCAGTCCATTTGGGATTTGATCATTTTGGGATTAGGTTTATTCGAAAATCAGGCAATTTGGTTCTCTGACGATTTGGGCTTCAGACGTTTTGGCATGAAGGCGATTTGAATTTCAGGCGTATTGACGTCTCAGGCATTTTGGGAATAGGTTGTACTCGACTGGACCCTTCCATACGTATAAACCGTATGGTACCGCGTAGCCGACTGTTTTTGGTAGCGTGCGCTTCCCGCGATTATGCGTACCCCCCGTAGCCCCATGCCTTTATGTGTAGCGTAGGTGCATACAATGAACACAATTTTATAAACAATTGGGAGAGGCCTATGTCCAGCAGTGGACTGCGATAGGCTAATTGATTAATTATAAACAGTATTCAAGGAATATGTCGCTTAATGTCGCAAACATATTTTTTACACTACAATTGAAACGGTACGAACGCACGGCGAATTAATTGTTGGTAATTTTTTTATAGATTATTATTGTAAAATTTTTTACTCTTACATTTTCCCCATTGTTACAATTTCCAGATAAGGTTTTACTACCAGCAACGAGGCTATGGAGTCCTAATGAGCGATTGCTTTTATAAATAACTAATAAATAAATAAATACCTAATCATTTTTTTTTTTCAAGCATTTAACATCCCATATTCTTATATCATAGTTTGATTATTAAACTTTTAAAACAAGTAAATTATGTGAACTCCAACAATCCAGCATAGACCACTCCATTACCATCGCTAACAAGGCGACGGCAACGGTCTAAATAAAAGCTATTGAGGGGTTAAATTGCTAACAAATACTTAAGGATAATAATATTACAAAAAAAAAACTAAACTCACCTTCTCTCTCCTAGCAGCCAATTGAGCAACACAGCCGTTCTAGCCTTAGATTCGCGCACCGCTCGCAAATTCGAGAATAGACCCGAATATGTTGAGTTTTCCTGTAAATTGTGACAAAAAGTATTTAACCAAAATGTTCGTAGGTACATAAACTTTAAACTATAGTATTATATTGACACTTACAGATGCTGGCGAATCGTCTTCTTCCATCGATATTATAGCCCTTTGGGGATCGGAACATGGCTGGAAAAAATATTATAGACGTTTAGAGAAATATAATGTAAGAAGACATAGTCTGGAGCATTATTCTGCTTGACAATAAGTAAGATTTCAATTGGCCTACATAGTAACTAGATCAGGCGTAAAACTAGATCAATTTAAATTTGACGGCTAATACGTACTGGTCAAGCCAAATAATGGCCCAGCGCAATATAACGTAAGTATGACAATTAGGAAATGAGGAACACAGAACTTCCACAGAAATAATCGCTAATGTTCTAAGCACATTCATCATACCTACTGTACACAAGTGGTATCAGTACCCACGTTTTCGGGGGTCCGAGACTCATAAAAACTCCTGAGTTCTGTCTACTGGGAAGTCAGCAGGAAAGTTTAACTAACTTGGAATCACATTGTCAGAATAAAATCACTCGACATTCATTGGTTTGATCTCTTTATTATACACTTTTCTGGTAGATACACTTTTTTTAAATGTTCACTTTCATTCTTTTTTTTTTCTTTAGATACAATATCGTCTAGTACACATACCTGTGTGTTAGTGTGGTAGGGTGGGGGCGGGGTGCCGGGCGGAGGTGTGTCACGTTCGCACCACTCCTTGTGCAGCCCCGCGCCCACTAGCCCCGAGCCCGTCAGCCCCGCACCCGACAGCCCCGAGCCCGTGAGCCCCGTGCTCCCCGCGAGCCCCGCGCTGCCCGATAGTACCGCCGCCAGGGGACCGCAAACCGCTGTACCAACCGCAGCACTCAGGGGATTCGGACATAACGCTGAAATATAATATGTAATATTATAGTAACTAGATTTGTTGGTAAGAACTCAGTCCTTACAGGAGCACTTATTTATTTATTTATTTAAACTCCGTGCACACATGTACACAGGCGGATTTGATGCCATAGGCATTCTCTACCAGTCAACCTCATAGGTGGACTGGTATAAAAAAAGTCTGCACTGTGTTTTAGATATATGAAACGTAACTAGCTATGAGAGAAAGAGACAGGAAATATGTTCGCACCTCTCTCTATTGCCCTTACAATAATATACGAACAGTCTTTTCTTTTTATCTATCCCTATCTTAATCTACCTCTCAACTTTCGTTCGTCTCTCCCGATCACAATTTTCGTAACACTGTCGTCTCGTAGAGTAAGAGCGTAATTTACTCTTCAAAAATAATAATAATAATACTTTACAAAATCATTTACCACTTACCAGAAAGTTACTTAAAATCTACTGACATACTTACATCTGGTCATGTCGTGGTCCAACTGTTCAGGAGACGATCGACTCCTCACATGGAGGACAGGCACGCCAGTTCTGTTGTCCGTCTGTGTGTACACATATTATAATCAATATCCACGTAAATTATTCCTTTAGATTGCACTATGAACTCTTTTAGATTCAACTGTTATAGAGGACCGACGAATTTTGATCCGTTATGAACATGATAATCACAAAAATTAAAATAGTTAGACATATTTCACAGTTCGGAAAATATGACTATAATTCTGATATTTCTTACAAATGATGGCGCTACCATACGCCATTTTGTTGAACCCATCAACAAGATGGCGGACAGAATCGTCGAGAAGTATCTAAAAGAATTCACAATGCATTTTGTGATATATTTGCAGCCTTACTAACAAAAACAAATACACGATATAATTACAATAAAATAGAATAAAAAATTAATAGCAATTTGTTATTATTACAAGAAATTAGGAATATTATGATTATGAATGATAATTTGGTTAAAGATACCGATTTTATTAGTAAGGCAATCGCATAAGTATTACATGAATCCCTGTTAGTCACAATTTGAAATGTTAAAACCAATAAATGCTTACAAGCATTTTAATATACCTATAATTTCATATATTTTTTTACATTTGCCAATTACAAAAACTAGCTCGTACCTGCTTTAAAAATATCGTAAATTTATTGTGCTATATACTACACTTATGTGATAAAAACATCGATAAAAGACTGTCCAAGCACTAGAGAAATAAGTTGTAAGCGTCAGCATTGGAAGTAATCAAGTAGAAATAAAAAAGTACGCATAGTGTGACAACCAGCCCGACCATACATAACATTGAGACGAACTGGTTTTTGGAACGATTCTTCATGCTATACGTTTTTAATAACATGTTAATCCATATATAGGGTGTATATTTTTTGTAATTCTCAAAATTCTAATGTCACAGGAAACTCAACTAGGATAGCAATAGCTCGCTACCTGTAGATTCAAATTGTTATTATTTGATTCGTGGGTTGCGTTATTATCGAAGAGTACCATTTCTACGTAAATTGGACTGTGTTTGATAAATTGAATTAATCCTGTAATGTAATCCTACGGATTACAATGTCAATGAAATGAAGTTGAAGCCAGGAATGTCATTCAAATGGCTTATTGACACAAATCTCAAAAGATGCCAACTACATTTTTTTTTTCGCACCCGTATTAGTAACACCCTATATATCATATATAACGATCCAATTTAAAAACCTTCTTAAGAAGCATAAAGAACTGTCCCACAAACCGAAATCGCCAAGATTACCTGCAGCGGCGGCGGTGGCACATTGACAAGCGGGTAGCTCATTTGCAACGCGATCGAATTGGGTTGCGGCCCGTCCAGCTCGCCGTCCAAGGAGTGTGACGACCTTCTCAACTGTGCCGGTTCATCATTGTACGCCGGCATCGACTGATGCATGGGGAACTTGTCCGGATAGTACCTTCCTTTATAGTACTGCATGTGCGACGGTGAGGCAGAATTACAAGGCTTGCTCGGCATGGCGAGGGGATTTAATGGCGGGCTTAAGGTGGGACTTAGAGGGTTTCGTTTCGGTCTTTCGATGGACCTTGGCGGTAGAGGCGGAGGGGTAACGTTGTCCAAGCAAGTGGTGGGTACCATAGGTACTGTGTTATTGTGCACATGTCTTCGTTTGTTATTCGATTCGTCAGAATTCTGGCGGACTAAAGGCGGCGTGTTCTCTTGGCTGGTTTTGTTCCTCGCCTGTCGAAGGTTCCTGAGACTCTGTCCCGTGAGGTTGGACAGTGATCTCGGCAGGCCGCTGAGGAAGCCGGTGTTCGGTAGCGGAGACGGCGACTTATCGATCGGCTTGCGGGTTGCGAGGCGGGGAGTCGACGGGGCGGCTTCCATCGGCTATATATTATTGTAAGTGTCAAGCGTGTATAACACATTGCGTCTTGTGTAATGTGGTGAGATTTTTATGGTACGTGTTGAAATTGTGATGGACTACATTGCAAAACTACTTTTTGTTAATATTTTACGTTTATAGTAAGAAACTCAATGTTAAGTTTCGTACTTTCTTATTGTTTTTATCAATATTTGACTAAAAATTGATAAGGAATATAGCAAATATATGTATGCACAATAAACTAGAACAATTTTGCTATGTATATTATTAACAGTACGTCCATTTAGCGAAGTAAGACAAATTAATTGTATTTTCTTTATCATTACCTATATTGATTTCTCTTCAATATTTAATAGTAAGAAATATTACAATATAGCATTTACTATCACCTGACAAATGACCACGTTTTGTTAAAATTTAAATTAACAGTCTATGTTAAGAACTGAATAAAATCCAACCCTTCCCTCACCCTACCAAATATTACTCTTCTAAATAAAAATCAACATTTCTATGCAAGTGTACCCTAACTTCGACACTACATACAAAAATCTCAACACAACAGGCGATAATACAGTGTGGTTATTGCAATGTTTATACATATCAACCTACCCGCGGTTGAGACGAAAGTTGCATTTATAAGCAAATTGTCCTTAGTCTGGTCCTATGCATCCACTTACTGATGGTAAACCTGTTCGATATCTACTAAAATAAAGTAGAAAAAAAAGTAAAAGTGTCTAAGAAAATATAACATTGACAAGCAGACAGATACTGGCCATAAAATCTTAAAAAATTGACAAAAGAATGTAGATTATTTGGTTCAAATATTTAAGAGATAAATATAAAAACATGATGGTAAAAAACTTTCACACATATTTCTGTACCCTGGAGGGCTGAACTTAATTATATTTATTGAAAAACAAGTCAGTTTGAAAAAGGTTTCGTAATTACTTCAAGGAACTAGGCCGCGATGTTTAGACTTACCGTATTGGAAAAAGGCTAAAAGTTTATCCATACAAAATTATCCCTAATACAATGCTTGGGCCACCATGAAACATCTGAAATTTTAGGCCCTCGCGAAACACGAACGTAAGAAGTAATACGTAATCATGGTTGGTATGGTTTAATTTGAATCAAAGTGTCTCCTACTTGTACTACGTACTGGATTCGAATTCGGGATAAACGTGCTCCATGGTACCGATTGCCTGAAACCTTAATCCACAACTGCGAATGAAATATATAATCCACAAATCCGAATATGAAATGTAAATCACACCGAATATATGATGTATAAAATTGTACCTCAATTTCGTTGAAGTATAATATCCAGTTTTATATATTTTATTTGAAATAATATAATATTAGATACCACGTCGTCCATTTTCAGAGAAGTAAAACGACAAAATCTTTATTTCAATCAAACTTGTTTATTTTTTAACACCAACTCAACAAACAACCCTCCAGAGCCCCAACAAACATATAAATATATAAGAAAAAAAAACGGAATGAGACAGTAGACCCGCTTTATGACGTCACACATATATGTATCACAGGTATTACGTAGACAAGCATGCATAGAAGCAGACAAGTACAAACGTTAGACCGACTCGTCCCGAATTAGCCTGGTTAGTGAGGCTTATAGTTCTTAGAAAGCGTGTCAACTTAGGTGTAGCAAAATATTTGTCTGTGTTTAACATCAGCTTGCATTCAATCATCATCATTTACGCCTGTATTATTGTGAAGCACCGGTGCAACATGTCCTCCTAAAACACATTCATACTATGGGATACACATTCCTACCGAGATCTGAACGCCTAACACAGTTTGTTTCATATTCTGATGTCATATTGTTAAAAGATGAATGACAGCCTCTACGGCGTGGCGGTAGTGAATGCGACTGCCACGAAGGAGGTGCGGGTTCGATCCTCGCTGAGTGCAAATATATGTATGCATGAATATTTGCACTATTTGCATTGGTGTTTCTATGGTATAATATGTATGTATTTACAAAAAAAATCCGCGTTCTAGATTCCATAACACAAGCTAGTTAAGCTTACCGTGGGACTAGATAGCGTTGTGTAGCATGTTGTGGAATATTTATTATTTATTATTATTAAATCTTGCCATATAACATAATTCACAATATCAAATATGAGAATCATTTTACGCATTTACATAAAAAAAACTATTCAATAAGCCTACCGCAGATCACTGCTGGACATAGGCCACTCCCACTGTTGGGAGGATTTGGCCTACTGTTTCCACGCTGGCCTGACAAGTTTGTACAGGGTTTTATTTCAATGTTCCTCCTCTCACAATGATATCGTCTCCCTTCGAATGAGATGAGATGGTGATACTTGTATTCTTTCCTTGTCACCACAAGTGGATAAAACTATGAAATCTTACAAATATGAAACATAGAATGTGGCTTAGACTTAGTAGTAAATATTCGGTTCTAGTTCGTTTTTAATTAGTTAACATTTGTACTTAATACAATGAAGTTGGTAGCGTACTTATAAACTATAATTGCAAGTGTAAAAGTGTGCCTGTGAATATAAATCTATGTGTAAATAAAGTTGCTTTGCATAGTAATGTGTTTGTGTGCGTGTTATGCAAGTAGGAATAGAAAAGTGTGCGGTGCAACTTGAGTTCATTTAAAGTAAAGCCAACGAAGCGAGAGAAAAAAGGTAAACAAAGTTTCAGCGGTTCCAAAAATTTTTATTTGAAAATTATTACGTATCACTTCAAGACAGGAATGAAATTGCTCATTAGATGGCAGATTTGACAGTTTAGAACCGCAGCTTTTCTGTACTACGAAACACGCAACGACAGCTGTCGATCGGCCATTGTCGCGTACGTGTGACTTGTGCGACAAGGACAGAGACAATAATCGCTAGTTATCGCAACGTAACTTAGTAATGGTCGCTTTGTTTACCTTTTTTCTCTCGTCTCGTTGGCTTTACTTTAGACAACTATGAGCCGAATTCCAGAACGATACTCAATCCTGAATCTCGATTTATAACCGAGGTCAGATTTGCATGGAAAATCTGTCAAATCTGTCGCTGAATATCAAGACTCAAAACTGAGTACTGTTTTAGAAGACGGGACTAAGTGTTTATTTTGAGCGTATGCGTGTTGTATAGTATAAGTAGAGAGACCTACCATGTCCGTAGATATAAAAAAAATGAAGAATACTAACTTTTTGTCTATTTTGTGAGCTAGTTTGTTCTTTCGTACTAACATTTGCTACATAGTTTACGAGACTTTGAAGACAGCAACTTTTGTGCACTTGTGTATATTTAGAACATTACTATACGGGGAAAGCAAGGCCCTTGTATACCCATCTTTAAAACTAGAATAACTTTTAGGTATCTATGCTATTTGTTTACTCGCATAACTGAAGAAAATTTAGTGATAAGGCAAAGGTACATGGATTTTATCGAAAGAAAGTGTCCTACAAGTATCGCTTTTGTGATACAATGCCATAAAATCTGTTCAACATAATTCGCTTTTAAACATAGCATATGGAAGAGAATTCTTGGTGAAGAAATTACTCTGCTAAAGCCTATGCAACACATCTGCTCATAGTTCGCCAGCTGGTTGCAGATCGAAATACCAAAAAAAACTGGCATATACCTACTTGAAAGTTTTTCTGTTCAAAAGATAACCAATGACGTCACTGTTTAGTAATGTTAATGGTTTAATGAGAGAATTTAGGTAACTAGTTCCCATAACTACAAGTGTCCTTTTTTGATTTTATATTTAGCGGAGAAACTATATATTATTGTTATACAAAAGTATAAAATATTCCCCAGAAAAATTCCCGTTTCTAAGAAAATAAATCTCATATCACATATTGTTTGTGATGAAAACACAGACATTTATTTCCCATACACACCATCAACAAACAGTTGTATGTATCAAGAATGATCAGTCGATGCGCTTCACGTTCAGAACTTTTCGATTTGTTATATGGGACATATTAATGTTTAAAACAAAATAACACTTCACTTTCGCCTCTTTTATAATTACACTTGCGGCCATGATGTTGTATCAATTATTGTATTTAATTTCGGCTAAGATTAATCTTTCCATTTATGTATATTAAGTCTAATTGTTTGTACACAAACATAAAATAAATGAATAAAAAATAGAGCTGGATATTACCAAATGATAGTTACTGGACAGTGTGTATCCACATTTTAGTATATGAATTTAACTTTACGGCTTTACACCAGTTTAGTTGAACGAATTGTCATTGGTGAAATCTACTCTAACTTGAGCCCGTATTACCAGATATGCACAGTTTGAATCAAAATGGCGTTGTATATTACTTCTCTATTATTTTATCATTGGTAACGCACACAAAAATTGGATGTCAACGGGAGATGATCTCAATAAAGTGCAAGATCGCATACGATAACCGTTCCAATACAATAATATGGCTCAACCGCGCAGGTGTGAAATACTGATTTCATTCCCACAATCCACAAGAAACTATGCTCAGGATAAAAATCTACACCCTATTCCTAAATATACCTATACGGTACGCTAGCTTTCAACCAAATCAATTGAGCCTCTTTCCCGTGAAAGAGTAACAAACAAACGCATTATCACATTTAGAGTATTAGTTTGGATCGAGCCAAATAGACAGATAAACCGTTTTACGACGAATACAGCACTTACAGTAGTACTTAAGTTTATATATATTGAGCTCATAAAAACGACTACAAGCAACCAACGGGCGCGCGTGTCAGCGATATATTTGTACAAACACAACCCGACAGTTGTCTACTAAAATTAATCGTCTGTACAACAAATCCAAAATACCGCTTTATTTACATAAGCAAGTGCAGTATTTACATAAACAAACGTACATTCAATTCAGTGAATTGATATTATATTGCAATTATTCGGTATTTGGAGCGGAGAAATCGTATCCTACCTAAACATGAATAATAATTAAGGGCAGATTTATAGGGCCTCAAGTGTATCGTATTGAATTTATAATGAGCGGCGTGTTTCTGTTCGTATAACATGAACAATTTGGAATGTGACGTTAAAATGTTCAAGTGCCAACTAAGTTGATAAGTGGGCCGCGCTATTTTGCATTGGAAAATAAAGGTTGATTTAAACTTGCAACATTGTTGACTCACGCGTGACAGAAGTCAATTTGTTTGTATATGGCATACAATATGTCATGTCTGAGAATCTTTAAAGGCGTAGGCAATGGTATATCAACACAATTATTTTATTATAATAGTTATGTCTGCGACTTTGTCCCCGTGGATATGGATATGTATCCTTATACTTTTTTCTGAAATAAAAGTAGGCTAAGTTACACCTTTTATGACCAGCTCTCAGTAGTAAAACTCCCGTCGAAATCAGCCTGATTGCTTCGGACATTACCCAAACAAGCGGAAAGAACAAAAAATTGAAATGATTACATTTTTTCTTATTATTACCGACATCCATATTAAGTATTAATTAAAAGAGTTTTTTATTTTTTATTTAATATTACGAACAGATACTCAGATTTTATTTATTTATGTAGTGTTTTTTTCCACATCCTGTAATATCTATTTCTAGATGAAGGACAGCCCTAAAAATACCCAGAGAAAGAGATGGGGTTACCCTAGAGATATGGGGTGCTATTCACTGGGAGTATTTATTTTATAGTATATAAATAATTTAATTGACATATTATCTTGGCCGCAAGTGTAACCCAAACACATAGAGTATAAAAATACAGTGAAAAATAAAAAAATAAACAACCTTTGGCTGCAACATAGTTACAAAAACAGCAACGTGACGTAGTAATCTAATAACAAAGGGTGTTGCAATATAGACTGTATTTTGTGGTAAATAGAGTGGTATATTACCTGTCCAGCCATGATTATGTCGATCTCTTGTTGGAGTTTAGAACATCGCAGTTCTGCTGATTGGAGTTCCGCTTGTTTACGGACGTCTGGCACTTTTGATATTTCATCTGAAATTGGTACAGTTGACATTTGAGAATAGGAAATATATAGGTCGTGAGTTCGAGTCTCACTTGAGCATTTCATTTTTTCCAATGTTTTTCGAACTTAACAGTTAGCATAAAAAATGCTATAAAAATTCATTCAAAAAAAAAAGAAAAAAAAAAGGAAATATATATTTTGCCATTAAATGTTGATTTCGTATTCAAAAAAGTAAATATCAGGCCAAATATGGAACATCTACCTCTAAGGCCCATATTCTAAAGTAAAGCCAACGAAGCGAGAGAAAAAAGGTAAACAAAGTTTCAGCGGTTCCAAACATTTTTATTTGAAAATTATTACGTATCACTTCAAGCGAATTCCAGACAGGAATGAAATTGCTCATAAGATGGCGGATCTAACAGTTTAGAACAGCTTTCCTGTACCACGAAACACGCAACGACAGCTTTCACTCGGTCATTGTCGCGTACGTGTGATATGTGCGACAAGGACAGAGAAAATAATCGCTAGTTATCGCAACGTAACTCAGTAATGGTCGCTTTGTTTACCTTTTTTCTCTCGTCTCGTTGGCTTTACTTTAGAATGATATTCAGCCTGAATCGCGATATATCTGATGACAAATTGATAGATTTGACATATCGCCTATGCAATCTTCCCTCATACAAATCGAGATTTAGGTTTCAGACCGAAACGGTCAACGGGTGATCTTCTGGCGTACATGACCCACCTTTGGGGTGAGGCTATGGAGAAGCACGGTGAGTCACTGGCAATTAGTCTTGACATCGCCAAAGCTTTCGATAGGGTATGGCACAAATCGCTTCTTTCCAAGCTACCAGCCTTCGGCCTGCCTCCTAGACTGTGTAACTGGGTTGCAAGCTTCCTGCAGGGGCGCCGTATTCGCGTCCTTTGTGATGGACGAGCTTCGGAGTTCTTGCAGGTAAATGCTGGCGTGCCGCAGGGTTCCGTCTTATCTCCCACTCTCTTTCTTCTGCATATCAATGACATGCTCTGTAACGGAAACATTCACTGCTATGCAGACGACAGCACCTTACACGGGAGTTATTACGCACATCCTGCGGCCAAGCAGTCTGATATCGCGGAAAAAAGGCAGCTTCTTGTCACTGACCTGGACCGGATCCTGGACCACATTTCTCAATGGGGCGCTAGGAACCTGGTCGAGTTCAATGCCAAGAAGACCCAGGCATGTGCGTTTACAGCAAAGGTATCTCCTTTCCTTCCCCTTCCCACTCTTCAGAGCACACCACTGCCACTGCAGGATCACCTCACTATCCTCGGTATGGATGTTCGCTGCAAACTGAATAACAAAAACTATATCGAGAGTATCATCAAATCAGCCTCGCGTAAACTCGGAGTCCTGAACAGAGTGAGACGTTTTTTCACGCCGGAGCAGCGGTGTCTTCTATATAAGACCCAAATTCGTTCCTGCGTGGAATACTGCTCACATCTCTGGGACGGCTCCGCAAAGTACTTATTAGATGCTCTCGACAGGTTGCAGCGACGTGCGGTCCGCATTATTGGGGATCCTGAGGTCACGAACACCCTCGAGCCGTTGCAGATGCGTAGAGATGTTGCGTCTTTGGCAGTTTTCTACCGTCTCTACCATGGTGAATGTTCTGACGAGCTCTTCCAATTAGTCCCACCCTCCCCTTTCCTTCACAGGACGACACGTGCAGGGCTAAGATGTCATCCATTTACGGTGCAGAGTATACCTGCTAGAACCAAGCGTTTCAGTGATTCATTCCTATGCCGCACCACTAAGGCCTGGAATTCCCTGCCAGTTCACGTGTTTCCTTCTTCCTACAGTCCTGGGTCCTTTAAGCGGGGCGTGAAAAGGCATCTAATGAGGCCGTCAAGCTGAGTGCCACCACTGTTAACATGGTAAATGTTTACGATGGTGACCCTCTTTCCGAGACTTTGCCTTTAGCTTAACATCAGGCGAGGTGAAGTCAAATTGACGTGTCCTGTATAAAAAAAAAAAAAAAAAAAAAAAAGTGTCATTCTAGAATACGGGCCTAAATATAGTATATAAGCGGCCAAATATAAAAAATTGTCCGCATAAATATGACACCGTGCCTCCCGACACGCATAGTACATATAGATTAGAAGAGAACGGCAGAGGTCTCCGTGGCACCTCCGCCGATCTCTTAGACATCACTCGAAACCAAAATTTGGCAGCAGATCTATCATTTTGCTGACAACCCTATTATTTTAGCGAAAGATGTGTCACCTGTGTTCGTCAATTGATCGAAGTTCAACCCATACATTTGAATGAATTTTTTTATAGCATTTATTATGCTCACTTTTAAATTCGAAATACATCGGGAAAAAGAAGAACTCAAGTGGGACTTGAACCCACGACTTTTCCCTTACGGGGGGAATGCTCTTCTAACTGAGCTATTGAGCCACACCTGAATCACTTCAAAGTTCCCTTCTCTTTATATCCGTCTTTAAGGGCGACGGCGAAGCCATCTACCAACTTTCTTACGAACTGTTGGAACCAATGAATGATTTTTCAACCATTTACCATACAAATTGACAAGAACATAAGTCCGAGAAAAAAAATTGTTTACAATTTGCGGTTGGTAGAGAAAATACTGAAAAATGGCGATCATACTAAATACGGGTGCGTCCTCGTGCTCCTACTAAATAGTCCTACTGGTAGGAGCACCAGGACACCCATGTCCTGGTGCTCCTACTAAACATAAAAACCAAGAGGAATAAAATAGTTTTCAAAATTTAATTCTTTTTGCTCCTATTGCATTACATATTGTACAGTCAACCGAAAAATACTTAAGAGGAAATTAAAAGAGGTCCCGCCAAGCTAAGAAATTTAAAGTAGTAGTTTAATTTAGTGGTAGTATTTTTTTCCAAGGATCGATATTTTTCGATTTATACCCCAAAAGGTCGTGAATCTTTTTGACATAGGAAAAATTCCTAGTAGTAATTTTCAATCAGAATTCGCTGGGGGATCTCACTGGCAGATGATCTGGGCCTCGATTCTGCTAAAGCCAAACAACACAATGGTGCCACCGCTACTGAGCGATGAGGTCCAGAAGTCCAAAATTCAATGACTTTTTGCAGAGTAATTCAAGAAGTATAATGAAACCGTTTTCATTTCATTTTGGAGTTTAGCAGTAGGTACAGGGAGACTGGAGGCAGATTTACATAAAAAAAACGACTATCTCAAAAGTTATAAGCGGAGCGGGGAGGGGGTAGTGTCTTTCGAATCACTCGGATCACTGATCGTGCGGATTTCCCAGTCACGATGTCGTAGTGGACGGGTGACCATCGCGCGTACGCTATCGATGCAATTTCCAAAAGCAACGATTCCTACGTACTCGTTCGTCGACAATTTTTTTCACACTTCAAAATTCGACGGAAGTAAGAAGTACGCCAGCAATCCGTGAACTATTGTGGACCTAAAAGACAACATTCGGCAAGAATCGAATTAAACCGAGCTTACTGCAGCGTGTGGTGCGGAATACGATGCTCCGTTTTAAACAATGTGTGCAACTAGGTGGAAGACATGTGGATGACATCATCTTTAAAAAAAAAATCCGCATATATGTAGGTACTTTACATTTAAAAACTTGTATTAAAACTATACGTCAAACAGAACTTTTTTTAATTAATTTTGAAAACATAAATCTGCCACCACCATAATGTCTAAAATTTATTGTCATTTTTTGCAGTGACCGCGGCACCACAGTGGTTTAGCTTTAGTAGAATCGAGGGCCTGGAAGGTTCTTGTGGTAAACCATACTTTGGTTTAGACGAGGATTAGAATATAGAAGGATAAAAATAGAAGGGAAATTCGAATCACATCGGGCATGTCTTGGTAGCCAAGTTGGTCAAGGCATTCCCCTGTAAGGGAAAGATCGCGGGTTCGAGTCCCGCCCCATTTTTTTCTATGTATTCGATAGAGGAGATTAGTTTTCTTTTTCGTTATAAAAATAATACACATTTTTGAGCTTCAATTTTTGTTATCCTCAGTCTTTTTTGCAAATTACTTTACACAGTCTATGACTTGAATTTCATACAGAAACCTATTTTCAAATAATGATCCAGGTCGAGTTTCATATAGCTGCACTGTCATATTTCACTACACTTTTGTAAACTCCTTGTTTATATTATTGCTTTCCTTTGAAGAGCAATAGGTACAGTTCCGCGTTTCCTTTTAATTAAAACGAGAATAATTTCTTCTGTATTCATTTTAAATTTTAATATAATTTATTATTTAGATAGTTTTTTTCTTGCTTGCACAAAAGTGACAAAATATGCAACAAAGTGACACTTGTAGATATCTGCATTCGTCTGTATTTGAATCAGAGTAGGTGTATGAGTACTTCTATTTTTGTAATGTCTTGGTGCTCCTACTGGACGTTTCACGGTTGCCTTTGTAGTAGGAGCACCAGGACATAGGTGTCCCGGTGCTCCTACCAGTAGGACAATTTAGTAGGAGCACGAGGATGCACCCCTAAATACTGGCATCTCGCCATTATTTACTTGACATTGGCGAAATTTAGTGCTCCTACTGTAAAAACCCAAGACAAGAAACGTCAATACATCTATACATACATACATACATACAAATAAATAAAATTGGAGTGTCTGTTTGTAATATTAAAATAACCGCTTTCTACTACATGCATATGAATGTATATACGGTACACATACCAAAATATATATTTTTAAATTTTTTGTCTGTCTGTCTGTCTGTCTGTTTGTTTTGGCTAATCTCTGGAACGGCTGGACCGATTTGGACGGGACTTTCACTGGCAGATAGCTTATGTAATAAGGAGTAACTTAGGCTCAAAAAAAAATGCCAAAAACAAAAAAAAAAATAAACTGATTTTTTTTATTAAGTACATTCCACGCGGACGAAGTCGCGGGCACAGCTAGTGTTTTATAAAACATTCCATACTGTCGCAAACACCACCACCGACAGTAGGCCCGATCGCGATTTACATTATTGTGCAACAGTAAATACCATTGCAGTAATAAATGTCTAACCTGCTGCACCTAATTAAGTGAGCTCCTTCGCAATGTATTACAATTAATTATGCCAATTAGTCGGAATGCCGGAGGTTAGACGCCACTTCCTGGAGTCATCACTATGGTTAGCATTGAAAATCAGCATATTTTGTTAAGAAATGATGATGATATACCCGCGATCGAAATAAATTACTCATTCGCAATAAGTCCACTTCGCAAAATATCTATATAAAATATGCCATTGGCATAATGTTCGTCTCTCAAAATGTCATTTTCGCATAATTTCCCTTTCGCAGAATGACCCTTTTTTCAAATATATATGTATTACTAACTAGCTTTTGCCCGCTGTTCCGCCCGCGTGGATGTCGGTTCCCGGCAATTATTCAATTTTTTCTCGGCGTAAAAACCATCCTCGAACTTCAACGAACATTTAAAAAAAGAATTGGCCATATTGGTCCAGGCGTTGTTGAGTTATGCGCTTGCCAACACATTTAGCGACTCATTTTTATATATTACTAATAGTGATAATAATATATAACGGTTCTTTCGCAGAATGTCTATAGGTCGAAAAATTTCCCTTTCATAAAATATTCCTTGTTCAATCATAAAGTATCCCGAATTGGACATTTTTGAATGGAACATTTTAAATATACTCGTAGAACGTTTCGCGAATAGGACTTTCAGTTTCATCGTGACATTTTGCGAACTTCACAGTCTGTGTTACTTGATTTGACGCAGAACGCAAGCCTATCAACAATCAAGAAGCTGCCATCAACGCCGGGATCTAACTCAAGACTCCCTTGCAGGTCTGATCTATTATCTACCCTTATACCTATTTATATTTGCTAACGTCGACTTTCCTGCTTAAGCCAGCAGCTGTCCTCGGAGATGGTCCTGGGTGTGCCGGGGTGCGAGAGACTTGCTTTCGGCAATCTCATCTCCAGAAACCAAAGACCCAAGACGGCGTGCGTTTTAGTCGGTTCGAGTCCGACATAACCACCTCCACCGGCTCCGTGGGGATTTTTCGCACGATAAAAAAAAGCCAGCAGCTGTACAAAACAAAATGGTCGTAACTCACTGCGCAGATCGCGTATGAACTTCTGCTCCTTCTCCAGCATGAGCCGCACGGTGTGCACCTTCGACACCTCCAGCTGGCGCTGCTTCTCCGACTGGAAACGTGCAGAGAAAAGGTTACTAAGGGTGACAGTTACAGCATTGTCAATAAACATTCTTAAAACAATACCTCTATCAATTTTAGCCCTATATAAAATTTGATAGAAATTTTTATAGCATTTATTATGCTAACTTTTAAATTCGAAATACATCGGGAAAAATAAGGACTCAAGTGGGACTTGAACAACCTTTCCCTTACAGGGGGAATGCTCTTCCAACTGAGCTATTGAGTCACACCTGAATCTCTTAAAATTTCCCTTCTCTTTATATCCGTCTTTAAGGGCGACGGTGGAGCCATCTAACCTATTTAAAATTGTTACTGTTGACGGCAATAGGCTCGTCCCCTATTACTTCGGACCGAAAATCATTGCTGGGTAAAACTGGACGTTCATACACCTCAGCCTATCCCTTCTGGAGATTACAGCTGTGCATAACATTAACATAAACTCACGCCTGTATTCCCCGAAGGGGTAGGCAGAGGTGCTAGCACCCACATTTCGCCAGTTTATGTTTAGGTCCCAATGTAATAGGTGGCGAGCCTATTGCCATTAACCGGGCTATATATGCTATGTATGTATTTATAAAAATGCTCGCGTAATGATTTCTCTTTGGGATACACACGCTTGAGAATTATAATAAAAAAAAACGTTACAATGCTGGCGTATCGGCATATCAAACGATATGTAACCGATCAAACATTACGTTATATCGATACCTGACAAAGATTTCCTCATTGCATCACCACGGCAGACCGCTGTTGATGTCTGCCACTAATATAATAATACCAGCCTCTGTGGCGTGGTGGTAGTGAACGCGACTGCTACGCAGGAGGCGCGGGTTCGATCTCCGCTCAGTGCTAATATTTGCATGCATGAATTTGGCTATTTGCATTGGTCTGTTAATATATATATATTTACAAAAAATATGTGTTTATCCGCATTCTAGATTCCATAACACAAGTTAGTTAAGCTTACCATTGGTCTAGATAGCGTTGTGTAGAATGTTGTGGAATATTTATTTATATCTCGGGACACATATGTTGCTCCAAGGTGCGAGACAAACGAGACCCTGGCGCGTGCGAATTGTTTGTAATGATGTAAGCTTCTTGGTTAACTGAGCTGGTCCACCAAGAAAAGTGTACTGCACATACAGAGCACATATTGAGCACCATTTTGGTCCATTTTTTTTTTATAAAGCTCACGTCACTTTGACTTCACCTCGCCTGACGGTAAGCTAAAGGTCAAGTCTCGAAAAGAGCGTCACCATCGTAAACTTATACCATGTTAACAGTGGTGGCACTCAGCTTGACGGCCTCATCAGATGCCTTTTCACGCCCCGCTTAAAGGACCCGGGACTGTAGGAAGAAGGAAATTTGTGAGCTGGCAGGGAGTTCCAGGTCTTAATGGTGCGGCATAGGAATGGGTCACTGAAACGCTTGGTTCTAGTAGGTATATTCTGCACCGTATATGGATGGCATCTTAGCCCTTCACGTGTTGCCCTTTATATGTCCCGAGCTATACCTAAGTGGAATCCTTTAGTCCCTCAGTGCTCACACTTGTCCAAACACTAGCGGTCTACGGTCGCGTGTCTCCGACGTTTAACGGCACTAACTGCGCTTGCGCAACTCGCTTTCATCTCTTATTTTGGTAATTTTTTTAATGACGTTCTTAGCTGTATCCCTTGGTATTTAAAATTAAAAGTATACGTGGATTTATATTTAAATAACATGTGAATTTTGTGAAACGTGTGTAATTAGCTGATTGTAGTAGATTGATTGGTCTTCTCTGACCACTGTGCCGACCTACATGAGTCACATCTAGAGCATTCGAAACTCTCCCATACCACCATTTTGGAGCGAGGTGGTGGAATGTGGAGGATTTTGTATAGTTAGCATACTTGAATGATTTTTTTTATAATTTAACTTTAAAATTCGAACACATCAGGAAAAATGAAATGCTCAAGTGGGACTTGAACCCACGACCTTTCCCCTACAGAGAGAATGCTCTTTCAACTGAGCTATTAAGCCACACCTGAATCACTTCAAATTTGCATTTTCTTTAAGTATATCCGTCTTTTAAGGGCGACGGTGCAGCCATCTACCAACTTTCTTACGAACTGTTGGAACCAATGAATGATTTTTAAACATTGATTTTTGATGACTCCGCCAAAATATTTGAATGAATTTTTTTATAGCATTTATTATGCTAACATTCGAATACATCATCGAATACAAGTGGGACTTGAACCCATGACCTTTACCTTACTGCCTTTAACATACTGCTTTAAAAGTTCATTAGAATGTGTGTAAGTATTTTCTTTTCTGTCTATAATAGGACGTCTATCGGATACATTTCCGGACTCTGTGCAGTTATTTCAACCACAATGAAAAAGTAATATTTGTAAAGTAAAATGTGGTTTTGGCGAACAATAGCACATTTAACGACCTGTGTAGCTGTATGCAGAGCCTTCTACTGCTAAACCAGAGGTCAAGGGTTGCGCATCCGTAAACTGTAAATATTCATGTGTAATAAAATAATATTTGAATTGCAATTTGTTTTTATGTCAAATACTGGCCCCAGGTATCGAACACACCATTTGCTCATGCCACATAAATGGTATTAAAAAACACAATTCGTTCTAGAATATTTATCTACATTCTAGAACCCGAGATAAGCTTAGTTTGGATATCCTGGAATCAGATTTATAGGGATCAGTACCTCTAGCACGAACAGCACTATTGTAATCGTATAGCAAGCGTATTGAGAGAACGGAGCATTGCGATTGGCCGGATTCACACACACACAGGTTCACAGTAGGCAGGCGTCCAATCGCAATGCTCCGTTCTTTCAATACGCTTACTATACGATTACACAGGACGCAAACACACACAATCAGCTGAGCAGCCTCAGTTACAAAACGTGTCCTTGCGATGCTCACGCTTCGTGCTCCTACAACACACACACACACGCACACACACACACAGAACAGACACAATATTGCATTTCTAGCACTGATAACGCATAGCTGACGTGACCACACGTCCTGTTTTAACCAGACTGTCCCTTTTATAGGTAGGTTCTCCATCGCGGTGTCCATGAAAACAGGGTCGAAAATTGTAATCACAGCATATGGAAGAATTTTGGTGCAATTTTAATTGGTGGCTCATTCGATGATGGCTCCAACGTTTAGGTGACGATGAGGCGACTTTTGTTCACCGATTCCGCGAAGTTATTCAAAGCTAGTATTCTCATAGAGATGGATATTCCTTGTATGAACAAATCGTGGACGTAAAAAAATATGATTACAAGTTTCGATCAAAAAGGCTATGTTGATATCTAAACCATTTAAAGTGAATTAACGAGCAGACGGATCACCTGACGGTAAGCGATCACCAACACCCATGGACACCCTCAAAACCAGAGGAGTCACAAGTGTGTTACCTTCCTTTTAAAAGAGAGTACGCACTGTTCTTAAAGGTTTGAAGGTCGTATTGGTTCGAAAATACCGCCGGTGACAGTTCATTCCACAGTCTAGTTGTGCGAGGCAGAAAGTTTGTCAAGAAAGGAGATACCCCATTTTGGGCCTGAGTGTACAGACATCAAACCTACCTCAAAAAATTCGTCTATTTTGTGTTATAATTTTGTTTAGACTTCATTACAATCAGCAATGGCCAAGTGCGACAAAAGTTTTAAAATGTGATTTTCATTAATCAACAAGCTTCGTAAACGTTGAATGTAATACTTAATCCGATCTTCGTAAATGCGCTATGATTATGCTTGCTTTATCGATTCGATTATGAAATCAAATCGATAACTAATAACTATGAATTTAAAATTCGTGACTTTATTAAATGATTTCAAAATATCTATGTTTTATCACAGCATCTTTATTTTCGTTATTCAGTGCACTAATCAGAAAGACACGGTCTGTCTCTTTCATAATGGAAGTCAAAAAATCGATTGTAAATAATCGTAGTGTATTCAAACTCTATGTAAATAATCGATCATATAGAATTCATAATAATCTGTAACATCATATATGTCATTTTCACTCCTGTCATTGAAAATGTCGCATTCGCTTTCCTTCAGTTCCATGAGATCGTTGTGTTTTGCTGCTTTTACTCTGTGAATTGTATATGATTTTCGAACTAATTGACCCTTGCTTGATTACCGGACACCGTTATTTGCTACATTTGTTGACCTTGGCTTTAAAACTGGACTAGACTTTACCACATCGGCTGAAAGCTATCACAATGAGTCTCTGTGTGAATTGTGGAATCGCTACCGATCGGTGCAATATTATAGGCATACATTTATTGAACGATGCAGTGATACTAGCTTGTATACGTGAATGGGTCGCACCACAAATAGTAAGTACCTATTCGTTATTTCTCGCTCTTTTGAAATTGTTATTATAATTAACGTTAACAGGCTGTGTGTTAGCTGCTATAGAATAGAAATTACTACGAGTCCACCTAATCCCGTAGATAATTATGCCAACTTTTGTATATGACAATATATTTTGACTGATATGTGTAACGTTCATGAAGAACTAGCCTATATGACTAATGGAATATTCAGTGCTTATAACATGATCTCTGTTTAAGGTGAAAGCAAATGACATCATTTGCGAATCTAGCTGGATTCAAGCTCTATGTGCATGTTTGGATGAGAATAGATCAGCACAATCACCAGTGGGGCACAGACAAGTGTGTATTCTGTATGTCATTGAAGTGTGCAGAGAGGTGGATAGAGACCTCCTACAAGAACTTTCAATATCTCAAACGACTTGGTTGTTAAGAGGAAAAATAAAGTCCAGGCATATAAGTAGTAGAACTTATTACGTATATATATTAGTTGACAGTTCTTTGAGCGGGAGGAATGCTATATTACAGCATTGCTGTAATTGTATTGTAGGTAAGAGAACAGTCGGGTGCTGTGCCCACATAATGAGTATAATATGGTATCTCGGTAGGGCACGGTTCCAAGAACAATATTTTAATAAACTATGATGATGCCTAAAAAAGGGAGGAAAGACCTAAGTCCTAGTGTAAGCATTTGTAAAGCCAAATAGGAAGATACCCGGGATAGAGATTAAAATACTTTTTTAAAATATAATAATCTTTAAAATAATGTTGTTTTATTTTATTACCTACTTATATAATTAATTCTATATTACTACAGCAAACAAGTATGTATACAGCCTTGTGGAAAGTGGTAACCGTAGCAAAAGGATGTCACTCAGATGTTGCCGTCTGAAGTGAGGGTAGGGAAGGATTGCTTTACCACCTTTAGAGTAAATGTCAGTTGCATATCAGAAAACTATACGAGTAAGAATCAATATCGTGCAACAAAAAAGTAGCTAAAGCGTGTCTTTGCTTTGACATATCAGTTTTATTATTTAGCATATACCTAGTTGACCATTCTACATTAATGACTAAAAATATTAATGACCTGCCCTTTTCCATACTAATAAAACCTGCTAACCTACTTACAAATAAAAGCGATACGCGAATAACTTGTGTAGCTATCACACACAACACAACATAAGACGCTGTTTGACCGCATTATGTATTACGACATAACCTAAAAACCTATGAACAATGCTCGATTTAACAAACTTGGCCATTGTGAATCGTCGTGAAAATTAGGCAAACAAAATGTCCTTAGATGGTCTAAATATTACCTAAATTTCAACCCTGTACATGTAGGCCCAAGATTGTATGAGAGTTGGGGTTGTCCTTTAATTATTTTATTAAAATGTCCCGTTTTACGTTTATAAATAAATGGTCACGTTACGTAGCGTGCAAGGTCGAGAATATTCTGTTTAGCTCCAATTAGAAACCTTCTATACTTGGTCTACTTATAGTAATTAGTATTAATTAGGGTTGCGAAGGAAATGAGTGTGTTAGAATCATGTTAAAATATGGAGTGGCCAGCGATCAGGTGAGGTGTAGCTTGATGTATTATAGTGTATTTATATTACTATAAAGAATATTTTAAAGGATTTGTAAATAAGAAACTACTTTATACAATATTTTTTATAAGTAGGTAGATGAAAATCATTCGATGCAATGCGACGTCTCAAATGTTATAAAAAGACGATGTCAGATGTCATTCGGACAGTCTATCCCGAGCCGTCGAAGTGTGAGGTACGATATACCTCTGTTATATTTATAATGTTATAATAATATGTACCTACTTAGTGTTATAACAGTGAATGTAGTAATAAATACTGTTATAGTGAATAATATAATAGTGGATTGGTATTTAACAAGTTGATTGAATTAGCAATTATAATTAAATACCCTCTTTGGGTGTTCCAAATATTGTGTAACTAAAACATACTTGTAAAGTAACCGAATCAAAGTATTGCTTGATGTATTTGCGATAATCCTTGGGGATAATAAACTATCATAATAATAATGGCTGTAAAAGTATGATTATAAGGGCTGGTTCGATACCAGTGTGGTATCTAGGTTTTTATGTACTACCTATGTATCAAAGTATCGGCTATTACTCTGTTTAACTGATATACCAGGTGATATAATATCATTATAGCGTATTAGTGACTGTGCGAGTATTGTCATACTAATAATTATGAGAAGTGGTTCGACTCCAATGTGGTTCCTATGTGATAAGTATCTGTGTTATAGTTTTAGCTATTATACTGTTGTAACTGGTCTGAAACCAGGGTTGTCTTATATTGTAATATTTGGCTACGAGCCTGGTGTAACATAAAGTAAAATAATAATTATGTTGTGGTTAGAAGGCAGACAGGTTTTCTTGTTAGTTCTTTCCTGTCTACAACAGCCTTTGGAACTGACATAGTATAACAGAATAAAAGAGTGATAAAACAGAATTGTATTTGTTTAATTTCCTTGGTTCAAATACATAATTACAGATGGCATCCTGTTTATGGGTATATATAGTAATTTATAGGTTATATATATGGTCACATCAAATTTTACCCCCCCAAATCTGACATCGGAAGTGGGATACGCAAAAACCGTATTCTAATACATATTGTACAAGTTTCAGATTGTATCTGCATCTGGGAGGCTTGCCAAAAGCCTTCTGTAATATTTGCTACCCATTGGAGCAATTACTGACGGCTCAGCTATTTGCAAGGCAGTGAAATCCAGCATCAATTTGCAGAGGTACTGCGATGTATTTCCAAACCACCAACAAAAAAAGTGCACAAAAACGGTATTGTAGCTTTTGTGATTAATAAGATTAAAGTTAGATAGTGAACTTCCTGATAGTTCTAATTGCAAACCACCCGGGCTGATCACTAACGAATAATTTTAAATTTTCTGGCTGGTATCATTGATATAATACTGGATTTCATATATAAAAAAGGAAAGTAATGATCAAACGGTTTATTTTCTTAAATAAAATATGTGGCTTGACTAATACCTATAGCAAAGTTAATCCTTATGGTGAACTGAAATGGTTTTATCAGGATAAGTGGTTTTAATATTCCGTATCTATTCTAAAAGTTTGGTGATCAGAATTAGTGGTGTTAATATTTTGTATTTTAGATTAATATACTTATTTTCGGTACCTGATAAGTAACCTATTATTAAGATGTATCAGGTTGGCCGAACAGTTGCTTATTATGATTACTGTGTAAAGTAGATTTTATTTGTTATGAGAATTACTAAAAGGGTATGTATACACATACACCGTGATAAAAAGATTGAAAGACATTCTTAATTTATTTGGATTCATCTCTTTACAATTTAAGTTCATGATACTGATACTCATTAATGTGTGATGGTTACCAGGACTTTAAAATACGACCCATTTTTTTTTGTTTAGTTGGACACATTCTAAAGTTAAAAGTCATGTAAAGCCTATAAAGTTAAAAGTCATGTAAAGCCAATAAAGTTAAAAGTCATGTAAAGCCAATAAAGTTAAAAGTCATGTAAAGCCAATAAAGTTAAAAGTCATGTAAAGCCAATAAAGTTAAAAGTCATGTAAAGCCAATAAAGTTAAAAGTCGTGTGAAGCCAATAAATTTAAAAGTCGTGTAAAGCCAATAAAGTCAAAAGTCGTGTAAAGCCAATAAAGTCAAAAGTCGTGTAAAGCCAATAAAGTCAAAAGTCGTGTAAAGCCAATAAAGTCAAAAGTCGTGTAAAGCCAATAAAGTCAAAAGTCGTGTAAAGCCAATAAAGTCAAAAGTCGTGTAAAGCCAATAAAGTCAAAAGTCGTGTAAAGCCAATAAAGTCAAAAGTCGTGTAAAGCCAATAAAGTTAAAAGTCATGTAAAGCCAATAAAGTTAAAAGTCATGTAAAGCCAATAAAGTTAAAAGTCATGTAAAGCCAATAAAGTTAAAAGTCGTGTGAAGCCAATAAATTTAAAAGTCGTGTAAAGCCAATAAAGTCAAAAGTCGTGTAAAGCCAATAAAGTCAAAAGTCGTGTAAAGGTAATAAGGTTAAAAGTACAGTCGGTTCAATATTAAAGTTAAAAGTACAATAGATTCATATAAAAGTACCGTAGATTCAATATTAAAGATAAGTGCCGTCGATTCAATATTAAAGATAAAAGTGCCGTCGATTCAATAAGAAAATAAAAGTAAGGTCGATTTAATATTAAAGTAAATGTAGTCAGTTCAATATTAAAGTAAATGTACAGTCGATTTATTATTAAAGTAAAAGTACAGTCGATTTATTATTAAAGTAAAAGTACAGTCGATTTATTATTAAAATAAAAGCACAGTAGATTTATTATTAAAGTAAAAGTACAGTCGATTTATTATTAAAGTAAAAGTACAGTCGATTTATTATTAAAGTAAAAGTACAGTCGATTTATTATTAAAGTAAAAGTACAGTCCATTCAATAATAAAGTAAAAGTACAATCGGTTCAATATTAAAGTAAATGTACAGACGATTCAATATTAAAGTAAATGTACAGTCGGTTCAATATTTAGGTAAATGTACAGTCGGTTCAATATTAGAGTAAAAGTACAGTCGATTCAATATTAGAGTAAAAGTACAATAGAATTAATATTAAAGCAAATGTACAGTCGGTTCAATATTAAAGTAAAAGTACAGTCGGTTCAATATTAAAGTTAATATTACACGAAAAGTACCTACCGTCGATTTAATATTAAATTCAAATTCTAACAAAATCGTTTATTCTGCTTGTAAAACGCCAATATAAAAAATAAATATTAAATACTATTTAGCAAATGGACCACTGGTTTGAAACGTGGAGTACAGTGGATGCAATAGTAAAGTTTATTCAAATTAAGCTACAATAATAAAGTAAATTACAATCAAAGTAAAGTCAAGTACAGTTAAAACGAACAAAATTCGAATAAAAAAGAAAGTCAATAGCATTTACACTACGTATGTACAATGTACCTTAAGGACTACAATAGATATTATTTTATTATGGATTTACTAAACACTTTGAGATCAAAGTGTAGTTCAGAATGGCCGTGATGGATTAAAAACATTGCTATTTGTGTTACTATATATATAGTGTTATTGGCTTTTGGCATTAGTGGTGGTTGTAAGTAAAAAAACAAAAGGGACGAGACTATGATGTCTCGGGTAAAAGGTGAGACTATGATGTCTCGGGTAAAAGGAGAGACTATGATGTCTCGGGTAAAAGGTGAGATTATGATGTCTCGGGTAAAAGGAGAGACTATGATGTCTCGGGTAAAAGGTGAGACTATGATATCTCGGGTAAAAGGCGAGACGGTTTTGTCTCATGGGGAAAAAAGGCGAGGCGGTTATATCTCGGTTAAAAAACAAGACTTATACCTCGTGTAAAATAAGAGACTTTATCTCGGGTATACAACTGTTATAATCAAATGCCGTGATACATAATTAATTTAATGGTAAATTTATAGATGGTATTTGAAATGGTAATCAATATTCGTAGATAACTGAACAATAACAAGACATTTTATAAAAGTTCAGATTATTCCGTTGGATTCGGAGGTAATCAATATTCTTGGATAACCAAACAATAACAAAAGACATTTTATAAAAGTTCACATTAGTCCGTTGGATTCGGAGGTAATTAATGTTCTTAGATAACTGAATAATAACAGAAGATAATATATATATATATTTTACACACATTTTATAAAATGTTTTTTGCCCTTCTACTATGCTAAGATTTCATAAAGATCGAAGACTAAATAATGTTTAAATCTTAAGTTTGAGACAAAGTACCAAAATGTTGTTGAATATCTATATTTTTTGGTGTAGACTATTCTTTTTGGGGTAATTTTGATACTAAGGAAGTGTTTTTTCTTTAATGTATAAATTCTGTTTTGCAAAAAGTGATGTAAAAGAAATATAATTATAATGACTAAGTTTAAGTATGTAATATGTGATCGCAATTTGCAATAAAATTCGTTGTATATACTTCGAGAGCGAAGTAATTGTCAGTATGGCCGTGTTAGAATCATGTTAAAATATGGAGTGGCCAGCGATCAGGTGAGGTGTAGCTTGATGTATTATAGTGTATTTATATTACTATAAAGAATATTTTAAAGGATTTGTAAATAAGAAACTACTTTATACAATATTTTTTATAAGTAGGTAGATGAAAATCATTCGATGCAATGCGACGTCTCAAATGTTATAAAAAGACGATGTCAGATGTCATTCGGACAGTCTATCCCGAGCCGTCGAAGTGTGAGGTACGATATACCTCTGTTATATTTATAATGTTATAATAATATGTACCTACTTAGTGTTATAACAGTGAATGTAGTAATAAATACTGTTATAGTGAATAATATAATAGTGGATTGGTATTTAACAAGTTGATTGAATTAGCAATTATAATTAAATACCCTCTTTGGGTGTTCCAAATATTGTGTAACTAAAACATACTTGTAAAGTAACCGAATCAAAGTATTGCTTGATGTATTTGCGATAATCCTTGGGGATAATAAACTATCATAATAATAATGGCTGTAAAAGTATGATTATAAGGGCTGGTTCGATACCAGTGTGGTATCTAGGTTTTTATGTACTACCTATGTATCAAAGTATCGGCTATTACTCTGTTTAACTGATATACCAGGTGATATAATATCATTATAGCGTATTAGTGACTGTGCGAGTATTGTCATACTAATAATTATGAGAAGTGGTTCGACTCCAATGTGGTTCCTATGTGATAAGTATCTGTGTTATAGTTTTAGCTATTATACTGTTGTAACTGGTCTGAAACCAGGGTTGTCTTATATTGTAATATTTGGCTACGAGCCTGGTGTAACATAAAGTAAAATAATAATTATGTTGTGGTTAGAAGGCAGACAGGTTTTCTTGTTAGTTCTTTCCTGTCTACAACAGCCTTTGGAACTGACATAGTATAACAGAATAAAAGAGTGATAAAACAGAATTGTATTTGTTTAATTTCCTTGGTTCAAATACATAATTACAGATGGCATCCTGTTTATGGGTATATATAGTAATTTATAGGTTATATATATGGTCACATCAAATTTTACCCCCCCAAATCTGACAAGTGCATTGTGTTGATGGGCATTGTGTTTCTTTGTTTTAAAACAATACGTCCTGTATGCGTACTACGGTTTAGGCTATCCCTTTTACTTATACTCACGCCTGTAAATCCCCGAAGGGGTAGGCAGAAGATACATCTTTGTTAATACATTAACACCCATTTTCGGCAACTATGATTTTTGATCCCACGTAATAGTGGGCGAGCCTATTGCCGTCAAGTAGGCACAACTTAGTCATGGGCTGTATGTTTACTTTTTTTGTTTATTCGAGGTCCCCTTTTATTCTAGAAAAGGTACAGTCGACAAAAGAGATTATGATCTAAAGGTTGAAACGGTAGTAAAACGGCATCTATTTTGTCAACTGTACACAAGAACGCAAAGGTGGCAAAGGCAGGCGGTGAGAACCGTCGACAATCCACAGCAGACAGTGTGGAACCACTTAGCCTCAGGAGAGATGTTGCTTTGTATGTTTTTACTACCTAACAATCTCGGTCGGTGACTTAGTGGTAAAGGAATCGGCTTTACGAACGAGAGATCCTGGGTTCGAATTATATCTATTAAAAATGAATGACTCACATTGACGGGAACAGGCGCAGTGATGGGCGTTTTGTGTCTGGACGAATTCTGTTGGACGGTTAGCACTGTCGTTGGTTTGGCTGGAAATAATAAGATACGTATAATTTTGTTGGCCATATCATGAATTCGGTCAGATGGCATTCGACATTCGCTTCACGAGGCATATCGAAGTTCAAGAATTTTGTAATCAGATTGGGATCCGATCCCAACTAAGTTAGGATAAGGTTCGGAGGATGATGGTATTCTATAGTGCTTTTTATATTTTATTTATTTGGGAAAATAAACAGTCCCACAACTGATTACAAACTAACTTAAAATAATGAAATATATCTGTGAGACCAACGACATTTTCCACATAATATATGAACATAACATATTTTAAAACTAACATGCATTGTTCCTCTCTTGATGAAGAACAGTGCAATAGACATGGTATCCATATATCTTGTACCAAAAATACGCTCTATACACACTTTATTTGGATGTATTTTGAAGATAGCACGGGGTGCTACTACAGTGGACGAGCTCAAATTCACCAAGTATAGATATTACAAAGCAATCTGTGCAAAATATATGAATCGAACATTACTCCAGCTTACCTCGTATCATGTGCACGACCTGCTGGTGCGTGTGGTGGTGCACAGGCACGGCGTCCACGCGCAGGATCCTGTCTCCGGCGCGAAGACCCGCGCGCCACGCGGCGCCATGCTCCTTTACAGACTGCACGTACACCGGGTTATCTCCTGAACCGAAAGAGGAATCATTACTTCACTATATCACTGATCCGTGTGGTGATGGAAAAAGAACACAAGCATCACCACCCCGAAGAGTGTTGTAAGAAGAGATTAACGGAAAAATATGTAGACGATATCACTGCGAGAAAAGGAAGACTCGAAAAAGCGTCTAGTCAGTGTGGAAATAGTAAGCCAAAGCCTTCCAACATTGGGAAAGGCCTATGTCCAGCAGTGGACAGCAATAGGCTAATGGCTACGTAACTATAATGTATCAGCCCGAGGAACAGCCTGTTAGAAGGATGTTCGGAATTTCAAACTAAACTAGGATTTGTGTTCCACATATTATAAGTTTAAATGAGAAAAGCAAACGATTTATGCCAGGATCGTAACATTGGAAACATGTGGTCTTTGCCTACTCCACTGGGAGAACTACCTACTTTTAATGAGCTGCTTAAGGGGCCAGATCGTGAAAATCACCGAAAAGAGTGTTACAATTTTTCATATTTAACCTATTTAGATATGATTGATATCAATGATACTTTGTATATATTACAATCAAAGACCAAAAATTATGGTACGCTTATATTAAACTCTTAAAACCGAATAGTTGTTATATAATAAACGTCAACAAACGCACAAAATTGAGAAAAAATGCAAAAACATGCCTTCGTATTTTTCAGATTTAACCCAATAAATCAACACAAATTTATAAAAAGAAACACTTTTTGAACACTGAAGAAACCAATAAAATATAGCGTGTACGTTTTTTGTACCTTTACAAACAAGGACTTCCTCTTTTAAAGCCCTAAAATCTAGATATGTTTTACGTAAATTCTCCATCCAGGCTAAGTGAAATAGGCTCCAGTTTTTGAGTAAATTCATATTGAAAATGAGTGATTTTAGCAATGAACCTTTATACATTTGAAAGTCAAAGACTTCTTGATAGGGAAGACAAAACTTATTTCATGATACATTTAGTAATCAATCTACAAAATCACTTCAAAGTTACTGAAAAACGCGTAAAATAGTGTCTTTTTCTGCCATATTTTTTCTCATCGCCCGTCATTCGCCCACGGGCCTTCGAAGCAGGAGCACGTCTCTTTGGCGCGTGATGACAGTTCATGCATACACAAATAGGCCTACCAAGAAATATATGAAATGAAAAATGGCGCCACCGTCTTCATTAATCATTTGGACGGCAATAAAATAGTATGCATTTTACAGTGACAACCATAGTTCCGATTTTAGCCATTTCACACTTTCGTTGGTACATTTCTAGCATAATGTTTCAGATTTTGACATACTTGCTTTAAGGTTTGAACTGTAAAGTTGGGGATATACCTAGTTAAAATATTTTTTGTAGAAACAATATTTTTAGGTTCTGTTGTAATGAAATTATAATTAGATACTAACTTCATGGTCTATTTTATATGATTGTATAGATAAGTATATATGTATATTGTAAAGTAGATGTTTCCGTACATATTAGTAATAAAAAAAGTTTCGTTCGCTTATGTTATATTAAAGATACTGATTCATATTTAGCAGCATCACTAGAGTCGCCGGAGTCGCGGGTATCAGTTAGTGCGACCACCAGTAGACCTGGTGCACTGGATTAGAAGCCTTATGTATCGCAATGTCGCAGATACGCAAGAGAGCCGCCTTCGTTGGTACGATCACGTCAATCTGCGTCTGATCGATAAGGAGCGAACGTCCGAGTGCCATCACTGGGACGCGAGCGACGTCACGGGACTGCACACGCTCACCGAGTGGCCGGCAAGGTGGGAGCTCGTGGCGGCCCTGGGAGTGAGAGTTCTCATCCTCGCCAACTTGCTCACGGCGATGGTCCGCTGTGCGGACGCGTGGGTGGCCAGCGTCTCCTTCTGCGTCCTCCTTTTTTTTTTCTTTCTAATGGTCGTGAAGAAGACGGCGGAACGGGAGTGGCGGCGTGAGAGAGAGAGAGACTTACAGATCACACCACCCGCGTGCGCAGGCAACTCGGGCGTCGGAGGGCACAGACTGACCTCCGTCCCTCATGAGCGCGGGCCTGGGGCTGACGGATAGAGCCGCCTGTCACCCCAGCAGAAGCAGGCCACGGCGGCGGCGTGCTAAGAAGCGCGCCTCCCCACTCTAGGGCGAGTCCTGGTTGTCCTCCTCCCGAAGACAGACACTCCAGACCGCAAGGGATGGCCCTAATGGTTAGCCGGGGTGCGAGGAATATGCCTAAGACAATCTCACCTCCGGCCTAGCACCACGACCCTCAGTCGGCGTGCGGTTTTAGTCGGTTCAAGTCCGACATAACCTCCCCACCCGGCTCCAGCCGGGGAGGAAATGTAGTAAGAAGAGCTGCAAGACGGACCCTGAAACTGTGCAATTGGGTTGCTAGGTACCTGCAGGAGCGCCGTCCGTCCGTCCTCTCTCCCCATCACTCTCTTTCTTCAGCTTTCATTGCTATAGCACCTTACACAAGAGTTATGGGGGACAACGGTGTCCCCAACTCGCCCCCGGATTGGGGAGGCGCCGCCGCCGTGGCCTGCTTCTGCTGGGGTGACTGGCGGCTCCATTCGTCACCCGACGCAAGAATTGCCTGCGCGCGCGGGCGGCGCGATCCGCGAGTCTTTCTCGCTCGCGCCGCCTCTCCTACTCCGCTGTCTCCTTCACGACTATTACCTGCTCACTGAAGGAGACGCCGGCCGCCCACGCGTCCGTCCGTCCGACCATTGCTGTGAGCAGGGTGGCGAGGGTGAGAACTCTCACTCCCAGGGCCGCCACTAGCTCCCGTCTCGGTCCGGCCCATGCCGGACACTCGGTGAGCGTGTGCAGCCCTGTGTCCTCGCTCGCGTCGCAGTGATGGCACTCGGACGTTGGCTCCTTTTCGATCCGACACAGATATCTCCCGAAGCACCCGTGCCCGGTGATAATCTGCGTCAGTCGATACGAGAGGCTGCCATGTGGCCTCTCGAGCCATTCCCCCATGATGGGCCTTACCGCCTCTATGACGGCATGCCCTGCGCGTCGTTGCTCAAGTCGTCGCTCCCACTCTGCCACCATGATCCCGTGGAGCCGGGACCTCTCGGCCCGAATGTCTTCGGGCTCGGGATCGTATCCCCGCTCCCGCGCCTCCTTACGGAACCGATACAGTGCCGCAAGGGATCTCGCTTCCAGGATCCACGGTGGCGATCCGGCTAGGAGATTCGCCGCTTCAAAGGATATCGTGCGGTACCCCCTAATGGCCCTGGAGGCCATCCTCTGCTGCGGCGCATGCAGCAGTTGCACGAACCTGGCCTGCAGGGCGTCTGCCCACACGGGGCACCCGTACAGGGCCATGGACCGCACGACACCCGCGTAGAGTCTCCTGCAGGAGTCCTCTGGGCCCCTCAAGTTGGGCAGCAGCCGCATCAGCGCGTTAGCTGACACCAACAGTTTGGGGCGCAGACTTCGGAAGTGCTCTCCGAAGTCCCACCGACCTTGGACAGCGTCGGATCACCGATACATTCGGTTCGACGTCTCCCCTCCTGCGGGCGCCGCGCCGTTTACACCGGCCCCACGCGAGCCACGTTGGGTGCTTAAGCGAATGGATCGGGAGGTCCTCCTGGAGGCCGCCATCGTACAGGCCTGGGCCTTTGCGCCGGACAGGCCTGTCGACATAGACGATGAGGCGGCGTGGTTCCGGGAGGCCATGACGCGTGTCTGCGACGCGGCTATGCCTAGGGCTCCGCCCTATAATCCGAGGCGTCAGGTCTACTGGTGGTCGGCGGACATCGCGAGGCTCCGACAGGCCTCCGTGATCGCTTTCCGCCGGTGGACCAGACTCCGAAGGATACGCAGATACGGAGCCCCGAGAGGCGGAGCTTCATGCGGGGTACAGGGAGGCCAGAAAGGCCCTCCGAGTGGCGATAAGGCAGTCGAAGGCTGCAGCTCGTAAGGAGCTGCTGGAGACGCTGGAGCGGGACCCATGGGGGCGGCCTTACCTTATGGTAAGGGGCAAGCTGCGCCCCCGGGCCCCACCGTTAACCCGGTGTCTCCAGCCGGAGCTGCTCGGAGGAGTCGTTGGCTCCCTGTTCCCAGCGCGGGCGGTGGAACATATTCCACCGCAGATGACTCCGCCACCTAGGTCGCCTATGGCACCCAACGTGGATGACGACGACGTGCCCGAGGTCACTTGGGTAGAGCTAGAGCTGGCGGTGCTAAGGCTTAAGGCCAAGAACACCGCCCCGGGACCCGACGGCATTCCAGGCCGAGCGTGGGTCCTAGCTCTAGGCGAAGAAGACGTTCTCGAGCCCCGACTGAGAGGGTTTCTCAGCGCATGTTTGGAGCGAGGCCAGTTTCCGAAGTTGTGGAAGACGGGGAAACTGGTCCTCATCCGAAAGGCGGGACGCCCGGCGGACTCACCGTCCGCCTACAGGCCGATAGTGTTGCTCGACGAGGTGTGCAAGCTCTTTGAAAGAGTGATTGCAAAGCGCCTCGTCGAGCACCTATCCAGAGTGGGGCCTGACCTGGCGGATGGCCAGTATGGCTTCCGCCGGAGGCGCTCCACCGTGGATGCCATCATGCGCGTGGGGACTCTGGTGAAGGACGCCGTCGCTCGGGGCGAGGTGGTGCTGGCGGTGTCACTGGACATCGCCAACGCGTTTAACACCCTGCCCTGGAGCTGCATTAGGGAGGCGCTCGTGTATCACGAGGTGCCTCTCTACCTTCGCCGCATAGTCGGGGCGTATCTGTCGGAGAGAGCAGTCGTCTACCCAAGTGCGACCGGGCTCGGTCGGCGAGAGATGTCGTGCGGTGTTCCGCAGGGATCGGTCCTGGGACCGCTACTGTGGAACATCGGTTACGACTGGGTGCTTCGCGGTGAGCTCGTGGACGGTGCCGCCGTCACGTGTTATGCGGACGACACGCTGGTGACGGCGTGCGGGGCTACATACCGCGAAGCGACCCTGAAGGCCACGGGTTGCCCAAGTCGTGGAACGGATTCGGCGGCTGGGTCTCGAGGTGGCTCTGCATAAAACCGAGGCCATGTTCTTTCATGGGCCTCGGCGCGTGCCACCGGAGGATTCCAGCCTCATAGTGGGAGACATTTCCATCGGCATCAAGGCTCAGATGAAATATCTGGGGCTCGTACTCGATGGCCGGTGGAACTTCGGGGAGCATCTCCGAAGACTGGCCCCCAAATTGAAGGACACAGCTGCCGCTTTGGGGCGGCTGCTGCCCAACATGAGGGGGCCGGATGACTCCTGCAGGAGACTCTACGCGGGAGTCGTGCGGTCCATGGCCCTATATGGGTGCCCAATATGGGCGGACACCCTGACGGTCCACAATGCGCGTCTGCTGCGTGGGCCGCAGCGTGCAATGGCCAGCAGGGCCATTAGGGGGTACCGCACGATATCCTTCGAGGCGGCGAGTCTCCTTGCCGGATCCCTACCGTGGAACCTGGATGCGAGAGCCCTTTCGATGCTATATCGGTATCGTAAGGAGGCGCGGGAGCAGGGACGGGAACCCGAGCCCGAAGAAATTCGGGCCGTGAGGTCTCAGCTCCACAGGGACATGGTAGCGGAATGGGAGCTACGACTTGGGCAACCAAGCGCAGGGCACGCCTAATAGCGGCGGTAAGACCCATCATGGAGGAGTGGCTAGAGAGGCCACACGGCAGCCTCTCGTACCGGCGGACGCAGGTGATTACCGGACACGGGTGTTTCGGGAGTTACCTGTGTCGGATCCGGAAGGAGCCAACGTCCGAGTGCCATCACTGTGATGCGAGCGAGGACACAGAGCTGCACACGCTGACCGAGTGCCCGGCGTGGGACACGCCGAGGCGGGTCCTAGTGGCGGCTCTAGGGGTGGGAGTCCTCACACTCGTCACATTGCTCACAGCGATGGTACGATGCGCAAACGCTTGGGGTGCGGCCGCCTCCTTCTGCGAGCAAGTAATGCTTGAGAAGGAGGCGGCCGGTCGGGTCCGGACCAGACTCCGGGCCCGGGAAGCCCGTGCAGAGCGAAGGCGAACCGGACGTCGGAGGTCGCAGAACGACCTCCGTCCTCCATGAGCGCTGGCCTGGGGGTGACCGGTGGAGCCGCCTGTCACCCTAGCAGAAGCAGGCCGCGGCGGCGGCGCAAAGTGCGCCTCCCCGTAACCGGGGCTAGATGGGGACATTTTGGTCCCCACAACCCGAAGGGGGCCATCTCGAAAGAGATGGTCCTGGGTCTGCCGGGGTGCGAGAGATATGCTTTTGGCAATCTCACCTCCGGCAGCCAAGGACCCAAGACGGCGTGCGTTTTAGTCGGTTCGAGTCCGACATAACCGCCTCCACCGGCTCCGTGGAGGTGGCATCCGTGGGGATTTTTCGCACGATAAAAAAAAAAAAAAAAAAAGTCCCACCGACCGTCGAGTACAAGCCCCAGGTATTTCAACCGGGGCTTGATATCGATGGGAGTACCTCCTACTGTCAAGCTGGATCCCGGGGGTGGCCTGCGCCAAGGACCATGAAAGAACAAGGCCTCGGATTTGTGCAGAGCCACCTCGAGACCCAGCCGCCGGATCCGATCCACGACTTGAGCAACAGCGGTCGTGGCCCTCTGGGTCGCCTTGCGGTGTGTAGCGCCACTCACCGTCACTAGCGTGTCGTCCGCGTAGCACGTGACGGTGGCCCCGAACGCGAGCTCACCGCGAAGCACCCAGTCGTATCCGATGTTCCACAGGAGCGGCCCCAGGATCGATCCCTGTGGGACACCGCACGACATCTCACGCCAACCGACGCCGGTCGCACTTGGGTAGATGACGGCCCTCTCCGTCAGGTACGCCTCGTCTATGCGGCGGAGGTAGAGAGGCACATCGTGGTACACGAGCGCCTCCCTGATGCAACTCCAGGGCAAGGTGTTGAACGCGTTGGAGATGTCCAAGGACACCGCCAACATCACCTCGCCCCGGGCAACCGCATCCTCCGCCAGAGTCCTCACGCGCATGATGGCATCCCCAGTGGAACGCCACCGGCGGAAGCCGTACTGCGTGTCCGCTAGGTCCAGCCCCACTCTAGAGAGGTGCTCGACGAGGCGCTTGGCAATCACTCTTTCGAAGAACTTGCCCACCTCGTCGAGCAACACTATGGGCCGGTACCCGAGTATTTTCAGTATCCTCAGATATCAACAATTAGGTGTGGGTATATCCCCAGCCTTATTTTGTTCGAAATCTCATAATCTCTGTGAAAAGTGCAACATGCTATGTATGACACTGAAACAAAAGACATGCCAATGACGTCACGTAACATAATATGACAGGGATGAATGTATAAGAAGAAAAGAGATACGAAATGTAATTGACAGACGTAATACGTCACAATAAATCATATTACTGAAAAATGCACTCTAACCACAAGGCTTAAAATGGTTTTTTCATCATTGGTAAGACAATTTTCACCATTATTTTGACTGGTAAAGAGCGTCTTGCAGCCCACTGTGCATCTCGGTGATGTGTGCGTGCACGGCTGCGTCTGTATTTTGACAGTTTTTGAGTCGTGCGCTCCGCGGACTCGGCCCTTAAGTTAACTATTAGATTACCTTATACGTTTCTATGTTTATTATGTACGTATTTACAAAAAAAGAGATCTAAGTATTGTTTATATGCATTCGAGATTCCATAACACAAGCTAATTAAGCTTACTATGGGTCTAGATAGCGTTATGTAGAATGTATATATATATGGACCTGGTACTACGGCACACATTCTGAGACGTCTAGCAATGGATTGCAAAAAGCTAATTGAAGAGGTGAGAGTACATAATGTACAGTTAAAACTGAATGGCTGAGTCCACAATAGTTATGCGCAGTGCATCAAATAACTCAATAACGCATTCAACACGTGTGTACACACTCATGTATTGAATTGACTGCGACGGCAATGACTTTTGGCATCACCCGCCTCTTGAATACAAGCCGCGCTTTCACTGCAACAGACTATCGATTAGCCATCTTTGAATCCTGTTGAAGCCTTTTGAATAATTTTGCTGTATAGCATTAGGATTTTTTTTACGTGCGAATAATTCCGCCGGTTAAGGGAGCCCCTTCGGGTTGTGGGGACCACAGTGTCCCCATCTGGCCCAGGGTACGGGGAGGCGCACTTTGCACCGCCGCCGCGGCCTGCTTCTGCTAGGACGACAGGCGGCTCCACCGATCACCCCCTTACAGCATTAGGTATGCTAACTATACAAATCGAATACATCAGTACAGGGACTCGAACACGCGATCTTTCCTTTACAGGGGGAATGCCTTGGAAGAACCAGGCTACCGAGACACCCCCGATGTAAATCAAATTTCCCTTCTATTTTTATCCGTCTTTAAGGCAACGGTGGAGTCATCCAACGATGTTCTTACGAACTATCGGGAATATTTAAGCGCCTCTGTGGCGTGGTGGTAGTGCACGCGACTGCCACGCAGGAGGCGCGGGTTCGATCCCCGCTCAGTGCAAATATTATATAGCTATTTGCATTGGTCTGGCTATTTCTATGTATAATATATTTATCCGCATCTAAGTATGTTTATCCGCATTCTAGATCTTATAACACAAGCTAATTATTAAGCTTACCAAACCGTTGTGTAGAATGTTGTGAAAAAAAAACCACCCGAGTAGATTAATTTTTCTGATGTATCCGATCTGTCGGAGCCTGTTGTTAGATACTTATTAACAAGTAGCAGCTGCCTATGAATCTGTCCACATGAAATGACACCGTGACCCGTAGGAACCTACTCCCTGGATAAAAATAGTCGTGCTATTGCAAACTACAATCTCTCTGTGTGCCAAATTTTATCCAGATGTGACGATCTGGATAAAATTTGGCATGTGATCATTTTAGCCGTGATTTAAATAAAGAATTATATCAATGGAGATAGCCTGACGACCCGAACAAGGTATTTGGGGTGAACTGGATGCGGAAGGCGGAGGATTGGGAGTAAAGACTGAAATTTGAGAGACGCCTATGTCCAGCAATGGACCGCGATGGATTGATTGATCCATCCCAACTTCGCATTAATAAATAGTACAGTAAGATATTTAATAATTTTAGGACTTCTTACAAAATACAAATAGATATACGCAGAGGCAGTAAAACGTCTAACTGGCTATAAACTAAACTTATGTTGTAATTCCTAGTTATGTTATTCTAATGTAAAATTTAATGACGCGTGGTTCCCGCTTGCCGGCGAAATAGAATATATGTACCGTGTTACAGGGGGAATGCTCTTCCAACTGAGCTATTGAGCAACACTTCTATACAAGCTTGGACATACCACAGATAAAATAGGACGGTATGGAGTTAAGAGGTATCACACACGTCACCTAGCAGATGTGAGATTTTTTTTCTGTCAGAACAAGGACGAAAATAAAAATAAAGTTTAAAACTAAAACCCGACTACCGAAAAATCACGTTCTTAAAAATGACAAACAAGAAAATATCAAGGATAGCCGTGGTCGTATGCCACTTTTCCCTAGAATGTATTGTTTTGTTTGAGTAAGTGGCATACGACCACGGCTATCCTTGATATTTTCTTGTTTGTCATTTTTAAGAACGTGATTTTTCGGTAGTCGGGTTTTAGTTTTAAACTTTATTTTTAATTTAAATTATTTTGGGGCAAGGTAAAGGTAATAATTTATACATATTTGAAATGTGCTCATTAAGCACTTTCAATTGATACCAAACACGGCATATTTATCTCAAATTTATTTTTTAACACAGTACCTTATGAGCACTAGAGGGCGCCACACACGATTGAGTGACATGTCATATAGCCTATAACCATCGGACGATTAAGCCACTTGTAACGATACCTCATTTGTCCCGTTCTAATAAGTAGTTGAGGAGCTATGAGGGAACAAATGAACATACATACATACATACATACATACATACATACATACATAGCCTGTCAAAATCATAACCCTCCTTTTGGCTTCGCCGTAGTCGGGTAATAATCTAAATAAAGAAAGATGTTACCTTGGTTTCCAGCCTCAAACAGCAGCTCAATAATTACCAGCCAGCACGCTATTTACTTTAAAGGAACGAACTCATAGCACCGGGTACCTCGGCACTTTACACTACCAGTAGACAGCAGACGGTTACCACGTTAATGACATTAAAACCTCACACCTGTTCCACCTTCGACGTGCATACAAACTACAGGTATTAGTAAAAGTGTCATACCGGAGACTTTCATGCCATATCCATGCTCGTCGCGTATAACGGTGACGGTGAGCAGATCGTCGCCGCCCGGCGACCCCGCCCCGCCCAGCATCACCTGCAACAACACAAAGGAACTGTTATTAACCAAGTACTTATATATAGGTCCCGGCAAAGTTCTTGAATAAACATCAGAAAGTTCGCGCAATAAAAAATACAATAGAAGGATTTTTTTATAGCGCGAGTTTTTTTCTTACATTCACCGGTGACGAATATAAGGTGAATTGTATGACATTAAATTAGCGCAAACGTATGAAAGATCACCATTTACCTGTCACTGGTGAATGTGAGTATAATCTCGCACAAGGCACTGTGATTAACCGAGGAATCAAGCCCATACGCCCGTTCGAAAGAAATGGTCCTGGGTCTACCGGGGTGCGAGAGATATGCTTTCGGCAATCTCATCTCCGGCATCCAAAGACCCAAGACGGCGTCTGTTTTAGTCGATTCGAGTCCGACATAACCCCCTCCACCGGCTCCGTGGGGGCGGCACCGTGGGGATTTTTCGCACGATAAAAAAAAGAAGCCCATACGCCCGTGATTCGTTTAATTTAATGTATTGTGTTAATGTATTGGTGACAGACGCGATAACCTATAACAGACACATCTAAGATATAGTATAGTGCTGCTATTACGAGTGTAGTATTATTTCGAGTAGTTTCTAATGAGGAAGAAGATTCCCTAGAATTAGATGACCTAGGAAGTAGGGAGCAGTCAGATCAAAATACCCTCTCACTTAATTTCACTTTTAATTAACAGTGAGCTACATGTCGTAAGTATTGTGAATGTGGTATAGGCCTTCCTTTCCTGTGCTACGTGCGAATGATACCACTGGTGTCGCAAGCGTCCATAGGCCACGACAACTGTTAACCATCACGAAGGCCGTATGTTTAATATAATAATGTATAGAGTGAAATGGTGGGGTTATTAACAAGTTTAGGACCTGCCAGCCTCACTAGTCAGTACACCTCCCGATCAACGGACGAGAGTCTTGCGCAGGCATTACCGTGAGGGTTGGGAGATCAAACGGGAGAGGCTGTCATTACAGCCGAAATAAGCCAAACATAATGAAAATCAGACCACGGACTCAGCTGATGTGAAAGCCTTAGAAGCAAAGAGACAATTGCTAAGATGATAGTGATGACTCATAAAAAGAAGAACTTTGTATTAGTTTTCAATGGATTCATAGTGCGGGGTCCGTCGCGTGTTAAATAGAGGGAAAATTGTACAGTTTTTTTTTTTCGCTCCTCTGTGAAGCTTCTGGGTTTTCGGGCGGAGCTAGGCTGGCTTCTCTAGCCAGTGATCTTCACGTAGGCACTATGGCCCAAAAAGAGGCTAACTGCGGAGAAAAGAGTCCCCTATCCTATCCTCACTATACAATTGCGTCAGCGACTTGAATCTGTGACTCGACGTGAAGAGTTGTGTTGCATCTACAGATCTAGTTTATTTACACAACTAGATACCTAAAGAGTCCAAGAATTCCTCCCTAACTTTGAATAATGAATGTAAGGCTCCACGCGCACTCCCAACAACTTATTCCACGAAAAATTTTCCGCGTCAAACCACAACGATCCACTACTATTACATAACTCGGTTATTCAGCAACATGTCACCTAATAACATTGCAAAATCCGACCTCGGAACAAGCATGACACGTGAGAAGCAATAGTGTTAGTCATACAGGAAGGAGCTCAGCCAGCACAAAACCCATTTCCTCTGACCAAAACTATTGGATAACACATGGCGTGACCAAACACGCCGTATAATGGAAAAGGTCATAACTTTTATATTGTTGTTAGAGAAAAATGGTTCATGTTAGGGTGGAATCCTATTGGTTATAAATGCGAAAGTGATATTTTTTATTATTTAGGTCGCCCAATTGACTATATTTCGTCTCATGATAAGCTGAGGTGGAGTCCAAAGAATAGTTGCCACCATTACAGGCGATGTCCCTACCATTCTTTTGTTTTATTTTTATGTTTAGGTTGAACGAAGAATTTTGTTCGAAGGTCCAAACTTGAAGGTCGTACGAGAACGTAGCCCAACTACTGAAATGCGATCATCATTCCCGGGTGCATCCGAGGCTTTTATCACTGAGTCTGGTCGCCGCTATTCCTTCTCCTTTTTTTGCCTTGGCTTATTACGGGTTTTATGGGAACAACTGTTGGTGACCTCCCAATTCCGAGAAGAAAACCAACTCCAGAGCCCCTTCGATCAGCAGTTATACCGGCTAGCAAGTGAGGTAGATTTGGCTCCAGCCGGAGTTGCGAGGGTTATGTTTTAGACGATTTCACACCCCGGCATTTGAAGGTCCAAGACGGCTGCGTGCGGTTAATCGGCTCAAGTCCGACATAAAAGACCCTGGTGGGGGGAGAGGATATTCAAGGGGATTTCTGCAACGCGTCGGGCATACAGTGACCTACGAGTACAATATAATAACGCATTTAGGATGCTGATGGGGCTGCCGAGGCACTGCAGCGCCTCCGGGATGTTTGCGGGGGAACGTATCGACGACTTCGCAACTATAATGAGAAAGCGTTGTGCGTCCCTAATGGACCGCATGAGGAGCAGCGCCAACAGCGTCCTGGCTGCGTTATCAAACCGGTGGGACTCCCCCCTATTTAAAAGGTGGATGGTGCTCCACACCGACATTAATAATGAAATTAAAATCACAAACTATGTACCTTACTAACATTAGTGTTTAAGTGAAAAATGTATTACTAACAACCTCTATGGACTCGTTCCGAAATAAACTTTATTTATTATTATTATTATTATTAATGAAAAAACATTACCCTTCTTCCTTGGGCAGTCGGGTAAAAAAATGTTGGTTCGGCTGAGACTCGTCTTATGACTGCGTACACATAGACAAATAACTTAATCAATTCAATCAAAGAATCAATTTCATTTATTCAATTTAGTCACATGAAGAGCACATATGAACGTCATAATTTTACATTGAAATGGAATGTCAAGAATAATAAATAAAATATGTAAATCATTTGAAAATGATTCTTTCGCTGGTTCGGTAGATTGGTTCTACTGAGAAGATATCAGCAAGAAACACAGTCGCATTATAAAAGCGAAACTGTGGACAAAATCCAGTATTACCTAAATGGGGTAATAAAACCAAGTTAATATTGTTTGTTGAGAGTTATGGGTGTAATATAGCTATGATAACTGTCCCCAGGCTTGGGAAACGTCTTGTTATTCGGTAGTTTGTAGTTTGTTCGGCAGTTAGAATAGTCAATGAACTGTAATATTATCAAAACAGCTAAGTTATAATAAGTTATCCGAAGTATTGGTAGGCTTTGGAAATTATACTCAAAACATGATTCCAAATTCGTCAAAACAGTAATAAAACCAGTAGGTTTTTTTTATAACACTTAGGTGGCAGACAAATACGCGACCCACCTGATGAAAAATGGTTACCGTGGCCTATGGGTGTATGCAACGCCAGGGATGTTACACTCGTGCTGCCGACCATGAAGAAACCCTCTTGTGGTTCTTTCCTTTTTTATAAAAAAAAATCGGTTTACGGGGCTCTATCGATATCTTTAGAGTCAACCTCACCTGCAATTTAGTGAACCAGCTAAACAATGATAAGACTCTGGCGCTGGCTTTCTTCTCAGTGTTGGCAGGTCAGACGGCAGTCGCTCCCAAAAAGCAGACATACCAATCAAAAACAATAAGACCTTGGGTTCCAAAACATAGAACGCAAACGAAATAGCTATTAAGATGATAATGACATCACACAAAACAATGACGTGATTAGTGACGTCATTATTAGCTTATACAGTGTGTTTTTATTATCTACTTTGTATCTTTATAAGCATAACTTAAATGTCAAACGTCCGTACGTGACATTGCACTGGTCTCGTACGCGAAATAATGAGCCTTATGTAATCGTGTACCAACTATGCAGCAATTATGTATCGAATAACGTAATTTCTTCTGCGGACGACACGAACGTTGCGTGTTTCACTGAAACTTGCGCACGCGCTGGTACATAACTGCACGTTAATGCGCTGAAACTTGTAATGCTAGATGTTTAATTTCGTTTTGGTTAGGTAGGACAGTACGACCGTCCCAAATATTTGCCGCTGCGGTATTTGTATTTGTATTTTTTTGAAAAGAATATTAGAACCGAAGTTACTTCCCTCTAACCCCTCCTACTAAGCTAAATTAAGGGCCAGGAACGAACCCAGGACCTCTCGATCCTAAGGCCGACTCCTTAACCACTAAGCTACCGAACCGCTTAACTCCAGATTGACCGGTTGACTCTTTAATCATATTTTATTATCAAGTTTATGAGATTGTTGGCTATCTCAATATCCATAAACATACCCCATCAACTTCACCTAGAACCCGTTAAACCTGGTTTTCTTACCTACATTTTGTTTTAAGTTTAACTTTTACGGAAGGAACTGCTTTGACACCAACACAAAGAAGAAAGAAAACATGCCAGCGACGAAACTTCAATTTTAAAGAGATTAAATCATGTTGAGTTTGATGAATTTCTCGTAAATCCCAACACTAATCTTAACTTCTAATCCAAATGTCAGAGAAAAATGCAAATATAAACACGCAATAAATCGCGAATCGGAATAGAATAGTTTAATCGCAAAGAAAGTTTAAAAGTTTCATGATCATTGAGATTAAGACAATACTACACATTCTCATACTAACATTCAATGAACTCCCAGATATAAAACAAACAAAAATAATGTTTATAAATTTCAACACACTGTACATCTAGCACGCTATAACAAATATACACTTTATTATCTAGCCCATAAAGTGTGTATTTCCTAGTGTGCTGTTGAAATGCAGCTTTTTATTCCTGTGTTTCCTGTTTACAGTATCGCAAAGGAATTTAATTCACATGTTGTATCGTGAACGAAACTATATTTTACTTGGTCGCCTTTGATACGGGTTTAATGTTGTCTTCACGGGAGCAACCTCCGATTGATGTTTCTTGATTAGACGTCAAATGAGTCGATCAATCAACTTGTATACAGGGTGATTTATTGATGTGATTACAAAGTTACGTACGTAATTATTTTATAGGCTTTGAATACAACGCGTAATTTGGGCAATAAATCAAAATTTAGGGGATTTGGCTAAAGATAGGGATCGACATCAATTAAAATTCAACTGTGTTATACCTATTTGGCGCCATATATTGTGACCTCAATCACGTCACAAAATTCTTTATGTGCAGTATATATTTTTTGGGTCTCTTTTGAGGATAGCACGAGAAGCTATGGCGGTGAGGGAGCGCCAATCCATCAATCCGCGTGCGTCAAGGCCGCGATTCTCTAGCAACTTGGAGTTAAGATATACCCCGGTAACCATATTATTCCCAAGGAGGGCCAGACCGTAAGGGATGGCCCTGGGCAGCCGAGGTGCGCGGGATATGTCTCACCTCCGGCCGGCCTAGCACTACGACCCTCAGTCGGCGTGCGGTTTTAGCCGGTTCAAGTTCGACATAACCACCCCTGGGCTATATCGCCTAGTAAATACGTCTATATTGAATCTATTTTGTCTGTTATAGTGATGAAGTCACAGACCTCGTCACACGCCCTCACATAGCACCTGACCATTTTACGAAATACCTTTAAATGAAGCATGATCACATCATAATTTATGATTATTACAGTATGAGTAATCTTTATAATAGTGACTGATATAAGCCTTGAGTCACGGCACCCTCTCATAGTTGTAAAATAAAGCAATAACTATTTTATTTGGTTTATTTTATTATCTAATATATTCCACACCATATATTCTGCTCAATCTTCCAAAGACCCATCGCTCGAACTAGTTCAAATATACGGTACCTGAATCGCGCTATGAAAGTTCTCACCCTGATTAGATATTTACAACAACTCTACAGCAATCTTATTTTAACTACAGTAATTTTATTGCATTGTTACATGTTTCCTCATATTACGTTTTGTTGTGAGTATTATAATTGTTTAGATCTCCTTAGATAAGTCCGGTGGAGATACGCTACCTACATAGTTGAACAAATAATGATCATAGCATAAAAATGAACTTCGTCTGTTTAATATTTGTGCCAAAAATAAACCAAATAGACCCCAAGAAGTTTCTTTTTTATAAAATACACGTCAATTGACTTCACCTCATCTGATGGTAAGCAAAAGGCAAAGTCTCGGAAAGAGGGTCACCATCGTAAACATGTAGCATGCTAACAGTGTTGGCACTCAGTTTGACGGCCTCATTAGATGCCTTTTCACGCCCCGCCTAAAGGACCCGGGACGGTAGGAAGAAGGAAACACGTGAGCTGGCAGGGAGTTCCAGGTTTTAATGGTTTATTCGCCATTTAGCTATTGAAGAGTTCTACTAAGCTTTTATCCATATCCTGGCTGCATCATCAGATGTTATATCAATTTATTATCATATACCATGTACATATAATCACGCCTTTATACCCGGAGCGTTAGGCAGAGGGGAATTAACACTCACATTTCATTAATCAACTTTTTTTTTTCTTGAGCCATGAACCTGAGGCTGAGTCTGGGCTTTATAATAATCTGTCTGATGTTAAACAACCCTATCCCCTAGTCGCCTTGTACGACACCGCATGGGAAGAGATGGGGTGGCCCAAATTCTAGTCTGCCGGGAATTACGTAGGCCCATATTCTAGAACGACACTCAGACCTTTCTCCCTATTTGAAGACAAATTGACATTTGACAGATGTTCTTTACATTGCAAGTTAATTAAACTACGCTTTCAACATTTGTTTACACACTAGTTTTTACAATGAACTGCAAAACGTCATAAGAAATTCAAACTTCCCATTTCATAACATTACATAACATAACATAAATTCACGCCTGTATTCCCCGAAGGGGTAGGCAGATATGCTAGCACCCACATATCGCCAGTGTATGTTTAGGTCCCAATGTAATAGGTGGCGAGCCTATTGCCATTAACCGGGCACTTATAAACCTGCGATAAATACACACATAACTTCGAAAAGCATCGAAAAGTCATTGGTGTGTGCCATGGTAAACCTGGGATCGAACCCGAGACCTCGTCTCAGCAGTCCATTACCCATACCACTAGGCTACCGCAGATTCCATTTCAACATAGTTAAAAAGGTGAGAAGGGAGAAAACAAAGCGTGTGTAAACCTATAAATGGAGCATAAAACAGGGATAGCGGCGTGTTAGCTACCAGCAAATCGTTCAGAGTCAAACAACCCTATTCCACCCCTTCGAGACATAAGTGTCGAGGGAACACGGGTCAGTTAATCTAAGTGGAGTGAACTGAACGGAAACATTATCGCCAACTAGTATCAAAGGTGTTATGGTTATTTTTAAATGGAGCATGTTAATATTATTAATGCAACACTACTAGGGGTGATTACTTTTTTCTACCGTATGTTTTTTCTTTTTCATGCGGAAATTAAATATTAAATTAAATTAAATATTAAATATTACTCAACATTCTACACAACGCTATCTAGATCCACGGTAAGCTTAACTAGCTTGTGTTATGGAATCTAGATTGCGGATAAACATACATAGATACTTTTTTTTTTGTAAATACATACATATTATACATAGAAACGCCCAGACCAATGCAAATAGCCATATTCATGCATACAAATCCCCTCGGATACCTCCCCGGGAGCCGAAAGTGGAGGTTATGTCGGACTCGAACCGACTAAAACCACACGCCGACTGTGGGTCGTGGTGCTAGGCCGGGGGTGACGTTGTCATCGACATATCGCTCGCACCCCGGCTGACCCAGGGCCATCCCTTGCGGTCTGGCCCTCAGATATAGGATTACTTCTCAGGGTTAAAGTGTCAGAGGGCAGGAAGCGGCTGCCGTAAATGCCATAATCGACCAAATTATAATTGGTGCTGAAAGCACAGAGCCATTCACCAAGAATTGAACTAAACAAAATTATGAAAAGCAAGACCATTTCTTCTTACCATAATTTGATTGATTTTGGCTCCAGAGAGCGGACCCCGGACTCCGCAGATTGCCAGTTTTAACTTGGTCCTGGTTCGAGATTAACATCAATTGATTTGTTTCAGCAAAAAACGTTGTAAAGTAAGCAATATAAAAAAAGAAAGATTAAATACATACAATACATGATGCTTTGACATTTAATGATATTATGATTATGACTGCAATCTATATTGACATTGTGACTCAACATTATGTACAACTATTGACATTGATATATAACTAACACAAATAAGACATATACATTATGAAGTTGTTTTTAATTTTAGTAAAATGAAACCATGACAATTTGATTGTATGTATGTGATTGGATATATTTTGTATTAATGATTAAGTATGTAATGTTATGTTAAAATAATTAACACTATGAAAGATTTCTAGAAGTACATAAGATTATATAAATTTACTGTATCAAATTTTTTGCTCCTGATTTAGCTAAGAGAATTGCATGCCTATTATGGTAGAATATGGCGAGACTTGTTTACCTATAACACCCTATGTAACCCATATTTGCAAGAAATTAAATGATTTATGATTTAAATACGTAACATTAGAACATTAAGATATCTGTAAATAATCTAATCAAACCGGTAAATATCTTATCATAATAATCTAATTATAAATCGACTATAAACATGGAAGTGATCAACTGCATTCAAACACGGCAATCGGCCATACTGTCTTTTAACACATATTTGTTTATTTGCGCAGAAACACCGAGGTCACCACGTGAAACCTATTTAAAACTGTTACATAACAATAACGTTACCAAATATTAATTATCTCGCGGCGATGCGCGGACGCACGTCTTGTGGGAAAACGTTAATTTTGGCAGCGCACGCGCGTCAAACCGCCGCAGTGACAGGTCAGAACATGCCAACATTCACTGGAGTAATCACTATAGAAAATTTATATTAAATAATTGACGGGCTCCGAAATAGATTTTGTTATTAAAATGTTCAGTTTCCTGTTTTTTAAATAAATATTTGGATGGCTGACGCTTTATGCCGTAACGGAATGGCCGACACATGTATGAAATAAATTATCTTCTGTCTAGATAGCACTTTTAGTCTGAAACATATCTACGACTTCGAGACAGTAATGGGATTTATGATTAGTTTAACATACATAAATTCACGCCTGTATTCCCCGAAGGGGTAGGCATAGGTGCTAGCACCCACATTTCGCCAGTTTATGTTTAGGTCCCAATGTAATAGGTGGCGAGCCTATTGCCATTAACCGGGCACTTATAAACCTGCGATAAATCCATACTTAATATTATAAATGCGAAAGTAACTCTGTCTGTCTGTCTGTCTGACTTTCTGTCTGTCTATCTGTATGTTACGCTTTCACGCCTAAACCACTGAACCGATTTTGATGAAATTTGGTATAGGGGTAGATTAGACCTTGAGAAAGGACATAGGCTATGTTTGGTCGCGATAACCGACATCCACGCGGGCGGAGCCGCGGGCAAAAGCTAGTACACACATAATTTCGAAAAGCATCGAAAGGTCATTGGTGTGTGTAACCTGGGATTGAACCCGAGACCTCCTCTCAGCAGTCCATTACCCATACCACTAGGCTACCGCAGATTTCCTTGGATTAGTTTACTAATATTTAGTAAAAATATGACATAGAATAGAGTCTTCTTCATCATCATTATCTTAGCGTTAACCCCAGTAGCATCCGAAGCTCTCAGCTTGGAGTCTGGGGTCCGCTTTACCAGACCAACTGCGGATTTGGCTAAACTTCCATATTTTCTGTGAAGCGATTACCATCTGACCTCTACAACCCAAAGGCGATAGCGAAGCATTGCAGCTAGACCAGATGTTGGACTTTTGAGGGCTCCAACTACCCGTAACGACTGCCATAGATGTTCGTATGGCAACTGGGACCGGCGGATTAACTTAATACCATGATCGCGTTAATTCCCGTTATTATTATTGTATCTGCGGTAAATCGGTATCGGTAATGCGGTAAATCTGCGGTAGCCTAGTGGTATGGGTAATGGACTGCTGAGACGAGGTCTCGGGTTCGATCCCAGGTTTACCATGGCACACACCAATGACTTATCGATGCTTTTCGAAGTTATGTGTGTATTTATCGCAGGTTTATAAGTGCCCGGTTAATGGCAATAGGCTCGCCACCTATTACATTGGGACCTAAACATAAACTGGCGAAATGTGGGTGCTAGCACCTCTGCCTACCCCTTCGGGGAATACAGGCGTGAGTTTATGTTATGTTTATTATTGTATATCATGGAACGCTAGGGTTTAAAAGTTAGTTTCTTCATTAAATGGTTTAATAGATTACCATCCCAACTATTTCTACAATGAATCTCGTAAATGTTTCCCTCTTATAGCGTCTACTAGTCTACCACCAAATCATCAGATCACAAACTGGACAGTATTTCGCAATCTGCAGACAACCTTGGCCAGAATAAGCGATTTAACGAAGAAACAATAGTTTTGCCGATAAGATGGAGTCGTCAATTAACTTATCGTGTGCTCTCGCTAATATCAAAGGTTATACCAATTTAACTCGATAGCTAAATGTGCACAATTAATTAAGTTCTACTGACTTCATATATCAATGACGAGATTCTTAATTTGTTTGAATATTTAAGATATTATATCCTTTTTCAATACATATTTCTATTGATGATTTAATTTTGAGTTCCATCAACTGGACATGCACGTGTCCAGTCTCGTGTCCAAGTGGAGAAGAACCTATTACCCCAACGAACGGTGTTTCAATATTTCAATTTATTTTTAATTTTACTAAATCTACTAAAGCTAAACCATTAGCAAACCACAGCCACTACAAAAAAATGTATTAAATTTACGACTCATTTCTATACGGTTTAAGTCAAAACTTAAATGAAAAGCGTTTCTTTACACTTCATTCGCTCTGCAAAAAGGCATTTAATTTTGGACTTTAATTGCATAGCTTTAAAGTCTAAAATTTAATGCCTATTCTTGCAGTGGCCTGTGCTACGACTGTCGTTTTGATTTAGTATAATCGAGGCCCAGATGACAAATGGGGAAACTCAAACATTTGAGGTGACGAGTGAGCACTGTTAGCGAGTTTCTGAGATCCTTCCAGTAGGCTCTGAGTCGTCGACACTTGCATTTTTGTGTAAAATTACTAACTAAACAATAATTACAACGGGAGTTAACGCGTCCATGGTATAGGTCCTTTGATTAGCCTGACGTTTTGACCAGGTCCATGTACCATGGTCCAGGTACCAGGTACCATGATCGCGTTAATTCCCGTTATACGTAATTATTACATATTATGGAATGCGAGAGTGAGAGAGAGAGAGAGAAAAGTTAATTACTAAATCTACGTTTCTACATACGCTAAAGCTTCTATCGTTCTAACCGAAGCATGCGCACTTGAGCTGAGGATAATCTTCATTGAATTGGTACACTATCATGAAATACAACCTCACAATATGACTGATACCGTAACACACTTTTATATCTAATCAGTACTAGACTAGAACAAACTGAGTCATTTTCATCAATATTTTGGTACAAAGCAGGCTAATACGATTAGGTAATAAATTTAATATCGAACTGATACTATCGACGATTGTATTAGTAAATAATTTAGTTATTAACATGTGATTAGATTGAACTATCTAACGACAGGCTATATCTGTGAGTAATGGCTTATCTACTTCGTGAACGGTGGAAGACCGGGGTGATCGACTGAGTAAATATTACACGAAATCTGACTACGGGAATTTCCACAATCCATCAAATTTTACACGCGAGTATATTATAATATAACTAGCTTTTGCCCGCGACTTCGTTCACGTTAAGTTCGGAATAGAAATGTTTAAGAACACACTGCTCCCGCGACTCAGATAGAGTTCGTTAAGATTTCTGTTAGCCTGTTACTTCATGTAAATGTACCAGAATCACAGAAATATATCCCGCGACCGCGATCCACAGCAACCTATACGGTTTACGGGTCTACTCAACCGATTGCAATCAAACAAACGTAAGATTTTAGGTCTGATCAAGACCTTTGTAATAAAAGAACCGCATCAAAATCCGTTCAGTAGTTTTTGCGTCCATATCGCGAACAAACATTTCCAATTTACAATGATTAAGTATTTTCTTTCTTTCTTTCTTTTAAGACTCCCACCAGAGGCGAAGGGTGAAGATTTCAAAATGTAAGCCATTATTTTACGAAGCTAATATTTTCTGTTCACATGGCTAGTAGTAGGAAGGTAAGTAGGAGAGTTTTGTATCACCATTCCTTCCCATATCCTCATGTGTGATTTGATAAAAATGTTATTACCTTTAGTCTCAGTAGACGTATTGCTCGTCCGGTTGACTGGACTACTGCGATCATTTAGTTGCAGTACTTGGTCCATTTGTGAAACGGTATCGAACTATTGCTACTTTTATGTAGCAGTAGTCCGGTGGGGTAGTTCGCTACTGCTAAATAAAAGTAGCAATAAGTGATGCCGCTTGACAACCAGACTACTGCAACTGAGTAGGCGTAGCAGTAGGGTCAACCAGACGAGCAAAAGGACACACTTATGGTACATTCGAGCAAACGCGAGTAAAGTTTATTCCTAGAATAAACAGGCAATATCACCCACATATTGGCTGTTTATTCTAGGAATAAACTTTACTTACGTTTGGTCGAACCGGCCCTTATAATTTTCCTATTGCCAGAGTTAGTAGCATCACTTATCATTCTATATTTATAGTTCCTTTCATTACTCTACTAAAAGCATCCACAATAACGAGAAAAAACACCATTAAACAGAACGTAGCTCCACAAAACCATGCGGTATTCGCACTAAAAGTTCCACACATCCTACAGTCCACGCGGTATTGTCATACCGCAGACGGAGCGACGCCGGGCGGCAAATAATATAGATGTTATCTACTGCCGCGGCCATTCAACGAACGTACGGACGGACTGTGTATACCCGAGTACTGCAACTCGGGTGAATAATAATGAAATAACACATTTGTAGGTATGTTTTTGTACGTTTGTATTCAAAATAGTAGACTATAAGAGAGTATGTACAGATATCGTGTTGAAAACTGAGCGTGTCATTTTGTTTGTCACCGGTGATATCATGCGAGTCTAGCAATTAGAATGCTAACTTTTTAAATCGATTTATACCGGGTGTAAGGGGCACGCTCCCGAAGATGAAATCCCCTAGTAGTACTCCAGGTACATAACACATTGGCATAAAAAAAACGATTTGGACAACCATTTTGTTTTTCTAAACGTTCCCCTTACGGTATTGGTAAAAGTACTAAAAGTAAACACTCCGATGGAACTTGACCCAGCGGCCAGTCCCTTACAGGAGATAAGCTCTGACCTCGGCCTTAAGGATTCGAAATACTCCTATCAGTGTAGTAAGGGGTCCCTACAACACGATTCCTGGGGGCTTGCTCTGCATTTGGAAGCCGTGGTAGAGATGTTTATATTTATACTCCAACATTTCCACGGGCTTGCCTTTTGAAAATATTCACACTTCTCCACTGAATACGTACCATTTTTAATTCCAGATACAAAATTACTCGTATAATCGAAAAAAAAAAATCTTAGCAAGATGTTCAAAATAATCAATTTTTACAAATAAAAACACGTATTGTAAATCAAACTGCATTATAATATGGATTGACATTCCTTAATAACGTAGATTTGAAGAGAAAATGTAGTTTCACCTGAAAAATCAATTTTATTCATAATTCATTCGCCAATACGCCCCGATTACGAGTAGTTGACAAACCAGGCTTGCTTTTTGAAAATGTTCACCCGTCGCCACTGTCTCCTATACAACCATCTCCCCAAGGTATGTGAACTATGTGGAAAAGATTCAATCCAGTAGAAGCGTGGAAAAGCACAGAATTCTATTTTCTACCGTAAGGGGAAATAGCAGCGGACAAAAACACTTAGGTTGTTTTTGGGTCAATTCCACCCAGCTCTACCAACTAAGCTACCCGAGACTCCGAGACCCAACATAGTTTGTTTAACCTACTCAGAGGACCTTAATAAAAAATAATGTAGAAGGAGTGATGTCGGGCTGTTGATGTCATGCCGTAACAATGCGGTTCCAACTGCATTTCGGTCTAATTTACGCGAGCACAACAGGTTTGCAGCGGGATGAGTCCTACATAGCTTTATGGGTACACTTAGCTGCAATACACGCGTTAGGCAGGTAGAAGGACGGGAAAATTTTCATGAATGTATTTTAGAACTATTCAAATGGATAGGTTATTTTGTACACTACTTTTACAAAATCACAATATACGTAGAACTTGTTTATATTACTTAGGTGGTAGACAAGCATACGGCCCACCTGATGTAGGAACCTTCTAATGTCCTTCTTGAGAAATTATATTGTAGTCGTTTGGAAATTGGGAAAAGGCAATGTCCAAGACGGTTTTTCTTAATTAAGCACACGTCAATTTGACATCACCCCGCCCGATGGTATGCTAAAGGCAAAGTCTCGGAAAGAGGGTCACCATCGTAAACATGTACCATGTTAACAGTGGTGGCACTCAGCTAGACGGCCTCATCAGATGCCTTTTCACACCCTGCTTAAAGAATCCGGGTCTGTAGGACAGGATTTCTCTCTAGAAAGGGACTGGGCAATTGGGCATACTCTGCCGATAAAGCTGCGCGCAGATTTCCCCATTAGAGAGGAACTGTGCGACACCCATACAGGAAAAGCTGGGATGGTCCTATTCTACTCTACCGGGAACCAACACAGCAAACTACTCATATACTTCAAATCATTTTAGCATAACATCAAAGCGATGACCCATATCTATCAGCCTTGCGCAAACGCAGAGAAAACTCCCACAAAAATTAAACAATCGCTCGTATTTCATCCAAGACTTTTACTTGAAAGTAGGCAGTTGATACATTATGTAGATGTTATAATAATCTTCTACTTTCATCAATGTCGTAATTCGTCCGGATCCGGTGGCTAGTTAAGTGGTTCAACAGGCGCGTGCGCATAAGTAATACACCGCGAATGTTTTATCGTCCGCATTTAGGTTAAACATTCAATTGTCTAGTTATGTTCTCGAATTTTCGCTTCGTTTGTCTATAAACATAGGGTCGTAGTCATAACCTTACTTTCTTATTTATAAAGGCTTCATGGTCTGATCGGTAAATTGGTTTTAATTCTAGGGTCCGTTTTCTTACAACGCCGTAAACCTACACCAGTTGGCGTATAGAAGTCAGGTTCTAAGAGGAAAACCAGCTCCTAAGCCTGGCCCATCATTTAGTAGTTCTATCAGCATGTGAGATTGGCTTGAATCTCAAAGACATTGATATGTCACCATACATCCATTAAGTAGCAGGAAACTATTCAAGTCAAAACTGCAATTCGAAAAACTTGGAACAAAACAAACACTATACGCAAAGAAAAACTATAAATTCAAACAGCTTTTGGCACGGTGTTAACGTTTCAGCACTCCTTTTATGTACGAGCGGGCTATGGCTTTAGTTGTCTGGAGCGATTGTCGCAATGCGGTATAAACTTCGGCGGCTACTGGCGGCGCATTTACGGACTATATAGTTAACTGTCTGACTGCAGTGCAATCAAGTGAATATTGTCGGCAGTTTATGTGAATATCACGCATTGGAAACTGGTTTTATAGCGGATTATTTGGTGTTATTTCTACTGTATCCACAGTGACCATAGCCACAGAAAAGAAACTGAAAAGTCGTGATAATATATTTGGGCATTTCTTCACTAAATGGAAAATCACTGTCCCAAGCAAATTTAGCCTCATCGTCCGTGTTACTGCAGATATGTTTGTCATAGTAAATGTGTCCTTGCCTGCGTCCGTAAAACCTCGCATCTTGGTACCTTCAACCTAGCGTAAAATCGGCTGCTATAGCACATGATTACCAAGAACAGTGAAACAAGCAAAATGCAAAGAGAAAACAAAATCACGAAACAATTAGTTTACGTTATCCTCCTCTCGTATCATGGCACATAATAATTAAACGCGCGATGTCGTCATCTACCAAATAGTCTTACGAATCATTGTACTACATGGCGCAGTGAGTCACGAGAAATGCACTCTAAAACTAGCACATAATAACATTACGAACATCACGTTCCCACGGACCATGACAGGGCTGATGCATTTTCGATAGTTACATTTTGAAAGAAAGGAACATTTATTTGGTGCAAAGCGGTCACACAATATAACAAATTATACTATACTTAAACAGTAATGACATTATTATAAATATCAAATATTGGAAGCATGCTCACTAATAGTGAACATACTTCCATACTCCAAACGCGACAGACGCGCAATACGTGACATGTGACATGCGACACACAGATGCACCAAATGGGTGTCCAGTTCAGCATGTGCCAGGTGGAGACCTGGCGCTGGTTTTCAACTAGAACCCAGTTGGGCAGTGACACACGGATGTCGAACCGTCGAAGCCGAAAGAGTGAAAAAATGTGAATATGAAAATGTGAACGTGTGAATGAACGGTGTGTGGAAGTATTGTATTTTAAGATTATACAGTAAATGTCAATATTAAATAGTACATTACTAATATATATCCTACTAATATTATGAACGCGAAAGCTTGTGAGTTGGATGGATGTTTGTTAGTCTATTACGTAAAAACTACCGAATGGATTTTCATGAATATTTATTCTTAATATAGCTTATATATCAGAATAACACATAGGCTATATATCACCACGCTACTACTCAAGGGAACGGAGCAGTGATCATTTTTTATCCATTTGTGGCATATGAACTCTTGCTAATGCTGAGTTATCTGTTGAAGTAGGATCTGGAGTAAGCAAAAGAGCAGTTCTTCACAACCTTTACATTATCCATACGGTTTGGCAGTAGCTAGAGTGGGGTGAGGTACAAGGTTCTACCAAACTACGAACAACCTCCTCTACTAGTGGTGCACCCTGTTAAACAACGGGAGAGGTTATGGCGCAGACCTTTCTCTGGGTATGGAAGTCATTAAAATCGTATTGGCTTATACTGCTAATCCAAAATTAGAAGTAAGCGGACCCTGAGCTCCGTAGTGAAACTCCCAGATGCAACGGGAACAACATTAAGATCCCGATGAAAAGAGTGTCTACTTTTGTCATAGTAGACTGGCTACTTAATACCTAATAGGAGTAGTAGGTAACGCGCCTGTGCTTTATCGTATAACCGGATTCCTGCCGGCTTCCGAAAATGGGTCGCCTGTCGCATGCCCAACTAGAGGTAGAGAGAGAAGGTAAGATTTTTTCCACCATATTGAAATTTTTTATCCTTCACCACTGACGTACCTACTACCCACCTACGGCGAGAACTGATTGAAGCTCACACGCAGGTAACTCTACACTTGCGTTCATACAATACTAGCTTATTAATACCTGACGGCTGCTCCGTCCGTTTGCACCTTCAATCAATCAGCCTGTCGCAGTCCAGAGCTAGAAATAGGCGTGTACTTAGACGTTTGCGCAACCAGGAGTAGGTATATTTGAGAAAATGCTGTTGGAACATTTTCCGTTTTCTGGTAATAGGTATGATGAGTTGTCCCAATTATGTGTTTGTTTTCCAGTAATACCTTGTCTGAAATCATTTCTTTTATCGTCCCTTCCCTTGCCATGTACTTTTTCAAGCAATTTTTTTTTTTCGTGCCTCTCTTACGTCACATCCTCGTCTATTGTCATCTCTTTAATCAGTCCTTTCATACTACATTCATACTTTGCAACTCGCATAATGTGAGCATCTCATCAGGAGAGCCGGACGTTATAATGAAAAGTTCAAACTTCTTCCAGTAAACCGCAATAACATTCGGAAACTAGCGCGTCGTAGTAAGGAATATTCTAGATAGTATGCACGACTAAGTTTGCTGAATACAAATATAAACAAAGATTACGTAACAGCTAAACGGATTTAAATGAAATCCAGTGAATACACAACAAATTAAAATTGCCAACCACAGATTTAGCTAAGCTAGATGATACAATATGAAAACTAAACGTCATTTTTCGCTCGCATTCGATGACGTCCGTGAACGTTTTAGTGATAAAACTTACGATAAACATAATAGTTTCAATCTTAACATGACATTCGTCATATAAAGAGGCATTTTTATGTGAAATATCAACCGACAAAGTTGTACATAACGTAGGAGAGAAGGGTGCTGCGGAGATCTGTGGCACTTTACCAGCTTCGTGATATGTTAGAACTTAGGATGAATGGCTTGCAGTATCTAGACTCTTTACGTGCAGAACCTTCTGCACTACTAGCGTTTTTTTACTCAGTGATTCGTGAGTTAAAGTCAAAAACGCGCGCGGCACATGATATACCATCGATTCACGCCTGCCTCTGCTAGAGCGACGGGTATCTAGCCTAACCTAAATCTGTGGTGGCCACAAATTAATCTGTCTATAATAGAACTGGGCAAGTGTGAGTCGAAATCGTACTCTGAAATTCCGTATCACATTCACAACAACGTAAATTAGCTGACGTATCAGTTTATTTATAGTTCAGTAGGGTGTAGTTTATTGTTTACTTACGTGTTTTTTGTTATTTGTTATAATAATAAAGAAAATGCACTATCTTTAAAATAACATAAATGGTTTGTGTAATTCTTTTCTAAATACAGGTTGATAATCAATGCATTTTATTATATTTATATTATTATAATTGTGAAGCAACACGATCCCGTTACCCTCCGTTAAAAACGTAATAATTAGAACAAAATAATATATCATAAATAGTTTTCATAATCAACCAAAGGTATCGAATATTTATCGATACATTTTCGAAAAAAAATAGAGAAAGTAGTAGATATGTCAGCCCTACTGCGATGCGACTTGGCTAAGGGCTAAATGTTTATGTATAATAAAATCAACAAATGACTCATATCAATTTGCATTTTTGCCCTACGGCTTCTCGGTATCCCATCTCACATGGGCATGAGATCACGCCATATGGAATGCCAATGCCTGGGATACATTACGTTCATGTACGAGTATGTATGTATACCAGTTATCTCTCACTAACACTTACAAAAGCTATAAAATGTTTTTTTTATAGATAAGATAATATTTGGCAAAATGCGTTCCGTCTTATAACATCCTTCAACAAAATAACATTGAACGTACTTATCTGGCATTTCCTTATCTGTTTCGACATTCAATTAACAACACTCGGCATTACAAAGCTGAGAACAAATCATTATCACGAAACGAAAGCCAAATGTAGACGATCGTGTGAAAGACGGAGACGTCTGCTCGCGATGACTCATCGTGAAAGAATGACATGTAACGCGCGATTTTTTTTTCATTTTTTTTGTTTTACTGTCGCATTTTAAGCGTTTGACAGCAAGGCCACACGGCCAACACGTTGAAACTTTTGACGTAACGACACAGACTGGGCGATGTAATCATTGTAACCTGGACGAGGTTACAAAAACATACTATTTGTTTACAGCGATGTTATTGCGCTTCTCGTTTGTCGGGTATTGATTTTATGGTTATTGGTGCCAGGGGTCTAGAAGATAGTGCGTTTTAACATTGACTTTAATTATTATTCCGAGTACACTGTAGTAAACGCATCGATCAATTAGCCTTGTACAGGATGTACAATCTGCTGCAACATAGGTCTCTCCCAATGTGTGCCAAAGGACCTCAGCTTTCCGCACCCAGTAGGTATAGGTATCCCAATTACCTTTTTTGGGTCTTCAGCGCATGTGTTTGGGATTTGGAATGACAAAATGTGGGCTCCGGCATAGAATGTGCACTGGACCAAAATCGCACAACGCATTTGGTGCACTTTTCATTGAAGGCACTTCCTAAAACAGGCAATTCTCAGACTGAAATTTCGACAAAAAAACCGATTCACAAAAGTTGTTAGATAATTATTTCAACATAACAGCCTTTAACCATTTCATAACTATCATTTTAGCACACAAGACAATCAAAAACGTCTGTTTAAACATGGTGTCGGATTTTTACCGCTAAACCACTCCAATACATGTTCCACGTCAAAAAACTAAAAGATTCGAACATGAAACCCCATAAAAAACTGGAACCTATAAAGTTTCTTGACTCCACAATCGAGAAAAAAAAAAAGATATTTCATAACCGATGCAAACGGTAATTCCATTCCGCGAATAACCAGTTTTGTTAACTGATACACGTTATTAAAACGCTTTCCTTACTGTGTAATAACTTTTGTGATAACTTGTATCGTTGTTCTACTAAATAGGTCAGACAATTAAACGAGTTGAATACAAATGAGGCGTGGGGAAAAAACGCCAGAGATAAAATATGTACGAGACATATCGTCAGACAAACAATGCCAAATTAGTTACGATTATCACGTCATCGTTGTAGGCGTGCACTCTTCACAATCGCGGAACGATATTATCTTGAATTTAGTGTTTCATAGGAATTCGTTTAAAATATTCCAGTTTCTTGAGTATTACTTTTTCAGAGAATCGTCCAAGTTATAGAAACTGACCGTGACTTCGTTTTGACCTTCCTTCCTATCCTCACAGAATCACATAATGAAGCAGTCTTAAATTTCCTTTTACGAGGGAATATGCTCACTCTGGTTTCTTAAGTCTTTTAGAGGGATCAGTCTGCTGTTATCATTTCCGAGAACCGTGCAAATTATACTAACGCGAACCTGATTTAATATTATATGCCTTACCATCCTTTCAGAATCATAAACACATACAGTCACGTCTGTTATCCCAGAACCTCAGTTCACCAATAAGTTCGGTGAGAAAATACCCTTTTAACGGGTAATATAACTTTGTTTACACCACTGACACTTATTCTTGGCAGTATTATAATACTGTTAGGCCACAAACAGCTTATCGTGTCGATTGATACAAAAACTACCGGAAGAGATGGGTAGACAGATATTCTTCTCCGCCAAGATCCAACCTCGACGGTACAAAACGAACTCTACTTACTTCCAGCGGGGGACGCCGTTGATCGGACGGGTGATCTGCCCTTTTGTGTGGGCCATTTCACCCAAATCCCCTATATAAAAGAACTCTAAAGAAAAGTTCATGACAATGACAGACGGTGCTTATCGACAAGATGGACACGCCTTAACGAAGTGATGACGTATCGTTTACTTAGTGCGCGAACTGGGTTAGTACTTAGACAGTATTACAATTACTTGCGATCAGTATACTGTGAAACCTGTTGAATAATTAAAATGGCAGCGCAAATAAAATCATTTAATTGGTGATTTTACTGTCTTATCGTTGGAAAATTTACGAACGGTGATTAATGGCGATATTAACGACTTAACGGCCGTGTTTTACGTTATGAGTATACAGATTTCGATAAAGATAGGGAACCAGACTCAAAACTGTGTGTGTACCAGATCAATTGGTTGTAAGGTGGACGCAGTCTAATTTACTGACCATATTATATTAAAAATGGCTGAATCGCTCAGGGCAACATTATAGGGCGTGTAAACTGTGGTGTGGGGTATGCAAACGGTGCAGCAAAGCCCCTATAATCCACTATTCTTAAACTTATGAGCTTGAAAAAATTTGGTTCCTTCTAATTACAAAGTTTTTATTTATTTTGAATCATCCACCCAACCACTATACTACGAGCGTTATATGATGATCCCTATGACGTTTCAACTGACAGTTGTATTAGTGATGCGAAACAATTTCGATAAAATACTGTTTTTTCAGGCAAATGTCATGTCATTCAGCCAGGTCATTCAACATAATAAGCAATTTTTATTTATTTTGAAAAAAAGACTACGCGCATTGATGGACATAAAACACTAGATAAAAAAGTAACAGCCTTATTATATTTTATTTTACTATACTTTAATTTTTATTCAAATTGCATAATTTAAAGAATTTAAAATTCTTTTTGAATTGAATTTTAAAGAATTCATAATTAGCTGGCAATTGGGGAGTCGTCCATGGAGGACAATAAACTATTAACACCAAAGAAAAAGAAAAGGTTATGTCATATAACAGAACCTGATGAATTTGATTTAGATGCTATACGCAATCATATTTATGGTTACTACCTACGAGGTGAACTACCGGCCTGCCAGAAGTTATTATCTTCATTAAAAGCGGCAGAACTCTTCAAAGGCGGTGCTACTTCCCTTAGAATTGTTTTGAAAAAATGTGGATTCCGCTATAAAAAATGTGACAAGAGAAAAATATTAATGGAGCGTACTGACATAGCTTTACTACGATGCGATTTTCTTCGCAAAATCAAACAAATTGATAACTGGGAGAAGGTAGTATACCTTGATGAGACATGGCTGAACGCCAATCTTACTGTAGGTAAGGCATGGACGGATGACACAGCGAAATCCAGCACAAAAACTCCTGAAGGAAAGGGCCAGCGCTTAATCATTTGCCACGCTGGCACAGCTACAGGTTTTGTGCCGAATTGCCTGTGGGCTTTTAAGTCAGTGAAAACAACGGAGTACCACGAGGAAATGAATTTCGAAAACTTTAAGACATGGTTTATAAAACTATTAGAAAATTTGAATGAGCCTCACTATATTTTAATGGACAATGCTTCATATCACTCAGTTCAAATTAACAAACCCCCCAGCAGCAATAACAAAAAAGCTGAAATTATAGAGTGGTTACACGGCAATGGTGTGGAAACTGACAGTCAGATGTTAAAAAAAGAGTTGGTTAGCCTGTTGAACTTTCACAAACAACAGACGCACCCATCATATTTTTTGGATGAATTGGCCAAATCAAATGGACACACGGTAATTCGGTTACCGCCCTATCACTGCCAATATAATGCAATCGAGTTGATATGGGCGCAGATCAAAGGTATCTATATTTTTTATTTATATAATATTATGTATATGCATATATTTCTAAAAATAATTACTGAATGTACAAATATTTTCAGGTCATGCAGCTAGGCATAACACAACTCCGCCATTCACGGCAAATAAAATGATGGTTTTATTGGAAGAAGCTTGCGCTCAAGTGACAGCTGACGATTGGCGAAAAGTGGTCGAAAGAACGAAGAAAATTTGCTTACAAGATTGGGATCGAGATGTACAATACGACAATATCATTGACCAACCGTTAATAATAAACGTCACGGATAGCTGCAGTTCAGACTCAGATTTTGAAGATCCGATTGACCCTGTATCAGATTCAGATTGATATAAATAAAATACAAACTCAAAGCATTTGTTTTATATTTCCAACAAATTATCGATATTTTGTTTATCGATGTGTCCCTTCTTAGTCGATAACAGCTTGACGACGTAACTTTTGCAGCACGTACCATGTACATTTGCATTGAGTTTTTTTCTATTATTTCCGAACATTACGTAATAATTTCTTAATATTCATTTTTATAATTTACAATTGTACACAATTATGATTTTTTCGTCTTTTTAATGGACCTCTAAAGGATTTGATGTGATAGGACGTCAGTACAATGTTAAGCGCTAACGAACTGTCATAGGGATCATCATTCACCGAGCTTATTATAACAGCAATATATTTGACGATAGTAAAGTATGACGTCATAGTTCTTTATTTAAACGTCTCCAGTTTTGACGTCTAATAAAAAGAATCTCGATTTGACAATCAACTCCGTGAATTTTGTAACAGGTTGTATAACGTTAATCTATCATTTTGTCAAGTACCGTTTCATTGCACGTGGCAAAACCACATCAGAATTCCTAACACAATTCTAGTCACAACATTCTCTTTTACAATATGTCAGTTAGTAAACTTTACAGTAAAATAATATCTGTTTACTCGACTACATTACGCCACTATTACATGTGCAATATAAATAGACACAACACGAGATAAAAAATAACAAACTAATTCAAAGACACACGTATTACCTGGAAGTCGGCTGCAAAGTCAGTCCATCGTAAAATGTCGAAATTGGATGGGAACCAAATCGGATTAGCAGAAATCGTAATATGTTCGAATAATCATAAAGTCTTAGCCAATTTAACTTACGTGCTTCCTTTGTAAGCGGTGGCGGAATGCGGAAGGTAGCCGCCGGGATAGGCAGCGGGTTCGAATCGTAAATATTTATAGCACAATACATATAAATAATGGTATTCTAGTGATGAAAACTACTATTAAAAGTGATATTATTTTTATTAACAATAATATTCAATGGATTGCGTGTATTCAGACTTATCTTTTCTAATGACATAATATCATCATCATCACAGCGATTTACCAGTTGCATCCAAAGTTTAATTTAAGCTCCGCTTATTGTAATCAGCATTCCGGGGCTACTGCCGTCAGACCTCTCATCCTTGGAAGGAAAAACTGCTCCAGAGCCTCGCCCATTTTTTAGCAGGAATCCCCGACTTTTAGGTGCGGGACACACACCTACACTAACGATACAAATCGTATGTAGCGCGTAGCGTAGACGCAATGTCAGCACATTTCTTACCAGGCAGCGAGGTGACGCCGCCGCGCTCTGTAGTCAGTCGTTACGTGACGCTTGATACAGTCAACCACATATTAAACTCGCGCACTTATAGATATTCTAAGTTAATATCATGAGTTCTAGTTACTCGATTACAAGTCCTACATATTTTTTTTTATTTTTTATATAGTACACGTCAATTTGACTTCACCTCGCCTGATGTTAAGCTAAAGGCAAAGTCTCGGAAAGAGGGTCACCATCGTAAACATTTACCGTGTTAACAGTGGTGGCACTCAGTTTGACGGCCTCATTAGATGCCTTTTCACGCCCCGCATAAAGGACCCGGGACTGTAGGAAGAAGGAAACACGTGAGCTGGCAGGGAGTTCCAGGTCTTAGTGGTGCGGCATAGGAATGAATCACTGAAACGCTTGGTTCTAGCAGGTATACTCTGCACCGTAAATGGATGGCATCTTAGCCCTGCACGTGTCGTCCTGTGAAGGAAAGGGGAGGGTGGGACTAATTGGAAGAGCTCGTCAGAACATTCACCATGGTAGAGACGGTAGAAAACTGCCAAAGACGCAACATCTCTACGCATCTGCAAAGGCTCGAGGGTGTTCGTGACCTCAGGATTCCCAATAATGCGGACCGCACGTCGCTGCAACCTGTCGAGAGCATCTAATAAGTACTTTGCGGAGCCGTCCCAGAGATGTGAGCAGTATTCCATGCAGGAACGAATTTGGGTCTTGTATAGAAGACACCGCTGCTCCGGCGTGAAAAAACATCTCACTCTGTTCAGGACTCCGAGTTTACGCGAGGCTGATTTGATGATACTCTCGATATAGTTTTTGTTATTCAGTTTGCAGCGAACATCCATACCGAGGATAGTGAGGTGATCCTGCAGGGGCAGTGGTGTGCTCTGAAGAGTGGGAAGGGGAAGGAAAGGAAATACCTTTGCTGTAAACGCACATGCCTGGGTCTTCTTGGCATTGAACTCGACCAGGTTCCTAGCGCCCCATTGAGAAATGTGGTCCAGGATCCGGTCCAGCTCAGTGACAAGAAGCTGCCTTTTTTCCGCGATATCAGACTGCTTGGCCGCAGGATGTGCGTAATAACTCCCGTGTAAGGTGCTGTCGTCTGCATAGCAGTGAATGTTTCCGTTATGCAGAAGAAGAAAGAAAGAAAGAAGAGAAGAAAGAGAGTGGGAGATAAGACGGAACCCTGCGGCACGCCAGCATTTACCTGCAAGAACTCCGAAGCTCGTCCATCACAAAGGACGCGAATACGGCGCCCCTGCAGGAAGCTTGCAACCCAGTTACACAGTCTAGGAGGCAGGCCAAAGGCTGGTAGCTTGGAAAGAAGCGATTTGTGCCATACCCTATCGATATTGTGAGACATTTGTGTGATCGGTAATAAGCGTTACAAGTGAACGCCATCTTTCATTGAAATACTCCCACGTGAACCTATAGGCATAGTTTCCAAATCGTACTAAATGACATTTATTCTGTCCAGTAGTTCCAGAAACAATAGCACATCGTTCACGTAAATACATATGTGAACAGACTTTCATTCCAAACAAAGATGCCAATAACCGAACAATTGTCAATAATATAACGCTTCAATAATATTGTCTTACCCCCCACTAGACTACGGTTCGTCCTTCACTTGACCCCATTCCGTTCAACCGCCCCCACTCCCCGAGGGTCATCCACCTACCTGTCTGCGATGACCAACCGCACATTGCATTACTATTGAAAACGATAAAATTGTTCTACGAAATCTTTGCTTTTTTTTGTACGTATGTTTGTTTCGACATTGATTTACATTTATAGAAAGATTAGAAGTGTCAGCCAGTAAGAATGATGTATAGGGCCTTACTAAGATACGCCAGCTAATTATTGGAAGAAACTCTAGCGCTCTCCTCTCGGCATTGAAGGTCAAATAACAGTTACTCCCGCAAAAGTAAAGACAATCCCAAATCAAGAGAAAGAGTAGTCTAGAACAGACCTTGGACTCCAAAATCTAAGCTTTGGATGAAAGAAAGAAAGAAGAAAGAAAGCTCGTTTATTGGGCACGACAGAGAAAAAAATTGACTAAAAAGACTAAGTGACGCATGCTGACAAGAAGTCTGACAAGTTATCTGAATGTCAGTGTCAATCAGGCTGTCAGCCATACGTCACGGGTCACGATACGACGACGTTGCAACGGGGACTGACGTTATTTTACGCTCTTTACCAAAATACTTTACAAAATTAAACTGATTATAAAAGTGAAATAACTGGTATTATATAAATGTATTTATTTGAAAACAGGGCAAGGGCATAACGTGACCCGAGTAAAAAACAAATAGTAATTTAATAGTGAACGCTAGCAATTTACGTAGTCAGTCCAATTATATTGAATCATCACCTACACTGTTGCTCGCTATTTCTCATAACACAATTTAAATATTACAAACTAAAATTATAGGTACTCTATTTCGGGATAATTTTCACGTTCAAATAATAAACATCAAAGTAGGAGAATTTTGTTACTTATAAGAAGTTAGTCCAAATGTATCTGAGAAAATAGTTCAATGCTAAATTATTCATGACAAGCTTTTGCCCGCAGCTCCGCCCGCGTGGATGTTGGTTATCGCGACCAAACATAGCCTATGTCCTTTCTCAAGGTCTAATCTACCCCTATACCAAATTTCATCAAAATCGGTTCAGTGGTTTAGGCGTGAAAGCGTAACATACAGACAGACAGACAGGCAGGCAGGCAGGCAAAAAAAGTTACTTTCGCATTTATAATATTAGTATAGAAGTATGGATATGGATATATATAGAAATCAAGAATAGAAATAAACTTCCAAGAATGCCAGTCGGGGCCACGGAGTCCAGGGTCCGCTTTTCCGGCTTCCCTGGTCACTGCCAGGGAAGCGGACCCTGGACTCCGTGGTGAAGGCCTGAAATACACGTCAGGAGACGTGTTAGGTCTACCACCACGAAGCCAGTTTCCAAGCAAGATTTTTAGGCTTAGGTGGCAGACAAGTTCGTGGCCCACCTGATGGAAAGTGGTTACCGGGGCCTATAGTCAAATACAATACCAGGGGCGTTACACTCGTCCTGTCTAGTGTACCCTGAAGAAACCTTCTAATGCCCTTCTTCAAGTTGTATAATTACTTCGTTAAATAACGATAATCAATGTTTGTTTAATACTTGATCTTTTTCAAGTACGGAAACATTGCGAAATTAATTAATGTTTAATTATTTTGGCTGAATTACGTTACTGATTAGGTGTTATTTATTTATGCAATACCTAACACTATTTTTATTTTATTATTATTTCATTATTACTATTATTATTTCCAAATATTTTATTGTTAAACCTTGACTAGAAAATTACGAACACAGTAAAAAAGAAATCATAAAAATGGGTAGAGCCGATCTCAAGTTTTGAGCTTAGCAACGAATTTAAAATGAATAAAATACTTTTTTCTGTAAAACCTTCAGGTTAGGAAAATGTCCTAACTCAATTGGGGTGACTTTCAGTGTAACCAAGGAACGGCTTAACTTTAATATCGCCCGCGAATGGACTACCACTTGACCTCCATAACTCTTTCCGACCCAATCAGACGGCAATCCGTAAAAAAACTGAAATAACCTAATCCATAGGTAAATATCCGCTGGTTTTACCCGACTGCGCCAGCGAGGATATTATTTTTTATATACTACGATAATTAAATATAAAAAAATAATTTCACAGAAACAAATACACGCTAATGATAGCTGACATTAACATAGTAATGTAGTATTAAATTTAATAAAAAGCAGTGCGGCGAATTTAGAACGATTTTATAATAATACATCTTAGTTATGTCGCCGGTACCAAAACAACTTTTAAAAATAAAATCAGGGTCACTGATAATTCAGACAAAAATGTAGGCTGAAGAGAAATTAGGCTGAATCATATTGCGAATGAAAATCTAGTTTAATATCAACCTTTGCCAAGTGTGATAGTTTAAAATTGTTTCTTACGTGTGCAAAAGTTCCACAAATAAATCTAACAAAAGTAGGTCACTATGATGAAGGGTCCTTATAACACGATTCCTGCTGGCTTCCCGTTCTAGATTTCCTTTTAACATCATCATCACTTATATTTCCATCAACAACAACGATCTGATCGCCAAACACAATTCAAAACATACACTTTGGAGCTTTCTTCTCATCCTCCTTTTTTAGATTTTACGGAGGTCACTACAGTCTAACCCCCAACCCCGAAAGCGAAGCCGGCGCTAAAGTCTCATCCATCATCAGGACATGTGTCACTTGCTAGTGAGACTGACTTGGGCCCCGAAGATATGATACTACATTGTGGAGCAAGTACTTATTTAGTACATAGAGTAGGGTAGGGTAATATCAGTTTTATGTAACCTAAGCCGTGACATACTCATTGCCCACCCTGAAGCTTTGTAACCCAGGGCACTAAGAAATCAAAGTTCATACGCTTTCCATCTATTATATCTATATATATAAAAATCAATTGCTTTTCGTTTGTCTCGCTAAAACTCGATAAACGGTTGAACGGATTTATCTCATCTTGGTCTTGTAATGTTCGTGGAGGTCTAGGGAGGGTTTAAAAGGTGAGAAAAATCGAATAATTGCTGGAAAAACCCTAAAACAGCCTTTTTCTTTTTCCCATATATAAACGTTTTCAGTGTTTCTGGTACATTTGCATGAAGTACCAGGCTCACAGAATTTTTAAGGAACTTTATTTGGGTCGCAGAAGCAATGTGTTCTAAACCTTTCTATTCCGAACTTAACGCGGACGAAGTCGCGTGCAAAAGCTAGTTCCAAATACAAGGCAGTTCGTAATTAATATTCACCCATTATCGTGCAACTAATTCATCGTAATATTAAATATGGAAATGGTAAAACTGTACAGTGAGCCTCAAGTAATTAACCTTTGCTATATTAATATTACCAACACCTATTAATCTTAGCCGACACAGTTTCTGAAGTAACTTTGGACTTGGTTGTCTTGACGCACCCTGCTTTCTTGAATCCTCATCAGCGTATGTACCTTCACCGGGCCCGCGCAGCCCGCGAAGAGCGAAGGCAAATCGGGCATCGGAGGTCGCAGAACGAACTCCGTCCTCCATGAGCGCGGGCCTGGGGGTGATCGGCAGCGCGCCTGTCACCCTAGCAGAAACAGGCAAAATGCGCCTCCCCGTACCCGAGGCTAGATGTGGACACTATGGAAGGGGGCCATCTCGAAAAAGATGGTCCTGGGTCTGCCGGGGTGCGAGACATATTATTTTCCCTGCATTCTAACCTCCGGAGTCTGAGTCCGACATAACCACCTCGACCGGCTCCGGTGGGAGTGGTATCGGTGGGGATTTTTCGCACGATAAGAAAAACAGCATATTATGTACCTTTAAAGTAAGATCATCTAGCGGAGGCTATTCGAACTATCATGCATTGCGCTATCAGAGGTCCTTTCAAAAAGCACCTGGTAAGTTATAACTTCAGAAGGAATCCCGGGTAACAGTAAAGACAGATCGATCGGCTGTAGAGTGCACTCCGTATTCGGTAAAGAATCACTATGCAGTGTCATTTGCCTACTTCTAACTCCTGTTTCCTATCATCCTATCATCCTCAGATCAGCGTTAAAAAGAAGCAGAAAATCGTTTATTCGTTTACCATGACCATGGTTCTTTTCCGAACCATGGTCATCATTCGAAAGAACTTCTATTCGCATGAAGCATTTGTGACTAGAACTTTAGCTAAAGTAACATTGTTTGCCTGCAATCATATAAGCCTATTTGCAGTCCACTGCTGGACACAGGCCTATCCCAATGTGCACAATAGTACGTTAACTTCCGCCTTGCGCAGCTAACCAAATTCAAAATAGCAATATACTTACCAATTTATCTGGTAATTATACTTTTGAGCCGTTTGGAATCGAAACGTTGAGGACGTGGGGTCCAAGTGCGCGCGCGCTTTCAAAGAAATAGCGACACGACTAATCGACTCTTCCCGTGACCATAGGGCCTTTACCTCACTCACAGAATTGCTATCGCTATTCAGCGGGGTAATGCCGCCAGCCTTTTGGGCACGGTACCAGTAGAGGTCGATGGGGAGGGATTCTACGATGCCTAAAGTTCTCTCCCTGTTCTTTTTAATTCCTTTTTTCGATTTCGTAAATAGATTGTACAGTTAGTATTTTAGTACATACTTAAACAAGTATGATGTTTTACGAATGCGGTCTTTTTAGTATATGATATACAGCTACGAAAAGGGAGTTTATTTATTTCTACACACAGGACAATACCCTTTGTATTGTCCTGTGTGTAGAAATAAATAAACTCCCTTTTCGTTAAATTCAAAAATAAAGAAAGTTTATCGGAGGTTGTATTCTTTGCATTATTGGCGGAGGTTCCCAGCGCGGGCGCATTCAGAGAGTCCTGTGTCAAGCAGTGACTTCAATAAGCCAACTCACTGAGAAAACCGTTTCGAACAAAAAGTAACTGTACTAAAGTTTAATTTAATTAAATATATTAAATAAAATAACCTTGATTAATTTTACTATATACAATAATTGTAGTCATTACCGCCGGATGAGGTGTTGTTGGGTAGTGTCAACCTTGCGTTTTATCTAATATCCCACGGCAGCGGTCCAAGTTCGATTCCAAGGTAAAAAGGCACCTTTCTGACTTCGCTCATCACTTGATGTGCCGGTGATAAAAAACCTGTTCACCTTAGAGTTCACAGTTATGTTATTGAGTGTATTAACCTTTTATTGGTTTAAATGACGTATCCCAATGGACTTTTATTACTTCTAGAAGCGGGCTTATTTTTCCTTTGTTTTTAGTATTGACTGGCAAAACGTCGGCGTAATAAGCGCCTCTGTTTACCCCATCGGGCATAAAGACGTGATGAGTGTCGATGTAAGTAAAGCCAACGAGACGAGAGAAAAAAGGTAAACAAAGCGACCATATAACTAGCGATTATTTTATCTGTCCCTGTCGCACATATCACACGTACGCGACAATGGCCTAGCGACAGCTGTCGTTGCGTGCTTCGTAGTACAGGAAAGCTGTCAGCACAGCGGTTCTAAACTGTCAAAGCGGTTCTAACTGGCTTTCCTGTACTACGAAACACGCAACGACAGCTGTCGCTCGGCCATAGGCGCGTACGTGTGACATGTGCGACAAGGACAGATAAAATAATCGCTAGTTGTCGCAACATAACTTAGTAATGGTCGCTTTGTTTACCTTTTTTCTCTTGTCTCGTTGGCTTTACTTTACATTGCTAGATAGAAAGTACAACATCAATTCGTAGAAACCCACTATATGTGCGAAGAATAGACATGATATTTTTAGAATTTCTGAAAAACTGTGAACAAAACATATGGTAACACTTCTAGATCTAATTTAATAGCTTTAAATAGTAGTACCTAGTAGTAGAATACAGTTTAAACTATCCAAATCGGCCGAGTTGTTTCCTAGAAATCGACCAACATACATAAAAACCATACGCGTCGGATATAAAACCTTCGTTTTTATATCGTTTTGTGAAGTTTTAACAATAAATCTTGTACATATATTGAATACACTGCCGAAATAATAAATAAATTCCAGTAGGTATAACTAGACAACCTCACCTCCGGTCTAGCACTACGACCCTCAGTCGGCGTGCGGTTTTAGTCGGTTCGATTCCGACATAACCTCCCCTTCCGGCTCCGGCGGGGGAGGTATCTGAGGGGATTTCCGCACGAAAAAAAAGCAGGTAAGTATTACTTCGGTAAAAGTACAATAATATTATAACAAATTAAAGTGACCTTATTACTTTGAAAATAATATTAGAAGCACGAAAAGAAGTTTGATTATTTATTTGTTTCTTTAATACTGTATCAAAAAAACGCCTGGATAGATTTAGCCCAAATATTGCACATAACTCAAAACATGATATCTATATAGGCACATATTTTTATCTCGGGCTTAGGTTCCTGTGTTCACACGTGAAAGAAGTCGTGGTCACATGCTACTTATATTAATTTGAAAACGAAGTACATTATAAGAAACAATAATTTTATCTACAACACTAAAAACTGCACTTTTCTGTATGCGCTACAAATTACTCTCACAAAACCAGCATTTCGTATTGCACATAAAACATATAATAATACTTCCAAGTGCCATAACAAAGCAATTTGAGCTAGTTATAAGACTGTAATTCCTATCATCTGATAGGCAAGGCAACAAACATAGTGACGCAACCATAGACGTACTACTCTGAAACTAAGTTCTTGATAGAATCGCGATGACGCGTACGATCGTTGCTTTTATTCCGACTGTTATAGTAAAGTTTTAACTTTTCTAGTTATCATTCATCAATTGATGATATAACACAATTAGTCGCTCTCTCTAACTTTGGCTTTCGGTCATCACTCATCACATCATTCCCATCAAGCCAAGAATGGGAAATACTCTTTTAAAGTGTTCAAAGTTCTCTTGTAGGCAGCTGATACGAGTATAATACCTACACGGGTCGAGCTATAGATGCCTGCTAGAACCAAGCGTTTCAGTGACTCATTCCTATGTCGCACCATTAAGACCTGAAACTCCCTGCCAGCTCACGTGTTTCCCTCTTCCTACAGTCCCGGGTCCTTTAAGCGGGGCGTGAAAAGGCATCTAATGAGGCCGTCAAGCTGAGTGCCGCCACCACTGTTAACATGGTACATGTTTCCGATGGTGACCCTCTTTCCGAGACTTCGCCTTTAGCTTAACATCAGGCGAGGTGAAGTCAAATTGACGTGTCCTATATAAAAAAAAAAAACGCTAGTTGCCGCAGTCGTTATAAAGACTAATACTGCTTACGTCCATTTCTTATTATGTGATAATAGCATTTTGCCGAAGTCGCAAAATGTTAAAAAAAAAATACGTCACTAAGTCGTTTACTTGCGTCTACTTCGTCGTTTACTTACTTTGCACGTCGCTAAGTGCGGGCAAAAGAGCCTCCTATCCTACCTACGTCACTCAGGCTTCGGCCTACACCCACGAAAACAGTGCCTCACACAGATTAGAATAGACATAATACACTGCTTTTAAGGGTTGAATTGTAAGACTGGCAGATGCTTAGAAAGCCCGGATCTGTGCGTTGCCGAAAAGGACCGACGAAAGAACGCACGTATCACCACCCCATCTCATCAGAAGGGTGTCGTAAGTTACGATAAACAGAAAAATACGCAGACGATATCACTGCGAGAGAAGGAAATCTCAAAATAAAATCCTGTACCAATTCGTCTGACCACAGCATGGAAATAGTAGACCAAAGCCCACAACATTGAGAGAGGCCTACCGCCATCTCCCTGCTGGAGTAGACTGGGAGAGGCTAATTGATTGATTGTACACAAAAGAAATATAAGGCGTAATGCTTAATCAAAACGGCGAACAAGCTTTCGTATTTTCTATTATATCACGTCAAAAGTTCCTAAACCACGTTTGTACGAATTGCAAAAATGCAAACCTAAAAATAACTGCGACGCATTTAAAAAAAGGTGTGGGTCATTGAACTTGAAAATAAATAGGTATGTGTCGTTACGATACTGTTATATTATTAGATCAGCCAGCAACATCACGCTCGCGGATGAGCGCATTAATATGCGTGACAAAACGAGTATAGGATATAATCATCGCTATTATAAGATGTTTTTATTGAAATAAGTCGAGATTATATCGTTATTTATTTTGTGTTTTTCACACTTCCTTTTTCAGTTTATTAGAACCAGATAACTACCATCTTTGTATGAGGGTGAAATTGGCAGTCAAAATTGCAGCATCCAAAATCAATACAATATGAAAATGACGATGGTGAACCTTCTATAAATTGTCTGAGACCTTCTTGTAATGGGAGTATGTATTTTGCCGCTATAATTTTGTTGCCAATCTTGGCTGCCAATTTCAGCCTCATCATCTTTGTTTCCCATGACCATGAATAGAAGTATCCGTGCTGCTAACCCTGGTTGCATCAAAAACTTACACTTTGAAGCTCACAGCTCCTCCCTTCCACAAACTGGTTTGTTGTGTGTTAAGGAGATAATGTCTCCGGCAACCTCAGTAACCGAACGAAATGTAGTTTTTTTAGTTTTAGTCTTTATTAAAAAAAAAGAAAGAAAAGAAAGAAAATACATTTATTTCTCGCAGCTGCAGCACATACACAGAAAAAAAGACTTATTACACAGTAGTTTTGCAGTGTTGGTTCCCGGTGGAGTTGAATAAGACCACCCCAGCTCTTCCTAAAAGGCGACTCAGGGATAGGGCTGTTCTCCATCCGACAGTAAACATACAGCCCAAGATAAAGAGCTAAACGGCAATATTATAATATAGATAATATTACGTCGTAGGACCGAAAACCATAATTGGCGAAACGTGGTTGCGAATACAACTCTGCCTACCCCTTCGGGAATTTACAGACGTGTGTATATGGATGGATTATTACACAGTAGGTACAGATCTTAAACGCGCATTATTCAGAATTGCAGAGCACGTAAAAAATAACTTAAAACGAAATTGATGTCGAATGCAAATCGGCTCGAAGGACCATTAATAAAACCACCTCTTTCTTTCCCCTATAATTTTATCGAAAACACCGACTCAAATGTAAAAAAGGTAAGAAAAGGCAACAAAAAGCTCCTTTCGGACGGTCCGAGGTATGTGTGTCAATTAACTTGACCTCTCTGGCGATATTAAAATTTGCAAGTCTGACTTTTACAGGTTTAAACAACTAAATTGGAGGCGATTCTTAATTAACTATATACATTCATGGAATTTTGCACCATACACCAGGGGCGATGGGTTCACACGGTTCCTATCGGCTTACCTGTCGATTTCTTTTTCTTTTATACCTAGTTTGTCTCAGTATTTCGTACAGTGCAAAAATAATACTCAGTAATTCGAGAATATATCAAGCTAGAATATAATTTAAGTGATGTCTCAATATCAATATATAATACCTAAGTAATATACTTAACATTGAAAAAAAAATATCTTCGTAAACTTAATTCATCTGAGATTATCACCTAGGCAGATATTGCATAAGTATTAATGGAGAATATTTTTAGTACATAGGTATACATATTAAAAATGCGTAATTAGTAATTTGAGTTGCCAAAACTTGCGTAGGTACGTTGCAGACCAATGTTCCACTTCGAACCTAGACCTGTTTATAATACTTACACTTGTATAATCCCCGAAGGGGTAGACCTAGGTCTACTGTATTATTTCAGAACCTACCTAATAAGGGAAAACAAAATTATCGTTTTTTTATCATATTTTAAGACATTGGTATTGAAACTGAAGGAAGATCTTGTCTAATGACCTGCAAAATGCAAAATCCCGATTTTGTAGCAGGTGTTATTATATAAATAGAGGTTCTGATATTGCACAGTCGATGTAGTAGCAATATCCATGTTTCATCAAGGATACATGTCGCCAACTGGGTACTTTTTCAGAATCGTATTCCTTTCGTCCAAAGAATTTTCAAGCTGTAAACCAAATAACAATCAAATCTTCGCCCAAACTTGTAATCGAACCATGGATCTAACGCATACCAATCGCTACCGTTGCGTCATTACAATTACGTCACTATTTCATAATTCGAATGAACTGGATATTATTTTGTTATTGTATTCACCTTATTGAAAACATCGTCTTTCTGCATGGAGAATAAAAAATAATAAAGCCAAGCTCGTTTCACTAATGAGGTTTTGCCCCGAGGAGGAGAGTTTTTGTTTATTTTTCATACTACCCACACATAATAAACGATCATCGGCGTGCTCCAAAAACTCAAATGTTTTTTTGACAACAAAGCAATATTCTTTCATACAAATAAGAATTATAGCGCTTCTCGATGGTGTTTTATAATTGAAAGAAATAAATCAGTTAAATTTCTCACATATTATGTAGGTCAAGTTTTGCAGTTGATGGTATAGGTGTAGACAGGAGCTGGATCCAGCTGGATTTAACCGAAGATTTTCAATATAAAATGTTCACTAAGTTACTTAACTTTCAAATACTTTTGCCAAGGTATTAAATGAAACGTTATCGTTATATATGTTACAGTTTGTGAAGATGTTCAGGTGTTTGTTACTCAAGCAAACTAAACGGCTGAACGCATCCGGTTGGAATTATAGTCTAGCTAGAAGAATAGCACGTAGTTTTATGAGAATACGTTCCCATGAGTTTCTGCATAATTCACGTCAAGATTCAGACTTTTAATTCCATTCACAAGGCAATAGGTAGAATCTGGTTAAGATTAAAACTCTCGGTCATTGCCAATTTTGTATCCTATTCTATGCTTTGAGTTTCCCAATTTAAAATGACATCATTTTATTGTAACAAAGATCTTAGTGGCTCAATCTATACTTCAAGAATGCACTTGTTGCAACCGGGATACATACACGAGATCAACAGCTACCTGCAACGACCATTGCAAATCATATTATATATGCAATTGCCACAATAACAGCACCGCATATCACCAGTAATGGCTTCTGCAGGTCAATTTACTAACGACAGCTAATAGTAAACAAATGTCACTGCGAATAGAACCGGTCGTGCGCGCGCGCAGATGAGCTAACCACGCGAGATCCGACGCTGACGCAAGCGCTGTTAGGTACCTTACACACCATATTGACAAATATAAAGGTCTTGCATTATTGGATACATAAATTGATATCAAGTTCACGTATGTGTGTTACACAACTGAGACTGTTACGAGGTAGCAGGCAGATGTGAAATATGGGCATTAATTACTTTATTACTTTCATGGTAATATACGTCTGCCTACCCCTTCACGTATTAACAGGCGTGACACTATGTTTGAGTATAATAATACTTTCAAATTGGCAAGATAGAATACGTTACGAGAAAGCCTATTCTTCAAACGAGAAGCAATCTTGGCTGATTTTAACGTTTGCACTTTGGAGTCTGGGATCAGCTTCCCTCTCCTTGGAACAAGATCATCACACAGTAATCCCACACCCGACGGGGCCACTTCGATTGCCCTGGGTCAGTTGGGACGTGAGGGATATGCCATAGGTAATTATCCTCAGCAATAATTGGCCCAACACGGCGTGTTGTTCCAGGTTGCATCGGAGATTTCCACCTCGGAACCTTCCTTACGCGTACTTGCTTCTCCTCCTTTTGATTTGATTTACATGATTTTTACAACTGCCCACAACCCGTAGAGGAAAGCCTTTGCCAGAGCCACGTACGTCAATCAGCAGATATCCTGTCTTACAAGAGAACTTGGCATGAGAGTCGTAGATCTTGGTGGACAACGTCACTACTGTCGATCTTCAAAGTAAGATTTGCACTAAACGCGCATTAGCTTCACATCCGAAACGTAATCGTAATAGAATTACTAACCTACTTTCATATCTGAATGTCGACCAGTCAGTCTTTTTTTAAGAATCTAGTAGAATTATTTTTTACGTAGTGTTGACCAACTGACTTGTTCCGGTTTTGAGAAGCAAAATAAAAACAAACTCACCAAATGGCATTTTTAATTATTCTTTCGAGTGTACAAAGGTAGGCTGTACAGAGTGTGCGTGTGTGTTTTTCTAAATTGACGTTTGTAAAATGCTACAGTGGAGTTTGTTGCGCCGTTTCTTCTCCACTGGTGCTTAGGAAGCGGTGGTACACTTAGTTTTAAGCAGATTTTGACGACCAAAAGTTGTAGTAGTGCTACATAATTTTGAATTTAATAAATAATTTGAGTTTGAATTTTAAGGTGACATTAATAACTTTCGCTACGGTTCACAGAATCATTAAGATTTTTTACTGTCGTTAAGATTTTTTTAATACCGAAAGCAATTTGTTAGCGATCGTGCTGCCCACCGGGTTGGCCAGCGCAAAGTGTTTTAAGAAAACTATTTTTCAGAAAACGCGAATTGGGATGTCAACTATGTCAAGTTAATGAGGTGTTTACAGATCACAAATTAGATAAATAGTTCAGTTTGCAGTTATATAGTACGGGTATTGATGAACGTAATTTTGTCGGTGGTATCTTCGAGAGAAAAACTGAAAGCCAGAAACTCGTACATTTTCTGGATTCTAAAATATGGTGCATAGGCCGATGCCTCTAATAGCATTGAGTACGCAATGTGCACTATGCTTGACTTTATCAGCTTAGAGTAACATTTTCTTTTTTTAATAATTAAGACGAAAATACCACGATTCTATAAAGAAACTAAATTATGCTACATAAATGAAGATACGATATCTTGCATTTAATTGACGATATCTATCAGGCATATATTATACTAGCTTTTGCCCGCGGCTCCGCCCGCGTGGATATCGGTTATCGCGAACAAACATAGCCTATGTCCTTTCTTATGGTCTAATCTACCCCTATACCGAATTTCATCAAAATCCGTTCAGTGGTTTAGGCGTGAAAGTATAACATACAGACAGATAGACAGACAGACAGACAGACACAGTTACTTTCGAATTTATAATATTAGTATGGTAGTTTGGATTTTTGCCGAAAAACTACATTCTTAAAACTGTGTGCAGTGTGCCTACAGAGTAATCAGTAATCATTACACAACCCCATGCATTACGTAGATCAAGTATTTTACATCAAGCGAACATCCTACATCGAAAAATGAGAACTTTTTACGTAAACAATGTGTTATTAAATGATTCTTATATTACTTTCACTGTTTAACATATAGCCAAATGTTTACTTATTTTATGAACGAAAATAAAACAGAGTATCTGAATGTACAAAAATGTGGAGCACATAGATATTTTGCTACTAGTTTTTTTAGTATTAAGCTCGTAAAATTCCCAATATATGTATATTAAACGTTAAAAATGTTTATTCTTAATCATTGCATGAATTCGGAAACCGTGAAGATTGTTTTAGCTTTATAAGTATTCTTGTAGTATAGAATATTGGGTGAGTAAATGGATAAATGCACGTAATTTATTAGAATACAATACGTTGCAAGGTGATGCACAAGCATACATTACAAAAATTACAAACAAGTGCAGAAACATCACAAATATGTTTCTATCCTTACACGAACTTCATGCTTCATCATCAGTATTGAAATAGCCATCGCACTTGTGATCACTAAAGTGGGGACTTGCAGGACGATTGCAAACACACGATAGGCGAATTTGAAGCTTAGATGTCATGACAAATGTCAAAACTATCACTTTTATCAAACACAATAATGAGGGGAAATTTGTAAAACAATCAGACACAGTCGTATTCTTCTGTGCCTAAAATGAGTGGCTCACCGGATCGAACATGACATCTGTCATCGAAAGCAAAACTGCTCTCAAAGAATTTCTATGTTAATTATTGAAAAACAGTGATTTCGTGTGTGAAAATACAGTGACTGTGTAAATAAACACTAGTGGAATGTGTGACATTGTTATCCTCGTGTGAAACACTAAATTAATATTAAAAATAGTGCAAACAATTTCGCGAGTGACGGTTCACATAACTCCAAATCTATCACCTACCCTCAATTCAATTTATTAATTTGAAAATGAAATTTAGTTAAATAATTTAAAAAAATAAAGTCTCCAGAGAAAAGAAACCCCACAGAAGTGGCTGTCCAGGCCTGTGGGAGTGATGATGCTACTGGTGGAAAAGAAAAATCGCCTAATGTGCAAATCGGGATGAATCCCCGAACACCAACACTTAAAACATTGTCCCATGGAAATAGTTCACGCCTAGATATGCTCCAAAAAGTAAACCTAGATCCCTACAACCCAACTCCTGATGACGAGAACAACTGGCAAACAATACCAATCCTCCGCCAATACAAAAAAAGGAAACTTAGTTCCCTATCACCAGATAAAGACCTACCCACCCAAAATAGATATTCACAACTGCCAATAGAAGAGAATGTGGACCCCACAAACATAGAAAGACTCAACAGACCCCCACCCATTATGCTTTATGGCATAAAAGATGTAGCCAAATTGAAAGAAGTCATCGAAGAATCGCTAGAGATCTCAAAATACACCTTCAAAGTTGTAACAAAAAATCAGTTACGGGTGACTGCTGAATGTATAGACTCGTACAAACAACTGCTATCAATGGTACGTGAAAAAAACCTTATCGGCCACACATTTACCCCACGGAATGAACGACCAAACAGAATTGTAATTAAAAACCTCCACTACTCTACTCCTGTGGATGCCATCAAGGTAGCAATAGAGAGTACTGGTAATAAAGTGCGTGGGGAAATAATTAATGCTAGACATGGCCCAAGCAAGACACCCCTGTCAACCTGGTTTGTAAACTTAGAGCCCGGACCTAATACTGATGCTGCTAAAAAACTGAAATACATCTACCACACCAGTGTCAAAATTGAAGAACCTAGGCAAAGGAAAACTATACCCCAGTGCAAGAGGTGCCAACAATATGGTCATACAAAAAACTATTGCATGAGACCGTACCGGTGTGTGAAGTGTGCAGAAAGTCACAACACCATGGATTGCCCAAAGCAGGATAGAAAAGAGCCTGCTAAGTGTGCCCTCTGCCTAGGCGACCATGCTGCGAACTATAAAGGGTGTAAAGTGTTTCAAGAAATACAAAAAAGGAAGTTTGGTACTAGAACACAACAAAAACAAAAACCCACTAGCCATTCTGAAGCAAGAGACTCACCAAATGAGGAAGCAGTACCATCAGCAACACCCAATGCAAATACCAGGACATATGCACAGGCCACAGCAGGAACTACTCCAAACCTTGAAGCAATATTAACAAAACAAGCTGAAAAGCTAGACCGCTTACTTGACCAGATGGGCACCCTCATGGGCCTCCTAACAACAATCGTGACCAAACTAGTGCACTAAAATGACACTGAGAATAGGAACATGGAATGTCAACGGTATACTAAATAAGAAATATGATGTAGAAATTCTGCTAAAAGTTCAGAACCTTGATGTACTGTTAGTATCAGAATCACACCTAACGGAAAAAACGTCAATAACAATTGATAGGTACAGTGCCTACTCCACACCTCACCCAGACAACAAAGCCCATGCGGGTACTGCTATACTAATAAAGAGTGGCATCAAACATCAGTTGCTTCCTGAATATCGGACACCAAGGATACAGGCCACTTCAGTGATGGTGTATGATAAGCAGAGCCCAATCGTGCTAGCATCAATCTACTGCCCGCCTAAGAAAAAACGAGAACGTGAAATTGATCAAAATGACTTTGATTCCTTCATTAAAACCCTTGGTAATAGGTTTATAGTTGGTGGTGACTGGAATGCTAAACACACACAGTGGGGGTCGCGTCTCATCACAACAAGAGGGCGAAGTCTAAAGAGAAGCTTAGAAAAGAATCACCTCCAATGTCTATCTACTGGAAAACCAACACATTGGCCAACAGATGCAAACAAATTACCAGACCTGCTGGACTTTTTCCTGTTTAAAGGAATACAGTCACACTTCTTAGAAATAGAGGACTGCCATGATACTTCCTCTGATCATTCACAGGTCATTTTAACAATGAGCACATCCATCATTAATAAAGAAAGGAGTGTATTTTTGTGTAATAAACACACAGATTGGGATTACTTTGAACACCTACTAAATGAAAAGCTAAAGCTCAAAGTTCCATTACAGACAGACGACGACATAGAGCATGCTACCATCTCACTCACACAGAGTATACAGTCTGCAGCAAGGGCTAGTACACCCAAAAGTGTAATCCAAAAAAAGGTGACACAAAATGTAACACTGGAAGTGAAACAAAGAGTGTTAGAGAAGAGACGATTGCGAAGAGTGTGGCACCGCAGCCGAAATCCTTCTGATAAACGAGCATTTAACAAGGCCGCAGCAGAACTCAAACAATTTATAATCAAGACTGAAAACGAAACGCTACAGTTCTACTTACAAAACTTGACTCCCTCTGCCCCAGCTAAAAATGAACACTCCCTCTGGAAAGCAATCAAGTCACGTGCTAAACCGCAGAAAGTAGATCATCCTCTCAGAACCCAGGATGGAAAATGGGCAAAAAGTGACGAAGAAAGAGCAGAAGCATATGCGCAGTTTCTCAGAGATGTCTTCACTCCAAATTATGATTTGGATTCAAGTCTAGATGATGAAGTACAAAAGTATCTGAGCAGTGACCTGCAGCTCAGTCCCCCTATGAAGTGTTGCACTCCGACAGAAGTCCGGCGGCTGATCCTTGAGCTGGAGATGAGAAAAGCACCGGGCTTTGATCTAATTACTGCAGAGATACTAAAGAAACTTCCGAAAAAGGCAATAATCTACATCACAGCACTGTTCAACGCAATACTCAGGACATCATACTATCCCTGCATTTGGAAGGTCTCACAAATAACCATGGTCCCAAAACCTGGGAAACAACCCAATTTGACCTCATCGTACAGGCCAATAAGCTTGTTGCCAGTGCTATCGAAGGTTCTAGAGAGGATTATTTCTGAACGGCTAAACCGATGTCTCTATGAAAATTCGAGTATTCCGGAACACCAATTCGGTTTCCGCAGAAACCATGCCACTATTGAACAAGTGCATAGAGTCTCAGAACACGTAAGAAATGCTTTGGAAAATAAAGAATATTGCTGTGGAGTATTCCTCGATGTACAGCAAGCATTTGACAAGGTCTGGCACGATGGTTTACTGTTTAAGCTGAAGACCCTACTACCACACAATATGTACCTGCTACTTAAGTCCTACCTGGAAGATCGTATCTTCTACGTTAAAATAAACGACTCTTGTTCAGGTTTCTCTGACATTAAGGCCGGAGTACCACAAGGCTCAGTCCTAGGACCGTTACTTTATCTAGTGTTTACAGCCGATGTACCAGAATCCCAAGACGTTATGACAGCTACCTTCGCAGACGACACAGCAGTCCTATCATCCAGTTCAGATCCTGTGGTTGCGTCCAAGATAGTTCAGAGACACCTGGATAAGGTCCACGCCTGGATGAAAAATTGGAGGATCAAAGCCAGCGCAAACAAATCCAACCAAATCACCTTCACGCTCCGAAAGGAGGACTGTCCTACAGTAAAATTGGGTGAGGAGGTACTACCACACCAGACAGTTGTGAAATATCTTGGCTTTTATCTCGACCGTAAGCAAACATGGAAGCCGCACATACAAAAGAAGAGAGACGAGTTAAACCATAGACTCAGATCGCTGGAATGGCTCCTTGGCAGAGGCTCACGACTGTCAGTTGAAAATAAAATTACAATTTACAAAGCTATACTGAAACCAGTATGGACATATGGAATCCAACTGTGGGGTTCCGCCAAAACTTCAAATACTGAGATTCTACAGAGATTCCAAAATGGCGTGCTAAAGAAAATAGTGAATGCTCCGTGGTTCACACGAACGGAAGATATCCACGAATATTTGAAAATATCCACCATCAAAGAGGAGATAAATAAAATAACAAAAACCTATAAAGACAGGATTGCACATCATGAGAATAAGCTTGCCCAAATCCTTACTGAAGCACCCAAAATAAGACGCCTTAAGAGGCTGCACATATGGGACAATCTCAATTAAAAAAAAAAAAATGTAAAGGCTACCTGACAATGGAAGGGAAAGCCTAGCACGCCAATTAATCACCCATAACAACTGCTTATGGTCCAGGGACCGATCGCATGTTAGCAGAAATATATTAAAAAAAAAAAAAAAAAAATATTACTTTCACTGTTTAACATATAGCCAAATGTTTACTTATTTTATGAACGAAAATAAAACAGAGTATCTGAATGTACAAAAATGTGGAGCACATAGATATTTTGCTACTAGTTTTTTTAGTATTAAGCTCGTAAAATTCCCAATATATGTATATTAAACGTTAAAAATGTTTATTCTTAATCATTGCATGAATTCGGAAACCGTGAAGATTGTTTTAGCTTTATAAGTATTCTTGTAGTATAGAATATTGGGTGAGTAAATGGATAAATGCACGTAATTTATTAGAATACAATACGTTGCAAGGTGATGCACAAGCATACATTACAAAAATTACAAACAAGTGCAGAAACATCACAAATATGTTTCTATCCTTACACGAACTTCATGCTTCATCATCAGTATTGAAATAGCCATCGCACTTGTGATCACTAAAGTGGGGACTTGCAGGACGATTGCAAACACACGATAGGCGAATTTGAAGCTTAGATGTCATGACAAATGTCAAAACTATCACTTTTATCAAACACAATAATGAGGGGAAATTTGTAAAACAATCAGACACAGTCGTATTCTTCTGTGCCTAAAATGAGTGGCTCACCGGAACTGCGGCGCACTACAACCACGGCCTATGAGGCTGATATAGGCAGCCAAAATTGTAGCAGCGAAAATCAGTAGCCAAGATTGGCCACCTATTGAGCTATTGAGCCACACCTGAATCACTTCAAATTTCACTTCTCATTATATCCGTCTTTAAGGGCGACGGTGGAGCCATCAACCAACTTTATTACGAACTGTTGGAACCAATGAATGAAAAATGGTTGAAAAATCATTCATCAGAAGGGAAATTTAATGTGATTCAGGTGTGGCTCAATAGCTCAGTTGGAAGAGCATTCCCCCTGTAAGGGAAAGGACGTGGGTTCAAGTCCCGCTTGAGCGTTGCTTTTCCCGATGTATTTCGAACTTAAAAAGTTAGCATAATAAATGCTATAAAAATTTCATTCAAAAATTATAGCAGCCAAACACAATATTCCCATTACAAGAAGGTCTCAGACAATTTTTTTTTTGGTGGTAAGTGGTTACCGCGGCCTATGGACGTATGCAACCCCAGGGGCTGTACACTCGCGCTGCCTACCCTGAAGAAACCTTCTAATACCCCTCTTGAAGAACCCCATATTGTAGTCGCTTGGGAAAACCATGGCAGGGAGTTCATTCCACAGCTTGAGCGTACGTGGGATGAAGTTCCTTTCATACCGCACGGTACGCACCGTATTCGGATGCAATGTGTGGGGATGAATTCCCTGTCTATGGCGAGCGGTGCGATGATACAGAGATACAGAAGTTTCACTATCATCATATTTTCATATTACTGCTTCTTGTTTTGACTGCCAATTTCCACCTCATCCACGGCCCACCCAGAGCTAGCACTGATACCCATCTTCCCTTTTTATTACTGGTACAGACAGTATATCATAAGTTACTCTCCGAGAGTCGTCTCGATACTATAAATTCATTTATGTAACGACGTACAGAACTTCCGTTCTGCTGTAACAATGCGACAGGGTCAACAACCCCCAAGGAAACACGTAATGAAGTCTCGCGAAATGTAAAGGTTAACGACTTTGTGACGCGGCATCGAGCCCTTTTTAGGGACCTGCGTAGTATCGTCCTGTAATGAGATGCTGGAGAGAAAACTTCAAGGTTAGAAAAGGATTTATGGAAGATGACGACTACCTACAATAACAATTAACCTAATGATTAAATGGCAGACATTTTATATTATAGGTACGTAGGTACATAACATACATAGTCAAGTCTCTTTCCCAGTGGGGAAGGCAAAGCTTTGCGCTTACTACGATCCTGGCATACGCCTTCCGATTTTTCTATTTTCATAATTGTTTTCATACATTACCTCATTATTTGTGGGATCCAGTTGACCCTCCCAGACCAAAGCAATCTTGTCAGATGGGGAAAAGCCACAGATAAAACATGTAACTCATGTGGTGAAGCAATTGGTACTGCTAGGCACCTACTGGTGGGTTGTAGGACGCTATTAGACCGGGGTCATTACTCGCGCCGACATGATAAGGTATTAGAAATCGTACGTGAGGCGGTAAGTTTGGCGGTAGCTAGAGCGAAAAAGGGTTTAACCACAAACCAAAGAAATGACGTCGCGTTTATAAAGGAAGGCTGCTCAAAAAAGACAAATCAAAGCCGTACTCAATTTTGATAGCAGCCGCTGATTGGACATTACTCGCAGATTCGTATGAGAAACACTATAAAATACCGGAGGATGTTTGTGCCTCGTCATCCAGACCCGATATATTCCTATTTTCAAAACAGCAAAAGCGTGCAGTACTAGTAGAGCTCACAGTACCGTGGGAAACTAACATACCTAAAGACCATGCTATAAAAATAAACAAATACTTTGACCTGACCAACGAGTTAACCAAAAATGGATATGTGGTTAAACTCTACGCCGTGGAAGTAGGAGCAAGGGGAATTCCAGCTAAATCCCTGTATAACTTATTTAAAGACCTCGGATTGCCAAGAGCTTCAGTAAGCTCTTTACTCAAACGAATATCTAAAACGGCGTTGATAGGATCTTACCAAATTTGGATAGGTAGAGGGGGGAACACGACTGACGGTGGGGGTGAGCGCTGATGCATCACAAGGTGGCCACCCTAAACCTACACCTGGGTCGCAAGTCCCAAGCGCCGTCACAGTGTTCCTCTCTGTACCACGCCATGGACCCGGCGACCGCACGGTGAATCCATGGAATGCTAAGAACCGGATCTCTTCAACTATTTCAAGAGTAATGCCTGCGGCAGAGCCTCGTCCATCTACCGACAGGTGTACCGACTTGCTCGTGAGGTTAGCTTGACCCCAAAAATCCTTGCTGTCCCAAAATGCACACCATCTGTGGGTCGTAGTTTGCCGGAGGTGAGATTGCCGGAGACATATCTCTCACACCCTAAGGTCCCCATCTCTTTCGAGCTGGCCCTCTTCGGGTGTGGGGACCACGGTGTTCATATCTAACCTAATCAATCCCTTTACCTCAATCCTGCCTGAATCAATTGGTGACATATGAAATGTTTGTTGATAAAACACTAACAAGGCATCAAACCGAAAACGCTACATATCGCCGCGGTGACCAACCGCTACAAGTAGCGATAATTGTTTGTTTGTGCGATGTTTTACTGCCCGCCTCACACACCGCGCCGAGTTTAACAACAGAACTATACCTATTCATCACGGTCATCATAGCAATTTCCGAAATGCGTCCAAGTTTCTACTTTAGAGTCCGAAGTCCGCTTATTGTGTTTGATTACTCTGACCTCCTAATCCCTAAAAGGAAAACCTGCGCTAGAGTTTCGTATTGTACACTGATTTGCAGAAATGGTTAGATGGGGCTCTATAAAGCTTAGTAGGTATACACCCCAGTCGGAACTAGCTATTTCATGTAGAGATGACATGTTCAACGAACGAGTTCTGGTAGTGGAGACTATAAATTAGTAAACGGAAGATGACGCTCCCAGCAAAATGGACGAACGTCCCTGAAAGGCTCGGAGAAACCCATGTCCAGCAATAGATTAATCGTTTGTTTAGATTTAATCAATGCTCTTCGTTCCACGTGTTGACTTCAACAGATTTTCAGCCTCGTCTTAGGTATTCTTTCAAGTCAAACTATTCTCATTTAAATATCAACATTTATCTTCCTACCAACTTATCTTATTCCACATATTTCACGACAATCTCGCAGACATTTAATGTTATCTTGTAAAATAACTGTCTAGCGACGAATTTTAAAGCGGTCTGACCTTTTAGCTCATGGAAATTTTAATTTTTGTCACATTCTATCTAACCAACGACAATTCTCACTTCCCGTAAAAATTATTTGGTGCCAAGACATTTATTTGCGAAATAAAATAGTGTCTGTTGACAACCGCTGTGTAGTTTACTAGCAAAGTATTAGGGTTAGAATTGTTTATGGTACATTTTAATTTGTTGTGTATTTTCTGTGCGTGATTTCGCACTATACGCAAATAAATAATAAAGTATGGCTGCCACCATAACACTCAATGATCAGGATGACGGAATCTAGGGTATTCTGTCGTGTCGACAATTTAAGAATCATATTGTTACATAGGTATTTTAAATTGTGACGTATTTTCATTTTATATCGTTAGTTTTAAGATTTCATTTCACGTTATCTGTTTCAGCAATAGTATTAAAATATACATATTGGTTTTATTTAGCGCTATCCACGTGACTTGTGATCGAAGAATGTGAAAAACCTATATTTTTTGCCAGTGCCGTTTGATAACATAGTAGTATATTATATATTAAGTCTTATATTGCATTTTGCAAGGTCTAACTTGCAAACGAAAAAAAAATCCTTCACCTTCTAAAAACACATTTTTAAGTCCATACAGTTCATTTTGAATGATTTTTTAAAATCTTGACGTTACTTTGTGACCATAATTAAAATAAAGACATTATTAAGTAATCATAATCACTAACTCTGTGCGTTACGCAAGTGCGTCAGTCGACGCTACGAGTCACACTATCGACATGTTAACACCGTACGAGAAACACTCACAACAGAATAACAGTTCCGCTCTCGAATGGAGTACAACAAAGCACCAATAAAGCCGTATTACGGGCTCAAGAGTACGGCGGCCGCTGCACCCCTCACGGTACCACAACATCAACACCACTGGCTCTTGTAGACCGGCTACTTTTTGTTGACCATCGAGCAATTTATACCTCCATGTTATATTTTAGCTGTGCTGTCTAATGTACATGTCTCTTACTGAGATGATATCTGCATTTTTAATAAACACGGTCCACCTGATGGGATGTAGTAGCCGTGGCCTATGGATTTTTACAACACCAGGGGCGTCACACTCGTGCTGCTGACCCTGTAAGAACCTTCTTGAAGAACCTCGTATTGTAGATGCTTACTTATTAAGCTTCACATCAGATTGAGGCCGTTCTTAAGAAAGGTCACGTCAACTAGATCTGAAGAGCATGAGTGAACATAGTCGTGAAAGATTTACTTACGTACGCCAAATTTAAAATAAATGGGAATATGTGGTCTCTACCTACCCCTATGTGAAATAGGAAATAATTATACTAAAATCAGATTTCAATACGAATAAAAAATATTAATAACAAACCTTGAGATTTGTAAATAATAAATTAATTACTTACTGACAAGTAAAGTTTCCTGCACTAAATAATGACATTGAGTGTTGTATTAAACTAAGCTGTTTGAGTGCTTTCATTAGGCGCCTATAGTTAATCCTATTATAAAGCAAAGTTTTTAAACATCGGAAACATGCTTGATTCAACTAAAAAACCTCTAAAAATTAAGTGAAAGTGCGCCAATGGAATAAAAACCAATCAGTATCAATAAAATGCACTTAGCAATAAAAACACACCGTCAAAACATCCATGACAGCAATTAGGCACGAACATCAGGACAAAATCGGTCACGTAATTACAACTCGATGTTGACAATCGTTCCACAAATAGTTGCACGTCTACAAAGACCGTGGCGACTGCGCGCGAGTGTCCGATTTCATTCATCGCGTCGCACGCGCACAAACAAACAACAATGAACGCTTGCGTGAGTGCAGTCGCGAGGGTGACTATGAACTTGTTGAACGCTGCCCACTGGCCCTGCCGACGTGATTCCTTCGATGCAATGGGTGCTTTGTTGAAACCAGAAATGCATTGTGTGTGATCTGATAGTCATTTTCTCACGAATTACTTGTGTATAAATAAGTAATAAAGGATAAGTAAGGGTAAGTAATAAAGGAAAGTTCAGCCAAACCCGCAGTTAGTCTACAATAAAATAAATTATTATAAAATTAAAAACCCGACTGCTGTTTAAAACATCGAACAAGTTTGCCCATTTGCCAATCATAAACTAAAAGAAAGTTAATGGCAACCGCCTGCTATCAAACTTATCTCGATCTTTTAAACAGCAGTCGGGTATTTTATTTTTAATAATTTATATTATTTTAACCTTTTGGGTTATGATATGGCATATACATTTATAAATCGCCTTCTGATATCGATACCCTACTCGATAAGTTAGAAGAAACTATTTTTTGACAGCATATATTTTGGCTGGCGCAGTCGGGTGGGTAATGCGACCGGTATTAACGCTAGGTTGAAGCATTTAGTATGCTAATTATTGAAATCGATTTAGAAAGGAAATATTGTATGATATCGATCATAATTGAACTTAGCTAATTAGGATTTATCCTACTCTGTGTATATTTTTTTTATAGAATATTAGAACCGAAGTTACTAATATTCCCTCTAACCCCTCCCACTAAGCTATGGTCAGGATTCGAACCCGGGACCACTAAGCTACCGACACTTTTTATACGTTTCATACCGTCATTCTCTCTTTCTAGGGCAGGAAGAGAAAAATTTCACCATAGATCTGTATATTTACTTACTGTATAATACTTTACGAGCTTCCTCGACTGATTAAACCATCTTAAGTATTTACTCACCGGCGATTGTGCATATTTTAAGTCTAAATCTCTCACTAATATTATAGTTGCGATAGTTTATGAATGCGTGCGTGTGTGTTAGTACTCCCGTCCCTCCCGGTAAAACATCTGGACGTATTTCAGTAAAATGCGAAATTTAGATAAATTAAACCTGGATTACATCCATATTACAAAGAGTAGCCTTAGGCTCATGGAAAATAAACCGATAGGATACTAGACCACTATATGCATGCTCTGACTAAAGTCAGTAAACTGCTATGGAAGGTTATGTTAAGTTTTCAACGGCGTAAAATTGCAGGCTTGTGTAATATTATGTTTGTAAGTTGATATTATACTTGGTAAATATCTATTCAGTAAGAGATAGCTGGACCTTGGTAAAGTAAACTTAAAAAAAACTTTAGTAAAGCCTGTATGTGATAACAGTAGGTATGCCCTGCGGTTTCACCCGCTGTACTAGGTTCCTTTCCGACATTTTCAACATTTTTTCCTACATACAACATTATACATACATACATAGTATGTACATAGTATGTATGTCATGTAGTATGTAGTTTTCTTTGTTTCCCTCTACAGGCCTAACGGCTGATTTCGATGAGTGGGGTTTCAAATGAAAGGTATTATAGGATAAACAAAATGTGTGCAAAAGAAAAAAGATCAAATTAAGTTTGATAGCAGGTGGTCATTAATTCATATACATATTCATCATTTATTTGCGAAAATGGGTACATAAGGTGATTACATGACATATTATTTTTTGAACAGCCAAATTCCGCCTCAAGGCATGCAAATATGGGTAAATTTTCTTTTGGTTTATGATGTCAAAGGGGCACCGTCTCCTATCGAACTTGTTACGATCTTTTTTCTTTTGCACACATTTTATGAATCCTGTGACACTCAGGAGGTGGAATACCTTTCATTCGATATCTGTCCAGCCGTGAGGCCTGTAGAGGGAGGCGATAAACAGTTTTCTAATTTTGTAATAATTTATTTTTTGTATTACTCGCCTCAGTAGAGTTAGCGTGATTTTATAATAGGTAAAGTAGGTAAGTAACCATTACCCAGATAGGTTAAAATATTGTCCATGACAAAGAGCCAGCGTGGCGGCAATAGATTCGCCCTCTATTACGTGAGATTGAAAATTATAGTTGGCCAAATATGGGTAACTAACCTCTCTTTCGGGGATTTACTTACATGAGTAATAGTAGTATTTAATAGTAGTATTTAATGTGTAATAATAATAATAATAATAATACTTTATTTCTTAAAACAGTGTACAGTAAATTACAAAGGTTCTTAACTTGTAACGTGCATTATTATATTATGGTTATTGCTTATGTAGGTTTTCTATCTAGGAATGTAAAATTATAAATATATAATTATATATATATAATTAAATTATACATACCCAAATTATGTTAAATTTAAATGTGAGCATTCAGGGATTTTAAATAGGAATTTACTAATATTACAAAATTTCTGCCTGAACTAGGTAATCCTGTGCTTCAGGCATCAAGTGCAGTTTAATAATGGTTATATAATCTACATAATATTACAGGTTCAACGATTTACTAAGAATAATACAATGCTAAAGTGGTTCATTTCTACTATCTAAAATAATGTCTTAATTAAACAACTTAATACTATTTACTTAACAACTGTCATTAATTCCTCTGTTTCATCGTAGGACATTCGTTGGAGGGCCTTCTTTACTGCTTGCTTGCAGCATATATAATTTAGAGAATAAATGTCTGATAAAGCGTTTATCCTATTATAGAGTAGCGGTCCTAAAAACATATGAAATTTACCTGTGTATTGGCGTTTTATTACAACTCTGTCGGTGCATACAATATCTTTCCGCCTTTTGTTAGTAATTTCGGTGCTGTAGGGAAGCGATGCGTGCTGTTTTAGTACTGCGCTTAATATAAATAGCTGGCGGACTGTTAGCACTTCACAGGACTTGTATAGAAGGTCAGTCGGATATAGGAAAGAGCGAAACGTCGCTACCTTGAGGATCGCTCTCTGAGCTCGCTCGACAGGCAGTAGCAACGTCTTACCCATTCCCCCCCAAGAAGTTATGCAATATGTTAATATAGACTGACAAAGGGCATAGTAGATGTTTCTAATCAGTTTTGGGTCACTAATGTATCTTAGTTTTTTGAATACAAATATCAACTTGCGTAGTCGCATAACTAGTGCTTCGCAATGGTCTTTAAACGATAAGTTTTCATCTATTATGATACCTAGGTACTTTATCTTATTTGTTGTGGTTATAACCGGGCAAGTGCACTTGCTGTCGTCATGATTAGGTTCTTTACAACAATGCGCATACAGTAAGTGATTGGGTTGGTTCATAGCTGATTTTTTACGCATAGAGAATGAAACGTATTTGGTTTTATCTGCATTTAGCGTTAGTAGGTTATATTGAAGCCATTTATTTACAAAGTTAAATCCTCGTTGCGCAAGCCTGTACACTTCTATTTCTGAATCAGCAGAAAAAAGGAGGGCAGTGTCGTCAGCGTAAGATATGATTTTACCGTGTTCTAGATTTATACTACATAACTCATTTATATATATTAAGAACAAGGTGCTTCCCAACACGCTTCCTTGAGGAATGCCAAATGACGTGTTGTCCATGTCCTCACTGAGAACGCTGCCGATCTTTACACATTGGGTACGCTCTTTTAAGTAGCTCTTGAGGAGCTCTAACTGTACGCCTCTTATTCCCATGTTGTCAAGCTTGTTCAACAGCTTAGGGATATAGACCGTATCATACGCTTTAGCAAGGTCCAAAAAGATTCCCACTGTACGCTTACCCTTATCAAGTTGTTGTACTATATAATCCGTCAGATGATGTACGGCATCGGCTGTAGACCTATTAGCTCTAAATCCAAATTGTGTATTTGATAAAAGCGCATTATCTTCCAAATATTTCGTCAGCCTATTATTCACAATTTTCTCGAGTATTTTTGAGATTGCTGGTAGTAAGGAAATAGGTCTGTAATTCGTTACTTGGTCTTTTGCTCCAGACTTATATACAGGGACTACTACCGCCTTTTTTAGGCACTTAGGGAAAACGCCTGTCGCTAGACATTTTTGGAAAATGTAAGTTAACGGTGGCACCAGTATATGTCTGTATTTTTTCAGTATTTTATTTGATATGAGGTCCCAGCCAACAGCACAATCATCTTTTGAATTCAAGATTATCCGCTCTACCTCCTCTTCGTCAGTATCCAATAGTACAAGAGATGATAGGGTAGTCGCACTCGGGAATAGGGGGTTTATTGTATTTGCTTGCGTTTGCTGTGCAAGTCGCTTACCGACATCTACAAAGAACTTATTTACTATGTTAGCGGATGTTACATGTGATGTGTGGGTGTTCAATAAACTTGAAGGCGATTCATTTTGCTTCGTAGTGTAAGTTATATTCTTAATATGCTGCCAGATCTTTTTACTATTCGACCCCGCACTTTCCAGTTTTATTTTGTCATGATTTATTTTTACTTTTCTTAATAAATCATTGCAAAAGTTCCTGTATCTTTTGTACGACAACTGTAGCGTTAAATTATTGGGGTTTTGTCTACATTTCAGGTGTAGTTGATCCCTGTGTCTCATGCAGCGGATTAGGCCTGGTGTAATCCAAGGTTTCAAATTATGATTTATTTTATGCAATCGTATTAATTTTGTGTTTTTATGTATTGCATTTTTAATATTATCAGTCATGTATTGCATACTAAATTGCACGTCATCAGAAAAATAAACTGGGTCAAAGTCGATGTCGCGTAAATCGTCTTCAAGTTTGTTCATGTTTAATTTGGTGACTAAGCGTGTTTTATCTAGTTTGGGTAACATGCAACTCAGATTTAGTAAGGCAGCGCTATGATCGGTAATTGTGGAATTGATGACAAGTGCGTGTGCTGGGTATTGTGTTTTTAGCATGACGTGGTCGAGGCAAGACCCACTTGCCTGACGCGTGATAAAAGAGTGCGCGGGGAACAAGCCGTGAAATGAGCAGAGGTTGAGATAGTGTAAGGCATCCTCCTTTAGTTCTTGTTGTCCTTTTAGGATGTTTATATTTATGTCTCCAATTAAGATAATATTTTTGTAGGAAGACAGGTTTTGCAAGGTGTCATTTAATGAATCAATAAATTTATACTTATCATTAAAGGCGTGCGGCCTGTATATTGCTAGTATGGCCAAGTCTGTTCCTATTTTTATCAATAATCTATTACACTCTTGCATATTTGGCTCCTCTACAGTTGCATTTATATTATTTCTTATGTAAACTACTACACCATCGTTCTGATTATATATTGTATTACTTCTGTGCATGTTATAGCCCGGTATTAGTGGTATGTTATATGGTAAGGATAGCCTACATTCCGTCAATACGATGACATCAAGATTTATATTTATTCTATGCTGTAATGTTAGAAAGCTATCTAAATTCTTGAAGACACTACGTATGTTCTGGGTTATTATGTTTAATGGGTTAATGCTCGGGGTCAGATATTGTTTGCACTCCTCCGCCTCACACGTTCTGGACTCTGATACAGAGAAGTAATCTATATCATTTATTAAATTATTAATCATTATTCTTAAACTATAAGATAATTTAAAGCTATAACGGCTTAAGGTCAAAACAATAACTTGGTTAAGGGCGCTCTTAGGCGCCTTCATAATCAATGGAATTAATATACCTTCTTTCTGCCATTGTTTTTGCTGGACATTCAGGCGCTCCCGTGGTGTGATTGCTGGGCTTCTTGAACTTTGAGCAAGTCGCGCATTTTGCTTCTTCTGCTTTCTTTGTACAGTCCTTTTTTGAGTGTCCTTGTTCTCCGCACTGTCCGCAGGTGTATGTGGTCTCCCTACAAGTCTTTGCCGCATGGCCATACTGCTGGCACTTGAAGCATCGAGTAACCAGCGTGAAGTCTCTGACAGGGCAAGACGACCAGTTCACAAATACTCTCTCGTTGGTAATCAGGGCTTTACGAATGTTTGGAGGTACCTCAATCACATAATTACAGGTCTCTGCATCCTTCTTGCCCGATTTATGGCTTAGCCTGATCGAAGCCAGAAACTTTTCGAGGCTGTAATCCTGTAGCTTGTCCTCCAGGTTCTGGTTGTATATGCAGGTAAAGACTTCCTTTTCTTGCATAGACGCTGGTACTCCGATAACTATAATCCTCGGCTTTCTTTTGAGCTGGTCGTCTACTATAAGGCCTGAGTTTGTTAGCTGGGCTGATCGCTTTAGCTTTTCGATGTCTCCCTTTGTGTCAGTGCTAATAATGACGCCACCGTTCTTTGTCTTACGCAGACCTCTTACTTGCAGCTTCATTTGCTCAGGGCAGATAATTTTTTGGACTAGGGACTTGGTGTCTTCACTTGATTTGGCCTTGTCATTGGGATAGATCGCTACCGAACTGAAACGAGATGTAGGTAAAAATTCGTTAGTCCCCTTTTTTACCATATCTGCAAATGATGTCCCGGCTTTGTACTTTGTGGATTCCTCAATGGCATGTTTTAGGTCGTTGAGTTGTTGCGATAGGTTAAGGTCATCCTGGAGGGCTCGGCCAGCTGTGGTGGCTTGAACGGTTTTTGCTTTGAGGGCCTGATATTGCACTGCCATTTGGGACGTGCCGTGACTCACTTTTCGGCACAGTGAGCTAATGCGTAGTTTCTGCTCTGAGTTTAATTTTCCCTCTGCAGCAATATTACATACCTCATTAAGGTACTGCTCGATAGAGGTCATCCAGTTCTGGATCTCCGGGGTTGGGATGGTATCCACATAGGTCACAATTTGAGCCTGCACATTTGAGTGAGTAGCGGGTGAAGGAGTTGCAGGTGGCGGCGTGCGGCACGTCCGGCTACCCTTACTAAACGGGCTGCTTTCCATTCTTTCGGGTTATAATCCGATCTAATTATATACTTATATTATCTACTTACAGCACATTATTGTCACAGTGGTTTCACTTTGCATTATATTTTACACACTCTTTATTGTAAAGTAGGTCACAATTCAGCAATTTAATATTATTTAATTATAATTGTTGTAATCACGTCTGTTTGCACTGAAGCCCAATGCGTTGAGTGAATATTGTATGTAAAGTAGGTAAATACGATACGGGATTTCCCGGTTCAGATCACAATATAAAGTAGTTATAATCCTCACAGTTCAAAGTTTCGTCATTTAATTGAGTGCAGTCTCCTCACAAGTACCAAGTCCTCGCTCCTCTCAATTGCGGTCATTAATGTTATGACGTCACGTCGTCATGGCGAGATGCGGAGTACTTAATATCTTCTTATGCATTTTATAGTGTCTCTTAACTCACTTGTTCCTAAGAGCGGTGAAGGGAAAAATGCAATTCTTAGCAGTTTGTGTATTCATTTATATGGCGTTTTTATAAGAATGTATTTTAATGAAATTAAAAATAAATTCGAAAAAAATTGGAAAAAATGAAATGCTCAAGTGAGACTCGAACATGGTTGAAAAATCATTCATTGTTTCCAACAGTTCGTAAGAATGTTGGTAGATGGCTACACCGTCGCCCTTATAAACGGATATAAAGAGAAGGAAAATTTGGAATGATTCAAGTGTCGCTCAATAGCTCAGTTGGAAGAGCAGTCCCCCTGTAAGGGGTAAGGTCGTGAGTTCGAGTCTCACTTGAGCATTTGATTTTTTCCAATGTTTTTCGAACTTAAAAGTTAGCTTATTAAATGCTATAAAAAATTAATTAAAAATAAATATTTATTGTATTTAAGTAATAGGTATATTGAGAAAGTTTAGCACATCGCATGAACTCATTTGCAGGTAGCAGCATTGTGGGTAACTGCATGCGACTGCCCGCGCGGCTCCCGCATGCGGTTCGTTAACATAATTAAATACATTCGTTGTGGGACTTAGATTAACTGCCTACCGAATTTTGATACTGTTTGCAGTAGACTAGGTTTATAAGTAGGTACCTAGTCTAGTAAAAAATTCAAACAATAAAATATTTTCTATCACGATTTAGGTTACTTAAAACCACGAGCTGGTAGGTAACCGACCTCGTTTTAATAATTTAAGGTAACTTTTATTCAAAGTCATCAAGAAATCCGGTATTTCGTTATAGTATTAGCAAGAACGACGCCTCCTCAGAAACGAAAATACAGGTTTTTTGCATAGCTAGGGGTCATTTTGTGCGGTACCGCATTTTTAGGCGGCCCCTTGCACGTGTTATGTGATAGATTGTGAAACATTACGTCTAACTGGTAAAAAACGGGTTTTTTATAATTAAGGTACCAAACTAGCACACGACCTACTTAAAGATGCTTGCAATATCAGTGTTGCCACCTACAGAGGGGGAGAGATGAGCAAAAAAAGAATGCTAGCAAAAAGTGACCCGAAAAGGGTTCTGTTTTATCTTTTTGAGTTACGGAACCCTAAAAATATGGAGAGTAGCCTGAGCTCACTAAGTATATAAAATGTAAAGGTAACTTACCTTGTATTCGTAATTTTTTAACGATTTCAAATAAACTATATCCTAGCACCAGAAGGAGATAGTTACGAGCTAAAAGTATATTTAACATACAGTATTACACTCAATGAAATGTTGCACTTAAAATTTCGACCACTTCAAGGTTGAATTACTTAAAAATTGCACACAAATAACTTAAAAGTACATTAATTATGTATGTTAATGACTACGACGTGTTGTTAATTATTATTGTACAACGATATTACGATATCTAGAAATAGAAACTATACCTCCAATTGAAAAATGTCGGCGGATGGAAACCATTTTCAGTGATACTTATCAAGTATTTAATCATCTTTATTCACATAAATGACGTCATGAACTTCCTCGAAATTATTCTAAGAATATTGGTTTCAAGGTCATCTGCCAGATGAACCACAGATTCCTTTGAATGTTCAGAAAAAACCTTTACACCAGAAGATACATGATCTAATCTATACGAGTTAGACATATCTAAACGAGTTTAAGGGAGGACAAACTCAGTTGGTTAGCTCACTGGACACTGGCACACTTAAAATGCTGATTTCAACAATAATATTAACCAAGATCAAGTCGATAGGACGTCCATTTCACTCGAAGCATTTCGATAGAGTGAAACGTGATATCCCGTCTAGTTGAACAGATTTTCATTGTTGAAATCCAGAATAAGGAGACATTATAAGAGAGGAAATGGTAGAAAACTATTATGTAGCTACAGAGGGGGTGGCAAGAAAACTATCACATAGTTTTGACGAAGGGGCGAAACTTTGGCGTAGACTTTCCTCTGGGAATTAGGAAGTAGAATGCAGGAAAGGAAGAATAGGACTGGGTTACACAGAGCAAGTTTTGGATATACGGGATTAGCCTGCATACAACAGATAGAACCGGTGAAAACAATTGAAATCATCGGGTAGTAACTATTTACATGATCAAAGGCTCGCACAGCAAAGATTTCACATGATTAGCCACGGCGGCCATTAAACAACAGTATATATGCAACAATTAGACACACTTAGGTAATAATTCCTTCGTTTTTAAGACCTCTTACGCACTGGCGTTTTATCAGGCGATTTCTCGACGAGCCCAAAGCGTGAATGCAGCAAGGCCGCGCAAATGTTTAGGACTGCTGGACTCTGGCGACTTACAAAGATTTCCTATTAGGTTTGCGTATACGATTTCTACATGCATACATAAATTTGCTCACGCCTATTTTGTCCCAGGGCAGGCAGAAACAACAGCCTGCCATCTGCTTCTATCCTTATACTTCACGAGATTCCTCTACAACCATTAAATATTCGATTTCTAGTAATTAACCAGAGTTTCGTAATCAGATATTTACCGAAGAAATCGCGATAATACTGTAAGATTTATGAATGAACGACGTGTTTTCCCAATGTTTTGATCAGAGCGCTCCGTGGCGAGACGGTCACATATAGATTCAAGATGAACTTGGTCTCCTTGTTTTCCATTCACAGAGCCAGGACTTCAGAATATTAAACTTCGTCTACACACAAGCCTCGGTTAAAGAATCCGGTATTATAAGAAGAAGGAAACACGCAGCATTAAAACCGCTAAGAAAACGGTAGCGTGTACAAACCTTTACGAGACGCCATAAGAAATCTTCACTAAACAACACCATGTTCTATAAAATTACATCACAGTTGATTTCTATCTTATGCGATGTTCTGTGGCGAACTGCATAATAGAACTGAGTGGTGTTATGCTGTAAGCTTAAGATGGCCTAGTCAGATGACTCAGGCTGTCGTTACTTTTCCAGGAACGAAGAATTTTAGAAGCACAAATCTGACTTTAAAGTACGTAATAGTTAATAGCTCTTCACAGAATGTACGCGAAGAGTCGAAAGAATTTAGGTGTGTAAAAGCAATATTCAACTCTCCTAAATCTGATCAGTCCTTTGATCAGATTTAGGAGAGTTGAATATTGCTTTTCGCCATTCAGCATACTCTCAATTTCCCTTCTTCAGATCCTAATCGGAATGGTTACCGAAATTCATTTTTCTTGCTTGCAATTTTTTTACCACTAAGGTGACAGATAAACACACGGCCCACCTGATGGAAAGTGGTTACCGTGGTGTACCACCAGGAGAGTCACACTCGTGCTGCCGACTCTGTAAGAACAGAGTTTCTGTGCCGGCAGTGCAGAAGACAAAGCAGCATATGGGTCGTATGGGTGCGTTGATCTATTCGAGGAAATACAAGTGTGCTTATATGTATGTAAAACGGTCCTGCGTATTAGAAAAAACAGAAAATACTGGAGGATATCAATACAGGAGTGCACGCTATACGGTACAATGCGTCAACGAGCCGTCCAAAATATTCCGTAAGTGATTTTTCGTTGCACTGTAGTTTTATGATAATGTTTCTGTGTAATATCTACATCGTCTTATATTGAAACATGAACAAGATATCAAAACCCTCTACCCTGAACCATAAACGCATACGTAGGCATAATAAAAAGCGTTAAATGGAAACCTTTTATCGAGATAATGCGTCATCAAAATTGATTCTCTGTAGTGTTTGTTGCTGAAAGTGACTACTCATGATATTGTTATTTTTATGGACTCTCTTCATCCGTAGGCCATCAGGTTGCATCCAGAGTTTGCACTTTGGAGCCGATCCACTACTCCTCTTTTCCGTAACGTTGTTTGCTTAGTTTTTAAGGGAGCGAATGACGTCTGCACCCGAAAGACCTGTGCCAAAATCCTTTCTCGAATCAGCAAGTGCACCAGCACGCTAGCGAGAATGGCTTAAAGTTCATACTCGCCACGCTGAGGCACCAAACGCACTAAGCAAGTAAAATTCAGACCGGGTCTTTAAAGCGAGCCACGCAAAGACATTTGATGGCACATGATAAGAAAAAGTAGATATTTTCCTCAAATAGACTCCATTTGTTGTAAAAATGTATAATGCATTCACTTTGCATACATACATACAGTCTAAGGACTCGTGCACATGTACTCGCGTGTGTATAACGCGTGAAGGGCATAAACCAAGGAAACCAGTTTCTCTAAGAGAATAGCCACCTAACTGTATTTATCACACATTTAATTTGTTCTATTAATGCGCTAAACTTTTTGGCATGAAGATCAAGATAAGATATAGATTGAGATACAACTATTTTAACGGATTATATCACAATGTATTTGGTGTTATTTACAGTGATCCCGCCGTTTTATGTTGCTTCTCAAGCAGCGGAAATCATTTTACTTTATATTGTAAACATTGTTAATGAGAGAATTATTATTGCTATAAGGTCCTTTAAAATTTTTCAGAGTGCAAGCCAACCTCACCTCATGCTGAAAAAAGGATAAAACTCTAACACTGGCACTCCTTTGCAGTTTGTGGGGTTGGACACTATACCTGTGCTACTTACTTACGGTACGGTACTAAGTACTTACGTAAGTAATAAGTACCTATGCTAATGGAAGCCCCAGTTGCAATGCAGATGTATATGTTTATCATTAAATTTTTGAAGACTTCCATTATGCCTCTTAGCTTTTGAGATACATGCAGAATGGCTGAACATATATATGCAGTACTGTCAGTCTGGAATACTACATAGGCTACTTATATACTCGGAATGGGTTTCTGTGGGTCATAGGCATAGAATATTTTATATAGGTGGGTATTTCATATGATTGTTCATATATAATAATACTTCTAGTATTTCCAACTTCAGTACCTACTCAATACAAACAATGTCCAATCTAGCCATAAATTAATATTGCAATACGGCAATTATTTTAGATATTTTAAGCACATAGACGTAAAGTACATAATAATACTTAGTTAATTGTCCTTTGTTACAACTTGAGGTATTCTTTGTGTGATGCAATGTTGTACATTTACTATGTAATTATACCTACATGGTCACATTAATATGCATACTTGGAAAAATTCAAGATACCATAGATTCAAAGGTTATTATGTTAAAATTGACATATTATTATGATATGTATAATGCAACATACAATACTATGCAATCTATGATATTATTTACAATAGCTGCAGTCACTCAGGGGCTGCCAAGTATTCATGCGTAACCATAGGGACAGGTGTAAAGATTAGTAGCGAGACCAGAGATAGTAGATTCCCACTGACTTCCCATTAGGTTGCTTGAAGGTATCTACGAAGAAACTAGAATGTGGGAAGTATTTTTCCACTGGCAACCCTTTGAAAAACTTTAACCTTTTGCACTGATAAAGATATTGTGTATTTTATTATTGATTTACACATTTTTTAATAGCTTTGCATTCTATTTGAATACATTTTCAGTGGAGACCAAACTTTAACAGTGGGGAACACCTGTGTTTTCAAGGAGAAAGGCGAGGACATTTTTCCGATTCAACCCCAGTCAGTAGGGTATAAAAGAATATTCAGATTAGCTTAAACCTCATCAGCTGATTTTTGTCACAACCAACAGGTTTATAAAGGTAATTTTATTGGAATCGTATTAGGATAAAATTTCGTCTTTTACACAATATTTACACAAAATTAGAATCCACTTAGTAAATCAATTGTTGTGATTCTGCTCATATAAGTAAATCAAGAATTTTATAGGAATCCAGTAAATTGAGAGTTACTGGAAATTTCAATTCAATTCAAACCTATTTATTAATTACATGAGATTTTACCTAGTATTCACAATTTGAAATTTTAGTAGATGTTGCACAGCTGTCCTCTTAATCAAGCTGCCACTGTGGCGCAAAGGACTCCCCCATTAGCCTCCATTGGAATATGGAAATTTAAAAGTTATTAGTTTTTAGCAGAATCACTCAAAGTGCCCTTTCTGACCCCGCAGGAACTTATTTGCTCTGAGTCTGTCTATTAATTGAATGTTTCTCTAGAATAATCGCATTAGGTCTGCCATGTACTATGTGTATAAAGATAATACACCCCTCTCATCAAAAAGGAACACATTAAATCACAATTTTTTCAATCAAAGTAGTGAAGCCTTGCCTCCCTCCCTTTCAGAAAAGGTATTGCCATTGTAATAATATATCTTATGATCATTTCGGGTTGTATTCTCAGGAATCTATTTTGTTTTATATTTGAGTTACATATTTTAGTTCTATTTTATTTTATTCCAGCTAATACTAACAGTTGATACTGTCTTCTAGAAAAAGATTAACCAAACTCATTGGCATTGATTGGTATGCATATATCTGCTAAATATTTCCAATGAGATGTGTTGTGCAGAAGAAATGTTTGCACTTGAGCTTCTAATATAAACAAATGATTATACACTTTCATTGGAAGCTCTCAAATATCTATTTAGTTTATTGAAACAATACAGCATTCCCTTATTATCATACCGACTTCAAAGGAGTCCTGGCAGGTTGCCAGCCCACACTCAAATGTGATACTTCCTAGATATAATATGTGCGTTTGCTGTTACTAAGTAACTGTTAAGATGAATTTTGGTGGACTATACAGAACAATACTAGACCTAAAAAATAATATTATCATCAATGTTAACATTGTCTTCTATCAATGTCAATGGGATTATTATTCCCTGGAACACAGAAAGTCTCCAGAAAGAAGTCAGAAGGAGTTCCAGTAGTTTTATTACTGTGTAACAAGATGGTTAAACTTGCCAGACTAGTGACGTACACACAGCGCCTTCGCACGGAAATCTGCTTGCGCACGTGTGACACTTGTGGCAGTGAAAATATAGAAATATTTTTCTAAAATATGCGAATATGATGTCACTATCGATGTCGTAGACTCCGTGGAAGCTGCCTACGCGCCGATGTCACATTTAATCATAAAGATAAAACTTATAATTGACCTCCGACACGGTGCAGCGACCACTCCACAAATCTTACATTTCGTAATAGGTCACCATCAAAACAATAATACGCGGCACACTTTCGAAGGGATAGGGAACGACCTAAACTTTAACATACCATTATCCCACTATCTCTATCGCGCTTACGATAAATACCTCCACAATAAGCGAGACAAAAATCTGTCAAAACTTTATCAAATTAAAACTATTTACACACATAGTAAAACTATTACATACTAAGTTTTATCGATAAAAATGTATGCAATGGGTGAACTTACTGTATTCAAGTGTACATAAATCCAAAACAGATGTCAAGGTAAATTTATTGACGAAAACAAGGCACAAAACACAGACAAAACACCTATTTCGTTAGATGTTTGATCACAATGTAAACACTTAAAGGAACACAGCATGCACTAACACTGAGCACTATGGAGGTCGCGACACTTGACTAATAATGTTTATTTACGACGATTATCACAGGACTTCACGCAATTATTCCAACACGTCTGCCGTATCACAATGAGCAGCAGCCATCTTGCTCGCTGTCGAAATAGAAAGAGATGCACTCATTTTGCCTTGATTTTGCCTACCAATGAAAAGAAGTGTCAATCAAATACGCCTTGTTTATTGGATACACGGATTTACGTTTTGTGATCACACAACTTGGAGATTATATTGCGCTTTGTAAATTATTAAATTACTCGGTGTAATTAACACCGTATTCTTATAGAATATTTTTTTAATGCCATGTTAGTTACATAAATAAAACATTAACTTTTTTATGCCGCACATCACAACTAAACGAAATTGTTGATAAACAAACCAGCCTTTGTTTCAGCGCGATATTTGATTTTGACACAGTGAAAGTACCAACTTTAGACTTTCTGCAATATCTTCTAATCTGTGACTTTCTGTCTTTTACTTAGTTTTCTATTATATATAACATTGATTATTTAATTTTTTTTATTACTATCATATGGCTTTTCGCTGGAATATTATTCTATTGACGCTAGTTGTCACATTCACTGTAAGTAAATATAATTATTACCCAATATATAGCTGTTACCTGCGTGTGGCTCAGTCTGCAACACATAGGAACCTGTTCCGGGAATATAGCTGATCTATATATTATTTCAGCCTATACATGATCAGGGTGTCATATTTATTCAGAGATTCAAGGTGTTTTTATATAATAAATTAAAACTAACTTAGTAAACTAAAATATTTACAAGAATATAATTCCTCCCCATCGATGTCGCCTGGTAACGTGCCTAAAACGCATTGCCCCGTTGGATGGAAATGGCAATCCGTTGTGCTTAAAAGAAGCCAGCCCTTAGTCACGCAAAAGTCCGCGAAACATCGACCAGTCATTTTTGCTATTTCTTTGTGGAGCGACCGTGGTGCACTCAGATCCCATGAACCCAGCATTTCAACCCCAAACGGCTCAAATATGTAATTTATGAATAAATTATCATATTTTTGCCGTTTGAGATGAGAAGGCGCAAGGGTGTCGACGCAAATTGCGTCCCGTACCAAAGACATGCCGTCCAGTCTCTTGCCATCGTCGCGTCTTGGGTCCTTGGTTGCCGGAGTTGAGATTGCCGAAAGCATATCTCTCGCACCCCGGCAGATCCAGGACCATCTCTTTCGAGATGGTCCTCTTCGGGTTGTGGGGACCTCGGTGTCCCTATCTAGCCCCGGGTACGGGGAGGCGCACATTGCGCCGCCACCGCGGCCTGCTTCTGCTAGGGTGACAGGCGGCTCCACCGGTCACCCCCAGGCCAGCGCTCATGGAAGACGGAGGTCGTTCTGCGACCTCCGACGTCCGGTTCGCCTTCGCTCTTCGCGGGCTTCCCGGGCCCGGAATCTAGTCCGGACCCGACCGGCCGCCTCCTTGGCTCAAGTGTGGCTAAGCCAAAACTGTAATACCTCAGTAGTGTGATTAAATACCAAACATATTCACAAACTTTCACACATGATTTTAAGTAGGAAGTATGTAGGCTATTTTAGAAAAATAGTAAGGTTGTTTATCTTATTTTGCAGTTTAACGTAACAGACTTTGAATGCAGAAAATTACCATATCATGGTGGATTCAATAAAACTCTTGGTAAGGATAAATATTTGAACTACAGTAGGCCTTGACTGTACTTTTGATTATGTAAATTAAATCGGAGATATGTAAAAAATATTCCCGCTCCTCTTACTAATCGGAAATCCGATCGGAGGGCAGGGAAAAACCCGATCCATCCAGCCAAAGTATCTTCACAAACTTTCACACTATATAATGTTAGTAGGATGGGATAGTATTTATTGGTGTTGTAGGAATGCTCTTGTAAGTTCAATCAGAAAAACCTGACCGGACATCTCGTTCCTATCAAAACCCGAATTGCGCATATTTCTGTTACTTTTAATAGCCGAATTGCGGTAATTCCAACTTCTGTAGGTTAGGTTAGGTTAGAACTGTGACCACAATGGACGAGCTGAGCGAGCGTGCCGCGGCAGCGGCAGGCGAAGTGCCAGATCTGCGCAATTCGGGTTATGATAGGAACGAGACGTCGGGTCAGGTCAGGTTAGGAAGTTTCTAACCTAACCCGCGACCGGGTCAATTTTTCGGGTCAGGTTCGGAATAAACGGGATAAATAGCGAATAAAGGGTGAACATAAATGAAGAAAACTGAACATTTCAGTTAAATTCTGTAATTATTTTCTTTCAAGTACAACTATGGACTTCAATGAAAAATTTATGATGAAAAATGATTTTTAAAATATATCAACCACTTTATTTCTATTCACCCATTGGTCTTCCCAACAAGCAAATTAGTCTAATAAGGTTGAGTTTATTCAGCTTTTCGGTGATATAAAAGTCGAGTAAGTGTGAATTATTTAGCACGTGTCGTATAAAAGCATCTTATATAGCATTTTAGTTATTCAGCATTTCGGTCACATAATGATGCTGAGTAAACGTTTACTCTGCATGCTTATATGACAAAAGTGTCATATAAGATTTGCTGTATAAGTCGCTAGTATACGATTATGTTACTATTTCTTCGAGTAGAAGCAGTTATTATATTCATATTACTAAGAATTAAAGGGGGGCGCTAAATATTTATGATAAAACCTAGTATATTTCATCAGAAAACTTACCTTCGCAATACTTTGCAAACCTATGCGTGAGTTTACGAACCTACAAATTAACATGTCTGCTAAATAAATTGTACTTATATTTTTTATAATTTTTAAAACACAACACGACGCACTTGCTTAATTTAACAAACAAACGTAACATAAAAGTCATATAAGTTACAGTTATAGCGCAACTTAAGCTTGTAACAGTCACTCCGGCGACAATTACGTGACGATGTAACTGAAAAAGTTACCTTTATACGAAGTCTATGTGACTGAATTGCTGAATAAAATGGGCCCAAATCGCGTTGTATAAACGTTTTCATTACGTTTATACTTCTATTAGGAGCCAAAATGCTGAATAATTTGCGTTGCCGCGACTACTACACGAGATATTTTTGCTAGTTGGGTTGGTTCACCGTTTTGCGGTAGTAAAAATTAAATTAAAAATTTAAAAAACCCCCGTCACAAAAAACACCAAAAAGTTGAAAATAAATGAATAAATTTTAATTCAACGGTTGCCATGTCGGGGGACCGTAACTGGTTAAGTACTCCTTTATATCGTAAGGTCCCCCGACATGGCAACCGTTGAATTAAAATTTATTCATTTATTTTCAACTTTTTGGTGTTTTTTGTGACGGGGGTTTTTTAAATTTTTATTTTATACTTTTTAAATTGATCTACTAGTCAAGCTCTTTCATTTGATACCCATATTGAGGGAATTCTAAAGAAATTTGTATTAATGTATGTTGTGGCGGCGGCCATCTTGGACCGATTTTTTTCAAACATAGCTAAGAACACTCCCGACTAATATACCTTTCAAACAAAAAAAACTAAATCTAAATCGGTTCATCCGTTTGGGTGCTACGATGCCACAGACAGACACACACACACACACACACACACACACACACACACACACACACACACACACACACACACACACACACACACACACACACACACACAGACACGTCAAACTTATAACACCCCGTCGTTTTTGCGTCGGGGGTTAAAAACCCTTCATGCTTATAAAACAATGGTTATAATTTTCAGAGGAAGCATCAGGATTGTTCACAGACTTTCCTCTCGGCATATCAGAAGTATTTGACGACGCCAGTGGCGTGTTTGGCAAAGTACTTGGCAAGATAATGAGCAAGAAAAAGTTCCTGGGCATTGAATCTTTCTATGAAAATAAATAAAAATTAAGAATGTTTCATATTTAAACTGTTTAATTTTCTTAATCATATCATTTAGCAACCAAAATTAAGTGGTAGCCTCAGATGCAACCGAGATTCAGTTACGTGGTAGGTGTCTGAGATCCGGCATCCGATGAATAGCAGCAATTTAAATCAGCATTTGTGATAGGTCCAGGTAATACCACAGTAACAATAGTATCTAAATTTGATCATTTATTTGATGATGGTACAGTCTACTTGAGACATCAAAATGCCTTTTCCTATGTCTCTTTAGGTACGTTGGCCCTTTAAAAGTACTGCGACAAATATCACATTCTAGATCTGGTCCCGCATGTTTCTGCTTTACATGTTCTAATCGCCGAGACGCGGATAAAAACTTCATATCACAATGTTCGCATTTGTAAGGTGTTTCACCAGTGTGTGTTCGGATGTGATACAATAACGATGTCTTTGTACTGACTTTATCTCCGCAAGTGTCACACTGAAAATTCTTTTGTTTTGTATGCTTCACTACATGTTCCTGTAATCTGCTTTGAGAACTTAGTTTTTTTCCACACCAATTGCATATCACAGCCTTGCCATTCTCATGTTCTAATCTTATATGGACATTCAACGCAGATTTTTGTACATATTTCTTCTCACAGTAATTGCACGTAAATTTGGCTTCTGAAACGGTCCTTTCCTTTTTTTCACACACCTTTTGCTGAACATGATGATTGAAAGCCTGCTGTCCTTTATATGCTTTTCCACAACTTTCACATACCAAACGAGTTGTATGACTTTTCTCATGGTACTTTAATGAAAAAGTATTGTTGTATATCTTGCTGCAATAGGTGCAAGCAGCAATGCTGTGACTAAGCTTAATGTGGCGGTTTAATAAGAACTGAGAACCATAGCTCCTAGGACATGTGGGACATTTATAGGACTGTGGTGCATGCACTCGTAAATGATGCATTTTTAATATTTTAACAGTTTTAAATTCTTTAAGACAATCTTTACACTTAGTGACAATTTTCTCATTATCTTTACTTGATGTATCCAAATGTTGATTTGATTGAAAGAGTTGCTTGTGTTTGCTTCTTTTTCTACGACTATTTCCCTTTCTTTTTCGTGTTCGTACTTTGCTTTTAGTGGATGGAACCAATGTAGGTTCCTCTTGCATGTTACATTTTTCAGGTTCATATTTCATATCTAGTGTGATTGTATTGCATTCTATTATGTTTTGCTGCCATGCAGATTTGCTTCGTAATTGTTGCAACCTTTCATGCGGGGCTACTCCAGATTCGCAAGATCTCTTTTCATCACGAATTTCATTAATTTTATTATTCACATTGTCTACTGCTAAGTATAAAGACTTGTAGTAATAATCGCTTCTTGAATAGGCTATATAGTTCTGTAGCCTATTTATATGGCAAGACAGAGTCTGCATATTATTTTTACAGACCGCTATAAATTTATAACTGTTAATTGCTGATTCTATACACTTATCACATATAATATTTGTAGGTAGCGAGTTTATTACCTGTGAAACAAAACAGTGCTTAAATAAAAGGGATTTTTAAGTGATGTAAAGAGGTTTAATCACTTAACCATATTGAACTTGAAACGGAATATGTGACTGTTACAGGCCCCTAATTGAATCTACTCACTTCTTCCCCTAACACAGCAAATAACATTTCGTAGATATCGTCTACACTTTCAAGTTCTAGCATTATTTCATCTCGTATATTATAAGACCTACATTTTTCGTTTACAGTTTCGAAACACAGACAACAATATTCGGTACAATCTGTTATCAAATTGTGAAATATATTATTCAAAGAAGTCATACTACATTAGAATTGCAGATTAATGCAGACTGCAGAAGATAGTGAAAATAAAAGAGTAAAAATCGTCATAAAATCATGATTCATGACTAACTAAAATGTAAACAAATATATAGGTTTATTTGACACTTTTGACAGTAACAGATGACAGTGACAGGCGCCAGCTGTTTTTTTCTGTTTTTTTTTTAATGATTTTTATGACAATGATAGCAAGTCCTTTATGTCAAGTCTTATTGTAAAGCCCGACCAATAAAATAAAAACCTTGTACCGGGGGTGCTATAAACGTCTATGAATATGACAACACCAAGTATAGTGATACACATGTGAAATGGCTAGTGTACAAATATCTTAGTTTATGAAACTGTTGTAGACATAAAGGAGACATACACAAGAGCATGGTATTTATTTATTACTAGCAGTTGCGCGCGGCTCCGCCCGCGTGGATGTCAATTTTCGATAAAAATAACGTACTTCCATACAAACTGTCATCCCCATTTCTCTCCCTTTAACGCCCTTGTTCGCGATAAAAGGTACCGCCTATTTCCGTTCCCAAACTCCCAAAATCTCTATACTAAATTTCATCAAGATCGGTTCAGTGGTTTAGGCGTGAAAGCTTAACATACAGACAGATGAGAGTTGCTTTCGCATTTATAATATAAGTATGGATATACCGGGTGTAAGGGGAACGCTCCCGAAGCCGAAAACCCCTAGTAGTACTCCAGGTACATAGCACATTGGCATAAAAATAAAATCGATTTGGACAACAAAAAAAATTCTATTTTTTTTTTTTGCAATATTTACTCTTTAACGTGTTAGTAAAACTAAATGAACCGGTGATTTCATAAAAAAAAGACCATTACAAAGAAGCACGCGCTTGGCGCTATTTGTATTTTTTTGTAGTGATGTTCTTTTTATGAAATTACGTTTCATTTAGCTTTACTAACGCGATGAAGAGTTAGTAATGCAAAATAAAAAATAAAAAAAAAGAAACAAAAAAAGAATCGAAAAAAATAAACTTTTTGTCCAAATCGATTTTATTTTTGTGCCAATGTGCTATGTACCTGAAGTACTACTAGGGGTTTTCGGCTTCGGGAGCGTTCTCCTTACACCCAGTATGTTTTAAAGTAGTCGGGTTAAAATAGAAAATAAACAATTTATTTTCATCTCATCACATTTATTAATCATCAAACTCAAAATCGAAATACCTAATTAGTTACAGTTGGTAAAATTAGAAAATTGGCCAATTTCCAATGCGCGTACTCTATGATGTACCTACCCGTCATGTTGACAACTATGTTCGTGATGTTATTTAGATCCTTCCGAATTTTTATCCGACAAATACTTACCTAGTTATATTGTAAATATTTTTTAATAGTTTTCGGCATTTATATAGCGCAATCAAATTCACAATAATTAATACGCGCAATTGACACCACATTGATAGATAATCATAATGACATCTCATAGATTGTTGCCATATGAAGAAATTAGTTCCAATAGTTTTCCGCAATATGGCGAGGTATTTTATTTTATTGGTCGGGCTATATATGATATTACTTTAGTTAAAATGATTGATGATGATAATGGGTTACTGTTGTTGATGATGATGATAATGACGATGAATGAGATGATTGCTGCCTCAGTAAAGTTGCCTCAAAAAACTCGAATTAACACCAATTTCGGAAAACAAAATAATACCGCGATGCGGCCTCTCTCTACGCTTTCCTGCCAAAACTCCCCTGGTTTTTCTGTTCTATGCAGTGTGAGCAGATTTAATTTGACGAATAACTGCTTGTAGAGCTAATAGGAGTATATTCTCCTTAAAGGTAGTTTTTTTTTTAACTTTGCTATTCCAGCAATCTGCCCCTCCCCTTTAGCTGAAGGTTAAGCATTTCTTGGATCAAGGCATGCATAGTATACACCCAGTGGCGCACCCCTATTTTTTTAAAGTTTTCCGAGACGTCTCCTGCTACAATAGTCATAGTCATAGTCATAGTCATAGTCATAGTCATAGTCATTTATTTTTCAATATAGAACAATAAAATTGTTTATTATTGACGTCAATTTTAATTCTACTTAATCTAAGTTTACCTCCGCTTCCAAGGCGCTGGTGGAGAAGAAACGGCGCAACAAACTCCACTGCGGCATTTTTTGGACGTCAATTTACAATATTTTTTCTTAAAGCTAAATGTCAACAAGTATATAAAACTCTTTATAATTAAGAATAAAAACAAAGTTACATAATGTAACAAATAAGTCACGTAACTAATTACGAGGGGCCTGCACCATGCTCAAGCCAGACATTTTTATCTTTCAAGTAATCATCTATCCTATAGTATGCCTTTTTGGATAAGGTGGTCTTTACAAAGGTTTTGAATTTATCGTCAGGCATACCAAGGATCGATTCTGGCAGTTTGTTATAGAAACGTATACCATCCCCCTTAAAAGAATCACTAACCCTGCTAAGCCGATAACATGGAAGTAGAAGTCTATGTTTGTTACGCAGATTTCTGTCTGTAATGTCACTTACTATTGTGTAATGACATATATTTTTCCTGACATACATTATGTTTTCAAATACATATTGGGAAGCTACAGTTAATCATATGTCAATATCCTTAAATCTTTCCCTGAGGGAGTCTCTCTTGCCTAAGCAATAAATGGCACGAACTGCCCTCTTTTGCAATATAAATATAGTTTCTAAATCTGCTGCATTTACCCAAAGTAGTATTCCATAGGACATCAAGCTATGGAAGTAACTAAAGTATACGAGCCTAGCAGTAGCTACATCAGTCAACTACCTAATCCGTCTCACAGCATAGGCAGCAGAGCTAAGTTTATTGGCCAGAATAGTGATATGGTCACCCCACTGTAATTTAGAATCTATTGTAATTCCTAGAAAGGTAGTGGTGTTTACGAATTCTAACCCCTTCCCCCCCAGCACAACATCAACGTCTATTTGCCTCTCATTGGGTAGTGTAAACTTCATACATTTGGTCTTTTCTGCATTCAACAATAGGTTGTTTGCAGAAAACCAATTTGACATGGCATTCAGAATATTATTAACATTATTTGCATCTGTACTATACCTATTTGCTTTGAATATTAACGATGTATCATCTGCAAACAGTACTATGCCAGCTTGTGCCTCGACCATATAAGGCAAGTCATTGACATATACCAGGAACAGAAAGGGTCCTAGGATTGATCCTTGGGGTACACCTATTTTGACATTTGACCCATTTGACTTTACGTTATTCACATTAACAGTCTGAAGCCTATCCGTTAAGTACGACTCTAATAGTGCTATTGATTTCTTATCAAAACCATATCGACGAGGATGAGTAAGAGTGTTTGATGGTCAACACAATCAAATGCTTTGGAAAGATCACAGAATACCCCAATGGCATCCTGCGATCCCTCCCAGGCGTCGTAAATTAGGCTAACTAGGGCCACTCCCGCATCGGTGGTAGATTTCCCGCCAGTAAAGCCATATTGTTGGCTGTGGAAAAGATTGTTGGTCTTGAAATACAGTTGCATCTGATTGAGCATCACTCTCTCAAACACCTTACTCAGAACTGGCAAAATAGAAATGGGGCGATAGTTTCCAAGTTCTGACTTGGATCCCTTCTTAAATAATGGTATTAGTTTACCATGTTTCATTAAATTAGGAAATGTACCGTTATCAACACATTCTTTAAATATGAGTGCCAAATCAGGTGCCATGATATCAATTACATGACTAATTAAACTGCCTGACATGCCCCAGTAATCTTGAGACTTTTTCATTTTAAGATGCTTGAAAACTTTTAAGATGTCACTGGGATCAATATGTTTGAAGTTAAATTTAGAAGAAGAACTAATATTACTCTCAAGAAGAGCCACAGCATTGCGGGCGCAAGAACTGATTGAAGAAGTGATTTTGAATGGAATGTTGGTAAAAAAGTCTTCAAACGCATTTACAATATCTTTGGAGAGGTTAAATCCTTATATTCCAGTTTAATTTTAGTAATATTATCCCTCATTTTACATTTACCTGACTCTTTGTGAATGACTTTCCAAGTTTTCTTCATTTTATTAGGAGCCTCAATTATTTTCCTTTTATTATACCTTCGCTTGTCTACACACTTTTTTGAAAATTTTGGAGTAATTCTTAACATATTCAATGAAATTATTATCAAATCTGTACTGTTTTTGGGCGTATAAATCAAATAGTGTTCGTCTACTTTTATATATGCCTACAGTAGCCCATTCACAAAATCTAGATTTAGTATTATGCTTTTTACATTTTTGTTTGAATGTGTTGGAAAAAGCATCAGATAATGTAGTAAATAGACTATTATCATAAGCCTCAGGATTATTACCCAAATAAGCTAAAGAATCAAGTTTATCCTCTAACACATCTTTGAACTTTTTAATTTTACTAGATGTTAAGGGCCTACACATAGTTTTCTCCTTAGGTTGACTATTAATATCCTTGGAAAAGGATACTATTTGACCCTGGTGATCTGAGGGCAACTTACTAATTAGAGACTTGCTTAAGTATCCACTATCACTAAAAAAATTATCCAAGTATTTGGCATTTGGCAATTGAAGGAGGTCCTGAGGAGCTCTCCTTTTTATGCGCCTGAAGGTGCTAGTGGACTTCAATAGTTCGCAAGCCAGGTTGTTGGGGTGCTTTTCAATACGGCGTGAGTATGACTTCAGCTTTTTTTGAAATTTCCTCTTTCACTGTGGACATTTTTAGGTCTCGGTGCAGCTAAGAGTTAGTGATGAACCATGGAATGTTCGTTATCATGCGGAGCATTTTGGACTGGAAGCTTTGAATAATTTCCAGGTTTGAGTTTGCTGCGGTGCCGTAGAGTTCTGCTCCATAAGACCGTATATCGACGTTTTTCAAAATTCAACTACTAAGGAGGTAAAACAGGCGATGAGCGGTCAACAAATACAAGACAAAAAGAAAAAAAACATGAATAAAATAAGGTGAACAAAATCAGCTATGCAGAAATGCCTAAGAGCTCTCCTTCCATACTGAATATATACTTGAAGATATACATTCCGACCACCGGCACTTGACATATTAACGTGGCTCTGGTAGAATTTCTTGAAAAATTTGACATTGGTTGGTTGGTGTCTCGCCATAAATTTATGTTAGAACCTTACACTGGCTTCATCCGTGGCGTACTTCCAAACTCCGTATCATCTTCACTATATATGTACATATAATACAAGTCGCGCCTTTATATTATTATTACTGACACCGTAGACAGAGAAGAGTGTATTCAAAGCATGAACCTTTATACTAACAGATATAGTAGTAGTATATAACAGTTAGTATACAGATTCATGATTCAAAGTATATAACAGTTAGTATACAGATTCATGATTCAAAGTCTTTGACTGACACAGTGGATAATGCATAGATATAGGAAGAACGCTCGCGCGCTTAGGTATAATGTTATAAAAAAATCTAAAATACCTACTCGACAACAGATAATAAATCTAGCAAAGATTTGGCATTGGAGTTGCACATGACCCTGAATAATATTGATATTTTCTGTGTAACTGAACATTGGTTGAAAGACCATCAGGTCATGTTCAACTTCAAAAATCACCAGGTGGCTAGCTCGTTCAGTAGAAAAAATTTGGATCATGGAGGCTCCCTAATTATTATTAATAAGAATATAAAATTTAAAGAGCGTAAAGACTTAGTAAGCCTCTCTATTGAGCGAGTTTTTGAGATCGCTAGTATTGAGTTTGAGCAGTTCATTGTATTAAGCGTATACAGTCCCCCGGCTGCGCCTTTTGCAAGATTTGAAGAAACGATGGAAGAAGCGCTTTTTAAATGCCGTTCCTCCAATAAGGCAATAATAGTTTGTGGAGATTTCAATGTAAATATTTTAGAAAACACTATAGTGCCAGCAGAGAGAAAAAAAATGTTAAATCTGTTCAAGTCCTTTAATCTTATTAATATGTTTTCAGAAGCTACTCGAATAACTGCACATAGTGCCACTGGTGGAGCGCTTATGTACTTTCTTAATTATTTCCCACATAATTTAATTGTATTTCAATTTTTGTAATTTAAAAAAACCGCTTCTGTGAACGAATAATGTTTGAGTATTGGCGCTCATTTGTTGACCACTTAGTGTTGAAGAAGGCCAATAGATGGCGCTGTGCACAGATTTTTCGAACTATACTTGAGACTGAAGTTCCTACGAGCGACACTCTCAAGCGTCACGGCGGACGATCTCCCCGCACATTTTTTTACTTCTCTGACCCGCTGCCGCTCCGAACGGAAGTTGAGTACTTCAACTCCTCGTTTCTTTTTCTGTGTAATTCTATAAGTTCCTTTGGCCACATTCTCAAGTCAGTATAAGTGAAGTGTATCGGAAGAAAACGACAAACTCAAGAAAGTCACCGGCCGGTCGACACCTACCTACCCACCAGCACGTGCCAGGAACCACGCCTGTCTGCAGCTGAATCCTCACGAGGTGGAACTCAGGTCAGTGCCGGTTCTCTTGCGTTTTCATTCATAGAAGCGGTCACATGTGTATTTTCTTTTTATTACAACCAAACTTCAGGTCACAGGTTCTTATACGCTCTGTGTGCAAACACACCAGTGGTCGGACTATTTACACGTCCTACCAGCCACTGGTATTGATAATATTTACACCAATATTAATCCAATCAACAAATGTCTTGTGGATGCTGTACACTCGGATCACCGTGGCCAATTAATAACCATTGAAAGAAATAATTGTAAAAATGTAAGAAACGAAATTGCCGCTTTCAGGGAAAGTATTGTGAGTAAAATACCTGATTTGCCCTTGTACACTTGTGTAGAAGAATCTTACGCAGAATTAACCAACCTGATCGATACTGAGTTTGGGAGAATTTTTACATCAAAAACATTATCGGTTGGCGGCCGCCCTGTATTCAGTGACTGGGCAACATCGGGGATTTATAGGAGCAGGAGGAGATTGTATGAGCTGTATTCTGAAAAGTCATACAATTTCAACCCTGATTTTCAGAACTATGTTAAAAATTACTCAAAAGTATTTAAGCGAGTCAGTTCCTTTGCGAAATCAAACGTCATTAGGAAGAAAATAACCAATTCTGTTAATAAAAGTAAGACTACTTGGAATATAATAAATTCTGAATGTGGGAAATCTTCATCAACTGTAAGAGATTTCCATTTAAAAATAGAAGATCGCCATGTCACGGAGGATTTGGAGGTTGCGACAGAGTTTGAATATTTGTTCGCAAATATAGCTTCCACTACAACCAAAACTCTTCAGTCGTCGTCTTCCATTTCCGCTGAGGCATTGCTTGTAGAATCAACAAACAGGTGTCAGAACACGTTCGTATTCACGGTTGTTAATAGCAAGGACATCGTTAAAGCGTTTAAAACAATTGATGTTAAAAAGACCGCGGATCTATGGGGATTATCAGTCAAAACTGTGGCATGTATAATTGATCTCATTGCTCCCCATCTAGCAACTGTGTTTAATGACTGTGTCAACAGTGGTGTATTTCCTGATTTAATGAAACAGCAAAGTCATACCTTTGTTCAAGGTCGGCAGCGCCACAGATCCTTCGAATTTCCGACCCATTTCTGTGTTGCCGACCTTGAGTAAAGTATTTGAGAAACTAATTCTAGGACAGTTGCTGACCCATTTTGGTGAAAACAAATTGTTTCATGATAAACCGTTTGGGTTTACTAAGGGACGTTCGACTACTGATGCTGGTGTAGAACTGTTAAATTGTATTTACGAAGCCTGGGACGATAAGCATGATGCTCTAGGTGTCTTCTGTGATCTATCCAAGGCCTTCGATTGCGTTCACCATGACACATTAATCAGGAAATTAGAACATTACGAAATAAGGAACAAGGCTCTCGAGCTTCTGACTTCATATTTGAACAATAGAATTCAGAGGGTCGATGTTAACGGTACATGTTCAGCAGAATCTGTGGTTTCGTTGGGCGTTCCGCAGGGTTCGATACTTGGATCATTTTTATTTCTAATTTACATAAATGACCTTACCTACTACAATAATAGTATTATTTTATTTGCTGACGATACTTCGTTAATTTTCAAAATTAAAAGGCAACACGATAATTATGACGAAGTGAATGGTGCAATCAAAAGAGTGGTCCATTGGTTTAATATAAATAATCTTTGCCTTAATGAGAACAAAACTAAATGTATTAAATTTACTCTGCCTAATGTTGCACAGGTAGAAACCAATGTACAACTCAATGGACAATTGTTGAGCCTTGCGGAATAGACAGTGTTCTTAGGTTTGAGTATTGACGCTAAGCTTCAGTGGGGTTCACATATAGAAAAAATAGCTGGTAGATTAAGCTCAGCTTCCTATGCTGTAAAAAAGATTAGGACTTTAACAGATGTTGATACGGCTAGAATAGTTTATTTCAGCTATTTTCATAGTATTATGAGCTACGGAATTCTCCTTTGGGGTAATTCCGCAGATTTAAACACAATATTTGTCTTGCAAGAGCGGGCTGTGCGAGCTATTTATAATTTGGGCCCAAGAGTCTCCCTCCGAGATAAGTTTAAAGACATAAATATTCTAACCGTAGCGTCACAATTCATTTTCGAAAACTTAATGTATGTCAGGAAAAATATTGCAAAATTTCCAAGACTTTGTGACAGGCACAATATAAATACTAGAAATAAAAGCAATCTCGTAGTTTGTCATAGCAGACTCCATAAAATAAGTAATTCATTCCAGGGCAACTGTATACGTTTTTTTAACAAGCTTCCTAATGAAATCAGAGATTTACCTGTCTATAAATTTAAAAATACAGTAAAGAGCAAACTGTGCCAGAAAAGCTATTATAAAATCCAAGAATATTTAAACGATAAACAAGCTTGGAAATGAGCTGTTCGCTCAGCTTTGCTACTCAAGCAAAACATTGTATCTAGACCATAAGTTTTAGGCTAAGTAAATGTTTTGTAAATAGAACTAATTAAATAGTAAATGTTTTGTGATAGAATAGATTAGTTAGTATTTAATATTTACTTTATGTTGACGTTTTGTAAGTGCCGATTTAATGGTCTATGCAAAATAAAATATTTTTTGAATTTTGTGTACTAGCGGGATAGGCAGAGACTACAGTTTTCCACTTGCTACGATGCTTTCTATAAAATGTCTGTGAACTGATTGACATACGTATATCTAGGACCTAGGTTGACCCCTACCGGGTTGCCATACTTTAAAACATATTAGGTACATATTGCCCACAAATAATAATTTATGGGAATGTGCCGGATTATTGACATTTATGATTACTGCTCTGCTTTCTTGAGAAAGCGTGATGGAATGATATTTATTCTAAAACCTTCCTCGATAAACGGGCTATTCAACACAAGATTTTCTCATTTCCTACGCTATTCATGAGATAAGCGCTTCAACCAACCAAACGGACAAACTTCAACTTTATTGTCGTGAAATTAATGATGGAGAAACTAATTCAATTAATTTAAACTGAGTTTTCAGCTGTGAATTCCTTGGTTTGTTTTGGATGTTAATATCTTGTGCATTCATAGCCTACATGGTATTTTGAGTATTATATTATGTTGGACGATATGTTGTATATATACAGTACCATGTCAGTAGGCTGATTTCATAATATCATAATATCTCCGTTATTTTGGTGTATGGTCAGTGTTGCAACCCCTTGATTTTTCAAATTTGGCGGCAATTTTTTGCACCTTTCGCTGGCCACTCTGTTATGTACTTTTGTCATTTTTGCAATATAATAATCACTTATAATTAAAACATAATAATGGCATTTAATGCTAATTTTGTTATTTAAGTTGGCTGACTTGGCTATAAAACTTTACCTACAGACAGAGTTGATTGATTAAATTTGTGGTTTGTCAGTTATTGACTCTTGCTTGTGGGCGGCCATTTTCATTTTCATTCATGGCGTCGATCGACGTGGGGCTTATAAAGTTCTTGAACGAAATATTAAAAAGCGCGCGGCTTTGAAGTTATATTTATTTACATGTTTTCAAATAAATTTTCCAATTAAAATATTTCACACAAACATTGACTATGGTTGAAGAATCTGAATACAATCTACTGGTCTCTAATGTCCTAAGTGATAACCGATACAGCCATTGTAGGTTATGTCTAAAGCAAATTAAAGATCATTATGTTCGTCTTCAGGACTGTGTTTCTTTGGATCACAATAGTGGTTATTTTCAAGTACTCTCTGAAGTCCTGGCTGATCTTGTGGGGTCTGAGGTGAGTGTTGTAATCATATCCATTCACAAGATCTCTATAATTATCAGAAGTGCATTTCCAATTGTTTTTGTATATAAATTTACAAAGTTTAATTTTGAAACTTTCAGATGTCTGACGAAATCATTGGATTGGATGCTGCATGTACGGATTGTGTGGACAAAGTACTTGAAGCCCAGAGATTTATACTTGCCTGTAAAAATTCTACCAAGATTTTAAATAATGTTTTTGATAATCTTACAAATGCTTTGGATATAGATATTGAAAATCCAAACTCTGACCATGGCCTTTACGTTAGTGTTGGAGAATACGAGACAAAACTAGTATTAGTTAAAAATGAAGCTAAAACAAAAGCTGTTATTGAGCAACCAGAGATTATATCTTGCACGGAATGTTTGGAAGAGTTTGATTTTATTGTTGATCTAAAAGTGCACAATTTGACTACTCATTGTGCTTTTACATGTGAAAAGTGTTTTTATACCACAGCAGATGATAAGGAGCTGAGCAGTCATGTGAACAGTGAACAAATGTTCCAATGTGATTACTGTAGTCTACATAGGTGCACTGAAAAAAGTCTCAAACAGCATGAGGACAAAGCCCATGGCTTGTATGTATGTAAAGACTGTGGGAAAGGCTTCAGAGGCCTGGAGAAGCTGCAGGCACATGAGCTAAAGCACATATCTAAAAGTAAATGTCCGAAATGTGGAAAAAGTTACATTACTAAGGAGTTTTTCATGAAACATGTCAAGTTGTGTTTGGATGATATGATAGAACCTCACCCAATGAGAAGTAAAATTAAGAAAACATATTTTTGTAACAAGTGTGGTAAGGGCTACAGCACTCCTGGAGGACTGAGAGTCCACCGAAGATTTGTTCATGAGAATGCTAAGCCACATATTTGTAAGTTTTGTAACAAGCAGTTTACAGCTCCAAGTTACTTAAAAGTACACTTGGTAAAGCACACAGGAGAAAAGAATTTCAAGTGTGATATATGTACTAGGAAGTTTGTGTCGAAGGAGGCTTTGTTATATCATACCCGGAGGCATACTGGAGAAAAACCTTACAGCTGCACTATGTGTGATGAAAAGTTTGTTAATTCTTCAGCTAGAGCCGAACACATTAAGTTCAAACATGTGGGTCCTACACTGATGTGTGAGATATGCTCCCGTAAGTTTGTCACGGCAACATTCTTGAGAGCACATATGAGGAAACATCATGATCCTTCAAATAAGTTGTATACTGGCAGGAGTTTGATCCCACCAAATGTACCTGCTGTTGAGAATATGCGTATTAAAGTTTTGTACTAATGGCCTGCCAAAGAACTGATGGTTGATGGAGCAAACAAATTGATTATTAGTATGTAACAATTAAAAAAAGACATAGCTCTTAAGAATATATCCACAGTTGGTGTCCAAAATTTTAAATACAGATTCTGCACAGATTAATGAGATGCTTTGTTTTTGGCAATTTTTTTATTTTGTGTATAGTGTCCTCAATATAATGTTGAATTTTATAGAAATTTACATATTGCAATAAAACTAATTTTAATGGATTACTTATGCAACTTTTTGTTATTACATGCTATTTATGTATGTACACTATTTCTGCTACCATGGTTAAATGTTCCAGACTGGACTTTACCTTTGAATATAAATTATTTCAATGTATACCACTACATAGACTGGCTGATTAGTACCTATTGTAAAATACCATCTGCAATAAATCAATTTTTTCTTGAATATACAGATTTCTATCATTTCTTCTATAAGTTATATAATGCACATATACATAACATAATATATGTAATTCAATTTGAACTTTGTAGCCACATTCACTGGACTGATCCTCATTTTTTGGAAGTGTAAAGGCATGAAGTAGAAAGAGGAGAGACTAAATTGAGGAAAAGAAGACGACACATCAGGAAACAGGAAGATTATTGTGGCATAACATGTCTCTAGCCACGCCTTGAAGTACCTGTTTATTTATATTTGAATTATGTATATTCAATGTAGGTTTAATACATGTAACACAATGATGCATTTTTTATCATAAATTATTAATTTTAGATAGTTATGAAAAATGTATGCATTCTCCGTTAAATAAAATGGGTAAGTAGATTTTTCAGTTTTGGTACAGAAGTTAACACATCAGTAGGTAGATGTACCAACTTATTATACTCATTGAATACATCAGGAAAAATGAATCGCTCGGGCGGGACTTGAACCCGCGATCTTTCCCTTACAGGGGAATGCCTTAACCAACTAGGCCACCGAGCCACGCCCGAAATGATTCAAATTTCCCTTTTATATTTTAACCATCTTTAAGGCGACGGTGGAGTCATCTACCGATGTTCTTACGAACTATCGTAACCAATGAATGATTTTACAATCATTTTTAAACATTGAGTTTTGATTCCCACCCGAGCGATTTACTTTTTCTGATTTATTTGAATTGTTGCGTTTCAAAAAATTCATTCAAACTATTATATGTACTCATTTTAAAAGATCTTGATGTAGACACCAATTACAAACAATATTTATAAAATAATGTAATTTTATTTGATTACACAATACATAATATCTATAATATCTTTTAGTCATTTAAATACACACACACACACATACACACAGTACACTTAGTACAACTAGGTACCTCGTGGTTTTTTTTAAATTCGGGACTTCACGCAATTTTTGTTTAGTTTTGCCGAGAATAAAAATAAAAACTAAGTACCTACTGCAATATTTTTTTACTAGCTTTCACATAGATAGTAACTTCGATATACTAGGATACTGCTGGTCTTTCAGATTATTATTTGCAGTTATATCTATATTTAAATATGGTTCTACTGCTGGCACAAATAACTTGCTATGTGGATTATAGTGTCTCTGAACATGTTTTCTCAGCTGGTGTCCCGTCACAAACTTTACATGGCAAACGTGACACTCTTTTGTTGGACCAAAGTGTTTTCGCCTTTTATGCTCCATCCGTCTCGATGCAGAAAGGAAACTTTCACCACATAAGTCACAAGGGAAGGGCCTCTCTCCAGTGTGAAGCCGCACATGATAGATCAATGCAGCATGTGTCACGAACTTCCCTCCGCAATGGTCACAGTGAAAATTCCTTTCCTTAGTGTGCTTTACTTGGTGATTCCGTAGTCTACTAATTGCATCAAATTTTTTGTCGCACCAGTTACATGATAATACATTTCCAAAACCGTGGTCTGTTTTTAAATGCGTTCTCAAACCATTTTTTCTAGCATAACCTTTATTGCAGATGTCACAGAAGAAACTTGGCTGCCTCTCCTCAATATTTCCACAAATTTTGAGGTGGAACTTAAATGTATGTTTGTTAAGGAAGGATTTATCGCAGCGCGGGCACTTGTTGAGCTCATGTTTATCTAAGTGCACCCGTAAGTCTTTTTTGGATGGAAACTGTATAAAACACAATTTACAAATTGCTGCAACATGGTGAAGCTTATCATGATATTTTAGCATTTTTTCTGTACTAAACATTTTCGCACACTTTGGACACTGAAGTTTTTTAGGATAATGGACCCTTTCAGCGTGATCTTCAAGCTGGATTTGTGTCGCGAATACTTTAGGGCACTGAGGGCAGGGATGCCTCGTGTTACTGTGCACTTTCATGTGCTTGAGTAAATGACAGTTTGAACTGAATTTTTCCCCACACTCTTCACACATGACTGTTGACTTCTTGCGTTTAACTTTTTCATAAGGTGGTTTAACTTTCATTACATCCTTTATTTTAGCTAATGCAGACTTCTTGGTTCGTTGTGTGTGGGACTTACGACTAGTGAACATTATAGGCTCTTTATCCTTAATCATCAAGAATACTGTTTGGATATTAGGTGCCATTGTTTCTGTTAAATTGAGAGATGAGTTCAATCTACTGAGTGTGGAGTGCCATTGTCGGTTTGAATACTGGCATAACTTTTGAAATAGATAAGAGTTGATGGTCATTGTCGCACAGTTTATACATAAGACTTGTGGCAGTGAAGATTCTGATGTTACCTGTAAGCAATGCTAATGATTAATTACACATTTCTACATTAGTAAATCTACATTAGTATATTATTAAATCATAATAAAGTGGGGATGATAATTTCTTCAGTTAGTCAGATTCACAATTAGAATTGAAATATTTATTTCTAACATAACATAACATAAACTCACGCCTGTACTCCCCGAAGGGGTAGGCAGAGGTGCTAGCGCCCACATTTCGCCAGTTTATGTTTAGGTCCCAATGTAATAGGTGGTGAGCCTATTGCCATTAAACGGGCACTTATAAACCTGCGATAATTACACACATAACTTCGAAAAGTCATTGGTGTGTGCTATGATAAAACCTGGGATCGAACAACCCATACCATACCACTAGGCTAATTTCTTAACACGTTAAACGCCATTCCGGTCACCGGTGACCGGACCCCCTCCTGTATTTAAGCGCCATGTTGGTCACCGGTGACCTCAAGGTAGACCTGTTTTGGTAACGAAATAGTACGCCGGAGGCCACGTTTTTCGTACGTTTACCGTATGCAAGTGACCGGAGCGGCGCTGTAGATTACTCCTTTCGCATGGTTTCTGTCTAATTATGAAATTGTAGCAAATGTATGGCAAAATGTGGGAGGACAGAGTAAAAAAACATAATTATGTTAAGAAAATAGAAGCACTTTAATTGAATGCCACGATAATCATATTTTTACTTATATTTATTTAGAATGACACTTAAAATAGTATAAGCTAAGTATAGAACATGAACAAAATTAAATTATGAGCTTCAATATGTTTCTTAAAGTAAGTTTTGAAGCAAGAAGTTACATTAGTTTTATATGTAGGGATGAAACTTATTGAAGCAAATTAAACAAAAGTGTGGTTCATTAGGGCAATCTTTGCAATATGTTGCAAAGATTGCCCTTTGATTATGGGGCGCGGGTGGCCGGAGTTGTGACCGCTTTGGCGCCTTTCTAACGGAAATTCATTTTTTTACTTCAAGCCGCCACGTAGGTCACCGGTGCCCTCATGAAGTTTTCTTGTAATATTTGCGGAACCCAACTTCCAATTGAACCCTAAATTACATACATTTTAAATTTTTAACATAACCCGCCTATTTCCATCAAAAAGTTTTTTACTGATTTTTCTCATTTACTCAGTGGCGTTTAACGTGTTAATTTATAATATTCATCCACCACCCTAACAGGGACCCTCCGGCCACTTGGATCCCATGTCATTAAACCCATGGGATCCTAGTACCCTTAAAAAGTACACAATTTAAAAAAAAGAAAATCTTTCCTGCTCATATGTTCATTGCATGTTTATACAGAAGTAATTATAAAATAAATGCTGTAAAATATCATGGTGTCTGAGGAGATGTATAAATATTGTATGGACAGCCTTAGAGAATAAAAAAAAAGATTTTTCCAGTTAGAAAGTAAACTAACAGTGTACACTTACACTCAGATCATTAAACATGTCAGCGTAAGTGATGGTTTCATCTAGATATGATCTCTGGAGCCGTATACTGTCGTCAACAGACACTTCTTGGTCCTGTGTTGTAGAAAAACATAACCTACAAATATGATCAGTTTCACTCGTCAAAAATTTCAAAGCTGGGAGTGTCACGTCACCTTCAAGATCCATTTTTAATTAGTCACGGTGTAACAGTAAATGTACACGAAGGATAAATAAACTTTTGGCAAAAATGAAATTGTATTTTGTAATATTGTATCAATCACAAAATGACATTTCTGCTGCTGACTTGACTGACTGACATGAAAAAAATGTTGCTCGATCAAAAAAATAAAAATGCTCACTTAAGCCCTTTTTTTTGGTACAGAATCCCACGGAGCAGAGAAAAAGGGAAATCCCCTAACCGCAACCAGGGTCTTGCCTCGCCCGGTGAAGTCTGCTAACAGTGTCGTGCTTATTACTTGACAGGCGGGAGTCCGTGGGACTTCGGGATTGTCGCGGGAGGTTAGACTTTCCGGTCCAGCGAGGAGTATTTTTGCATTGAATATTTAAAATGTAATGGAGCTATTGTTTTTCATTTATTTAAGTATTACTTCTTTATCTGCAACGTATTTAATCAATATCAATAACTTGAATTTGTATGTAGTAATTTTTTCGTAATTCGTAGCAAGATTTGTAAACGCCACACCTAGATCATGCATGACGTCATGTTTAATTCTGTGAAGAATTCTGTGTGTTTATTGGTATTTATTTTGATCAATCTGTACTATTTTTGCCGTGCAATCGGCGCTGTACGCCACCACTAAGTACTGCACATTTAATTACGTTTTGTGGTTATTATCTAATTTAAGTAAAAATCAATAGCACCCGGGTTAATCAAAAAATTAGCAGTGAATTAAGGTAAGTTAATGTAAACAAAATTTTAGTAGATAAATTGTTGAAGGTCACTTGACATCTATGCGATTCCATTATCGAAATACCAAGTTGGTTTGTAATCTATAGCTACAACAGTACCTATAGGTACTTGTACTTAGTATAGTACCTACTATTCTCCCCTATGTATTTTTTGTATAAATCTCCACAAAATTAAGTAAGCACAACCAAGTCTATGAAGGTATTTAGGTAGGTACATCATTATATGTACCTATAGTCCAAGTAGGTAAGTGGATACCTATTGAATCATACGAATGATGTGTTGATGTGTCATGCAAAAATACACTTATATTTTATAGATGCAATATAGACTATTACTTTTATGACTTGAACACTAGACCTGTTTTTTTTAAATGTGCCGAAGTTCAATAGGGTGACAATGAGAAGTTCAATAGGGAGACGGGGTACGGAACCCATAATGAATTTTGACACCTATCTTTATAGAAGCAACAAAAGTTACTCGTGTTTGAAGGTCTTACCAAAGTTGTAGATGGATTACATAGATGATATTGATGCACACGTCTATAAGCCACGGTAAACACTTTCCATCAGGTGGGCGCAGTGCTGGTCTGCCACCTAATCTTAAAAAAATTAGCCCTTACATTGTTCTTACATGAACAGTTGTGTTCTTAACTGAGCTTATTTGTTAATAGATGGCGTTAGTTTTACCCACTGCATTGATGGGTGACAATTTGGGGCGACGACACCGTTACCTCAACACATTAGTGAACCAGGCAGCCGCGAACAGTCAGGTGTTACAAGACAATGAAGCTACGACTGAAGAAACTGCTTTCGGCCGACTATTTCAAATAGACTTGGCAGTTAAATTGAAGAATGTTGATTATGTCCTTAAAACTTTAAAAGATGACGACATGTTGTACGTCAGTAGGGTTTTGAAGTGTAAGTGGCTGTTAGAGCGACGTGATTTGATAAATCCCAAGTATTTGGAAGATGTACTTTTCCCAGAGATGGTGATGCCAGCAATTACCAAAATGAAGCACTGGTTATATATCAATTTAACTGATCCACTGATGTGTGAGGAATTCTATCAGTATTATAAAAGTACGAATTTTGATTTTGCTGCAAAGTTTCTCCGTCACTGTGGTAACGAATTTCTTCTAAATGAGTTTCCTAAAATATTGACCAAAGTAACGCCCCATCTTTTGAAAGTACTTGGTGAGAAAAATCCCAAGCTAGTCAAAATATACTTTGACTCATTGGCGACAGACAACGATTTAGTAAAACGATATCTGAAGGACGAGCAAATATTTTATAACAATATCAAAGGCTTGTTGAAGTTAGATCCAGACGTGTTTTTAGATTTAACTGAGAAATATCATAGCCTAACGCCATTTAATAAACTTAGTCCGTTGGCCACTGATTATATCTTGCGTTACCAGAAGAACAGATTCATGGCAAAGTCCGAACTCTACGCAGCTTATCTTCTACATATACCTACCGTGGCGCAACGGCTCAGTGTGGAGGAGTGCCAAGAGGTGGTGATCAAGCTAGCCCGTGCAGATTATTTAAGCTGGTGGTTCTCATATGAAAATGTGGAGCCCTTAGTGAAACGCGTGGGCCGCAAGGAAAGAGCAGCTTTCAAGAAAAAAGTATTCGTGGAGAAGGACGTTGGTGACCGAGTAGCTGAATGGCCATACGCATTACCAGCGTCACCAGTAGCGACAGATACGAGTTCTGACGAGCATGTGTTCCATGACCAGGACTTTGAGCCAATACGAATGAATACATATCATGGCATGGGTTTTAGGGGGATGTTGAAGAGCAGAAAGTGTGCTGCCCCCTGCTACATGGAAATGGATGACTGCATGATTCAGGTAAAGTCGGAACTTCAGAAGTTATTTGACGAGTTCAGGGTTGTCGGGTTCGAAGGAACGCTTCATGAACTGAGAGGGCGAATAAATGCAGTGAGTTCGGCAGATCGGCGTCGTGACATGTTGCTCGTGTTAGTGAGTAAGAGTGGTGGGCATACTGACAACGTGCGTGCTCTGCTAGAACTAGCGTTGAGATTGGGTAATGAGCCTGTGCATGAGCGGGCCGCAGTTATTTGCAGCCTTGTGAAGAGAGCAAGCGTTTGGCGTCTCCCACAGGATCTCTGGGATTCAATGATTGAGTACGGGCATGGGCTTGGTCTAGATGGTACAACACCTGAGGCTCCATGTATAGAAGGACTACACGGGGTAGTCATACGTCAGCTTTTGGCTACCGGTAACTGTGAGCCGGCAGTACTTACTGCTTTTTTTAAAGACTTTTCGACACTTGAGGAGTACAAGCTAACAACAACTGAGCGTTCAACAGTGGCAATTGGTTTGCAGTGTATTTTAAAGGCAGCAGCTAGCGATGCAGAGCCAAAAGAATCAGCAAAGTACCTTGATCACTTGTTAGACGTCCTTGAAAAGTACAGAATTTCATTTCAATCAGCAGTATCAGCCGTTCTAGCATTGACAGAGCGTGATTCTGATTTAGCGAAATCGCTATTGATGCGTCTTTACGATGCTGGTGTTGGTCGTCGTGAGCTGCTTCGTCAATACTTGGAGTTCAGGCATGATGATGCTGCGCTCATCAACATCTTACGACATGATCCTGAGGCACTCAAATCTGAGTGGCTAATCAAGTTATTAACTGATGGAGAGACTCGTGCTAACCAATTTTTCCTTAAAATAGCTGTGTACTTTAACGAATCTGGTGGTATGGCGGAACAAATACGACAAACCTTACAAGAAAATATCGTGAAGAATCCGGAAGCCGGAAGCCGGAAGCCGCACGTGAAGTTGGTACGACCGCTGGCAACCATTACTGGTAAAGATATGCTATCATTATGGCGTGAACAAGATCTAGCGGGCGGCGAACATTACAAATTGGCTGCAGCCCTTCGAGCTAACATGCATCGTGCGCGGCCAGCTCCAGATGCGTTAGTTCTTGGGTGGCGTAAGGCTGGTATGAAGGCAGTAGCATGGCGCGCCATGCGATGTCGACCAAAGCAAGTTACGCCACTAGTCCAGACGTTACTGCAAGAACGGGTTAGGCGAACGGTCCGCTTAGCATTGGCGTTAGCACAACGCACGGAATGTGCGGCGGAAATTTTTTCGAAGGCAGCAAGTATTAGGCCTTTAGCAGCGTTACGTGCTGCCTTACCTTATTACCGAAATCTCGGTGAAAAAGCGGATCCGCGAGTTTGGGATATTGTTAAACCTTACATCTCCAGCGTAGACCTTACAAGCCGCGAGGGTCTCCGCCATGTGCTTAAAAACGTTGAATGGGTTCCGAAGACTATAAAGCCTGAATATTGCACGGTCTTATATCTCGTCCTTGACAAAATTTCAGACAGATATGCTAATCAAGTTCGTCGTGATATGATGGAATGTCTGCCTCAAGTTGGTGACGAACAGCTCAAACCCGTGCTATTACGATTATTAGCAAATATCGACGCTGAAGATTCTGTCTCGTTTCCTGCTATTTTCATTAGATATTTACTGCTTAGCAAAAACGATATCGAAGAAAAGTTAAGATTTGAGGAAATATTGCAACCATATTTGAAGAAAATTGAAGTCTACCGCGAGGACAAAGACGAAGTAAAGTCTCAGTTTTTTAAAGAGAACCTTGAGCAGATTATTCAATCTCTACTGTACAATGCTGCATTCTTTGATTTGAAATACAACTGTAGCTTGATAGTCATCGAGAGAGTTTTGAATTGGATATCTAGTTTTCTACCTAAGGAAACACACTTTGAACAGTACATCAACATACATGCGACAATGTTGTACTTTAAAGCAGTCAGACAGAGCATAAAACATAAACCTGAAATATTTGCTGACCCTATAAAGAAAATTTCCGAAGGTGTAGAAGTTGTGGGCTTTACATTTGGACGGTATATCGCAAAGGAAGTGGCTGAACTGAAGTTAAAATTCTTCGACTCGATTATGGAAATATATCGTCATGCATTTACTGATTACTTGGACGAATACTTCATGTATAGTGGTTCGAGAGGTAAGTTTATAGCAGCCATCACGAAGGGAATCTTGTCAGAAAGTGTCGGCAGTGAGGCTCGTTTGGCAGTCCACGTATTTTCTCACTCCCGGTACCATTTAGAAGATTCTGTGACTGAAGAAATCAAGGAAATTTTTATGAAAAGCAAGAATATGGAAGTCCAATTCTTTGCACATGCTGAGATTTATACCTAGAAGGTATTTTTGTTCGTATAGAAGTAAAGTGTATGTAGTTATATAGAAACGTTATGCATTTTTATATTAATCTTATCTGTCTAAGAGACAAAATATTATGTTAATCCATAAATCAGCTTATTTATTAACAACAAAAGATAATAAGTATTCATAAATGTATTGTATTAGACTCTTGATAAATATATTTTTTTATAACGCGATTAGTCTTTGAACTCTTTGAACAAATGTACGGAAATTCGCGCATTGCATAAACCATGCACTATAAAAACTATAGTTTGTCCGTACCCGATTTGGTACGGACAAACTATAGTTTTTATAGTTGAATTGAGTTTGAATTGAATTGAGAATCAAGCGCGCGGGTGCTGCAGTCGGTTTCGCTACAGTGTGTGAAGAATGTTAATAGGTACTCTTGAGTACCCGGTCCAAGCTCGTCAAAAGGTCAATGAACTTTGTTCTCAATCCATTTAGCACGAACTATAGAGCAATGTTTAGTACGTTGTATTTTACACTGTATTATTGTACATTTTATTTTGTACTCTCATAGGTTTTCAAAGCATGTCAATAAACGAATATATCGTAACTTTTGTAAAATTCACAATACAAATATTTTTATGTGCCTATATTTTTATTTTTCTCTCATGTAAGTATCACCCAATTAAACGCGTTATAATAACTTAGAGTCCTACATGTGCACGCTACTGCAGTTTGCCACCCTTCAAATACCAGTCACCCTTATATTATTAATTTAGTAGGTACTGAATTATAGTACAGAATACAGTAGGTAGGTACTCTTAAGAATGAACGATTTTTGGCTTCGATTTAGAATACAGTCCCTTCAGGAATTTACAGGCGTGGATAAAATGTATGTATCGTGCGTGGTATTATGTGATTCATCCAACGACCATACAACCAATCATTGGTTGTATACTCTAAGGTTGTATGGTCGTGGTCGTTGGATTCACCAATATAATAATCTAACCTAACACATTGTGCCTGAGTTTGCCGACATCAAAATTCGTAGATTTGATCTGGTAGCACTGAAAATAATAAAATAGATAATATGCTTTAATAATAATAATAATAATAATAAAGACATAATACATAATCAAGTAGCCAGGATAATCCATCAGCGACTTGCTCTGAAATACAACCTTGTGGAAGTTGAGGTGCCGTACTATAGGTATGTTCCTGAGCCAGTTCTAGAAAATAGTCATATCACATTGTACTGGGATCGATCTATCATCACTGATAGGACTGTTGTAGCTAACAAGCCTGACATTGTGGTGATAGACCGATCCGAACGCCGAGCATTGATTGTTGATGTCACCATTCCTCATGACGAGAATCTCGTGAAAGCTGAGAAAGATAAACAAGTTAAATACTTGGACTTGGCCCACGAGGTTGTCGACATGTGGAATGTTGACTCAGCAATCATTGTACCGATAGTCGTATCAGTTAACGGACTGATAGCAAAGAGCCTCGACCAACATCTAAAGAGGCTCGGGTTGGATGGTTGGGTCAAGGGCCAGATGCAGAAGGCAGTACTCCTTGATACGGCGCGCATCGTGAGGAAGTTCCTCTCTCTGGAGCCCTGACCACCGGTAGCTTGGTCCCTGTACTCGATGCCGGTGGGATACTATTTTTTATATTTTTAAATATATTTTGTATTTTTTTAGGATATATTTAAAAATGTAATTTATATGTGTTATACTTGAATAAAGGAAATAATAATAATAATAATAAATTTCTTTATATCGAGCAACAAGACTCAATGTGTTAGTAACAATTGACTTATATCTATGTTAGTATGTATAATTATTTAAGAAAAGTCTGGAATCAATTCAATTAAAATCAAAATTACAATTAGAATAAATTAAAATGTCAACGAAATTTACAATTTAATTAATTTCAATTCAATTACTTACAGATTAAAATGTCAAAGAAAATTACAATAATATCAATTTCAACCAAATTGACTCCAAACAAATATGAAAATTATAATTAAATTTACATCTTAATAAAACATGCTCTGCCTCTGAGTCATTTGTACGTTTGTCAGCACATGAACCATGCACGTATGGTTGATGTATTGACAATCATACCTACTTGCAAATACATTCAGGATACTGTTGCCGCCGCCCCGGATCCTGCGCCCCAGGGATGTGCACCGCTTTCGCATCGTCGTGTAGAAACAGTCGATGCGAGCGTCGGCGAACATCCCCGACGCGCTACAGCTCCGTGGCAGCCCCAACAGCACCCGAAACGCATTATTATATTGCACACGAAGGGCATTGTACTGCTTCTGCGTATACGTCACCCACAAGCTGGACGTGTACAGGGACGTACAAAATGCTTTGAAAAGAGTCATTTTGACGTCCCCCGAGCAACGCGCAAACCTGCGGGCGATCATATTGGCCCTCACAGACAACGCCCTTCGCTCCCTATCGATATCTGCATCGTCTCTCAGGTCAGAGGTCACGATATGCCCGAGATACTTGAAGTTTTCAACCTTTTTCAGTTCGATACCGTTCAGTCTAATTGGTGGAACCGTACTCGGACATTTCCGACCCCTGGCCCGAAAGACCATGCACTCACTTTTCGATCCATTATACACCAGACCGTGACTCAGCGCATAACGTTCGCAGATTCTCAATAGCCTAGACAAGCCACACACCGAGGCGCTCAGCAGGACCATGTCGTCAGCATAACTAATGTTATTGATAGCAACTCCATCAATATGGCAACCGACACGAGTGCTACTGAGCTCATCGATGAGCGCGTTTACGTAAAGGTTGAAGAGCTTCGGCGAGGTCAGTCCTCCCTGCCTCACCCCGCACTCCAGTCTATACGGCTCCGACAACGCGCTCGACCATCTAACAACGTTGACCTGGTTTAGGTACCAATACCTTACAATACGTATTAGTTCTTTAGGCATAGAAATATCAGCAAGTTTTTGCCACAGGATGTCATAATTAACCAGGTCAAACGCCTTCGAAAGGTCGAGGAAGCAGGCATAAACAGATGTACTTCTATCGGCGTAGTACTTGACAGTTTGCTTTAAACATAAAATAGCTGACTCAGTAGACAGTCCTGGTTTAAAACCAAATTGATTGTCATGGCAAGTTATGTACTGGTCAAGCTGTGTATTTAGCAAACTGTCAAGCACCTTCGCAAGTACCGTCGCTAGTGAGATTGGCCTATAATTGTTCTTATCACTTAAGTCCCCTGTTTTACTCTTAACAATTGGCACCACCACGGTCTCCATCATCTTTGTGGGTAGATACGAATGCCCAATGCAGAATGTATACAGCATTGCCAGTGCTCTAGGCAGGTGTACACCAGCATACTTGAGGTGCTCAATACTCAAACTGTCATGACCAGGAGACTTACCTCCCGACATTGACTGGACTGCTCTCTTCACTTCCTTCGCATCAAATCTAGTGCTAAGCTCCCGATCATGACGCTCCTCCACTTGACTTGAAGACCGGGATGGCCCCAATGGAGATCTTACAGCAAAGTGGTCCCTAAAACTGTCCGCAATGAGCTTCGGATCACAAACACCGTTGATACTCACGGGCAAGCCCGGCCTGTTGTTTAACTTGCTTGTGGTTTTCCAAAAGCTCCGAAAGTCATGATTGGAATGATGAGATGCGAGTATGTCCATTTTTATCTGCTCCCTATTCTCCTGACACCACTTCAGGCGCGATTTAAAAATTTTACGACTCTCACGCATCTCATCCCAAACACGATCCCGTCCCGGTTTACCCGCCTGTACCCATTCCATAAACTTAGACCGAGCCACCCCGTGAGCCTCACGCACATGTCTGTTCCACCCGACTACAGTTTGCTTCCTCCTATGCTTAACAACAGTATGACTTTCAGAGGCAGACATACTAAGGGCATCAATAATTTCATCATACAATTTATCAATCACATACCTATGGTCTAGCTCACTACAATATTTATTACAGCATTGACAAAGTTCAGATGGGAAGTCAATTAATTTCAAACGATTATTACATAATGTGCTATATTTTTCAATCTGGTCCTGGTTTCTTTCACCCCATTTTACCTTATTACAGATATGTTTACTATTGCTAACTTTCAATGGTACATTATCTAGGTTACACTGAATAATGAGAGGCAGATGGTCGGACCACACGGGATGATATTTAATGTATGTCTTATGTATAGTGTGAAAAGCCGTCTCAGTCACAATACAGTGGTCTAACCAACTTAACGATCCATTTACGTCACTAATGAAACTGTAAGTGTCGGAAGTTACACCCAATTTAATAATATCCGCACACAACCAATTAGAGTCGTTACAAAAATTTAAAAGTTCCTTATAAAATGGCTCACCTGGGTGCGCATTAAAGTCACCGAGCATGTAAACACTCTCAATGTCTTCACTGTCCACTATGGCGTTTAAAGTACTCAGACAGTCCGTGAACTCTGCCAGATTAACACTGTCGTCAGTAGGCATGTACACACTGAACACTAATAATGACCTTTGACCTAGTACAACTTTTATGCCTTACACTCGCGAATTATTACACTCCACTACAGTCACGTTTTGAAATACCTTTTTATCCCATAATAACGCAACTCCGCCCCACGGTCTTCCTGTGATCATCCCTCTCGATGTATCCATTGGCGAGACACCCGTATAAGCGAAATCACTATCTATACCGCTCAGGAAATGTATATCATGCGGCAACAACCAATGTTCCTGTAAGGCAATAATGTGGCACGTTTTACATAACTGCCGGACATCCTGGATGGAGCGCTTCACATTTTTGCAGTTGAAGCTCACCATGTTATAATTACACCCGTCCTTATGTGTCATTATTGTTTTGATTGGCCGATACAGCGTTATTGCCATTCGCATATCTTTGTTTGAAATTTACAAAACGTCTAAACACGATTCCCTCTGGCCACAGACTATCATTTAAATACATTGATAATTTACTCTCCGGTACCAAAAATTTAAATGATTTATAATATTTTTCCGCTTTAGTTGAGATTTGTTCTAAGTTTATCGTTTCTTTCGTTTTTCTAAACACATAGTCAACAACATCTTTATCAGTAGTATCTATATGCACTTTCGTTATGAATATTGGAACTTTTCTATCTGCGGCTTTAAAGTTTCCTTCCGTGTCCCTCGAAATACCGGATTTACCGTGAAACCGGTAAAAAGGTTTCTTTCGTTTAGAAACGATTTTCCATCCTTCGTGATCATCATTCCCGCAAGTCTCGGTTTCATGTACTGAATTGACTCCGGTGGGGCGCTCGACGTTATTCTTCTTCTCAGTAGGCGTGCCATCCGCCGGCGCAGGTAGCGGTGACGTCACCTCTACCCGGCGCTCCTCACCGCTTGTTATTGTACGGCGACTATCGGCACCTTCCAACACAGCTGACTCGCGCTTGTTTTTATTGCCTACCCTCAATATATCTCGATATTGTCGCATATCACCGCGATCACTTGATTTTCCGTTTGCAACATCAATCGAATCATTTAAAGTAGAATTACTTATATTCTGGTGAGAAATACCTATAGGCAAAATTAACGTTTTGTGTAATCATTGGCGGTAATGAGTCATACTTTAATTGTGATAATAATTCTGTTCGGCACTCACTCAGCTGTTCATGGGTCACATAATTAGATTTAATTACCTCTAACCCGTCTTGCATCTTAAGGAGATCCTTCAATAGTTTTGTGCAGTCAAGGTGGTCAAATAGTATTGGAGGTAGTTTTTCTAGTTCTCGGGCCACAAAAATAGGAACAATATCGGGTTCTGCCGATTTCAAAACGCTTAATATATCGACTAAATCCCTGCTTTCCTTCCCTTTATTTTTCCTATTTGTTTTCGCTATACCTGTTGGAACAGATTCAAATAGTAACGTCTTCGCATTCTTAATTTCTTCAATAGAAAACGATGTCGTACATATGCGCACTAGTGTCTCTTCATCCACTATCGAAATTTTGTTTTGTATATACGATAATAGTTCGTTTATCACTATATTGCATGTATTGCACTTAACAATCGACATTTTTAACACACTCGGAGTACGCTCAAACAACGCCCGTCACGGAGGGATGCGCGCGCGCGACTGTGTAATGTACTGCTAAGTAATGGACTGCTGTATATCCACGGCATAAAAAAAACCAAATGATAAATGTTTCTTTTTTCTTAGATGGCAACATTATCAACCCAATATTTTGCCAGTGTCGAGTTAGAAATTTCCCGATTAAAATATTGTTTCATTTAGTTGATGATGACGGTGATGATGATGATTATGACGGCGATGACGATGAATGATGCTTGCTGCCTCAGTAAAGTTGTGGGGACTTTACTGGAAGCTCCCTAGGGAGTATTGGCGTCAATCGTGAAAAGTCACAGTTCACTGTAATAATATGCCACTTGGGCGTTTTTTTTTAAACGCGTCCAAGTTACAAAATGGAATGAAATAATAAAAAAAAATAGTAATGCATATTAAAAATTATTGAATGATTTGTTATTCTTTAAAAAACATTAAAATAGCTGCAGTTACCCAATAAGTATACAAGTTTGCACTAAATAAAACTTTCTTTGGGCACGAGGGTAGTTTAGACATCCACTTTGTAACTTCTAAAATTAAAATTAATAAATAAAATAGTATACTTTAAATGAAAGAGTTACTTTTATTTGTTTAGAAATATAATATTCTTTAAAATAATATAACAGCATAAGTAAAATAAGCCATACGTTTTTAATATTTTGTAAAGATGTAACCATTTTGTAACTATTTGGTAACTTTGCAGAGTTAGCTTCTGATTTATACAGTGTAACCATCATTGAATGCTGTTGTTTTTTTTTTTTTTTTTATAATTTAAAGAAAAGCAAAATAAACTAAGGTAGTCACTTTGAAAATAACAAAAAAATAAATAAAATGGTAACAGTAAAATATAAGACAATTACAAAATGGAAAACTTCAGTTACAAAATCGAAAAGTAAAGCTTAGTTCATCCTGGTAAGGAAATTTTGCATATCAGTAGGTACTGAAATAGGAAGGGATTGTAATAAACCATGAATGATGGAACCAACTTAAAAAGAAATGAAGCTATGCTATTTTAGTAATTAACGCTTTTTATTTATATTCAGCCTTATAATTCAGTTCAGTCTCAAAAAATCAATCTATGTAAACACTACCTCATGGTAAATTTAATTATTGGTCCATTACTCACTTAAAACATAAACACCATCAACCCTGCATGCATTTGTACTCGCCTTTATATTTCCATTTTGTAACTTTTTTATTCCACCTTATATGTAACCAAACAAAATGGAAGTAACGCATCTCGACTCGCCGACCTAAGATTGCTTGTAAATAAACTTAAATAAAGATGAAACACTGAAAAAACACTTTTAATAGCTTATAATGCGTTTGTAGTATTTCATTATTATATTTCTATAAACAAAAATCCAAACTTACCAGTAAAAATCACAGTTACAAAGTAGATGAAAAATCCGGCACGGTAACGCTTAACAAGTTTCGACACGAAATGCGTCGAACTGTCATTCTCTTGACTACTTTACAAAATGGCGATGTCTGGAATAATGTTGCCAAGGAAGAAATTTTTAGTTAGTGGTAATGTTTTTTGGAATAAATATTATTAAATTACGGTTACAAAGTGTAATTCCATGCAAAGCTGGAATTGTGAGACATAATAATAATGCTACGAACTATAGTATTTATTATAAAAGTAGTGTTATTTTATGTTTAATTCCGACAATATTATCACATTTCTATAACATTCATTCTTTTTTACCCTTACCGCCGGAGGAAATTCGCAAATAAACTTAACTCAAAACTAAGCCGGTCACCGTGGGACATAGTAAAATCAGGGGTAGTCAAAATTATATTCTGTATTATTTTATATTTATCAATAAATTATTCATATAGTTAGACGTATTTCCAATACATTAGATATGAAATATTTTTACAATCAACACTTCATAACAAATGTTCTTTCATTTCTCCATAAAAATAAGGGTAAACTTGTGAGACATACACATTTAGAGTATGGTCGTGTAAAAAAAAAAATGCCCACTTACCTACACTTGTGTGCGTTGTCGAAGACATTATATATTAAAGAATCCACCATTTATAAACATAAAATTTCAAATTCACAACAATTTAGGAAAATAAAATAATAGCGCGATGCGTCCCTCTCCAAGTTGGCGCCAAAAACTCAATGTCATTTCATTTCAAATAGTTGGCCGGAATACAGGTAGGTGGTCTTCAAAATCAGTGGGAGCGCAAGAAAAATGTTCAACGAATTTATTCCTACTCAACGCACGGTGGTTCCGCCAATAGGTCATACATGAAAAAATTTCATCATCAATATTACACCCAATTTAATTATGTATAATGTTTTACTGATAGACAAGCTACCATAAAATATAAATATGTCACAATCACAACACATCATTACGTTGCGCTCGCCTTATTAGTAATTCATTAGCACTTCTGTTTGTGTAACTGAATTCTCAGGACTGCATTATTTTTGAGTGGTGTGTGTGAAATGGATTTCCAAGATCAAGGTATGTTATTACTATTTATTTATATTTTTAAGTTTTGTTTTACTTATCATGACGTATTTTTACGCGCTACACCACACAGTATTTCTATGTATCTTATAGTTGTTGTTTTAATCTATTCCACTCCACCTATCATTCGAAACACACACGAACATACACACACACACACACACACACACACGAACATACACACACCCACACCCACACACACACACACACACACACACACACACACACACACACACACATACACATACTTTTCTGCAATCTATTATTGTTTAACACATAATATAGGTTCGAAAAACATTGGAAAGAATGGGGTGCTCGGGTGGGGCTCGAACTCACGACCTTTCGCTTACAGGGCGGTCGTGAGTTCGAGTCTCGCTTGAGCGTCTCGTTTTTTCCAATGTTTTTCGAACTTAACAGTTAGCATAATAAATGCTATAAAAATTCATTCAAATAATATAAGTTTTCAATGTTGTTATCTGATTACTTACTATAATTTATACTAAACTTTAAAGAATTGTTTATATATCTTACCCGTTCTTATAACAGTAAAACACAATTCACGAAGGCCATAATTGAGTCATATCCAAAAAAGTTGTACATTTTTCATAAAAGTCCTGTCCTGAAGTGTCACAAGGAGATAACGCGATGTTTTTAGCAGGAACAATAGCAAATGATATTTATTTAGTGTAAGTTAGTCTTAAACTTATCAATGTGATTAAAAACAGAGGTATTTTACATCAAACTGAACAAGAAATTAATATTTTTGAAATGAAAATATCGAAACTGATTAAAAAATATGATGTCCTCCTTGCCCTGTCCCCTATGAATAGTGGAATTCGGCGTATGATATGCTACTATTTGACGTCTTTAAGCTAAAGCATACCAATAATAAATAAACAGAGGCATAATTACATGGTTTATATTTAGTTAACTATGTAAATATCTATAAAAACTTATAAAAAGTATGTGTCCTAACCAATGGTTACTATTTACTGACATGACTTAATGACGCAGATTTTTAATCTACAACTCACGGAGATTTAGTAGCTTTATTTAAATAGATTAGGGAAACACTGACGCTTGTAATAAACACTATAAAAATCTGTTGCCATCTTGTTGTCGTGTCAGTGGTCATCTTTTGTAATTGTTAGTGTGCGCTGGCAAAAAAAAACAACCTGCTTACTGACGGTATTTCACTGAAAAAAAAGGTGAGTTATAAACATGTTTTACATTGCAAGCCTTTAGCATACAATAGTCTTGAGATAAAAATGAGTGAAAGTGCTTATATACAATAATTTGCAGAAATAAGAGAAAAGTAAGTTAATGGTGACTCAATTTCCTGATACAATTTCTTCACTTTCCTGACGTCAGTAATTGGTAACTCTTTAAGGCCAAGTTCACAACATATTACAATAGGTAGGTATTTTTATTTGAATATATTTAAAAAAAATACAAAAGTAAGATTAATTTACCCTACTATATTTAATTCCTAGATGCCGCTAACTGGTGCAGAACGCCAGAAACGCTACATGGAACGCTTAAAAGCAGAAAATCCTGAAAAACTCGAAGAAAGGCGAAAGAAACATCTTGAACAAGTAAAACGCAGACAAAAAAAAATAGCTAATTTATCAGAAGAAGAAAAAATATTAAAGAAAGAAATGGCGCGAGGCAAATAGAAAGAAAAAGGAATAGACAGATAAAATATCACAAAAAGAAAGAGAAGAAAGATTGAAAGTAAGGAGAGAAATTCGAGCTACTTTATATAGAAGTAAATTAAAAATGATTTTTTTTAAATATACCAGTATTTTTATTAATGAGTACTTACCCTTAACATTACCATTTCCTAACATTTCTTGACGAAACAATTTCTTAACGATTTCCTGACGTACATTTTTTTTGGATATGACTCAATTATGATTGTACACAATACAACGTTAGAGCACTGACTCCCAAAATACAAGCCTCGGCTTAGTTTGGGAACCAGCATAGTACTTAAGCGTGAAAATCAATCTATGCCTTAGTTTTAAGACCACTAAACTGTAATCCGGATTTCTTGTGTCAATAAACAATTTTTATTAAGTATTATTTATTATAGTTGACTTCACATAGACCTACAAAAAATTTCAACCATAATCTAATACTCTCACATACCTTATATTAAAGCTTAAACTGTCTATTTTGAAAATATAAAAGGATTTTTTGCGCCCTTTTGCATCTTTAGATACTATATAGGCTCTACGACTGCGTAGGCTAGTCTACGAAACACATGTAAATTACCTATTATGTTTTTTTTTTCAGGTACTTTGATTAAATGTTCTTTCTCAAGGATACATTTCTGGTCTGTCTCAAGTCTGCCGTAGCAGGAACTATTCCTCAGGAATATTCTAGGTTTATTGGAAAAGTTCTAAAATGTAGACATTAAGAACTTAGATAGTAAGATACTCAATTTATGTAAAACTCTTGTTAATTTATGTAAAAGTTGTCCCTATAATTAAAGCATTTTTTTTGTAAAAGTCCTCAGATTGGTTAAATGGAATTGAATGTGTCGAATAAGTAAGGGGTAATGAGAAGTGCTTTCAAGAAAACGTGTAACAGCCCGGGCCATCTTTCGAACGCGGACGTCCCAGGAAAGATTTTTCAAATTTGTCTAAGCGCTCGAAACGTAGAAGATTGGCAGAATCTCAAGTAGATGACTCTGCTGTGAATGCCCTACGTCCGGTACGAGTAATACTAGCTTAAGACTGAAGAAACTTGAGTCACAAACAGAAATTTTAGATAGAGTGTCAGCAGATTCCACTCATAATTTAACTTTAATTGGAAAGTGGGGATTTGATGGTAGTACAGGCCAAAGTGTTCACTAAGTCCTTATCCATGGTGCTGAAGTAGCACAGTATGCCTTATTATCTATTGGGGAATTTTATTACCCTAAGAGGCTGCAGAATGTATGTGGGAAATCACGAGAAAAATGTCGCGAGTACTTACTAATACGGACTTAACAGACTTTTACCCACTCAGACCCATTCAGTACTGGTCTTCAGAAACTTCCCCGTAAGAAAAAGAGCATAATGTCGAAGCAGGTTTTAGATTTATTAAGAATTTAGTTTAAATTAGGTTGGTTGTTGTAGTGATTTAGCTTAGTTAGTTGTGTATATGATGACGTTTGTAAATTGTAGTTTTAGTTTTCTTGTCTTTTGTTGTACATAATATCCCAACTAGCAAAAATATGTCGTGTAGTAGTCGCGGCAACGCAAATTATTCAGCATTTTGGCTCCTAATAGAAGTCGTATAAACGTAATGAAAACGTTTATACAACGCGATTTGGGCCCATTTTATTCAGCAATTCAGTCACATAGACATCGTATAAAGGTAACTTTTTCAGTTACATCGTCACGTAATTGTCGCCGGAGTGACTGTTACAAGCTTAAGTTGCGCTATAACTGTAACTTATATGACTTTTATGTTACGTTTGTTTGTTAAATTAAGCAAGTGCGTCGTGTTGTGTTTTAAAAATTATAAAAAATTATAAGTACAATTTATTTAGCAGAAATGTTAATTTGTAGGTTGCACCAAATGTAGGTTCGTAAACTCACGCATAGGTTTGCAAAGTATTGCGAAGGTAAGTTTTCTGATGAAATATACTAGGTTTTATCATAAATATTTAACGCCCCCCTTCAATTCTTAGTAATATGAATATAATAACAAATATTTTTTATGTCAACATTCATTTGTACACCATTTTTACTGCTAACAGGTGGTATAATAGCTTCTTATACAGCAAATTAGCAGTATAAGCGCCATGATACCACGCTGATTATATTTTAGGGTTCCTTAGACCTTCCTGAAAAGTTTTCTAAAAAAGATCTTTTGTTTATTTATTTATTCAATCAACCACTTATTGTACACAAGAAAATTAAAACAAGTGATAATTGAGCAGTACAAGCAATTATACGACACTTGGCACTAGGCTTGTAATAGTCGTATGAATGCAACTTATACAACATAATAGCAGTATAAAAGCAACGATGTAGCTTTTATTCGACTGTGTCACAAGAAAGCTATATAATGTGCTTTTACTCGAAGAAATAGTAACATAAGCGTCGTATACTAGCGACTTATACAGCAAATCTTATACGACACTTTAGTCATATAAGTATGCAGAGTAAACGTTTACTCAGCATCATTATGTGACCGAAATGCTGAATAACTAAAATGCTATATAAGATGCTTTTATACGACACGTGCTGAATAATTCACACTTACTCGACTTTTATATCACCGAATAGCTGAATAAACTCAACCTTAAAAGACTAATTTGCTTGTTGGGATGTATAACATATAAAAGAATACACAATTATTGATAACCCCTTCATGAACGGCGTTAATATCATATTCAGATATAATTCCGAACGAGGGAGAATAAATCTCAAATATTGTTTTTTTTTTATTAAACAGTACATAATGTACAGTTTAATGTATGTATATATTGTAAGAAATTATGTTAATAAAGCATTAATGTGTGTACATTTGTGAAGTATTTTTATTATTATTTAGCCCTCAGAAAAAATCCCTTAAATGAAAATTTACTAAAGGTATTTATGACCGCGCTTGTTGGGCGCTTGGACCACCGTGCTACGCGTCAGATTAATATAAGGAAGGTGTGTTACTGCCGCTGCGGCCGTATTTTTTTTTTTAACTCATGTTGGTATTTCATTTTCTTCTTCCTCTAATAATAAACAACTGATAACAAATTGTTCGTCAAGAGCCATACTGTAAATGTAAAACATGTCCACTCTTGATTTAAATTAGAAACTGAATTAAAAAAATTCAGTGTTGCGTGCGGCGACGGGAACGACTGCGGCGACTGCAGCGCGGACAGATGTGCGAGGCCATTAACAAAAGCGATAACTGCGGAGACTGCGGTTGCGGTGCGTGTGGTGCGGCCAAGTCTGCGTTCACCTTAAAAAAAACTTGCGATTTAAGCTTAACCTAAGAGCGTGGGAAGCTTGCAAAGAAATATCTGTATTTACTCAAACGTCGTCTTTTTTATGTTTATTTTAGAGTAAATCGAACCAGAATAACTGAAAAACACCAGTATCCAACCAACTTGCTGAGCGCTTGCAGTTCTGTTTAACAGAATCCATTTTACATCGTAGGTAACAATGCGGTTCAAAATTCCTTCATTTGTGTGTCTGTTGAGCAGTGCAAGGCACGTCTCGACGCGTAGGTACTTCGCGCTGGCGATCATTGAGTTCGAGGGACACGAATTTGTCAAGCTTTTTTACCTTGGCCAGTTTGACGCAAATGGACCAATATTGTTTTGACGCTAACGTCGAAAGCTGCTGCTAATTCCGTAGCCGTAGATTGTGTATCATCTTCCACGATCGCCTTTAATTTCGTCATTGTCGTCAAGTCTTCGGACGACCGCGAATTTCTTTTTCCAAGTCGAAATTTCCAGAACGGAAGCGAGCGAGCGAACCAATAACAGGTGGTGCGTTGGTTTGTAGTGCTAGCTCCGTAAACGTCGTTGATGTTGCGTGCCGCTGGTGTCGCGTTGCTGCCACGACGGTACTCATATTCCGTAATTACCCGATTTTTTAACGTATCCATGATGACGAAAAAGATTGATGTGATGTGATGAAAATGTAACACTAATAAATAAACAAATAACTACATTTGGAAAAAGAATTCCATATTTTTAAAATACAATTAATTTTAAATTAGAATTCTAAGCCAAATAAATAATAATTTGATTTGAAATGGCCAGTACTGTTAAACGGCAATTTCATAGGTAAAGGGTCTATTATTTATTGGCAACAGGCATCCTTAAAAGCATCATAATTCCAAGCTTATTCCAAGTTATCAACCAGCTTAGTACTTAATTAATTCAAGCTTATTTGAAAGGTTTAATTACAGTAGATGAAGCCTTTGTCTCTGCCTGCCTTTAAAAGGAAATAGTGTGAGCATATTTATATTTGAATGAAAGGACATATTTTTCTTTAACGTTTATTATAAGACAACTTAGATCAAGCAGTTAAATTAGTAACAAAATAATACAACGTAGAGATGCGTTGGTCGCCAATGCAGATACACCTATGGCAGGGCCGACCAAACGGGACAAACGATATTTCTTTTTATTAACAACCAAAATTACTAATATTCCCTCTTGCTTGCTTGTGCTAGAAGAAGGTTCAGTAGTTTAATAGTCAGGATTCAGACCCGGGACCTCTCGATCGTAAGGCCGTTTCCGTAACCACTGCAATACTGATGCTTCCAACTGTCAAATTAGCCAGTTAATCGACTCCGCGACCGTTCAAACGGTGGTATTAAATGAAATGACTAAGCCGATAGTTAGTTGAACAAGAATCACTAATTATTTAACGATTTGGCGTATTGATAGTTAACTCGTTGAAGACGGCTCATGAAGGCTCAGTCAAAGTAATTGAAATTTGTGTCAATAAGGATAGATTAGGTTAGAAGGGTATGGCGGAGGTCTCTGCGTGACACCACTTGGCATTGGCGAGGAATCCCTACAACACGATTCCTGCCGGTTTGCTCTGCAAAGGGAAGCTATAATAGAAATGTTTACATTTACAAATCCCACATTTCCACCGGCTTGCCTTTTCAACATTTTCACCCTTCGCCACAGCCACTCAGTCTTACAAAGATAGAGAAATAAGCAAAGAATTTATTTGTTTTTCAGTAATTGAATATATATTATCGGCCTAGGCGTTCAATTAACTGGCTGAAATTATAAGATGGGGGCGTCATACATATATCTACCTTTTTCTGTCTCACGCAAAGTTAGTATACATTGTTTATCTCGACTCGCCGACCGTACTATAGTTTACAATAAATAACACATAACTCATCCTTTGACTTCACTCATATCATAGGTTTCTTTTGTGAATGTTTTTGTCAACAATATAACATTATTTCCGTTAGTTCTTTTTTAATACGTAAGTAGTAGTAGTATAAAAACAATTTACATAAACATGAAGCAAAAAAAAAACAGTTTACAAACAAAAAATCATTTTCATATTTTGGAAAACCAAACTTCAATCTTTTAAAACGATCAATAGTATAATTATTGTTGAAATAAAATTTTTTTTCAATGAGTGGTTTTATTTCAATGAGTGACATTCGCGTAAACTTCAGAAAATATCATATAATTATTGAATGAATTTTACAGCATTACTAGGTATGTATACAAATGTAGTAACTATACAAATCGAATACATAAGGAGAATGAAACATAGGTGGATGACTCCACCGTCGCCTTAAATACGGATCAAAATAGAAGGGAAATTTGAATCACATTGGACGTGTCTCGGTAGCAGAGTTGGTCAAGGCATTCTCCCTGTAAGGGAAAGAGGTTCGAGTCCCTCCCGAGAAGATTCATTCTCCCTATGTATTTGGTGCTGATAATGTGTCTACATGGCAGCGATTCAATATCCTGATCCATTGTAATAACGATTAGCGATATACTGAGAATATAATATACCTAATCCCCCTAGGGGCGTATAAATATGTTTAAGTTTAAGGGATTAAGTTATATATTATACAACATTAGTTTTTGTACACCATACTATACACTCTTTACTATAAAACCTTTTGTATACTATAAAGAACAAAAACGAAAAGTTGTTTAAACTCATGTCATATAATTCAGAATTATATTTCATAATGTAGCAAAACCAAAAGAAATAATCACAATTTCACCATAATACAACAATTTAGACTCAGTTGAATGATTTTTTTACAGCATTAAGTATGCTAATTATACAAATCGAATACATAGGGAAAAAAGAATCTTCTCGGGCGGGACTCGAACCCGCAGTCTTTCCCTTACATGGGGAATGCCTTGACCAATTCGGCTACCGAGACACGTCCGAGAAGATTATTTTTCCCTATTTCTTCGATTTGTATAGTTAGCATACACAATTTAGACTCAGGTTGCTAAATAGCTTAAAAATTAATTTGAATTTCATAACAAACTAACTGACCCGACGAAGTTCGTGCCGCCAATTTCTTTCCGCCCGCGAGGCATCCGATCCCATTCCCGCTGCTGCCTTTACTATATTAAGCATGTATTATACATATAAACATTCTTCTTGAATTACTCTATCTATTAAAAGAATCACATCAAAATCTTTAGCGTAGTTTTTACAACAGATTTTTACACCTACATACATACATACATCACGCCTTTTTCTTCTGGGATAGGCAGAGAGAACTGCCCGTCATCTATCAGATTTTTTAACTACTAAAATGGGTGCTCAATTTACAAAAATAAGTTTTTAATTACAATATAAGTTTTTAACTACAAAATAATACATTTCAACTTCAATCACTTTTACAAGTTTACGAAGGGGTACTTTAAATAGGGTTTGATGATATTTTAGTATTATAGAGTATAATAGTAGTAGAATAGATATATTTCAAAGTTAATGCAAATGATATTAATTCTAAAAACCGCCTGTGACTTGGCCCCTTGGTTTAGAGAGGCTCATATTGATATTATTTGCTTCTCTAAACTTGAGTAAAGCCCTTCGCATTTCATGACGAAAAGGTCTACTCTACTGAATAAACTCGAGGTCCATTATAACAACTGTCGTTTTTACAGAATACATCGGGAACAATGAAATGCTCAAGTGGGACTTGAACCCACGACCTTTGGGAATGCTCTTCCAACTGAGCTATTGAGCCACACCTGAATCACTTAAAATTTCCCTTCTCTTTATATCCGTCATTAAGGGTGCATTCGAACTGACGTCCTAATTTATACCAAGGTAAAAGCCTTGAAAGAGAGACAAAATACTGTGCTTGTAGTCTAGAGCCTTTAGGGTCCTTGTGAAGCCCCGCGAGAAAAAAAGGAACATATCTCACTAACAAAGGGTATATGCTTGCATAAATATAATCTCACAAGTGGTAAGCATAAGCCTCTACTCTTATTGGTTCCAAGACGGACCAAAATGCTTGAAAAGCACGTTAATTTATCATGCTCGTCAAGCATTTTTGCTTTTTAGAATATTGCTTGACAAGCATACTATGTGCTTGATGAACATTAATATGTTTAAAGGCTGTCAAGCATACTTTACAGTTTAGAAGTGTTGAATGTGTTTTGCTTGATATCACGAAAAACATGCTAAAGTAGAATTTTTAATAAAATAAAGTCCATTGAAAGCAGTTATGACACTTGCTGAAATAATGATACCATATTCAATGTAAGTGATGCATTCGGTCCACGTTCAGTCGTGGCTTAACAGCGCCCCTCTTAATTGTTATAACTTTTTTGTCGAAATCAAATAAGAATTGAAGTATGATTTTATTAGGATAGTCATAGTCAAAACACTATTTTTATTTAATCAAAAACTAACAACCCAGTAAATATCAGCTCAATTTGTCTAATTAACAAATCCATACTTAATATTATAAATGCGAAAGTAACTCTGCCTACCTCTTTGGGGAGTTTATGTTATGTTATGAAAGTAACTCTGTCTGTCTGTTGGTTTGTATGTTACGCTTTCACGTCTAAACCACAGAACCGATTTTGATGAAATTTGGTATAGGGGTAGATTAGACCATGCGAAAGGACATAGGCTATGTTTGATCGCGATAACCGACATCCACGCGGGCGCAGCCGCGAGCAAAAGCTAGTCGACTATAAATGCAACATGGAACAACATAACAAGCTTATGCGACTCGAGCAGAAGTGCTGCTGGTGAAGCTTGCGAATGAAATCTGTCTCTTAACAAATTACGAGTACTTACATTAAATATAGTGCTACTTTTTTATTTTGTGCAGACCTGTTAGCAAACCGTTGCTTGGCGATGCACCAAAAATCATTAAAAATGCTTCTCAATCACGAATATGCTAGTCAAGCACCTAAATACTTATCAAGCACTTAAATACTTATCAAGCATGAAAATGTTCGTCAAGCATTTTGACCATCTAAGGCCTCCAATCAAAGTCCAAGAGGGTATTATGCCTAACATAGCCCCGCGATGTGTGGCCGGTGTATAGATATGCTATCTGCATCGGCGAGCGCCATTCCGTGCCTAGTATAGTAAGTGTATACGTACATAATATAACTAATAAATAACATTTAACAATTATTTCTCCTTGTTGAGTGCTTCTATGAACTCTTCTAATTTCTCTTGCACTTGTCTTACTCGTTCTGAAACAGAAATAATAATATTTTAAGTATAAGTAATGTTATATTTTTATGTTTAAAATATATATTTGTCCATTGATAATCGATTTATATTATCAACTAGCTTTTGCTCGCGGCTTCGCAGGCGTGGATGACGGTTATCGCGACAAAACATTTCTCAAAAGACATAGGTGTACGAAGTTTCATTCTTCCAACTTTGAAAATGACGAATTCTCCATACAAAAGTTCATCACCTATTTTACCCTCTTAGTAGTAAAATTTTGAAAAACGCTGATACACGTGTTCATTTATTACTTAAAAGACACGGGTTTATGAAATCTAGTGCATCTAGTTCTGAAAATGACGGACTTTCCTACAAACTTCTATCACCTATTTTACCCCTTTAGTAGCAGAATTTCCAAAAATCCTTTCTTTCTTTAATTCGGATAAAAACAATTTAGGCTGTTTCGATAGCAAAATCATCTGGAACTATTACTTTGGCGAAAGAAACTTTTTTTTTTATAATGTATGGGAATAATGTTCAGGTGAAAGGAAAAATGTATGGGGGTTGTAAAAAAAGGCTTTTTTCTTTCACCAAATTAATACTTCCAGATGATGTTGCTATCGAAACTGTGTCCAAACTCTTTTATTACGAAACGGCTATAAAATTACCTTGTATTTTTCTCAGCAAAGTTTATATAATTTTCATCAAATGTACACTGACGGACTCATAAACTGCATCAAAGTTCAGGTTTACTCTAAAAGGATTTTTTATAATAAGTATGCAAACTTTTTAGATTAAATTATATAAATATGGAAAGACTGGCTCTTAATCTTAAAAAAAATAAAAAAATAAAAATAGAACTGCAGTAAAACAAATGAATATAGCCGGGAAAAGAAAATTTACTTGTAGTATCAGATTTGCGTGTTATTTATAGCAAAGTTTTAAATTGATTCTCATTGATTTTTTTTGTTTTGTCAATTGAATTATTGTTACCAGCATAATTGTTGGGTTAGTTTTTTAACACATCGAGAGTTTTTGAACCATAATATGGATACTTCGTCCGAACAAGCGGCACAAATTGTAGCATTGGTGCGGGAGGGCTTGGATCAACGAACGATTGGTAGAAATTTAAATTTAAACCAGTCTACGGTTTCTAGAATATACAGAAGGTTTGTAGAGACAGATTCTTACAGGAGGAGACGTGGTACAGGCAGAACTCGAGCAACCACAGGTCGTGATGACCGATTTATTGTTATAACTTCCCTGCGAAATCGTTTCCTCACGTCAGTTAACATCAAAACCGAGCTTAATGAAGTGCGTGGAGTAAACGTGTGTGCACGAACAATAAGAAGAAGGTTAAAGGAAGCGGATATCACCCCTTTTAGACCAGCAAATGGTCCAAAGTTGTCTACAGCTCACAGACAAGCTCGCTTAAGATTTGCGCGTCATCACCTGAATTGGACAGAAGAGCAGTGGGCCTCTGTATTGTTCACGGACGAGTGTAGGACATGTTTATATGGTGCAGATGGTCGCAGAAGAGTCTATCGTCGACGTGGGGAGCGATATGCTCAAAGTTGCATTGAGGAGCGTGTTCCTTTTGGAGGCGGTTCATGTATGGTCTGGGGTGGCATATCGATGAACGGGCGAACAGAACTTGTGTTCATAGACATGGTCCGTCAAAACGGTAATAGAGGGGGTTTGACAGCACATCGCTACATAACAGAGATATTAGAAGATCACGTGGTGCCTTACATGGGATTCATAGGCGAAAATTTTACTTTAATGCAGGATAATGCCCGGCCGCATGCAGCTGCACAAGTTCAACATTATTGCGAAGAGGTTGGGATACGTACAATGAATTGGCCAGCACGCAGCCCGGATCTTAATCCCATCGAGCATGTTTGGGACAATTTAAAAAGAGCTGTATATGCGAGAAACCCTTCGCCCACGACAGTGGCAGCACTAAGAACAGCACTTTCAGAAGAATGGGACAATATTCCGCAAGATCTTTTAAAAACCCTTATAAAATCTATGCGGAACCGATTAGAATCCGTAATAAGGGCACGTGGGGGTAATACACCTTATTAAAACACAAATAAACCCTTGCATAAAGTTTGTGTCTATTGTTAAAACCAATTTTTTAATTAAACCAATTTTTCTTAAATTTCTGTTTTTTCTTCAAAAAAAGTCTTAAGGTCCTTTCCAGTACATAAACTTAAACTTAAAGATATGACCCTACGCTGTTTTAAAGTTCACGAACCAATCTAGAGGTTTCAATTTAAATCTGTATAGAAAGTATGCATACTTGGTTAAAATATTTATTTCAAAGTCGTCTATTACTTTGATGCAGTTTATGAGTCCGTCAGTGTAGGTATTCAAGATGCGGTAGCCTAGTGGTATGGGTAATGGACTGCTGAGACGAGGTCTCGTGTTCGATCCCAGGTTTACCATGGCACACACCAATGACTTTTCAATGCTTTTCGAAGTTATGTGTGTATTTATCGCTGGTTTATAAGTGCCCGGTTAATGGCAATAGGCTCGCCACCTAATACATTGGGATCTAAACATAAACTGGCGAAATGTGGGTGCTAGCACCTCTGCCTGCCCCTTCGGGGAAAACAGGCGTGAGTTTATGTTATGGTATGTTAAATAAGTTTGATTAACTAACAAAGATAAAAGGTACTCACTTAATTCTTCAGCAAGTTCTACTCTCCTACCAGATAATAGTTTCTTCTTCAGTTCAGGGTCCGCCGCCATCTGTAATATAACACTCATACAGTTCAACACTGCGAAGACAATTAAAACAATAGTTAATATTTCCTAAACGGTGTTATAGTCTCAGTGAATTCTGTGGTGTGCCGGTAGTGAACGCGACTGCTACGCAGGAGGTGCGGGTTCGATCTCCGCTCAGTGCAACTATTTGTATTCATGAATATGTATATTTGCATTGGTCTGGGTCTTTTTATGTATAATAAAAAAGTATCTAAATATGTTTATCCGCATTCTAGATTCCATAACACAAGCTAGTTAAGCTTACAATGGGTGTAGATAGCGTTGTGTAGAATGTTGTGGAATATTTTATTTATTTGAATGAATTTTACAGCATTAAATATGCCAACTATACAAATCGAATACATAGGGAAAATAAACCTTCTCGGGCGGGACTTTGTATAGTTAGCATAATTAATGCTGTAAAATTCATTCAAGTATTTGGGCGGAGTTAGTAAAAAATGATTGTAACATCATTCATTGGTTCCGATAGTTCGTAAGAAGATCGGTAGATGACTCCACCGTCGCCGTAAGAACGGATAAATAGAAAAGAAATTTGAATCATATTAGGCGTGTTTCGGTAGTCGAATTGGTCAAGGCATTTCCCCTGTAAGGGAAAGACTGCGGGTTCGAGTCCGCACGAGAAGATTAGTTTTACCCGACTACGGCGAAGCTAAAAGGAGGGTTATGATTTTGACAGGCTATGTATGTATGTATGTATGTTCATTTATTCCCTTATAGCTCTTCAACTACTTAATAGAACTGGACAAATGAGGTATCGTTACAAGCGGCTTGATCGTCCGATGGTTATAGGCTATATGACGTGTCACTCAATCTTGTGTGGCGCCCTCTAGCACTCATAAAGTACTGTGTTAAGAAATAAATTTGTGATAAATATGTCATGTTTAGTATCAAATGAAATGGTTTAATAAGTACATTTCAAATATGTATAAATTATTAGTTTTAACTTGCCCTAAAATAATATCAATAAAAAATAAAGTTTAAAACTAAAACCCGCGACTACCGAAAAACACGCTCTAAAAGTAACAAACAAGAAAATATCAAGGACAGCCGTGGTCGTATGCCACTTTTCCCTAGAATATATTGTTTTGTTAGAGTAAGTGGCATACGACCACGGCTATCCTTGATATTTTCTTGTTTGTTACTTTTAGAGCGTGGTTTTCGGTAGTCGGCTTTTAGTTTTAATATAGATGTATGTATGTACCTCGTCGAGCACTTCCCGCAGTTCCCGGTCGAGGCGGCTGGCCTCCCGGTTGCCGATCTGCTGGCGCAGCGCGTTGGCCGTCGTGCGGAGCGTCTGCTGCACGCGCCAGAACATCACCACCTCGCAGCACTCCTTCTGGGGACAGCATACGGGATACTACTGTTGTACAAGCTTGCTCGACATCGGCTATAGGGGAGAGGCGACTTTTTTTTTTATCTAGAACACGTGAATTTGACTTCACCTCGCCTGATGTTAAGCTAAAGGCAAAGTCTTTGAGAGAAGGTCACCATCGCAAACATGTACCATGTTAACAGTGGTGGCACTCATCTTGACGGCCTCATTAGATGCCTTTTCCCGCCCCGCTTAAAGGACCCGGGACTGTAGGAAGAAGGAAACACGTGAGCTGGCAGGGAGTTCCAGGTCTTAGTCGTGCGGCATAGGAATGAGTCACTACTATATTCTACCGCCTATTAAATGGTACCACTTCTAAATTTTTCATTAAATGACACTTTTTTTCTACACCGGCAACACCAAATTATGCTAAAGCGCTGGGGGGAGTTTTGGCGGGAAAGCATAGAAGACGCATCACGGTATTATTTTATTTTCCGAAATGGGTGTGATTTCGAGTTTTTATGTATAAAGATGGTGGATTTTTAGACATAACATCTTGGACAACACACGCGTGTAGGAAAGTGGCATATTACACTGAATTGTGACTCTATGTGTTCAGTCCAGGGAGCTTTTAGTAAAGTCCCCACAACTTTATTGAGGCAGCAATCATTTCAGTCATCGTCATAATCATCAACACCATTAACCCATTATCATCATCGTCATCGATCACTTTACCTAAAGTTATATCATACAAAATAAGACTTGACATAAAATCATAAAGAAAAATAATGTCGTCTTCAGCTTACCCACCATTTTAAATTGATATCTAACGTGTTGCCAGTTTAGTAAAAAAAAATAATTTGATTAAAAATCGATATAGCAAAGCGACTGGTCGATGCTTCGCGTGACCAAAGGGCTGGCAGGAATTTTTCGACGCCTGAAGAAGGAAGAAGAAGAAGAAGAAGGAAATCGAAGGGGGGGGGGGGGGGTTCTTCGACTTCCTTCTTATTCTTGTAAATATTGTGGTTTATCATTATTATTATGTTTATTTTTTATCTTAGTTTTAATTTAATATTTAAAAAAATAGTTTTTTAAGTTAGAAAGAAGGAAACACGTGAGTTGGCAGGGAGTTCCAGGTCTTAATGGTGCGGCATAAGAATGAGTCACTGAAACGCTTGGTTCTAGCTGGTGTGTTCTGTTCAGTTTCATAACATCAGTAGAGATGTGCAGTACTTACCCCATTTCCATTTTGTTGACTATACAGGTAGAAACTTTTCCGACAATCTCGCGCGCGGATCTGCGCTCTTTGGAGGAAGTTTCTGAAATTAAATTACAGTGTTAGGTTTATAAATATAAAAATTTCTTTGCCATGTACAATTATAAATTAAAGTCCGCGCCAGCAAATAAGTCCCGCGGATAAACTTAGAACTAAAAATGACATCACCGTATTGAATCTATGAAGCTATACGATGCAGTGAGGTAACCAATTTAATCTAGTTTTAATTGTTTATTTTTGGACCATTATTTATTTATTTTACACATAAAAATGCAAATATTGTAGAGTTTAGGAATTGCAATATACAATATGGATACGACATATAGGCATTAATTGAAACCATATACTTGGTACCCCCATAGCTTCAAATAGGAAAAATTTGAACAAAATCGGCCCAGTATTAAGGGCAGAAACTAGGGTTTTAATATTACAAAATTTTGAACAACTTTAAACACTCCGTAGAATCGCAGTTATCAATGAACTCTAAATTGCACGAAAATACTACCATTAGGGTTACCATCCGTCCGAGTTTCCCCGGATTTGTAGCCACGTAGCACCCGAGAGCACTATACCCACTCCGACCTGCCCATGTGGTGCATGTGAGACCATCACCAGGTAGATGTCCCCAATGAGCTTAGAGTAACAGCCGCCGGCCGTCACGGCCACCGTCCGCCTGGAAAGTACATACGGCGTGCCGATGTTCCACGTTACCTCCACTTGCCTACTTGGTTCTTCTTTAGCCATGTCCGGCTCCGGTACACAAGTGAACGAGCGAACCTCTTGGGAAAGTGGGGTATGCATGCACGAAATCCCGGATACGATTTCTTATCGTATCTGGTGGTTTTGACTTTTCCGGAGATGACTGGCGTCCGACGTTTTTACAGGCTCGGCAGCCCAACTGTAACACCCCTGGGGTGGCATACGTCCATAGGCCACGTTAACCACTTTCCATCATGTGTGCCGTATGCTTATCTGCCACCTTAGTAGTATAAAAAAAACTTCTTGTCCTGGTTTACGGATTTTGCAGATGGAAACCCTTATTACTATTAAAATTGCACGATGCGACGTTGCCGTTCTGTGTATTCATTCATTTTTCCATTCATCAATTTCGTAAAAATACGATTGTAATGAGAGAGACATAATACCTCAAAGGGTGCCGCCGGTAGGGTAAATTTCTGATTAACGGCAGTCTGTTACTCGTACAGAGAATAATGGTTGTTTTGATTACACATAAAACTTTTTGATTTGATAAGTAGGTACCTACTTATCAATGATTAACTTTGATTACTTACACTTTGTATTTGATTTCTTTATAATTTTTCCATAACAAATTCAATAATTAAGAGTATTAATATCTACATAATGAAGAATTTAAAGCTCATAATTTCAGTGTTAATCCCGGTTGCATCCATATCTTGAACTTTGGTGCCTGAGGGCTGCTTTCCTAATCTTTATTTTCATTTGGTTTATCTTGGCTTTTGTGGGAGCGACTACCGGACTACCCTCCAACTCTGACAGGAAAACTACGCACGATGACATGATAATGAACACCATGAAAATTGACAATAAATACCTTCCAACTATTCATCAATCAGGTTAATAATAAATAAAATATTCTAAAATAAACATATTCAAAGATGGATACTGGGGCCTTTACCTTATTAACCTAGGTACAATTTTATGTTTCGATAATTTCTGGAATGTTGTCAGTAACCGCGACGTCACTGGGGACCGCGTGTCGTTCTTTGATCCTCTCGGTTTATTTTCTCGTTTTAATTTGTTTTTAAAGTGAAATTGACACTAATCTATTCTTTTTGTGTTTGTGAATTGTGTTTATTTTTTGTTTAGCTATTCTATCCTTAATTTTAACGGTGAAAATGAGTCTAAATACCTACCTAGTAAATTTGTTGTGCGAGTTTTGTTACGTATTCTTTTTTTGAAAAAACAACGAAGTGTATAGTGTACCTAACGTGTTTCTGAAAGTGACTCGCAGCCGTATTATTGAGGCATTTCATAAATTGAAAGCAAGGTAGGTACCTAACCGAAATCTGTTGAACATTTAGTTTGACGATATCATTTTATGTTTTCAAGTTAGTGGCGGGCATTTCTAAAATTTAGATTCACATTTTAAAGCACTGCCGTGAAAAAGTGGTGTTTATAAAGTTAAGTGAACTTTCGTGATAGGTGCCTAATCTTACCTCAGTAGGTAGGTCACGAGCGCGCGTCAGCTGGCGGCACGTTGCCGCTTCGCAACGTGCCGCCAGCGTATAGTAAGTACCTAGTTGTGCAAATTCTAAGCGTGTGTTTTTGTGAATGAATCAATGACTTATAAAAGTGGTTACATTTTCTACATTTATTTTAATAATTACTTTGTTAGGAAATTTAGTTTTTTTTAAATCTGCGAATTTGAGTTTAAATTTAATTTTGTTTCATTCCTATGGACCAGGACGCTTCACTGTTTCCGTAAATGCCTATATGTCGTATCCATACTGTATAAACCTTTGAGAATGCCGTAAGGCGAAACCGTTCAGTTTCAGAAATAAAATTAAACTCAGTGTACATAGTAGTTTGAATGAAATTTTTATAGCATTTCTTATGCTAACTTTTAAGTTCGAAAGTCGCCCTTAAAGACGGATATCAAGAGAAGGAAAATTTGAAATGATTCAGGTGTGGCTCCATAGCTCAGTTGGAAGAGCATTCCCCCTGTAAGGGAAAGGTCGTGAGTTCAAGTCTCACTTGAGCATTTCATTCAGTGTAGTAGATTCCACCAAGTGCCATCAATCTCCAGTATAAACAATTATTTATTTATTTATTTATTAAATTGTGGAACATAGGTCTTACAGAGATCTTAGGACTAACGTTTTAATGCTGGAAACGCGCGCATATAACTTCTAAAGTTCTACGGTTCAACTAGTATTACATTCATATCTGAACAATGAGAGAACTGGTAAAATAAAACGACTATACTGCCAACAATATTGCGACTGCCACACCGCCACCAAGGGACTTATTCCCTAGGATACCTCCCACGCCGGAGCCGGAAGGGGAGGTTATGTCGCACTCGAACCAACTAATACCGCACGCTGACTGTGGGTCGCGGTGCTAGGCCGGAGGTGAGATTGTCATAGACATATCCCTCGCACCCCGGCTGACTCAGGGCCATCCCTTACGGTCTGGCCCTGCTCGGGAGGGGGGAGAACGGTGTCCCCGACTCGCCCCCGGAATCTAATGGCCAGCTATCAGATAGTTGGCGCAATAACCGAGGCTATTAGGCAAGCTCTCAGGCTCAAGGCTGCCATCTAGCCCCAGTTTTGTTCTCAATCTTCATAAACGACGTAACGTCTGTCATAAAAAATTGTAACTATCTTCTTTTCGCCCATGATTTGAAACTTTACAAGGTTGTCAACGCACAGGACGATATCGATCTTATTCAAAGCGACTTAAATAGAATACAGGATTGGTGCAACCTTAACCTAATGTAACTCAGTGTGGCCAAATGTTGCCACGTTAGATTTTCTCGGAAAAAACATAAAATTGTTTCCACATATAGTATCGGTGCAGTTGAACTTCAACAGGCAAGAAGTGAAATCAGAGACCTTGGAGTAATAATCGACGGGCAGCTTCACTTTACACCACACATTAATGCAATTGCCGGAAAAACTGCCCAAATGCTGGGGTTCGTGAAGCGGAATACAAGAGGTTTTAGACATGCTAAAACCAGAATTACACTCTATAATACATTAGTTCGCAGTCAATTAGAATATGGTTCCGTGATTTGGAATCCCTTTTATGCCGCACACGCGCAGCGAATAGAATCCATACAGCGCGCATTTACTCGACACTTGGCGTTTATCTCGCAGGGTATTTCACACAGAGCTGGCTATGATCAGCGGCTAAAACATTTTAAAATGACATCCCTATCAAATCGTCGTAAGCTGCATGACCTTTCTACACTGACGGACTCATAAACTGCATCAAAGTAATAGACGACTTTGAAATAAATATTTTAACCAAGTATGCATACTTTCTATACAGATTTAAATTGAAACCTCTAGATTGGTTCGTGAACTTTAAAACAGCGTAGGGTCATATCTTTAAGTTTAAGTTTATGTACTGGAAAGGATCTTAAGACTTTTTTTGAAGAAAAAATAGAAATTTAAGAAAAATTGGTTTAATTAACAAATTGGTTTTAACAATAGACACAAACTTTATGCAAGGGTTTATTTGTGTTTTAATAAGGTGTATTACCCCCACGTGCCCTTATTACGGATTCTAATCGGTTCCGCATAGATTTTATAAGGGTTTTTAAAAGATCTTGCGGAATATTGTCCCATTCTTCTGAAAGTGCTGTTCTTAGTGCTGCCACTGTCGTGGGCGAAGGGTTTCTCGCATATACAGCTCTTTTTAAATTGTCCCAAACATGTCGATGGGATTAAGATCCGGGCTGCGTGCTGGCCAATTCATTGTACGTATCCCAACCTCTTCGCAATAATGTTGAACTTGTGCAGCTGCATGCGGCCGGGCATTATCCTGCATTAAAGTAAAATTTTCGCCTATGAATCCCATGTAAGGCACCACATCTTCTAATATCTCTGTTATGTAGCGATGTGCTGTCAAACCCCCTCTATTACCGTTTTGACGGACCATGTCTATGAACGCAAGTTCTGTTCGCCCGTTCATCGATATGCCACCCCAGACCATACATGAACCGCCTCCAAAAGGAACACGCTCCTCAATGCAACTTTGAGCATATCGCTCCCCACGTCGACGATAGACTCTTCTGCGACCATCTGCACCATATAAACATGTCCTACACTCGTCCGTGAACAATACAGAGGCCCACTGCTCTTCTGTCCAATTCAGGTGATGACGCGCAAATCTTAAGCGAGCTTGTCTGTGAGCTGTAGACAACTTTGGACCATTTGCTGGTCTAAAAGGGGTGATATCCGCTTCCTTTAACCTTCTTCTTATTGTTCGTGCACACACGTTTACTCCACGCACTTCATTAAGCTCGGTTTTGATGTTAACTGACGTGAGGAAACGATTTCTCAGGGAAGTTATAACAATAAATCGGTCATCACGACCTGTGGTTGCTCGAGTTTTGCCTGTACCACGTCTCCTCCTGTAAGAACCTGTCTCTACAAACCTTCTGTATATTCTAGAAACCGTAGACTGGTTTAAATTTAAATTTCTACCAATCGTTCGTTGATCCAAGCCCTCCCGCACCAATGCTACAATTTGTGCCGCTTGTTCGGACGAAGTATCCATATTATGGTTCAAAAACTCTCGATGTGTTAAAAAACTAACCCAACAATTATGCTGGTAACAATAATTCAATTGACAAAACAAAAAAAATCAATGAGAATCAATTTAAAACTTTGCTATAAATAACACGCAAATCTGATACTACAAGTAAATTTTCTTTTCCCGGCTATATTCATTTGTTTTACTGCAGTTCTATTTTTAAATTTAATTTTTTTTTTAAGATTATTAGCCAGTCTTTCCATATTTATATAATTTAATCTAAAAAGTTTGCATACTTATTATAAAAAATCCTTTTAGAGTAAACCTGAACTTTGATGCAGTTTATGAGTCCGTCAGTGTATAAATAAATAAATAAATAAATAAGCCTTTTATTATTTCTCATTAAGGTACATAAGATTTCAATTTCATATTTTTTTCTTTCACCTTTTTCGTGTATGTCCAGGTTTGTGAGCCATATGTCAAGCACGGAAGAATACTACTATCCATTACTTTCTTTTTCCCAGAAAGTGTCACGTCTCCTTTCAATATTTCTTTGTGAGCCCAATATTTTTGCCATGTTATATTTATTCTTCTGTTTATTTCCTCAATATTGTTGTCCCGGTGAAATGATACTCGTTTTCCAAGGTATATATACGTGTCTACATATTCTAAAGTATGATTACCTACCTTTATTTATTTATTTATTTATTTATATAATTATGAACAAGCAGCTACAAGCTGTTGTGTTCACTTCTAGTGATAAAATATAATAGTCTATAGATTTTTTTATTTTTATTTAATTGTCCGTCATTTTTTTAAGCACTGAATTGTCTAGTCGTAGCCAGTTATCAAGTCTATTTTTAAATGAGTTTATTGAGGTGGCTTTACAGAGTTGGTCATCATTTTTGTTTTTTGTAGGTTCATCTCTAGTCCCACGCTTGCGCTTTTTGCTTGTAGTTGTTGTATCATTTGCTGTAGTTGTGAACTTGATTCCGAGAATAAAATAATATCGTCAGCAAAGCGTAAATGGCTGAGAAATTTGTTATTTATTTTTATACCAAGATCCGTCCAGCCAAGTCTTCTAAATATAGTCTCTAGCACAGCGATAAAGAGCTTAGGAGATAGAGGGTCACCTTGTTTTACGCCTCTTTTAATTTTTATTTCCGGGCCACTTGTTTCCAGGCAGACCCTACTTGTACTCCGCTCGTAAGTGTTTTTAATTATGTTACAATAGATTTCTTCTATACCGTGTTCCTTTAGTGCCTCCCATATTGAGATGTGCGAAATAGAGTCAAAAGCTTTTTGGTAGTCTATAAACGCTAGGTAGAGAGAGGCCTTTGAAATTCTTTGTATTTCTCCATTATGCACTCTAAGGTTTGAATATGGTCGACAGTGGAATATCCGCTACGAAATCCTGCTTGTTCTATCGGCTGATTTTCGTCGATTTTCGTTGATATTCTACTTAGGATACATTGTGAAAACAGCTTTTAGAGGCAGGGTAGCAAGCTGATAGGTCGATAGTTTCCTATGTCCTGTGGATCACCTTTCTTATACAGTAATATGATGTTTGATTTTGTCCATTGGTCGGGAACTCTCTGCTCACTGTTTATTAAGTTAAATAAGCTGGTAATTATTGGTGTGAGTAGCGGACTTGCCAGTTTTAATGCCTCATTTGGGATATTGTCTGGTCCTGGACTCTTATATGATTTGAGCTTTCTTATTTCTCGATCTATTTCTATTTCGTTCCAATCAATAATATTATTATTTTGAGGGCGAAAGCTTTCGGTTTCGAATTCCGTCAGTGTATATAAAATAGTAAATAGTAAGGTAGACCTTTCAAACCTGTCAAACCGCCTTATGTACACGGTACCTCGGAATCCACCGCGTCAGCCTTTGGTTAGAACCTTCTGCCAACCACTAGTGAGAACCAATATAGGACTTAATTCACCTCTGACACGTGCGTGTCGTGAGTACAATGCGCTAAACAGTAAACTCGACCAGCTGGATATTTTCCACGACTCGTTTGGTGTTTTCGGGAGAAAGATATCGAGATCGCTTTCATAGTTTTTTTTTTGTCTACTTACTCATTATAAATCTCAATTTGTTAACTAGCACTTAATCGTACGCTAACCTATGGTGTGAACTGTACATGCCTCTAATTGGTGTACATATCAGAACAATACCTTGTATTTCACGATGACAATGATTTATATGTATACTGTTGGTGTGTCTATCTATAATAAATAAATAAATAAGCTCGCAAGGGTTGGCGCCAACTACAGCTGTACACGTTGGGCCTATATGTTAGCCCAGTACATTGGCCCAATGTGTACATCGGCGACAAGTAGTGAAAAGCAAATGAAAAGTGTCTAACAGTGTAAATTACAGTGTGATTCACCTGTGAAAGTGTTATCTCGCCAAAATAAAACCTAATATTGAAATAAAACCACTTTTTACGGATTCTATCGCGATATATTTGTTATTATTACTTTTAAACCCGACGTTTCGGCTGCTTTGCAGCAGCCATTTTCGCGGTGTGACTCACGATGGTAGTTGTCACATAGTTTGAAGTTTAAGTTATCTCAAAATACCCGAATCATGGTGAATTATTGGTGTTCATATTTACGCAGAATGAGCTCACTGTGTTGTTAAGTCTTGCTGGATTTTGCTGCTTACTGGGTTTGATTAAGTGGATGACTGGGTCCCAAGCTGGTGGTACGGTCCATCCATCCTCTCTATTAAAATTTGGGTGTTTTTTAATTTCAATAGCCTCGCGGATCATTCTAGGAATATATCGGTGTTCTTTGGCGAGTATCTGTGGTTTATCAAACCTTAGGTAATGGTTGGTGCCTTTTTGCGCGTGTTCACATACAGCTGACTTTGTTGAGCGTTGGTGTTTTATGTCAGCTATGTGTTCTTTGACCCGAGTGCCAATGCTTCGCTTGGTTTGACCAATATATGAGAGCCCACAGTCACAGTCTATTTTGTAGACCCCTGCATCTTGTAGAGGTAGTTGGCACTTGACAGATGGTAAAAATTGACTTATCTTCGTTGGCGGCTTGTAGTATGTGTTGATTGAAGCTCGCTTCAAGATGTAGCCAATCTTGTCAGTGACCCCTCGTACATACGGTAGTACAGCAGGCTGGCGTTCGACCGTGGCTGGTTTTTCTCGGGATCTGTGACTCAGGCGCGGTGGTTTGAGCTTGTTGTCTTGCAGTACTTGCTTGACATGTTGAAGCTCAGCGTTCAGGTGTTTCTTGTCACAGATCCCACGGGCTCTCTGAAACAAAGACATTCCTACGGTAGGTACTTAAACGGTGAATCTCACCACCACCCTAAACAGTTAGCTACCGTAGGAATGTCTTTGTTTCAGAGAGCCCGTGGGATCTGTGACAAGAAACACCTGAACGCTGAGCTTCAACATGTCAAGCAAGTACTGCAAGACAACAAGCTCAAACCACCGCGCCTGAGTCACAGATCCCGAGAAAAACCAGCCACGGTCGAACGCCAGCCTGCTGTACTACCGTATGTACGAGGGGTCACTGACAAGATTGGCTACATCTTGAAGCGAGCTTCAATCAACACATACTACAAGCCGCCAACGAAGATAAGTCAATTTTTACCATCTGTCAAGTGCCAACTACCTCTACAAGATGCAGGGGTCTACAAAATAGACTGTGACTGTGGGCTCTCATATATTGGTCAAACCAAGCGAAGCATTGGCACTCGGGTCAAAGAACACATAGCTGACATAAAACACCAACGCTCAACAAAGTCAGCTGTATGTGAACACGCGCAAAAAGGCACCAACCATTACCTAAGGTTTGATAAACCACAGATACTCGCCAAAGAACACCGATATATTCCTAGAATGATCCGCGAGGCTATTGAAATTAAAAAACACCCAAATTTTAATAGAGAGGATGGATGGACCGTACCACCAGCTTGGGACCCAGTCATCCACTTAATCAAACCCAGTAAGCAGCAAAATCCAGCAAGACTTAACAACACAGTGAGCTCATTCTGCGTAAATATGAACACCAATAATTCACCATGATTCGGGTATTTTGAGATAACTTAAACTTCAAACTATGTGACAACTACCATCGTGAGTCACACCGCGAAAATGGCTGCTGCAAAGCAGCCGAAACGTCGGGTTTAAAAGTAATAATAACAAATATATCGCGATAGAATCCGTAAAAAGTGGTTTTATTTCAATGAGTGACATTCGCGTAAACTTCAGAAAATATCATGTAAAACCTAATAATTAGTGAAAAAGCAAATTAAAATCTCAGCAAGCAAAGTGACTTAAAACTACCCTCAAATAAAATAAAAAAGTGAACTTTAACGGAAAATTCGTAAAATCTCTGTGGATTTCTCAATAAAACTACAAAAATGCCCCCCATAACACCTACCCCTGACAAATGCTCAAAGTGCAATAAAAAATGTAGTGATAAAAAAACATCTGCAACTTGTGATTGTTGCAAAATTCTGTTGTGTGGGGATTGTCATGGATTGTCACCTACAGAAATTCGTGTACTTGAACTAAAGACCGTTGCACGCGCCATGACCTTTCTCTGTGGCGATTGTAGGCGCATGATGACGCAGCTTCCTACTATCATGAAGAAGCTCGATGACTTGACTGAAGAAGTCAAACAATTACGTGTGCGTCAAAATATGCTTTCCACGGAGACAGCTATACAGGAAATGGTGGACCGAGCTAACCGCAGCACCAACATCATTATGTATGATGTACCGGAGTCAACATCTGATGAACCAGTCCAGCGTAAGGAACATGATAAAGAGGAAAGTACGAAGATTATAGGAAATATAACCAACAATGTAGACTGCAGAAACATTAAGACCTTCCGTCTGGGCTTGGTCAAGGCTAAAAACACTGTGCCCCGCCCACTAAAAGTTATTCTCAAAAGCAAGGCTGATGCAATTGAAGTACTTAAACACAAGATTCAGTTGTCTGATCCTAGGAAAATTAAGTCTGATCTGACTCCCCTACAAAGAGAATATCTAAAGTACTTGCGTGAAGAACTAGATAATCGCACAAAAGCTGGTGAAAAAGGCCTTACCATTAAGTATGTGCAGGGTCAGCCGAAAATTGTATCGGCTTCCACACCAAAAAAAAACTAAGTTCTCAACTCGGTGGTCCACAAAATAGCCCAGCTGTGGACCGCTATGGGTCATCTCTTGGGATACACAAACATCCAATCACTAACTCCAAAAATGGACTTATTTATAGCCAGAGTGAATAGTGTCAGGCCCGCAGTAATAGTAGTGACAGAAACATGGCTAAAACCGGATATACCTGACAGCTTAATAACAATACCTGGATATGATATTTACAGAGACGATCGCTTCAGTAGACGTAGTGGAGGAGTGGCTATTTATGCAGCAAAAAATGCAGGTTTGACAACAAAATTGAATACCAACTTAAATATGAAACATGATGCAACCGAATCGCTTTGGATAGACATACAGATTGCAGATACCAGGTTTTCGCTGTGTGGTTTATACAGAGGACAAGAATCTACTCAAGACCAAGATAACTTACTGCTACAACAAATTACAACTGCATCAGAGTCTACTACTACGATTATAATGGGAGATTTTAATTTTCGAGGTGTGAAATGGCCTTTAGAAAATTGTGGCTACCTTAACCCGAGAGAAACCAATTTTGTACAATGGTATTTGGATAGCAACCTCCAGCAGCTAGTGACAAAGCATACTAGGTTTCGACAGGGAAATGAGCCCTCCTTTCTGGATCTTGTCCTAACAAATGATGAAACACTTGTAGCAAAAGTTGAATACCAAGCTGGAGTAGGAAAAAGCGACCACACCTGTATAATCCTAACAATGCAGCTGGAGGTAAATAACCATACCCCAAAAAATACAAACCTAAAATGGAACTATAACAAAGCAGACTTTGAAAAAATTTGTGAAAAACTATCAACAACGACACCCCAGAGTACTACAATTCAAAATGTACAGAAGAAGTACGACATCTTAATAGGCACATTTCAAGAAGCTAGAAAATTGTATGTTCCTCAAATAAAGCTAAGTCCTTTCATTTCAAAAAAGCCATGGATAGAGAAAGAAATCAAGATAATGATCAGAGACAAACAAGCTTTATGGGACAGGTACATACTTACTGGACTGGACAGCATATATAAGGAGTATAGAAAGCTGAACAACAGATTGATAAACATCTGTCGAAACCGGCGAGTTAAATATGAAACAAACTTACTCGAATGTGGCCCAAAAAAGTTTCACTCATATATCAGGAAACAGATAACATCGAAAGTGAGCATCCCAACTGTACTTCGCAACAAACTAGGACAAATTGTTACAAGTAGCGAGAATGTAGCAGAAACCTTTGCGGACCAGTTTGAAAGTGTTTTTCAAAAGGAACCCGACGGACCCCTGCCATGCTTAGACCCCAACCTGCAGGTAAAGGATTCAATAACAGAGATCGAATTCACCAAACAGAAGGTGCAAAAGGCAATTAAGGAAATAAAAACTGATTCCTCACCTGGTCCTGATGAAATCCCAGCTATACTGTTACAAAAATGTGATATTGCTGACACCCTTGCGAAGTTGATGCAGGCTTCATATGACACAGGAATACTACCTGAACCATGGAAAACAGCGACTGTAACACCAATCTTTAAAAAAGGAGATAAGCTGGAACCTGCGAACTACAGACCTATTAGCCTGACGAGCGTAATATGTAAGGTGATGGAAAAAGTCATAGTTAAGCACATCCGGGATTTTCTATCTCAGAACAAGGTAATAAGCGACCATCAGCACGGTTTTTGCCCACGTCGCTCTACGGTATCCAACCTGTTATCTTGCCTGGACTCCTGGACAGAGAGCTATAATGACAGCAACCCCGTTGACGTCATTTATCTTGATTACGAGAAAGCATTCGACAAAGTTCCAACTGCCCGTCTTTTGCAAAAGCTGGACTGTGTAGGAATTCGCGGCAAACTTCTAAAATGGATTGAAGCATTCCTGCGCCAAAGAACTTTCTGTGTTAGAGTTGGAGATACGTTATCTAAGCAAAGACTAATCAACAGCGGTGTGCCCCAGGGATCTGTGCTGGGTCCTGTGCTCTACATTATATTCTCTTTTGACTTACCACGCTGTCTCGAATCACACGTAAGCATATTTGCAGACGACACGAAGATCTTTGCAAACCCCCTAGTTGATTTTGATCACCTGCAATCAGATCTAAATAAGGTAGCAAACTGGTCTAAGGAATGGCTTATAAATCTAAATGCTGAAAAGTGCACCGTCCTCCACATAGGCCAAAAAAACCCTAAGAAGAAATATTATCTACACAATGTTGAGCTAAAAGAGGTCAAAACACAAACAGACTTAGGAATCAAAATCACTGAGGATCTCAAATGGGCAGATCACATTGAGAACATTGTGAAGAGAGCCAACAGCTTTGTATACCTCATAAGGAAAGCGTTTGGTATGTTGACTCCACATATGGTTTTAAAAATTCATAAAACCTATGTCAGGCCCTTGTTGGAGTATGCGTTCCAGGTGTGGAGCCCGTATTTTGCGAAGGATATAGACCTACTGGAAAAAGTGCAACGCAAATTTACTAAGCTGCCCAAACAACTGAAAAACTTGTCTTATGAGGAGAGATTAACTAAACTGAAACTTACTACCCTTAAAGAACGCAGAGAGCGTGGGGACTTAATAGAAACATTTAAAATACTGAACGGCCACTATGACATACAGACGTTTGACAAAATATTTCACCCCACACAAAACCCACATTTAAGGGGCCACAATTTCAAACTTTCCAAGACGAGAGCAAATAACAACCCAAGAAAGCACTTTTTGAGCAACAGGGTGGTGGAGGCTTGGAACAAATTGCCAGAAGATGTTGTGAATGCTAAATCAACAAACCAATTTAAAACCAAACTTGACAAACTTACAACTGATAAAAAAACCAACAATGGATAACTGGATACAGGCAACTAACAGTTGTCTCAACTCTCCACCCCGCAGGGGCAGCTTGTGGCGAGCTGTTGGTGAGTGGCGACACCACGAACCCTGATTCTCCCGAGGGTTGGAATTCATTCCGCCCCGCCTCTTGTGCTTGCCTTTATTGGCCGGCCAAGAGTGGAGTCGCAAGAGCGGAACCTATGCTCCAGGTTGGAAGTGTAAAATGTCATAACGCCGGGGGCCTGCTGACCGACTTATCGCGATCTTGCACCCCGCAGACTCACCTCTCGACAACCTTAGCCGCTCAACGGGTGTTGCTCCATGGCCGCATTATGCGTGGCTATTTTAATGGGGCCCATGCAATGAGTTGGCGAGTCACCACCTGCCTTTTTAACAATTTTGAGACTTATTGTCATGGCAGGCGTCCGTTAGTCTCCCCCCATAGCCCATTCACCAGTCCATCCAATACTCAACCCCATAGCCCATAATCTAGTTTCCATTATTCCAATAGTCTCTGCACCTGGCGGGGACCATCCCCGGGTGTATCATATTGTGCGCTCGGGGGTGGTATCCGCCATGTGTGTCTATCCCTAGCATATTAAACTCTCTTAAAAGGGCCTCTACGTCTTGGCTACGGCCCGACGCACGCCTTCCAAAGGCCCGGGACTCCATAGTCCCGAGAGTCACGGAACGGAGAAACATAATAATAATAATAATAATAACTGGCAACACCTGTCCCGAATGGTCGCATAGTTTTTTACCGAAGATTTCTTTTAGCTTATTTCCGTTAAATAACAATAAAACGTAGTGATTTTTCTGTCGTAACTCAAATAAACACCATAAAATGAGTTTATTAATAAATAATCCACGAATATCAGAAACAACGAAGAATAAAGAAACCCGATACTGACAGACAGCTGTCAAAACAGAAAATGAAGAAAATCTAGGTAAATAAAATGCTGACAAGGGCAAAAGCCAGGAATTTTGCACACCCTACACCATCGGACTCGTCGTGCAGCTCCGCCTCGCAGCCTCCGGAAACCACATCTCCGAGGGCAACTACTGCTGAGGCGTCGAGCTCCGACGAGTATTTCTCCCCGCCGACGTCGCCAACACCTGTGCGTCGGCCGGGGAGAGGCCGACCGCCGTCCAGCTTGGGGTCCCGAGGCCCACCGGCCTCGAATAGGGCCCCCGCTGCCGGTGGTAATGTGCGCCGCATGCGATGGACTTCATCTATGAATGAGAACGTCATGCGGGCATATTTTGCGGCTACAGAGGGAGGAACTAACCTCACCGCGTACCGTGTTCGAATGCTTCCTCTGTTCCAGGTGCTTGAGCCAGATGTCAACGTTTCGGCGCAACGGTTATCGGACCAAGTGCGTGTCATCCAACGTAATCAGCTGTTGGATGGAGACGCACTTGAGAGATTACGCTCAGAGTGTCTGCAGAGTAACCCTGTTATCCCCCCAAACCCGGTACACAGTGAGTCAACACCAATTTTAAGTCGTGTAAGTGTGGTAGTGGATGATAGGGTTATAACTGTAGACACCGAGTGCAATGAGGAGGTAAAGGTAGCTTTGGAATGTGCGATGCGCGAATATCGGTCCATGCCCATTAATATTAGACCGCGTCTCCCTCGGTTACCCATGCATAGGAAAAATGTAATGCTGATGAGTGCTCTTGACTCACTATTACCTGTTTATATGGATAGTAGTGAGTCTCTCAGTGATACTCATTCAATCCTGTACTGTGCTGCGGTAGCGGCATGTAGGTTGGCTAGAGTTAAATTTCCAACTCAAATGACGACTCACCGACAAAAGCCCGCCGTGCCAGCATGGCAGCGCAGGATTGACGGACGTATCGCTGAAGCAAGAGTACTCATCGGCAAGTTAACCTGTTTCAGGTCAGGTAATACACGACCAAGGGTGATGCGCTTTGTGAACCGAGCATTTTCGGGTACAGGAATCAGCCCTCCAGAATTTATGGCTCGGGTCACGGAGCGCATTGACCTCCTGAAACAGAAAATCTATGCATGGGCAAACCGAGTTCGTAGATACAAAAAACGCGTGGATCGGTTTAGCGTAAACCGTGCGTTCCAAAGGGACCAGAGGTGGGTCTATAGAAGTTGGGATCGACCTGAAAATGATGTGAGAGACGGGTGCTTGCCGAATGCTGACGAAACGAACATGTTTTGGCGCGGCATCTGGTCGGCACCCGTTGCTCATGTCGAAGACGACTGGACCCGTGATGTCGAGCGAGCATGTGAAGGAATCCCAGATATGGAATGCGTCACTATAGATGACTCCGACGTGGCCAGTGCAGTCCGTCCACTCTCTAATTGGAAATCTCCAGGACAGGACGGACTGCACAATTTCTGGATTAAGTGGCTACGTAGTTCACATGTTCGTTTGGCATCTCAGTTTCAGGCTGCTATCGAGGTAGGGTCGTTGCCAATTTTTATGACCACTGGTATTACCCACCTGCTCCATAAGACAGGAAGTACCTCGAACCCCAGTAACTATAGACCGATTACGTGTTTACCATCGATCTATAAACTTATTACATCTATTCTGAGGGATAAAATAACAAAGCACATCTCAACAAACACTGTTATGAGTGCCTCTCAGAATGGATGTAGGAGTGGGGCCCGTGGTACTAAGGAGCTCCTCCTCATTGATATGACCATTAGTCAACAAGTTCGCCGTTGCCGTAAGAATTTATCGGTATGCTGGATAGACTATAAGAAAGCGTTCGACTCTGTGCCCCATACATGGCTCCTGAGGGTGCTAGAGTTGTATAAAGTAAATACAACTCTCTGCACCTTCTTGGCGTCATGTATGCGGCAATGGAGAACAGTTCTTAGCTATCCGGGATGTCGAGGAATGTGCAGTAACGGCGAACCAATAAATATTGAGCGAGGCATTTTCCAAGGTGACAGTTTAAGTCCCCTATGGTTCTGCTTAGCACTGAATCCTCTCAGTACTTTACTGGGGAATTCAGGGCTAGGCTACAGATTACGAGGAGGAGGTCAGATAATATCACATTTGCTTTACATGGATGACTTAAAATTGTTTGCCACATCAAGCTCACAATTGGTGGATTTACTAAAGATAACTAAAAGCTTTAGTGATTCCATCAAAATGGAGTTTGGTGTGGACAAATGTGCAGTCATGCATGTAAAGCGAGGGCGGACAGTGGAATCAGAAGGTATCCAACTCTCTGATTCCATTCATCTGAAATCACTCCTCGTAACCGACACCTATAAGTACTTGGGTATGTCGCAGGCGTTGGGAATCATTGAGGCTGACATGAAACAGTCATTGCGGGAACGTTTCTTTGGTCGCCTGAAAAAGGTAATGAACAGCCTTTTATCGGGCGGCAACAAGGTGCGCGCCTACAATGGCTGGGTCATGCCGCTTCTGATGTACTCCTTCGGCATACTCAAGTGGACTCAGACTGAATTGGACGCTATAGACAGAAGAGTTCGTACACTGTTAACGGCATATCGAATGCACCATCCTCGTTCATCGGTGATGAGGTTGTACATCCCGCGGAAATGTGGAGGCCGAGGCTTTTTAAATGCTAAAAACCTCCACAACCGCGAGGTGTACAACCTTAGAGAATATTTTCTCCGAGTGAATGAGGATATGCATCGCGATGTTATTGCAGTGGACGTCTCTCTCACACCGCTCAAGTTGGCTAAAGAGAACTGGTGCAAACCTGTGTTGCTAAGCATCAGTGATCGGCAGGAGGTGTGGCAGAGTAAGGAGCTTCACGGTAGGTTCTATCGCGCTCTTCATGGGCCCGATGTGGACCTATTAGCCTCCGTGGCCTGGCTACGTTTCGGTGATCTCTTCGGAGAAACCGAGGGTTTTGCTTGTGCAATTGCAGATGAGGTTATCATGACGAAGAACTACCGTAAATATATCCTGAGGGACGGCACGGTCGATATAATATGTCGCGCATGCCACCAACCCGGTGAGTCCCTCAGGCATATTGTTTCCGGTTGTTCTCGTCTTGCTAACAGCGAGTACTTGCACAGGCACAACCAAGTAGCCAGGATCATCCACCAGCAGCTTGCTCTGTTATACCAACTTGTGGACACTGAGGTGCCGTACTACAGGTATGTTGCTGAACCAGTTCTCGAAAATGGTCATATCACATTGTACTGGGACCGATCTATCATCACGGACAGGACTGTTGTTGCCAACAAACCTGATATCGTGGTGATAGATCGGTCTGAGCGGCGCGCAATTATTGTCGATGTCACAATCCCTCATGACGAGAATCTCGTGAAAGCTGAAAAAGATAAACAAATTAAGTATCTTGATTTAGCTCACGAGATTGTCGACATGTGGGAGGTGGACTCGGCAATCATTGTTCCAATAGTTATAACCGTAAATGGACTTATAGCCAAGAGCCTCGACCAACACCTAAAGAGGCTCGCGCTGGGCAGCTGGATCAAGGGCCTGATACAGAAGGCAGTACTCCTCGACACGGCGCGCATAGTGAGGAAGTTCCTCTCTCTGGAGCCCTGACCACCGGTAGCTTGGTCCCTGTACTCGATGCCGGTGGGACACTGTTTTTTATATTTTAAAATATATTTTGTATTTTTTTTAGGATATATTTAAAAATGTAATTTATATGTTATTTACTAAAATAAAAGAAATAATAATAATAATGATAATAATAATAAGCCCCCTAAAATCCTACCTTACGCCCGAGTCGACCATCAGACCTCGTGGGGGCGGGCAACGTGTACTATAGAATCTTACACGGCTAACAAGGTTCAGGTGACCCATTAATATGGAGACGAGAAGAAATAAATTACGTATAGGGCCGCTGCCCGAGGGTGATCGTCGGGGCACGTCTGTAGCTGGCCACGGGCGTGACAGCATGCTAGCCAGTGACTCCCAGTTCGACGGCTGGGCGGGAGTCGGGGACGCGGGGGGTAGGGGAATGTCCTCAAGGACTACAGCCGCGAGTAGGAATAGCAGGAGTAATAGCAGTTTAGTACCTCTAGCTGAGGATGTTTTGCAGACGACAAGTGTCACCCAGTCTGCAACCACCAAAGCCGGGAAACCCAGAGTGCGCATGCAATGGGATGATCAAATTAATATATTCATCATGCGCACATATTTCTATGTAACGAATTTAGAAACAGACAAGACCATGTACTGCACAAAACTTTATGATAAATTTAAAATAGAATACCCACACCTAAATGTATCATCACAGAGAATCGCAGACCAAAGAAGAGTCATTATAAAAAATAAACTTTTATCAGATGCAGTAATTAATAAGATTAAATCAGAAGTAGCTCAACAATTAACACAGGAGGAAAACAATATAATAGCAAACTCATCAGAAGAAAACTTTCAGAACGATATGATAGTAAATCTTTCCTATCCTTTACCATCACCGCCTGCACCTCAAGCTAGTCAATCAACACCATCACTTACACTCACATCTCAACCCTTTATCACTCACAATACAACTACACTCTCTCATGCTTCAACACAAACTGTAATACTACCAACACCTTCTTCACTACTGAATGAGATTAACACACAGAGCACAACACATCACACATACAGAAATCCTCACATATTACACTTAATAGAGCAGTTCGAAACTACACTCGCTATGTACACAGGAACTGATCCATCAGCTAGGCCTAAACTACCTCGGCTTAGAGAAGGCAAAAAATTGTATGAACTGGTGAATGGATTTAATACACAGATTCTAGGGCAGTATTACTCTATAGACTCAGACATCTCCCATATACACACATTGATTTACTGTACCGCTATGGTAATTTGCTCACAATTAGATTATAAAATATCCACTAACACATCAAAACCAAATAGAGCGTCCATAAAACCAGCTTGGCAACTGAGATTGGAAAATGATATCAAAAATTTACGAAGTGATATTGGCAGGTTAACACAATACATTAATAATAACAGAGGTAAAAAATTAGTCAATAGAGTTAATAAAATATTTGAAAAAGCTAAAGTACACTCGACTCACGAGAAGAACAATATTAGACCCGAAGAATTCTTAGACACATTAAAGCAGAAGCTGTGTTTGAAATCACAAAGATTAGCTCGGTACAAAAAATCATTGCAGAGGAAAACTGACAACAAGCTATTTACTAGTAATGAAAAATCATTCTACAGATCACTAAATGAAAAATCGAACACTAAACTATCGGGCCTACCTACAGAAGCTGAACTCAAAGACTACTGGGCTGATCTATGGAAGAAACAGACTTCTCATAATGAGAACGCCGACTGGATAAAAAAAGAAATAGAAAAATCAAAAACTATTGAACCGATGGAATTTGATGATATTACTGGATTTGATATTGAAGAGGTCACAAAAAAGATGAAAAACTGGAAAGCAGCGGGCATTGATGGTGTGCACAATTTCTGGTACAAAAAACTAACAGTTTTCCATGATATACTTGGAAAAAATATCTGCAGCATCATAAAAGGATCAGAAGACCTGCCGAAGTTTATAACAAAAGGTATAACATACATGCTACCTAAAAGCAGTAACACCTCCGACCCATCCCAGTACCGGCCTATAACTTGCTTGCCTACACTTTATAAATTAATAACATCTTGCATAACTCATAAAATCAACAGACACATAGAACTCAATAACATACTAGCAGAAGAACAAAAAGGGTGCAGGCAGAGACATATGGGATGCAAAGAACAATTAATTATTGATTCTACCATTCTCAAACATGCAACTACTCATAATAGAAACTTACATCTATCTTACATAGACTACAAAAAAGCCTTTGACAGCGTACCCCACACATGGCTCATACATATCTTACAAATCTATAAAATAGATCCTAACATAATAAATTTCCTGAAGGGTGTTATGTCTGATTGGAGGACTTCGCTTTTACTAACTATAAACTCAACAACGATCGCAACGGAAGAAATACCAATCGAGAATGGCATCTTTCAGGGTGATTCACTTAGTCCCATCTGGTTCTGCTTGGCACTTAACCCACTATCTAACATTTTAAATAATAAAAATTACGGATATAAACTAACACCATATACTACAGTCAATCACCTTATGTACATGGATGATATAAAACTTTTCACTAAATCTGAAAAAGAAATGAATGAGCTCATAAAAGTCACATCTCAGTTTAGCACCGATATCAATATGCAGTTTGGCTTAGATAAATGTAAAACACTTAATTTGCACAGAGGTAAAGTATGTAACAACCAGAGTAATAGCTTTGAAAACACAGGACACATTAAATTCACAACAATGGAGGAAAAGGACACATATAAATATTTAGGGTTACATCAAGGAAAAACAATAAATCACACCGAAATTAAAAAAGATTTAAGTCAGGAATATATACGAAGACTAAACCAAATTTGCAAGAGGTCACTTTACTCCAAAAATTTATTTAAATCAATCAATACATATGCAATACCTGTACTAACATACTCATTTGGGATTATTAAATGGACACTCACAGATATAACCCAATTAGAAGTAAAATCTAGGTCAGCACTCACAAAACACCTCTACCTCCATCCTAAATCAGCAATAGAACGGATGACAGTGAAAAGACAGAACGGTGGCAGAGGGATGATAGATTTGAAAATACTCTGGGAAGGGCAGGTACAAAAATTAAGAAATTTCTTCTATGATAAATCTAACTTCAGTAATATACACAAAGCAACGGTGGAATCCGATACAAATTACACACCATTAAATCTGACTGACAGCCACAAAGACTTTACTACTGCACAACATATAGAAAACGTGAAATTGGCCAAATGGCGCAGTAAACAATTACATGGACGACACATCCACGATTTAGAACAACCTCACATAGACTTCCAAGCATCTAATAAATGGTTAAAGCTAGGCTCATTATTTCCCGAAACTGAAGGTTTCATGTTAAGTATTCAAGACCAGATAGTTAATACAAAAAATTACAGGAAGTTCATAATTAAAGATCCCAGCACCCTAGATGACAAGTGTAGGAAATGCCACCGTCACTCCGAAACTATTCAACATATTACCGGAGCCTGTCCTAGCTTAGCTCAATCAGACTACACACACCGACATAATCAAATAGCACATATAATTCATCAAAAACTTGCCATCAATCATGAACTCATTTCCAACAAACCTATGCCGTACTACCAGTACAACCCAAAACCTGTACTGGAGAGCACCAACCATAAACTATACTTTGATAGAGCAATATTAACAGATAAAACCATCCATAACAATAGACCCGATATCACTTTAATTGACAAACAAAATAAAACAGTATTTCTCATTGACATTGCAGTCCCAAACACCCACAATCTTAATAAAACCATTACTGAAAAAATAAACAAATACACAGAATTAAAAGAAGAAATAATTAGAATTTGGAAAATGAATAAAGTCTACATAGTGCCCCTGGTGCTGTCCAGTACGGGAGTGATACCCAAACATTTAGTACAAGCCCTCAAAACAGTAGACATAGCCGAGAGTACATATATGACGATGCAAAAGGCTGCCATTTTAAATACATGCCGCATAGTTCGCAAATTTCTCGAAGAAGACTTAAACAACCAACCCATATCACCAGAAAATGAAACTCACTTGGTTTAGACCCGTGATTTCATTTAACTAACCGAAGTGTCTTAAACACGTCGAGAATAAAAACAGCACAACATAATAATAATATCATACGAATGTAAGAGGCTTAAAGAGCACGAAATGGAAGTAGAGTGGGTCACAAAAGTCGTTCCTATGAGTTGCAGCCACAGGGCAAACACAGAGAGGAGACGACTTAACTAAGAGCACTGTAACTACTTTATGTTATAAAACGTGGTAAAATCGACATAGAATGAAGCGAGAAATGAAAGAATCAAAAAGTGGTCGCGACTCTTATTTCACTCTCATCTCCGCATACGTTCTTTCATTAGGAGATCTAACAAATAAAGCTTGCTCTCTGTTTTTAACACCTCTGTTCAATGGAACCTCTCTGTTTTCCGCGGCGGCGGTGCAAAGTGCGGCTCCCCGTACCCGGGGCTAGACGGGGACACCGAGGTCCCCACAACCCGAAGGTCTGCCAGGGTGCAGAGATATGCTTTCGACAATCTCACCTCCAGCAACCAAGGACCCAAGACGGCGTGCGTTTTAGTCGGTTTGAGTCCGACATAACCACCTCCACTGGCTCTGTGGGGGTGGTATCCGTGTTGAATTATCGCACGATAAAAAAAACCTCTCTATTTTAACGTCCCCTCTCTGTTTGGAAACGTCCTCTCTGTTTTAACGCTTCATTTCAGTATAACGCCTCCTCTCTGTTTTAACAACTCCTCTCTGTTTTCTTTTTGCGTATGTTTGTGTGTGTCTCCTTACCTAAGGTAGACGGGGCGCCACGTCTCCCGTATATAATCGTTATCCACGTCGATCCCCCTCCGCCGCAGGTTGTCCCTCACAGCCACCACCTCGTCATAGGCTAGTACAGGCCGCGCCACTCCCAGGCGTTCTAGTTCAGTCCGCACTTCACCCCGCCGGCTCTGCTCTTCGGATGTAGACTGCCAGTACAGCCAGCGTTCTTTCATACCCGGACCTGTGGATATACACACGTATTAGTATTCCCCTAGTTAATTTTTTGTCGAGTCTTGCTTATAGTTGCCGAGGCTCGTGTTATGGAATCTAGAATGCGGATAAACACAATACTTTTTTTACTATTTATAACTCAAGAACGGCTGTACCGATTTGGCTGAAAATTGGTGAGGATGTAGCTTAGAACCAGGAGACGGACATAAGATACTTTTAATACCGTTCGACCATTATTTTATCCGGGGTATAGGTTGCTGTGGGTCGCGGTCACGGGATCAGTATTTCTGTGACCCTGGTACATTTGCATGAAGTACTAGGCTGACAGACACTTTAAGGAACTTTATCTGAGTCGCGGAAACAGGAGCAGTGTGTCCTATACCTTTCTATGCTAAACTTAACGCGGACGAAGTCGCGGGCAGAAGCTAGTTATACATAGAAAAAACCAGGCCAGTGGAACAGCGTCAGTAGCTTAGTGGTTAAAGAGTCGGCCTTACGATCGAGGTCCCTGGTTCGAATCCTGGCCATTACACTACCGACGTGAACCCACTCCTAGCACAAGCAATTTAGCTTAGTTGGAGGGGTTAGAGGGAATATTAGTAACTTCGGTTCTAAAATTCTTCAAAAATAAAAATTTATTTTGGTCCCATACACAGCGTCCCTAGGGCGACCCCTCCCAGGACTCACCGGTGAGATCTTTCAGCTCCTTGTTGACCATATCCAGCCTTTCCTTGACCGCACTATCCATGAGAGACACAGCGGCATCCCAGTCCTGTCTTGCGGATACGCAGCGGTCCTGGAGAGCGTTGAGTTGCAGCACTCGGAGTACCTGTATAATGGAAAGACGTAGGTAAATTACATACAACTTTTTGAAATAAAACCACTTTCGCGATATATTTGCTATTATTTACTTTTAAAGCGACGTTTCGGCTGCTTTGCAGCAGCCATGATCGCGGTGTGGCTCATCATGGTACTTGTCACATAGTTTGAAGTATAAGTTATCTCAAAATATCCGAATCATGGTGAATTATTGGTGTTCCTATTTACGCAGAATGAGCAATAGAATCCGTAAAAAGTGGTTTTATTTCAATAAGTGACTTTTGCGTAAATTTTAGAAAATATCATTTAGATACAACTGTTCGATTCCATAGTTCGTGTATTAATGCCTCAAATATATGCGTGCAGTTACATATATAAGGTAAAGCGAGTTGCACACTACACCTGCAACAGTGTGTGTCACTTTCTGAATTTTTTCTATGGGTCTAACTACAAAACGGCTAAGCTTCAATATTTTCCACCTGATCTTAAGGTCCGCCGCACATTACCACACTCGCACTCGTTCACGACATTGTAGAGTAAGATTCTAGATTGTATGTATGTATGTATGGCAGTCATCAACGTATGGCCAGCGAATAGCTAACGTCGTTTACAAAACATGATAGAGGGCATCATCAACTCATCATCACCTTTACAGCTACTTGTATCTTTTCTCTTCTCTTCGACAAAAAGCAGCATCACCTTTATAACTCAATTCATAATATCTTGGACCTAAATCGCGAGATAAGGCCCTAACTCGCGCAGATTGTTTTATAATAATCAACTAGCTGACCACCGATTCCGGCAAAACTCAGCGGGCATTTATTTGAAGTTTTGAAGACTTATGTATATATATAGGGACGGACAGACGCCGGAAGCAACTTTGCCTTACACTATGCAGTGATCGTCTCGTCCACCGCAGTACCACCTCGTGCTATCTTCAAAATCCAAGAAACGTGTACTGCGCATATAGACTACATTTTAGATCCAAAATAATATATGAATCGAACAATCCACTGCCAGTACTCACATCCTGTGCGCGGTCCTCCCACTGGTGCCTCCGGAGCGCCTCCTCCACGGCCTCCCTCTTGACGGGCTCGTACACAGGATCCGAGTCTTGAGCCCTGGACATGAGCTCCGTGAACTCCTCCCGTAGAGCCTCCAGGCCGGCGCGGATGGATGTGGTAGGCAGTTCCGCCTCCGCCCACTCGCGGAGTTTTATGTCCACGGCGGTGTTGAATTTATCTGTCAATGTAATTGAGACTGTTACTTTAATCCATACTAATATTAAAAATGCGAAATTAACTCTGTCTGACTGTCTGTATGTTCCGCTTTCACGCCTAAACCACTAAACGGATTTTGATAAAATTTGGTATAGGGACAGATTAGACCATGAGAAAGGATAAAGGCTATGTTTGGTCGCGATAACCGTCATCCACGCGGGCGGAGCCGCGGGCAAAAGCTAGTTTGTGATAAGTGTGTAAGAGGGAATGAATATTTAATTTAATTTAATTAGATAAAATAACAGAACGAAAATTTGCTTAGTGGAAACAATGCGTAAAAACACTGTATTATTTAGATATTGCTTTTACGAGTATGCAAGCAAATGTGATAAGTAAAATAAAGACGTTTTAGTGATTACAAAGACTACAATATTTTAACGGGTCTAACTATTATTATCTAAGTCTTATGAACGACAAAAACGTAGTTATATAAAATAAAATAATATGGCAAGTCTACTCAAAAGTTCTAATGTCCCTATATTTCGATGTCACCACATAGCCTAGTGGTATGGGTAATGGACTGCAGAGAAGAGGTCTCGGGTTCGATCCCAGGTTTACCATGGCACACACCAATGACTTTTCGATGCTTTTCGAAGTTATGTGTGTATTTATCGCTGGTTTATTAGTGCCCGGTTAATGGCAATAGGCTCGCCACCTATTACATTGGGACCTAAACATAAACTGGCGACGACACGAAACGTGCAGGGCTAAGATGCCATCCATTTACGGTGCAGAGTATACCTGCTAGAACCAAGCGCTTCAGTGACTCATTCCTATGCCGCACCACTAAGACCTGGAATTCCTTGCCAGCTCACGTGTTTCCTTCTTCCTATAGTCCCGGGTTCTTTAAGCGGGGCGTGAAAAGGCATCTAATGAGGCCGTCAAGCTGAGTACCACCACTGTTAACATGGTAAATGTTTACGATGGTGACTCTCTATCCGAGACTTTGCCTTTAGCTTAACATCAGGCGAGATGAAGTCAAATTGACGTGTCCAGTATAAAAAAAAAAAACTGGCGAAATGTGGGTGCTAGCACCTCTGCCTACCCCTTCGGGGAATACAGGCGTGAGTTTATGTTATGTATGTTACAACAAATTGTCTAGTGAAAACACTAAATACTCAAAAAAATTTTACTCAAAAGTTCAGATACCCCTTTAAATATCATCGAAGTCTCAAATACCAGTGTAGAATGGATACCTTTCATAGTACAGTCGACAAAGGAGATAAGGTTCCACTTTTTCATATAAAGTTGTATGTCAAGTGCAACCATATCTCCTTTGTTGACTGTACATACACTAAATACTCAAGAATAGCTACTGAAAAGTTCAGAGACCCCTCTTACTGTTGTCGAAGTCATACGGGTCCAACCATATTGTCGATTGGTTCCCGTCTGCGGCGTATTTCACTTGGCGAGGTACCAGAGCTGGGAAGGTTGGGAAACTATAAAGTGTACCGTTTAGCTGAGTGCCACCACTGTTAACATGGTACATGTTTACGATGGTGACCCTCTTTCCGAGATTTTGCGTTTAGTTTACCATCAGACGAGGTGAAGTCAAATTGACGTGTCCTTTTTGCTTACAGGGGGAATGCTCTTAGCTTTGAGTCACACCTGACTCACTTTAAATTTTCCTTCTCTTTATATCCCACTTGAGCGCTTCTGTTTCCCGATGTATTTCGGATTTAAAAGGTTAGCATAATAAATGCTATAGTAATTTCGTTCAAACAACAGTCGCATCACGGAAAATATTAGCCAAATCCACGTGGGTAACAAATACCGCCCAGCTACGTGGGTAACAAATGCCTGGCAATGGCGCCCCCACCGGGTCCAGGTAGAAGGGGTAGGCCCAAGAAGTGCTGGCTTGGCGTCGTGGAGGGTGACATGCGTGCAAACGGTCTCACTACCTTGGACGCCCAAGATCGTGCGAAGTGGAGGAGGAAGAGCCGGAAGGCGGACCCTGAGCTCCGAGGGCACCGTGGCCTCGGATGCAATCAGGACTAACGTCTCTATGTGGATGATGATTAGCCAAATCCGCAGTTAAACTGGTAAAGCGGGACCCCAAACTTGGTATTAACCACGGAGGACAGAATATGATTATGTAACGGAGATGCCCCATTGATATTTCTCCTAATAAAAACGCGTCGCCAAATGCGGGTGTGAAGAGAGACGCGCGGGGTGTCAAAAGTCAAATGACGTCATAGCTATGACGTTCTTACCCCACTGCCATGTGCCTATCTGTATAATTTGTACACACTTGTACCACACAATTCATTCATATCCATACTAATATCTGTCTGTCTGTATGTTACGCCTAAACCACTGAATCGATTTTGATGAAATTTGGTATAGGGGTAGATTAGACCTTGAGAAAGGACATAGGCTATGTTTGGTCGCGATAACCGACATCCAAGCGGGCGGAGCCGCGGGCAAAAGCTAGTTCATTTATAAATCGGGTTAAAGCTATTTTAATTGTTGAACTTTTGACCGAAAATTCAGAGAACCGAATGAGTCCATTTGACGTTTGGATGGCACGCGGCTCGATTGCCTTGCAACAACAACAGCTGAGTGGTTAAGGAGTCAGCCTTACGGTCGAGAGGTCCCGGGTTCGATCCTGGCCATTACACTACCGACGTGAACCCACTCCTAGCACAAGCAATTTAGCTTAGCTGGAGGGGTTAGAGGGAATGTTAGTAACTTCTGTTCTAATATTCCTTATAAAAAATAAAATTAAAACTCCGCTATTATTTCCTTCTCCATGGTATTAACGCTAGATTGAAGAGAAATGGACATACCGACGTCACTGGCCGCGTTGGCGGCAGCGGGGAGGTATATGTTGCCGAACACTTTCTCAGCGGCGGCCTGCCACAGCGCGTGCTGTAGGCGCAGTTCCCACACGTTGGCGGCCACGGCCGACAGCTCGGCCGACTGGTCCAGCAACTCCGCTCGCGCTCGCTCGAATAGCTCGTCGCGATCGAGCTCTCGTTGTCTGTAATATCACAAATACTGGGATTAAAAGTATTAGAAGGGATTACAAGTGCCAGCAAACTTCGTGAAAAAAGGTTAGAAAATTCGCGAGTTATCGTCATTTTTTTTTTTAGTTTAAAAAGAATATTAGGCGCCAGAAGTTTGCCGGCTATCCCCCCCACGTACCTGGGGAAGGTGTTCTTCCACTCGGTCTCCAGGTTGAACCGCTGCGCCTTGAAGGCGTCGGCCTGCTGCTCCACGGAGGCGCGCACCATGCGCCAGAAGTTTGCCGGCTATCCCCCCCACGTACCTGGGGAAGGTGTTCTTCCACTCGGTCTCCAGGTTGAACCGCTGCGCCTTGAAGGCGTCGGCCTGCTGCTCCACGGAGGCGCGCACCATGCGCCAGAAGTTTGCCGGCTATCCCCCCCACGTACCTGGGGAAGGTGTTCTTCCACTCGGTCTCCAGGTTGAACCGCTGCGCCTTGAAGGCGTCGGCCTGCTGCTCCACGGAGGCGCGCACCATGCGCCAGAAGTTTGCCGGCTATCCCCCCCACGTACCTGGGGAAGGTGTTCTTCCACTCGGTCTCCAGGTTGAACCGCTGCGCCTTGAAGGCGTCGGCCTGCTGCTCCACGGAGGCGCGCACCATGCGCCAGAAGTTTGCCGGCTATCCCCCCCACGTACCTGGGGAAGGTGTTCTTCCACTCGGTCTCCAGGTTGAACCGCTGCGCCTTGAAGGCGTCGGCCTGCTGCTCCACGGAGGCGCGCACCATGCGCCAGAAGCAGTCCGCCACCGCCAGCGACAGGTTCCGGGTGGTGACTTGGGAGGGGGTCACCAGACCATCCCTGGGGGTGGAAGGTACAAGTTACTGAAACAGCAGGAGTTTAGAGTGGAGATAGAGTATTCTTTTTTCAAATTGCATACGGCTCGAAGGAACATTTAATATACCGTTAGTGTTAGTAGTGTAGAGAAGAGTGTCATATCGCGTCCGGCTCGAAGGACCGTTTAGTTTAGAGTTAGTTTAGAGTGGAGATAAAGTTCTTTTTTCTAAATTGCATCCGACTCGAAGGACCATTTAGTTTAGAGTTAGTTTTTTGAGGGCAGAGATTTTGCGTACTTAACGTCCGGCTCGAAGGATCATTCAATATAGGTACGGTTATTTATAGTGTATAGAAAAGAGTTATATTGCGTCCGACTCGAAGGACCATTTAATAAACAGTTTTTAGAGTGCAGAGAAATTCCGTCATTGAAATTCGGCTCGAAGGACCATTCAATATAGTTAGTTTACAGATTGCAGACAAAGACCGGTACCTATATTGCGTTCGGAGAATTATTTAATTTTAATGTAGTTAGATCGTACGCTATATTAGTGATTTGAAGAGTTCATTAAAGTGTAAAGAAAATTAGTAACTTAACATTCCGCTCTAAAGACCGTTTAATTTACAGTCTAGTTGCACCGTACCACCATATTGTAGCAGATTGCAATAGCTTTTCATATACAGACTGTATTTTTGAAATGAGGCAGTAAAGACAAGAACTTTAACCGACGTAGTTACACCAAAATGCTCCTAGAAGAACATTCCTAACTTTTTGAGATATTTTGAACTGTATTCACAGATTTTGAAACATTTTGAAAAAATAATTGTGCCAGACGATCCTATTTCATGTGGGGATCAAAAGACTCTATGGGACCATTTTAGCTTTGAGTACTACACAATACAGGGGTCACTATTGCCTGCAAGCTTATGCCATGAGACTACCAAGGCAGTCAATACCTTACGATTCCTAATATCATGGTCTGCTGGCGTACTCACTTGAACAGCTTGGAGGCTCGGAAGAACCGCTCCTCGTACTCGCGGATGTTCTGTATGGAGTCGTCCTTGCGGCTGCGCCCCGTCACCACGGCGTAGTAGCCCAGGGCCTTCATGGGGAACAGCTTGCCCTCCAGGATGCGCCGGATCTGTTCCCATACAGCAATAACCATGATTTCGTGCATAGATTCTAAATCGGTTAGAACAAAACCAATAGGCTATTTTGAGTCATATCCAATTTTAAGAGTATTCCTCGTATTTCTTACATGGTTTGTCGTAAAACATCGACATAAATAGTTTAAAAAAATATTTTCTTACATGATTTGTCGTAAAAAATCAATATATATCGAATACAACTAATAAAACTATCAGATGGATACCAAAAAGGTATCTAAAAAAATATTTTTTTAAGTATTCTGGATTTTTTGGGTATACTATAAGTACTATAACGTACGTAAACATTTAACAACTTTTTTTTTTGAATGAATTTTTTATAGCATTTATTATGCTAACTGTTAAGTTCGAAAAACATTGGAAAAAATGAAATGCTCAAGTGAGACTCGAACTCACGACCTTTCGCTTACAGGGCGACTGCTCTGCCAATTGAGCTATTGAGCACCACTTGAATCATTCCAAATTTTCCTTCTCTTTATATCCGTCTATAAGGGCGACGGTGCAGCCATCTACCAACATTCTTACGAACTTTTGGAAACAATGAATGATTTTTCAACCATTTTTAAACGTTGAATTTTGATGACTGCGCCCAAATATTTGAATGAATTTTTTATAGCATTTATTATGCTAACTTCCAACAGTTCGTAAGAATGTTGGTAGATGGCTGCACCGTCGCCCTTATAGACGGATATAAAGAGAAGGAAAATTTGGAATAATTCAAGTGGTGCTCAATAGCTCAGTTGGCAGAGCAGCCCCCCTGTAAGGGAAAGGTCGTGAGTTCGAGTCTCACTTGAGCATTTCATTTTTTCCAATGTTTTTCAATCCGAATTGTTGTTTAAAAATCGGTTAAAAACCGCCAATTATATGGGTAATATAAAAAAAAATGTGGATATCGATTATGACATTTTCAAGTTATTATAATAAAAACACAGTCCATTAACTAACTACATCCCAAAACTTGCTTTCTGGCTGTCGTGACGTTGTCAATGAAAAATGACGTATTGGCGCCTAATTTTTGTTAGGATTTTCAGGTGTTGACGCTAGACCAAAGTTATACCGACTACTGTCAGTGAGCTGTCTAAAATACAATAATATAATGGACGGAGTATAGTTACTTTTTACTGACCGTCAAAACGATAAGTTATAAGGTAACTTGTATGGAAAAAGATTTAATGACGTCATACAATTTCATTGTATACTCACCCTGTTAGGGTTGGCCAGATTCTCTTCAGCCAGGTCCACCTTCGTGAGCACAAAGATGGTGCGCTTTCCCGATGGATCGCAGGACGATACTAGGTCTGTCACGTTACTGCGTTCAGCGTCCACTGAGCCGTCCTGGAAGAAATATTATTTTTTAGAAAAACACTTTGAAATCATAGTTAAAAAACCAGGCAAGTGCGAATAGTTCTCGCGCACTGAGGGTTTCGTACAAAACTGAATTGAGGGATGAACTTATGTTACATAAAGACAATATCTTTTAATCGCGTTGAGTTCGGGTTTTTCAAAGCAACAAGAGGCTGCAGACTTGAATATTTTGTATAATTTTCAACTTGATCTGTCCACACTTTCCCGAAAAAAAATTGTCTGACAAACAGACAGACAGACAGACAGACAGACTGACAGACAGACAGACAGACAGACAAACAGACGGACATCGAAGTGATCCTATACGGGGTTCCGTTTTTTACTCTTACGTATGGAACCCTATTCCACAACATTCTACACAACGCTATCTAGACCCATGGTAATCTTTTATAGCTTGTGTTATGGAATCTAGAATGCGGATAAACATACTTATATACTATTTTTTTTGTAAATACATACATATTATACACACACAATGCAAATAGCCATATTCATGCATACAAATATTTGCATTGAGCGAGAATCGAACCCGCGCCTCCTATAAACGTTTTAAAGTCACATAAAAGCATTGTTTGGTATATAGAGACAAGAGACTATATACTGTCAAAAAAAGTATTCACGAGGGATGGAGGAGGAATTAAATAGAGGGCTATTACTTGGTAGGTGGCTCACCTGTATACACAATATGATCGCGTTGGGATTGTCCATGTACTTCATAGTCATTTGTTTGATAGCCTCTCGCGTGTCCGACGCCATGTCCACGGTTTGAGTCTGGAATCAGTCATAGTTTCGATAAGCATACATTTACAATACATCAATTATTAACTTGAGAAATAATGCACTACTTTTTTTTTGAAAATCACGTTTCTATTTAGAAAATATTGCTATACAGGATGTATTTTTGAAACGGGGCAGTAAGTGGGGTAATACCTTTACCATTGAAGTTACAGCAAAATGTTGTTAGACCTTGCTTGACATTTTGAGAAATTTTGAACGGCATTCACAGATTTTGGCAATATCGTACAGTTAGTAAGAAAAATGCTGAAGTCGACGAGCACCATGCGGTGCAGGCCGGGGCCCTTCACCGACATGGAGATGACGTCACTCGACACCGTGCGCCACCTCCCTGTATAATGTGTGCGACTCACCGAGATGACCCCGGGCAGGTCCACGAGCACCATGCGGTGCAGGCCGGGGCCCTTCACCGACATGGAGATGACGTCACTCGACACCGTGCGCCACCTCCCTGTATAATGTGTGCGACTCACCGAGATGACCCCGGGCAGGTCCACGAGCACCATGCGGTGCAGGCCGGGGCCCTTCACCGACATGGAGATGACGTCACTCGACACCGTGCGCCACCTCCCTGTATAATGTGTGCGACTCACCGAGATGACCCCGGGCAGGTCCACGAGCACCATGCGGTGCAGGCCGGGGCCCTTCACCGACATGGAGATGACGTCACTCGACACCGTGCGCCACCTCCCTGTATAATGTGTGCGACTCACCGAGATGACCCCGGGCAGGTCCACGAGCACCATGCGGTGCAGGCCGGGGCCCTTCACCGACATGGAGATGACGTCACTCGACACCGTGCGCCACCTCCCTGTATAATGTGTGCGACTCACCGAGATGACCCCGGGCAGGTCCACGAGCACCATGCGGTGCAGGCCGGGGCCCTTCACCGACATGGAGATGACGTCACTCGACACCGTGCGCCACCTCCCTGTATAATGTGTGCGACTCACCGAGATGACCCCGGGCAGGTCCACGAGCACCATGCGGTGCAGGCCGGGGCCCTTCACCGACATGGAGATGACGTCACTCGACACCGTGCGCCCACCGCGAACGCTGTTGCGCATACGCAGCTCCACCTCCCTGCAGACCACAATCATACATTATAATAAACGAATCACTTGCTCAAACAACTCGCGTCATTGGTTGATCAATACTCACTTTCTGAGATCAGCTAAATCAGACTCTTTGTTGAGATCGAACTCTCGCGCCGAGTCCCGAAACTGCGCTACGTGGTACGGACCTTCGGAGAGCGTCACCTTTACCGGAGCCCTGAGAACACGTCATGGGAATCAATCAAAGAGAATAAAAGGCATTTTTTCACGTATTAGGGTGCACGTATAAGGGAGCATTTACACGTATCAGGGGGCCCCTTCACGTACTAAAGGGACCCTTAACCTACTAGGGGCCCCTTCGCGTAAAGGGCTTATTTTCACGAATCAGGGGCCCCTTCACGCAACAGAGGCCCCTTCACAAAACAGGGGACCCCTTCAAATACTAGAGGGCACTTTCATATATGTATTAGGGGCCATTTTCACGTAATTAGGAACATTTTGACGTATCAGGAAACATTTTCATATATTAAGGAACATTTTCACGTATTATAAAGCATTTGAAGCACGTATCTAACCTGGTACACATCTCCCCAGCTCCCCGGGGGAAGATTCTGGCCTGCGCGATCATCTCCAGCACGGAGGTCTTGCCGGCGGACTGGTCTCCGACCACTACCACGCGGGGCAGCCGGTCCGCCTCGCCCGCGTCCCACCCTGATAGCTCGTCGAGGACCGCCGAGTACATGTCGATGAGCGACCTCTGCTTACCCCCAGGGAAAGAAGGACAGTTATTATTCAAGTTCGAAGTTATTTATGTGAGACTTTAACGGCGTAACAGCAAAGTTAAAAAATATTTTTTAGAGTGAATGAAAAATTCGAAAGACGTCGGGAAAATGTAATGCTCAAGTGGGACTTGTACAAGTGGTTTATGGGACAAGTCCCACTTGAGCATTACATTTTCGAGATGTTTTTCGAATTTTAAAGTTAGCATAATAAATGCTATAAAAAATTCATTCAAATATTTGGGAAGAGTCATCAAAAATAAATGTTTAAAAATGGTGGAAAATTATTCATTGGCTCCAACAGTTCGTAAGAATGTTGGTGTTTGAAAAATGTTATATGTATAGCCTTTTTCATTTACTTTTGGACTCTAGGCCTATAATAAATAAAGTCTAAAATGTTATGGCTTCTTTGCAGTGTCAGTGTTATGGTATGACAGTGGTTGACAAGTTTCAGAATCAGAGTTCTGATTCATAATACGTGAGTTCTTTCATAGAGATATTTAATTACAACACTTCCTTTTATGTTTGTTAAGTGCGTTCAACCCGTGGTTCAAAATAGCACTGTGAAAATTAATTGATGCACAAAGCGTAGTTACCTGGCGTCTAACATTTGATTAAGAGTTAAGACGCATTATAGCTAATAAAATACTATGGAAAAGTAGAAGACTCTTATTCAATACTAGCCTTTGCCCGCGGTTCCGCCCGCATGGATGTCGGTTATCGCGACCAAACATAGCCTATGTCCTGGTCTAATCTACCTCTATACCAAATTTCTTCAAAACCGGCGTGAAAACGTAACATACAGACAGACAGAGTTACTTTCATATTTATAATATTATAAATGTGTAGCAAGTTCCACCAATTGCCATTAATCAACAGTATAAACAGTCTAACTTCTCAAGTGGGACTTCAACCCATTACATTTCCCTTACAGGGGGAATGCTCTTCCAACGGAGCTGTTGAGTCACACCTGAATCATATCAAATTTCCCTTCTCTTTCGTGGGTTCAAGTCCCACTTGAGTTTTTCTTTTTCCCGATGTATTTCGAATTTAAAAGTTAGCATAATAAATGCTATAAAAAAATCATTCAATTCTAACTTCTATTGTTTTGTTTATACAGGAGATTGATGGCGCTTGGTGGAATCTGCTACACATATTGAATACCAAACTTGTACTTTTCCACTGAGTTTATTTTAATTCTAAACCTCACCGGTTATTCAATATGTCTAACTTCTATCCTTTCTCAACATCAGCATATACCCTACCCAGCAGTGAGACAGAAGAGAAAAAGAAATTACCTTCATCTTCCTAGCAGATGGCTGGCGTCCCTGCCTCAGGAGCAGATTCTGTTGTCGAAGTTCGCGATTCTCTTGCTCCAACCGCTGCAACTCTCTTTGGTAACGAGCTTGCAATGCGAGGACCTCTTCTTGAAGAGCGTGGACTCTCTTCTCTATAACACAGAAGTTATCATAACATTACATACATATTTTCACACCTGTAAATTCCTGAAGAAGTAGGCAGAGATGTAATAACACCCAAATTTCCCCACATTTCCTCACTAAAACGTGTTAAACTGTCATCGAATAACGAATAACGCTTCTCGAATAACGTCATAGTCTGCAAAACAAACAATAAGTGCGGCAAGTGTGCTAACAAGTGTTAAAATGACGTTTATGTTGTTTTACAAACTATGACATCACGCGCCTCGATTGGCGTTTAATGTCACGTGACTATGGCCGTAATTTCGTAATTTTATTTATCAAAAATATTTTTTTTTTAAATGCTTTATATCTAGCAATCTGCCTAGGTGTCTGGCATTAAGCTAGAGGTTATAATTATTTTTTAAGTCTTGAATGGAATTAGTCCAGCGACTAATCCATTTCGTTATTACCAAGTCGTTATATGAGGAATCAAAAATAATAATTAATATTAATTTACTAGCTTTTGCCCGCGGCTCGGCCCGCGTGGATGTCGGTTCCCGGCAATTATTCGAATTTTTCTCGCCGTAAAAACCTTCCCTGGACTTCCACTAATAATTCAAGACCAAAATTAGCCAAATCGGTAAAGGCGTTCTGGAGTTATATCGTCAGGAAGGAAAACCCGACTTATTTTTATATAGTAGATTTCATTAATTAGACTGTGGAGGAACGAGGTGTGATGTTCCTCCAACACAAAGGGAGGATCCTCCGACCAGGCAAGGTGATCACGCCTGGCGGGCCGCGGCCCAACGATTGTCGTTGGGATGTTGTAATATTGTACCAGCGCGCGTACTTCACTTTCGCGATGCAGGATTCGTAGTGACGTAGTAGTTCGGCTTGCTGTCGCTAGATGGCGCTGGGTACATGTGGTATCGCCACATCACTCCCCTCCAAGACCGGAGGTTGATTGCGATGAGTCAGCTGTCTTAGCTCTCTTGAGGAGCGTGCCAATGCCAGTCTTGAGTAGTTCCGTTTCGTCGGAGCTGGACGCCGCGTATTCCATTTGGCGGAACAGTCATCCTCGCTAGTCCCAGTGAGTCGGGATAACCGCTGGTCCCGAAGAAGCGGGGCAAGTGCGGTGCTGCGGTGCTTGCGGTCCTGCGTTGAAACGCCCAGTGAGTTGGGGCTTGAAGCGTCGAGATGAATGCTCGGTGAGCCGCCAGTGAGGCGAGGCGAATCCTCGGTGAGTTGAGGTGAGTAGTCCTCGGTGAGCTGAGGTGAGTAGTCCTCGGTGAGCTGAGGTGAGTAGCCCTCGGTGAGTTGAGGTGAGTAGTCCTAGGTAAGTTGAGCTGAGTAGCCCTCGGTGAGTTGAGGTGAGTAGTCCTCGGTGAGTTGAGGTGAGTAGCCCTCGGTAGTGATGGGGTGAATCCTCGATGAGGCGAGGTAAGTCCCCCTGTGTAGTGGGGCGAATGCTGCGTAATGGCGAAGTGCCTTAGATGCAGGCGTGGCCGAAGGGTAACCAGGCTGCAGTGGTCGCTGCATGCTATGGTATCCATGTAAGGGCCGAAAGTGCTGGATGGCGAAGACTTGATTACCGCTCATGCGGAAGAAGTGAATGGGATGTGACGATGAGAATGCTGCTGATATGCACAGCGAAGGTTACGTGAACAGATCACGTCGGGGTCACCACTGTGGAGGAACGAGGTGTGATGTTCCTCCAACACAAAGGGAGGATCCTCCGACCAGGCAAGGTGATCACGCCTGGCGGGCCGCGGCCCAACGATTGTCGTTGGGATGTTGTATATATATTGTACCAGCGCGCGTACTTCACTTTCGCGATGCAGGATTCGTAGTGACGTAGTAGTTCGGCTTGCTGTCGCTAGATGGCGCTGGGTACATGTGGTATCGCCACAAGACATATTTTTTAGCATTTTTAGACCTTATACAATTATAAAAAGCAAAAACCTACGTAGTTTTTTTTTACTATCAACTACCCTTATGGTCTTCGGTCTCATGTGTATAGGGGGCGAGCCTATTGCTGTCACGCGGACATCTAGTCATACACTGTATGTTTACTGTTGGATGGAGAGCAGTCCTATCCTTTCGTCACCTTCTACGACACTCACGCCTATACCGCTATACCTATATACCTATATAATGGTTTAAGCTCAGATGAATTATTACAGCTACATTCTAACATCGCACCGCTCGCCATAGACAGGAAATTCATCCCCACACATTGCATCCGAATACGGTGCGTACCGTGCGGTATGAAAGGAACTTCATTCCACGTACGCTCAAGCTGTGGAATGAACTCCCTGCCATGGTTTTCCCAAGCGACTACAATATGGGGTTCTTCAAGACGGGTATTAGAAGGTTTCTTCAGGGTAGGCAGCGCGAGTGTAGCGCCCCTGGTGTTGCATACGTCCATAGGCCGCGGTAACCACTTTCCATCAGGTGGGCCGTGTGCTTGTCTGCCACCTAAGTGGTATAAAAAATAATGATAGGGTGGCCCTATTCTACTCCACCGGAAACCAACACAGACAGCGTTATAACATTACTTTTAAGTAAAGTCGGGGACATTTTTGGGGTCCCACCTACAGGGCTAAGTCAACCTTCCCTGCAATCTGTGGTAGTCTATGGCGTAGTCATTTCTTTTGGGTTCGGGAGATCAGATGGCAGTTAACGACTGTAAGCCACAGAAATAGCCAAAAGTCGTATTAGCTCAATCAAAAGGATGAGAAGGGGTAGTATTTCCTTCTTGTTACAGTCCCGAGTTCTTCAGGATGATAAAGAATCTGTTGAGGCTGTTAAGGAAGGCATCACCATTTTAGGATTGGCAGGGTCTGGAATGGGGGCCCCTATATTCTGGACCTTACTACTACTACTGCCAGTGGGGACACCGTTGGACCGGACGGGTGATCAGCCCTTCTATGTGGGGCCAGTTCACCCAATTCCCCTATAACGACTGCCATACATATTCGTATGGCAACCGGGACAAACAGCTTAATGTGCTCTCCGGGGCACGGCCAGACCAATGCAAATACTCATTCATGCCTACAAATATTTGCACTGAGAGGGGGACGAACCCGCGCCTCTTGCGTAGCGGCCGCGTTCACTACCGCAGTACAGAGGCTGTCAATTCTAGACATTACTGTACCTTCTTAAAATCTGAAAGCGCCAGATACAATCGAGAACAGCGGGAACCGTGTACTAGTGATGCCGTACTCACCATAAGTACTGTTGTCTTCAGCAGACCGGTGCGAGACGGGCTGCGGCTTGCTCTGCAAGTTGTTAACTATCTTCGCCGGTTGCTCTGCCGAGATATGTTGGACTATGGATTATGGTAACATTTCACGTCAACGAAAGATAAATAGTGCAATTTTAAACATATTTGCAAAAGCAACTTAAATTAATGTTAGTTACTGCTTTAGCTCAGGAAATTGAATGTTTCATTTCATGATATTCAATAATGTTAACGGGAATGCTTTCCCAAAACCGAAGAGCGAAGGCGAATCAGGCGGTGGAGGTCGCAAAACGACCTCCGTCCTCCATGAGCGCGGGCCTGGGGGTGATCGATAGAGTCGACTGTTACCATAGCAGAAACAGGCTGCAGCGGCGGCGCAAAGTGCGCCTCCCCGTACCCGGGGCTAGATGGGGACACGATGGTCCCCACAACCCGAAGGGGGCCATCTCGAAAGAGATGGTCCAGGGTCTGCCGGGGTGCGAGAGATATGTTTACTGCATTCTCACCCCCGGCAACCAAAGACCTAAAGACGGCGTGCATTTTATTCGGTTCAAGTCCGAAATAAAACCATGCTTTCCCAAACCCAGCTATTCGCAACTGAACTGCCGGTATCCAATGAAATGGCTGAAGAACTACTCTTCGTGCAATATCTTAATCTAAAGTAAGAAGAAACGAAGATTATGGCGGCTAGCCCGTGGTATCTATAAGTAGCTCGCCTCGCCCGCACCGCGGCAGTTAATGAATGGGATATGGGATGGCCCTGGGTCAGCCGGGGTGCGAGGGATATGTCGAAGATAACTTCATCTCCGGCCTGGCACCACAACCCACAGTCGGCATGCGGTTTTAGTCGGTTCGAGACCGAAATATCCTCCCCTTCAGGCTTCGGCTTTCCGGACGGAAAAAAAGGCAGTTAATGAAAGGCGTTTCAATTAGTTGTCTAGTTTAACCATATAACTGTTAAAAAAAATTTAAGGATATGTGTATTCTCATGAACATTATTGTATATCATGGAATGGGATAGTTTGAAAGATAGTGTTAATAGTGTTATAAAAGTATTGTCAAAATTCGCGAAGCACTTCAAATGTTAGAACAATCTCAAACTTGTATTGTCTTGTGTAAATACAACAACTTTGAGACATGTTAGTCAGCGTCAAGAGTAGATCAAACTATTACTTCCAGCGTTGACCGGACAGGTAATCTGCCCTTTTTGTGTGGGCCATTTCATCCAAAGATCAAACTATAGAATATGCGTGGCACACATGTGTATATGTGTGCGTACGTGCACTGTGCAGTTTTGTATACATGTGTGTTTGATATTTCGTGTAATAAATACTGTACTTTACTATTTAACTTTTCACTGTCATTTTACACATATATAAGGGTATATCACACTACACTACTAGCTCCATAAATGGCTTGCAAACTACACATGCAAAATTCAGGGAACGCATCTGGTATGGTATAGGTGTACCAGAATCTCATGGCAAATAGCACATTAGAAAATTGTACAGTGCAATACTGGGGAAATGGGATTAAACTATCTTGACAGTTTTAAATTGTGGGGAAAATATATTTATTTTTAAACAAGACACAGGTACTATACATACCATAATATACAATTAAAATAAAACAAATTTTTAATTTGTATTTCACACATAGCAGTAGATATATTTTGTCTTTTATAAAGAAATAGTCATACTAGAGTTTCACCTGAGATGGTCGAATTTGACGATGACATCAACATTGCCATATGAAAATCGTATTTTTTTTCAAATCGTGCCATGATATTCTGGTAGACCTTCTTTTAGGACTCCACCACTTAGCAGGATCCTGCCAAATTGACAGATCCAATTTTATTTTTTTCAATCAAATCGTTGCACCAAGCGGTTATCAAACCTAGTTTAATGCTCCACCACCATACTTTATTATTCAAATAATAACAAATCTACTTCCTTACCTAGATTAGCGGAGTTAGTGACCGCAGCAGCAGCGACCGCATCCTCGTACCGTTGCGACAGCCACTCGCGCAGTTCTGCCGCTCGCGCCATGCCGACGTCACGCAACCGCGGATCTATTTGCACCGACAGCGTCAGTGGGACACCTAGCGGTAAAGGCACGTCTTGGCTACTACCGCGAGTATAGAGCTAGCTAATTTGTCTACGGCTTTTACTGGATACTACTACTGATTATCAACTAAAGTTTTTTTTAATTGACATTTTTATAGCATTTGTTATGCTAACTTTTTAAGTTCGAAAAGTCTTTAAAGACGGATATAAAGAGAAGGGAAATTTGAAGTGATTCAGGTGTGGCTCAATAGCTCAGTTGGAAGAGCATTTCCCCCTGTAAGGGAAAGGTCGTGGTTTCAAGTCCCACTTGAGCGCTTCTTATTCCAGATGTATTTTATACTGTTTTGACCTTATAATCGAGAGGTCCCGGGTTCCAATCTTGGTTATTACAGAACTAATCTGAACACTCTTCTAAAAGTAATTTTGCTAAGCTGGAGTGTTGGACTAACTCCAAAAGTATTAATTTCAATCACAAGTATTCTTTAAAATTACTACTGTATTGCATTTCAGATTTCTTTTAAAAATTGTTTTTTTTTAAAAGAATATTAGAACCGAAGTTACTAATATTCCCTCTAACCCCTCCAGCTAAGCTAAATTGCTTGTGCTAGGAGTGGGTTCACGTCGGTAGTGTAATGGCCAGGATTCGAACCCAGGACCTCTCGATCGTAAGGCCGACTTCTTAACCATTAAGCTACTGACGCTTTGTTGAGGCAATTAGTATCATATGTCATTTTACTTGTGAATTTAAATCAGAAATTACCTGACTTTTTCAGATTTCACTTCAGGACATGACCTCACCCTGCATACAGTTCCTTTCTAGAGGGAATACTCTAACCAACAGGGCTTTGATTTTCGAATATTCAATTTCAAATATTCACGAGAACTAGATTTCATTAAAAGCCATTAAATGTGCCTATATTTTGGGCTAATAATATTATGAAACAGACTCAGGTTCTGGGCCTTTAGCCTTCTGCAAGAACCTATCATTGTCAACATAGGATTTATAAATTTATTTAACTTTAATCATCCTCACCAATTTGCAACTGATCCCCAATCTTCTCTTTGGCGTTAATCAGAGTTGTAGTGAACTGATCCCATTGTTCATTATCTGGGAGCAGGTCATTTAGCCACCCCATGTCGGGTAGACCGTCTTTCCATTCGGCATATTTCTGAAAAATATGGAAGGATGTAATCATTAGTAGAATGTGGTGGATGCATGCTAAGAGGGTGTTATTATGGGTGAACACAGACTTACAGCTATCCAACGCGATCAACAGGTTAAAAATTAATTAGTAAAATTTTATCTAACATATATTATATCATTTTAATTTAAATTAATTCCATCAATATCACATCAAGTTTCTTGTGACTGTTAACAATGTATTCAAATAACAATCATTTTTTTAATTTTTTTTTTATTAGGTACATCTTCGATAATGTCTGAAAACCATTTATAAGTTTTGGCATCTTATAACTAGGATAACAAACTATGTCTGTTTTGCTCAGTCAATACTAGATATAATAAGGCAAAGGATAGTCGTTACAAGTATACATAAAGTACAAAAATACCTATGTAATTATCTATGTACCAATGTATCTAAAGGAGGAGGTGAGGTCACTTTTTTTTTTAATTTATAAAGAAAAAAGTGAGGTAGTACATTAATAAAGTTGTGCCCAACAGCTGAAATGTCACTTTGAACCAGTCGCTTGACAATGTATTTCTTATTTCGTATAGTGGGGATGTTAAATAAATCAAAATCAGGTTAGTCAATGTTATTTACATATTTTGAGGCTCTATTGAAAAAGAAGTTTTGCCTGTAATTAGTACCACTGTGGGGAACATGCAGAAGATTAATATTTGGTATAAAAATACTAACCTTATTTAAAGTCATACCGCCACCCACAGCTCCTCCGAGGAGTAAGTATCTTATCTTCAGCACGCCTCGGACCGCCCGGGCCACCAGCATGCCATACCGTCTCCGTTGCACATGACTGGTGTCTATAGGCTTGTGGAGGAGGACACTGCGGCCAGTCCAGATGGAGAATGCAACTGCTCTCTTGTCCACTACAGTAAATTGTGTTGACTTTTTAAATGCTTGTCTGTAAACAAAAGAGGATAGGTAAGTGCTGGAGTTTTGGCTGTCACAAAATGGTATTGAGGAAATGGACTAAATGGCGTACAGGTTTTCAATTTGTTCATTTGTGTTGACTAAGTTTCTCAGATTTGGTTTTTGATTGTAAATGCAACAAAATTGCAACTTTTTGCATAATAGAGTTCAGAGATGAAGGCCTTGAAGAATGGTGATCAAAAGAATAATGATGTAACCATTCAAGTGAATCTAATAGTAATTGAAAATATTAAACTGAATGCATGTTTAGCTAGATTTCAGGGTCAGCAGAATTTCAAGGTCGTCTCATAAGGGTTTGAAAAGATTACCCGGCTTTTAAGAGCGAATAAATGTCAATACCAATAAGGTTTTGCTTGGAAAAGTACTAGGGCCACAGAAGTCAATAAGTCATTGGTAAATAACGAAGGTGACTGTAATACTCACCTCATACGATTGTGTAGTATTCTCGACATTTTTACGTAATCTTTTCAGTTTGTTTTGTATTTCATAACCTATACAGGAGTCTTTCGCAAAATATTAAAATAAAAAGATGTTCTCATTTCATAACCTCCACCGGTTTTGAGAAAAAAAAATCACGTAATATCAAAACCGATTTATGCGTGTATAGTTTCGTTTTATCAAGGATATATTACACAATCAACTTGTAAATAATTATAAATTACTTCATATTTTGAATATTGACAAATTACACATTTCAAAGTCAAAGGACATTTTCGATTTCATTTTGGATTTTGATTTCGTTACTGCGTACTGCAAATTACTGTGAGCATTGAACTGTGTAAAGTATTTGGTGGAGTTTATATTTCTATAGCGAAATGGGTTTTCGTGACAATATTACTAGTTTATTGCTATTATTACTTTATTCTGTTAAAACATGCTGTTTATTGCTTTTACCAATAAGACAATGGCAAAAGAAATTACAGAATTCGTTTTGTTTATCTAATAGCATGAAGAATTTCAAGACAGCAGATTTCTGCCATTCGAAATGTCAATTACGTCATTTTATGTCAAATGGCGACTTGTTTTGCCAACTAGACAAAATCCTGTCACTTGCAAAAATAATGCAATTTTCTAATTGTTTACATCTCTTGCTTGCAATAACTTCTGTACCAAAATTATAGTGTGATGTGCGACGTTAGTTTTCTGCATTAAAAATGTCGTGGCTTAATTTAAACCAGAGTTTAAACAGTCTGAAAGGGCAGATTACAAATATTGCATCTGAAGTATTTTCTGAGGGCACCGTGCAGGAAGCTGGTGATGATGCTGTGAAAAAGGACTCTTCTGTAGTAGAACTAGAAGAGAAATGTCGTAATTTGGAGGTCGAGGTGAGTTTATGTAGAGATTTTTTGAAATTATTGTTGCATCTGACAGATGACTATAGGTTATGTTTTTATATTTTTTTATTAGCATATCAAACAAAATGACTGTGGAGTCTCGTCGTTATGCTCTCTAATTGGTGTGATATTGCATCACGCTGCAATAAATATGTAAAAATGTTCCAAACTTGTAATATCTCTTACATAAACAAATGTTTTATTATTATTTTTTAAGCGCTGTTTCTTTTTTTATCATGTACATCTCAATGTAAAGAGATTGTAAATATTGCTGTATGTATGAGGCATAATCGTCCTGCGGATTACAGTATTTTATCACCTCCTACATTCATTATGAAGCCATCCTATCTTGTATCACATGATATTGTCTCCTGTGAATGATTACTTATTAACCTGATAATGTTAATAACAAATAATTTGATTTTAAAAACAAAAAATATCTACAACTACTAACAGTTTATAAGGTAAAAGCGACATTAGTAGTGAAAAAGAATATCACATGTAGTTTATAATGTCTTTTAGGATCATTTTTCTTTGCATATTCAATGCCACTTACACAATTTTGTGTTTCAACAGTCTATATATGATAGCATCTTTGTATCATAATAGTGGAAAGAGCCAATTTCATAGCCTTTCAGGTGTACTTAAATGTTAGATCTTGTAATGACATTATGAGTTATTAGGTCATTAAAATACAGTGAAATGAATGAAACGAATCTTTTCATATTCTTGTTTTCATATTCGATTTAGTAAGCATACTTAATGCTGTAAAAATGTTAGGCAGAGGTGAATTATTACATATTTCAATAATATGGTTCATATGAAATACATACAATGAGAGGGATAGAAGCATGCAATGCAAAGAAGATATTAAGCATGAAAGGGGTTGGTTACAAGGGAAGGGTTAGATAGACTATGTGAAAGTTGATATGACTGGGAGTAGTATGAATGTTGAGACAACTGCAAGGAGAGATGATTGAATTTTCTGTTGACACCAAATAAATATGATTTAAAAAAATTCGAAATCTTTTATTCTGCATAGACCAATAAATCAGCACTTACAAAATGTCAATATAAAAATAATTAGTAAATACTAGTTTAGCAAATGGAGCACCAGTTCGAAACGCGGCCCAGTCCTGAGAAGACACCAGCAAGAACTCAGTGGGTCTTTTTTTGGTCTATTTACAAACTTGAATGAAATTGAAGGAATTTTTATAGCATTAAGTATGCTAACTATACAAATCGAATACATAGGGAAAAAGAATCTTCTCGGGCGGGACTCGAACCCGCAGTCTTTCCCTTACAGGGGGAATGCCTGACCAATTCGGCTACCGAGACACGCCCGATAAGATTCTTTTTCCCTATGTATTCGATTTGTATAGTTAGCATACTTAATGCTATAAAAATTCCTTCAATTGTTTGGGCGCAGTTATCAAAAAATCAATGTTTAAAAATGATTGTAACATCATTCATTGATTCCGATAGTTCGTAAGAAAATCGGTAGATGACGCTACGTCGCCTCAAAGACGTATAAGGTGGGAAATTTGAATCATATCGGGCGTGTCTCGGTAGCCGAATTGGTCAGGCATTCCCCCTGTAAGGGAAAGACTGCGGGTTCGAGTCCCGCCCGAGAAGATTCTTTTTCCCTATGTATTCGATTTGAATGAAATTTTTATAGCATTTATTATTCTATAAGAATTCAATTCAAGTGGAACTTGAACCCACGACATTTCCCTTACAGAGGGAATGCTCTTCCAATTGAGCTATTGAGCCACACCTGAATCACTTCAAAATTCCCTTCTCTTTATTTCCGTCTTTAAGGGCGACGGTGGAGTAATTGGAAAAGCATTCCCCCTGTAAGGGAAAGGTCGCGCTTCTTTTTCCTGATGTATTTCGAACTATTTACAAGTTTTCACTTAGTCTAATACTTATAGTCTAGATACAGTGATTTGCTTGAGTAGCAGAGCTGAGCGAACAGCAAGATGATGATAAAAGGATTGGCATCTGTGGTCCCAACCGGCTCCTGCTAAATAACAGACAAGGCTCTCGTGTAGGTTTTTACCCACCATAGGTAAGAATTGGGTAGTTTACTGTTAAGTTATCAATCAATCAATCAATCCATAAATTCCAATCCATAAGTCCACTGATAGACATAATTACTTTTTATTAAGGGGTAGGCAGAGGTCTATCAACAGTCATATTTCGCCAAATATGAATTTGGAGCCTATTGCTGTCAAGCAAGCAATCAGTTAAACAACGGCGTGAGAACTTTTATTTGCAAGAATCTAATCACGCCAACAAAAAAAAAAGTCAATTCGACTCACTGTCCAAATCTAATTTAATGTCCAAAACTATAAAGAAGAATTGACCCGACTGCTGCTAAAAAAAATATCGAAACATGTTTAAACAGCAGGCAGGTGGCAGGACCTATTACGTAATTTTGATTTTGTAGAACCGTAGAGAGGAACGGGCGCCAAGGTAGTTAGTTCCGTAGAAGTACAAGTGCACTGAGCTAGATGGCGCTGGATGCATGTAACATTGCTACATCATACATACATTTATTGCTATTGGTGTAGGCAGAAACAACATCATTCCTATTGCTATGATCCCGGCATACGCCTTTCGGTCCTATCTACTTCATCTTTATCAGCCTAGCGATTATCATTTATGTTGTATTAGGTTGGGGAAAAAGTCTTTTCGTATTATAGTATGTATGAACTTGTATTAAAATCTCTTTGGCTATACTATTTGCATCTGGCTGGTTTTGGTATCATTAAAAGTTTAAACTTTAAAGAACGTATTGAAGGAATTTTTACAGCATTAAGTATGCTAACTATACAAATCGAATACATAGGGAAAAATTCTTACAGAATTTTTACAGCATTAAGTATGCTAACTATACAAATCGAATACACAGGGAAAAATTCTTTTTCCCTATGTATTCAATTTGTATAGTTAGCATACTTAATGCTGTAAAAATTCCTTCAATTGTTTGGGCGTAGTTATCAAAAATCAATGTTTAAAAATGATTGTAACATCATTCATTGATTCCGATAGTTCGTAAGAAAATCGGTAGATGACGCCACGTCGCCTTGAAGACGTATAAGATGGGAAATTTGAATCATATCGGGCGTGTCTCGGTAGCCGAATTGGTCAGGCATTCCCCCTGTAAGGAAAAGACTGCGGGTTCGAGTCCCGCCCGAGAAGATTCTTTTTCCCTATGTATTCGATTTTAAAAGAACGTAATTCCAAATTCAAATTAGTAAAATGTGTGATTTTCATTTGTTTTTCGTACTGTCAAGATAAGTGAATCTAATGAAGAAATTCGATACATTTTAAAATTTTATTACAAAAAAGGTAAAAATGCAACACAAGCTGCGAAAAAAATTTGCGATGTTTATGGGACCTAGTGCAGTGTCTGTGAGAGTAGCACAAATTTGGTTTAAGCGTTTTCCTTCCGGAAATTTTGATGTCAAAGATGCACGTCGCTCTGGTCGCCCTATTACGGATAAAATGGATGCCAAAGTTGAAAAAGTGGAGCAAGATCGGCATATCAGTAGTTACGACGTAGCTGAAGAACTGGGAATTGATCACAAAACAGTTTCGGCGCATTTGAAAAAAAAACTGGATACACAAAAAAATATAAAAAATCGACTGCAGGCAATCAAAAATGACCATGCCGTCGATAAACAAACGACTAACGAAACGTCTCCGAAGATTAGACAGAACAAGTCTAAGAACAATTATGGGGACAATAACGGGTCACCTCCTCAACAAGCATTTACCATCGGTGTCACGGATAGCCCTCTTTGCAGGGTGTGTTTCGGCGCAGAGGAAACGGCCACCCACGTAATACTGGATTGCGAGGCGGTGCACGGTGGCCACCCAACGATTCCAAATCCTCAGCACAGTGAGGTCGCTCCGCGAAGCCTGTGAAGCCCCCAGTAAGCTTCTGCGCTTCTGGGCGGAGCTAGGCTGGCTGCTCTAGACTGTAATCTTCACGCACAATAGCTCAACAGAAGAGGCTAAGTGCGGGCAAAAGATATACTATTTTAGCTCATGCTATCCATACTAATATTGACAGCCCCGTGGTAAGTAGTGAACGCGAATGCTACGCAGGAGGCGCGGGTTCGATTCCCGCTCAGTGCAAATATTTGTATGCATGAATATGGCTATTTGCATTGGTCTGGGTGTTTCTATGTATAGTAAGTATGTATTTACAAAAAAAGGATCTAAGTATGTTTATCCGCATTCTAGATTCCATAACACAAGCTAGTTAAGCTATGCTTACCATGGGTTGTGTGGAATGTCGTGGAATATTTATTTATTTATTTTATTATTTATAAATGCGAAAGTAGCGCTTTCTGTCTTCGTGGCTTTTAAGCCCAAACCACTGAAGCGATTTTGTGGAAATTTGGTATAGAGGTAGATTAGATCTTGAAGGACATAGGCTATGTCTGGTCGCGATAACCGCGGATATTCACGCGGAGCCGCGGGCAACAGCTAGTATATCATAAATCGTAACATTCATAACCCCCAGTAACCCGACCACTTTACAATTGTATAATAGTAAAGATAGATAGATGCTTTATATAACTCATTAAGGTGATATGGGCACGTTCTGTAAACAAAGGGTATACGGTAATCCTTATCAGTTCTCCATTAATGGTGGACCCCACTCTATTTGTTTAAAAAAATATAATAATTGTACTATAACCCCATCTCTTTCTACCTAGTGGTGCGGATAAGGATGTAATATTCCCAAGTACTATAAACGTGTAGTGTAAGCTCGGTATGGCCGTTAAATAAGCGGTAAACTTACAATGATTCGACGCTTTTACTCATCTAAATAAATATATAAACGAAATAAATATTCCGCAACATTCTACACAACGGTTTCTGGACCCATGGCAAGCATAGCTTGTGTTATGGAATCTTGAATGCGGATAAACATACTTAGATACTTTTTTTTTGTAAATACACACACCTAGACCAATGCAAATAGCTATTCATGCATACAAATATTTGCACTGAGCGGGGATAGAACCCGCGCCTCCTGCGTAGCAGTCGCCTTCACTACCACCACGCCACTGAGACTGTCGTATTGTTACTATAGTAACATTGTTTGGATGAGTGACAGCTTAGTGATATTTTATCCGAGCACTTCCGCACTGTCGGTCCCGGCTGCCAATAGTCGATAGGTCAAGACCAGTGGTGGACAAACTTTCTTAATGGAGGGCCAGAAACTTTAGGAAATTACAGAGGACGGCCAGACAGACGGAAAAGCATGTCAGAGGACCGTCGGCGGGCCGGAATTGGCCCCCGGGTTCATCCCTGGTTAACACAGAGGGTCTATATGGGCGACCTGAACAACTTTTTGAGGGTTTAGCTGCTAACTACTCAGGCTGGGAAGTTAGACGACAGTTGCGCATAGTATAACCGAAAAATCCAAACCACGTCATATTTAAGCGGACCTCGGACTCTGAGACGAAGGATTAACGCAATTAATATTGATAAGGCATAGGTCCTATAAGGATTCCGTGATCTCCACATGCGAGGTGAGCCATATCAAGAAAGATGGCCCTGTGTCGGCCGAGGTGTGAGGGATATGCCTGAAAACCTCACGCTTTGCACTACGTCCTGCAGATGGCGTGCGTTTTACTCGGTTCAAGTCCGTTATAACCTCCCCCGCCGACTCCAGCTGGTATCCGTGGGGATTTTGCGCATATAAAAAAGGCCCAACAACCAATTGTGAAACTTCATGGTTGAATGAAGATAAGAAAAATCCTTCGTCTTTATTATTGCCAAGTTGTTGGTTTGATTGCGTCGAAAAATCACTTCTTCCTTCTCTGGGAACTCATTAGGAATCTCAGTTGTCAGTGTGACCGGCAGGATTTTTGTACAGCGAAAAGAAATATAATTTAATTCTAATTAATCAAATTATTGTTATGAGAGGGTAATTTATTCATTTTTTTAATTATAAATATAAGTGTAATATAATTAATTAATGCGTAGACAAGATCTTGATAAGATTAGCGTGTTTAGACGAACTCTTCAGATATAACATTATTGTATAACATATCACACTATATACATGTCTAGCTTATTAAAATAAGTATTAAAACACGATCATTATTATACTGTTATCGGCTCTTATACTAGAGCCGATAACACTAACTCTAGTCTGATCAAATTCCCCAGATATATGTATCATTAGACGCGTCTTTATTTGGAGAACACGAAATGATATCGGTTCAAATACATAGGGAAAAAGAATCTTCTCGGGCGCGACTCGAACCCGCAGTCTTTCCCTTACAGGGGGAATGCCTGACCAATTCGGCTACCGAGACACGCCCGATATGATTCAAATTTCCCATCTTATACGTCTTTAAGGCGACGTGGCGTCATCTACCGATTTTCTTACGAACTATCGGAATCAATTAATGATGTTACAATCATTTTTAAACATTGATTTTTGATAACTGCGCCCAAACAATTGAAGGAATTTTTACAGCATTAAGTATGCTAACTATACAAATCAAATACATAGGGAAAAAGAATCTTCTCGGGCGCGACTCGAACCCGCAGTCTTTCCCTTACAGGGGGAATGCCTGACCAATTCGGCTACCAGTTATACTTAATGCTGTAAAAAAAAAAATTCCTTCAAATGATATCGGTTTTCACGACCTATAGATTTTTGGTGTCACCACCACGATTTTAGCCCTACAGCTCATAAGATTACCAGAAAAAACCAGGGTCATCTAAAAGATCATCCAATCCTGTGTATGAAAATAATAATAATACAATAAAAATATGATTTTATTAATGGCAACTAGGCCCAATTTGTTAGTAGCAATTTTTTTCTTATCTCTAGTTTTACTAATAAAGTTATGACAAGTACATATTTACCTATATCATGAATAGATTCTAATACTACTACAATATTATCAAATCATTGCAATTCTGAAATTTTGGCGGAAATGGTGGCACCAGCGTTTGAAGGTCGCAGAAAACGCCTGTTGGTTTTGTGTTAGATAGATTTTTACCTTGATTTTTGCGGAAACTACTGCCGTCAGACCCCTAACCTATTCCGGAAAGCCTTGTCCGTTAATCGTAGGTATTCCGGCTTATGGGTGGGGTAGGTTTGAGCCTCGAAGATCTTATTGGGTCTAGAAAACACCAATTTTAGTAAATTTTTTTTTCGTGTGGAAATCCCCTCTGTTACCTGCTTCCCCTGCCGGAGCCGAGAGGTTATGTCGGACTCGAACCGACTAAAACCGCACCCCGACTGTGGGTCGTAGTGCTAGGCCGGCGGTGAGGTTGTCTTCGACATATCCCTCGCAGCCCGGCTGACCCGCCAATTTTAGTAACACTATGAACGTCGATATTAATATTTAATACTGACATGTAAAGTCAGATGTTATATGAAGTGATTTGAATTCGCTGTTTTCGTGGCCCAAACATACACACGCTCCACACGCTCAGAGACCAAAATGGCCGTTAGGGTAGATACGGTATCGCATGTTTGCACAGCGATAAGTACCGATAACGTACAGCTTTCGGGCGAAACCTGTGCCGTTGGTGTACACCTAGCCTGGATTATGGAGCTTACCATACTTGTGATATTATGTTGCTTTATTTAAGTGACAAAGATGGGTATGATCAGCGACTTTTGAAATGTAATTTGGAAAGAAACGCAAGCAGAAAATGGCCGCGTGGTAACCGGCAGAGTAGATCATCTCTTCCCATGTGGTATCAAGCCGACAAGGCGACTAAGGGATAGGGCTTTTTTTTTTATCGTGCGATAAATCCCCACGGATACCACCCCCACAGAGCCGGTGGAGGTGGTTATGTCGGACTCGAACCGACTAAAACGCACGCCGTCTTGGGTCCTTGGTTGCCGGAGGTGAGATTGCCAAAAGCATATCTCTCGCACCCCGACAGACCCAGGACCATCTCTTTCGAGATGGCCCCCTTCGGGTTATCCCTGTTTAAAATCAGACTGATATACAAAGCCCTGACTCAGCCTCAGATGCATGACTCGAGTCAATAATAGTGCACGAAAGGCAATAGGCTCACCCTCTATTTCGTAAAACTGAATGTAATATTTGGTGAAATGTGGGTGTTAATTCACCTCTGCATTACCTTCCGGGGATAAAACTGTTATTATATGTATTTATATGTATGTACAACAAAGAAAGCTTACCATCCGACATCATGACAGCCTCTGTAGCGTGGCGGTAGTGAACGCGGCCGCTACGCAGGAGGCGCGGTGTCGATCTCCGCTCAGTGCAAATATTTGTGTGCATGAATATGTATATTTGCATTGGTCTGGGTGTTTATATGTATAATATGTATGTATTTACAAAAGAAGTATCTAAGTATGTTTATCCGCATTCTAGATTCTATAACACAAGCTAGTTAAACTATGCTTACTATCGGTCTTCATAGCCCTGTGTGGAATTTCTGTATCTTGTAGGTTCATGTTTGAATAAATAAATATTTCCCTTCTTCCTTTCTTCTTTCTGAAAAATATTAATCAGGCGACGTCAATATGACCTCACCTCGCCTGATACATAGTAAGCTAAAGGCAAAGCCTCAGGAGACAGGGTCACGACACCTTCTTTTTTCGTGCAGAATTCCCCTTGGGTACCTCCCCGGCCGGAGCCGGAAGGGGAGGTTATGTCGGACTCGAGGCTATGCTAGGTCGGAAGTGAGGTTGTCATTGACATATCCCTCGCACCCCGGCTGACCCAGGGCTATCCCTTACGGTCTGGCCCTCCACAGGAGTGGGGACTACGGTGTTTTTTTTTATCGTGCAATACATCCCCACGGATACCACTCCCACGGACTCGAACCGACTAAAACGCACGCCGTCTTGGGTCCTTGGTTGCTGGAGGTGAGATTGCCAAAGGCATATCTCTCGCACCCCGGCAGACCCAGGACCATCTCTTTCGAGATGTCCACAGAGACCACAGTGTCCCCATCTAGCCCCGGTTACGGGGAGGCGCATTTTTGCGCCGCCGCCGCGGCCTGCTTCTGCTAGGGTGACAGGTGGCTCCACCGGTCACCCCCAGGCCCGCGCTCATGGAGGACGGAGGTCGTTCTGTGAGGGGACTACGGTGTACCCGACTCGCCCCCGGTACTATTACAGACACCAACAAAGTTACAATCGTGGCACTCAGCTTGACGGCCTCTTCAGATGCTATTTTACGCCCCGCTTAAAGGACACGGGACTGTAGCCCTCACATACTTGTACATCAATCACTTAGAGGAGGCAATTCCGCAATAAAAACAAAAAAGGTTGATTAGACTACATACAGTCAAGGTTCTTTCTCAACGGGGTAACCAGGGTCCACATATTTCTAATTAGGTATTCTACTGACTAGTCAAATTAGTTTATTTTTACTAAACGTCAAAACGATAAGTTATAGTAACTTGTATGAAAAAAGATTTAGTGACGTCATAAAATTTAATAGTCAAATCCGTTACTGTTGAAGTTTGGGTGGATGATTAAAAATGAATAAAAACTATTAAATAAGAATCGACGTAATTTTTACGATTTGTTCCCGCGAGGTCGAGTCCCATTATGTCGAGTTCCCGCTACGTCTACTTTGAAAACTTAGTTTTTATTCCAAAGTCGACTTGAGTACCGCCACGTCGACTTTACAAATAATTGTACAGTCGTCCACGTCAATACTTCGATTCAAAGGTGTTACCGGAGTTTCTTGTCATTTCTTCTTCGGCTTGGCTTTACTTAGTCATCGGCGAAGTGGACGGTAGGGTGTGGCATAATTATTATATTTGTTTGTTTAAAGGAATAAATGATTTTGACTTTGTCTTTATCAATACTAATAGTTGTTATTTGAAATCATAGACCAACACGGTGGGTTGAAAGTATAGCGCGTTATCCCAATAGGTACGAAAGAAATAGAAAACAGAAAATAGAGAGATCGTCATGAGATAGTAGAGTGTTTGCAATAAAAATCGGGAATTTCCCAAAAAAATGCAGTGTGAGACCATGCTTGGGACTTCATTTTGTATTTTAATTGGCATCTATTATCTAGACCGCTGCTCTGATAGCTCGAATGCTCATTAAATAATGCTTGATACTCGCTTTATTATTTAACTCGTAGTTATTATTTTATCTGAATCTTAATGCGGCCGTTCGAACAACCAAAACATACATAGCATAAACTCACGCCTGTATTCCACGAAGGGGTAGGTAGAGGTGCTAGCACCCACATTTCGCCAGTTTATGTTTAGGTCCCAATGTAATAGGTGGCGAGCCTATTGCCATTAACCGGGCACTTATAAACCTGCGATAAATACACACATAACTTCGAAAAGCATCGAAAAGTCATTGGTGTGTGCCATGGTAAACCTGGGATCGAACCTGAGACCTCGTCTCAGCAATCCACCCATACCCATACCTCTAGGCTACCGCCGTTCGAACAACCACAACCTGTTAAAGCAGTATTACTTCAATCTGGCTTCTTGTTTTGCCACCACGACCTCTTCAAGCAATATTACAATAATATTGTTTAATTAGCAGTTTTGGGCCATAGTTTTCGTTCTTTTTATTCGTTCAGCGTCAAATATGACATTCTTTAAAAAATCACTCGTTACAAAAAACTAAGTTACACAACGCACCTGAGTGTGGACGCCCAGGTTGCTTCTCGTATTCTGGGGGGGAACTGCGCGAAGGAATGCTCGAGGCAAGAGCAAAAACTCAAGGGCACCTCCTGCCACGCCAACCGTGGATTTTTGTAATTACACACTAACCTAAATGCTGTCCACCACCACCTTGAGAAGATATCGTCTCCGGCGGGCACATCCTACCTCATCTATCCTGGGTACGGACTACAACACTCCTTTCTCTCTAATGCTGGAGTGTGTGTGTGTGTGTGTACGTCAGAGACGATATCAGTTCTCGTCACCTCAGCAATCTTGAAGGTAGTTCCTCTCCATTAGTAGTAGTCTCCATTAGTAGTATCTCTCCATTCTATGGCTCCGTGTAGACAGCCACGACCATCCCCGCGTCTACGCGTCCACCCACAGCGGTGATACTGAAACAGACCGACTCATGGAGCATATCCAAATGGCCTCAGACCTCGTGCAGCAGCAGATCCCATCCACAGAGATAGTCATACTTGGCGATTTTAACGCCCGCCACGCCGACTGGCCTAAGAAAGGCGACAGGACAGACCCGTCCAATTACAGGCCTATCGCTATCACCTCCCTCCTCTCGAGCGGTTATGGAGCGTGTTATTAATACTGAGCGACCGACAGTACGGCTTCCGCCGGCGTCGCTCAACCGGTGACCTTCTTGTGTATCTCACAAACCGTTGGGTGCAAGCCATTGAGAGCCAAGGTGAGGCACTAGCGGTCAGCCTAGATATAGCAAAGGCCTTCGATCGGGTATGGCACAAAGGTCTTCTTGTGAAGCTACCATCTTATGGACTGCCTGAGGGGCTGCGTAATTGGATTTCCAGCTTTATGTCCAACAGAAACATCCAAGCCGTCGTGGACGGCAGCCGCTCGGACCGCATGGACATAAACGCTGGTGTCCCTCAAGGTTCCGTGTTGTCTCCGACCCTGTTTCTGCTGCATATTAATGACATGCTGTCCGATGACTCCATTCATTGCCATGCGGACGACAGTACTGAAGACGCATGTTACACGGGCCGTGCAAACATCCTCCAGTTCGAGGTGGAGAGAAGTGGCGAACAACTTGTATCCGAAATCGAGACTAATCTCTCGGGAATATCCGATTGAGGTCGACTAAACCTGGTCCAATTTAACCCCACCAAGACACAAGTATGTGTTTTCACCGCTAAGAAAACTCCCATTTATTGTAGCGCCGTAATTCCTGGGCACACGGCTTACCACTGCCCCGAGTATCGGGATCCTAAGCGTCGACATTTCAAGTGACGCCCAGTACCGCAGTCATTTAGAGGGCAAGGTCAAGCTGGCATCAAAGAAACTTGGAGTTCTTAACAGGGCGAAGCAGTACTTCACTGCGGGGCAGCGACTTCTTCATAAGGCGCAGGTTCGGCCCCACATGGAGTACTGCTGTCAACTTTTTGCCAGAGCGCCCGCACGTCAGCTTAATCCTTTCGACTCGGTGCAAAAACGTGCGTTGAGGCACGTCGACAGGCCCATACTCGCAGGCGATGTGGAACCTCTCAGCCTCAGGAGGGACTTTGCCTCACTGTGTGTTTTCTACCGCCTATATAATGGTCTGTGCTCATATGAATTATTTGACATGATGCCCATAGCTACATTTTATCATCGCACCGCTCGCCATAGGCAGGAAATTCATCCCCTCACACTGCACCCGAAAACGGTGCGGACCGTGCGGTATGAAAGGAACTTCATCCCACGCACGCTCAAGCTGCGGAATGAGCTCCCTGCCGTGGTTTACCTAAGCGACTACAATATGGGGTTCATTAAGAGGGGCATTAGAAGGTTTCTTCAGGGTAGGCAGCACGAGTGTAAAGCCCCTGGTGTTGCATACGTCCATAGGCCACGGTAAGCACTCTCCACCAGGTGGGCCGTGTGCTTGTCTGCCACCTAAGTGGTATAAAAAAAAAGATTTCGGCCTTGGTTTGGTCAATCTTCCAAAACGGCTTGTCGCAGGAATTACGAAGCTTACCAAGCCTGGGCCAATGCGGTGACCGCACAGGACCAAAATACCAGCGTACTAAGAAAGCATTATAACTTTGCCTCCAGGTCCTTCAAAAGAGACATAGCATGGGCGAAGTCGGAGCAGATCGGTAGAATTGGCCAGAGGCTCGAGTGTCTACCTTCGGGAACTCGTTCTGGTCTCTTCCCAAAGTTATCGAAGGGAAATTCTGCAAGCCTGCATTTTCGCCTCTGTACATGGAAAATGATTGAGAAAGGCGATCTTCTGGACACACTCTTCGCGTTTAACTCGACCTTGGATGACGAGCGACAGGAACCGCCAACTACATCGCGGTGCGATAGCTGTATGCCTGGTATCCGTTTTCACCAGCGCTCAGGGCGTTTAGCACTTACGTCCCTCGTCCTCCTCGAACGGGCCTGATGGAATCCCTCCCATAGTGTTGAAGATGTGTGCTCCCAGAGATGGCATCGGTCTTAACGCGTTTTTTCCGGTTGTCTTACTCTTCTGGCGTAGTCCCGATATTATGGAAGACAGCGGTGGTCCACCAGACCCCTAAAAAAGACGACCGCTCAAGTCCATCAAACTACAAACCAATAGCCATTACCTCCCTTTTCTCGAAGATAATGGAGTCCCAAGCATGGTCTCACACTGCATTTTTTGGACAATCCCTGTATTTTTATTGAAAACACTCTACTATCTCATGACGATCTCTCTATTTTCTTTTTTTTATTTCTTTCGTACCTACTGGGATAACACGCTAAGGTGTCCCCCCTCCGTATTGGTCTATGATTCCAAATAACAACTATTAGTATTGATAAAGACAAAGTCAAAATCATTTATTCCTTTAAACAAACAAACATAATTATGCCACACCCTACCGTCCACTTCGCAGATGACTAAGTAAAGCCGAAGAAGAAATGACAAGAAACTCCGGTAACACCTTTCAATCAAAGTGTTAACGCGAGCGACTGTACAATTAGAATTTGTAAGTCGACGTTGCGGTACTTAAAGCGACTTTTTCAACGACTCGACTAGGTGGGAATAAAGGCGAGAGTTTTCAAAGTAGACGTAGCGGGAACTCGACATAATGGGACTCGACCTCGTGGGAATAAATCATTTTTACGCCTCTTTTACCATTCTTAATTTAATAAGTTTGGTTAGATAATTTATTTGAACTATAGGATAATACCCAATTTCTGCGACCCTAGCATGAGGCTGAAATTGGCAGCCAAAATTAATACAAGTAGCAGCAATATGAAAATGATGATGGTGACACTTCTGTAAATTGTCTGAGACCTTCTTGTAATGGAAGTATGTATTTGACTGCTATAATTTTGGTGCCAATTTTGGCTGCTACAATTTTGGCCGTCAACTTTAGCCTCATGCATAAATTATTCGCTTCATCAACTTTCATAATTGTTTTCATACATGCTCAAGTAGTCCATATTATTATTTCCTATTCTTCTAATATTAGAAATGTGAAAGTTCCTGAAGATATTTACTTTTAAACTTTTTGAAGATGTTTTTTAGTCAATCACCCTCAATTGACTGAACTGAAGTGGCTAAATGTTGGTACAGAGATAAAATTGTGGTCTCGAATAATACATAGGATAGGTTACTTTTTGCCTCTTGAATATGTTTCCATAGATTGCGAAAACAGGATAAAAACATTATCGCAGCCAACCCGCGGGCGGTAGCCAGTCTTTTTATATATTCGTTATTAGAGAAAAACATCCGCTATGTTGCAATCCAGGTGCGTTCATTAATAAACATTTGTTCAAATTTAAAAATCAAAGAAGGTATATGACGTGGGATTATTTCGCAAATATCCCGACAAATCGCTCCCGTCTTTTGTTCCCGACGGGGCCATCCATCCCGAGCCTCATTTAAATTACCAAGTATCACACTGTATAGGCCAAAGACCTTCGTGACGGAGGTACGAAATGTTATCAATACATATATTAACTTGGGATGGTTCCGTATGAATAAGATGTATTTTTTTACTTTTTTATAAGTTTTGGAGGCAATTCAGCAATTTTGCATGCTAATTTTATTGTCCTTTTAACTTTTTGGGTGGGCAGGGAACTATTAAGGTGATTTGGATTTGGCCCGAGTGGCTAGGCGAGGCGACGCGAGGAGAGAATTGAAATTTGTATGGCAAATTTTCAATCCTCTCCTAGCGCATCTTTGGTGGAAACAGTGTGGATTGACGAGAATATGCGAGGCGTGAATTGAAATATTTCTTTGTGTAAAAATGAACCGTATTGCTTCCAACATAGAATATAAATTAACTTTGGAACAGAAACACGCTTCTCGCGAGAGGCTTATTGTTGTTCGTTGCTACTTATTACCGTATATATCTATAACTAATGAAGCCTACGGGCTGCGGCGCGGCGGTCATGCGCGAGCTCGCGATGGCTATTTTTGCTGAAAAAGGGTCAGTGCGAGTTCAATTCTCTTCTCGCCTCGTCTCGTCTCGCCACTCTGGTGGAAAATCATCTTAAGTCAACCTTACCTACCAATCGGTGCATCGGCTGACAACGGAGGAGACTCTAGCGCAGGTTTACTCCTTATTATTGAGCTATCAGACAGCGGTCGCTTCCACAAAAGTTATCTACCTACTTCACCCAGCAGTAAATTTAGTTCCTTACCCACGGTACCCTGAAAAAAATGTCCAATTTGTCAATGCCTCTTCGCATCTGCGATTCTAATCTGCTGTCCCAGTTTCTATGTAAATCCCGGGCAGTTTTCCATTGCTAAACACTTGCTGACGTCAGTGTCGGTACTGACGGCTGTTGAAGACTCTTGCACAATGTGATCTATCTACCTGGGATAATAATTTTATTTATTGCGTCGCAAATACGCACGGGTATGTTATTTTTTTAATTAACGTATTCTGTTTTCAAATAGTGACAGTTGATAGTTGCTGTCAGATTTGAAAATCTTATTCCTGAACGATACTCAGTCATACATAATTTATTAATCTGTGCCTGAGTTCTGAGTCGAGTTTCAGGACTGATGTCGTTCTGATCTACAACCTTATTATACTTTTTTCATTTTTTTCTTCCTTTTTTTTAAATAGTGTGTTGCTGTAAGATTTTTTGTGACAGTTTAGTATTAAAAAAAAATAAGATTAAATAATTGATGCTGTGTTTGTAACCAAGCTTTTACCCGCGGGGGAATATCCTTCATGGATGTTATACCGGACTCCTACCGACTAAAAATGCCCCACGATAACGCCCAGCAGCCTATGGTTGGGAGCCCCGAGTAAGCCCTAGAGCCCCGGGTAAGCCCTTTTGTGACCAAGCTGCTATGAAACCTCTCATTTCCAAAGCTTTAAGTACCTACAATTTTTAGCTTAATGGCAGGTTTTTTTACGTTCCGTTTCTTCACATACCTTTTGTTAGTTAAATTCCTTGCCAAAATTGAAAAAAACTAGCAACATACTGCAAACAAATGACTTGAAATGACTCATTACGATACTATTTCTAACGACCGGTCGACCTTGCAATCATCACTTTCGCTCTTAATTTACTATATTTTTATTTATTTTTGTTAACCTACGTCTGAATATCATGATTGTGTGATGGTGTTAAAGTCCAGCTCAAATAGCTAGACTCTGGCCAACGAAAGATTGTGCAAAAAGTTGGCGCCAAATTTGAAAATCAACATGTTGCGACTGAATATACACCGACAATAACCCCTCTGGCTCACTAGTTCGGTGATTTAGTCCGATGACTGGATTTTCCCCCTTGGCTCACTAGTTCGGTGATTTAGTCCGATGACTGGACTTTCAGTCTCAGTAGTTCGGTGATGAAATACCACCGGACTAGTGAGCCATTTAGTCCGGGTCCGGGTGGAGGTGTACCCTATCATCTCTTAGATCTATTACGTTGATACCTCCTTTTACAAAAAAAAAAACGGATTCGATACTAGAATCTTTTTCCTATTAGGCTTGCATTAAAACTAGCATATTATGGTACAAGGCCAGAGTCTAGTCAGTGTTGCAATCTAGTCAGTGTTGGTTTTTCAAATTTGGCGCCAACTTTTTGCGCCATTTTCCGTTGGCCAGAGTCTAGGCTTACACGTTGAACTATCAGTCTCTTTAATTTTGAAGTCCTGTACATTTTCACATACATACATCTACACTAATATTATAAAGAGGAAAGATTTGTACCTATTTTTGTATGTTTGTATGTTTGTAATGAATAGGCTCAAAAAGTACTGGGGCGATTTAAAAAATTCTTTCACCAATAGAATGCTACATTCTTCCAATTTGAGATAGGCTACATTTCATTTTGAAAAAAATTAGGGATCCTTGGTAAAATTTGAACAATGTAACCGATGGTGTAGAAAAATGAGTCTTAAAATGTCTTTCGTCGAATGCGCTGCCGAAACTATTAGCGATAGAACAAAATAATGTACAACAATATTGAAGAACATCATAATGTCTACAAAAAACTCCGCGGTAGCATATGTCCAACTATTGTAGTTATGTCAATACAACAATTTTTTTTCATTTTAAACATTAATGAAAATGCTAACCAAATTCAAACCATGCTATTTATGTGTTTATATTAATCCTTATCCAAATAAATTATTTTATGGTCAAGACCATTTAACTACCTATAAAATAGTTTTTAAATTATTGAAATTGGACTTTCCATTCAAAAGATATTACGAATTAAAAAATTCAAACAGTAAACTAAACCGCCATAGCGCCGTGGCCGTTGTTTGCGATGCAGTTATATAATATCCTATGTAAATATTACTTAATTAAGTGCCCGCCACTTAAACCATCAAAGAAATTGAACATAAATAGACTTACATACAAATATAACTGTGGGATTTTTTTAAATATATAATTAATAGATAATATTTTTTTAATAAATAAAAATATTTGTGAAAAAAAGTGTTTTATATCCAAATTTCCAAAAATAAATAATTGTCTACCCCGTGCGAAGCCGGGACGGGCTGTTATTATTATATATACTCACGTCTGTAAACCCCCGAAGGGGTGGGTGTATTAACACCTAAGTTTCGCCAACTATGTTTTTTTGCCCCACGTAATAGGGGGCGAGCCTATTGCCGTCTAGCAGGCACTTTGTCTTGGCTGTATGTTTACTGTCGGATGGAGAACAGCCCTATCCCTTAGTCACCTTTTACGACACCCACAGGAAGAAATAGGGTGGTTCTATTCTACCCCACCTTGGTAACATTTTTGTTTCGTAATAACGTGATAAAACCAACGACATATTATTAAATAGATACGTCATTCAGGAACATGGCGGCTTTCAAAAATGGCGCAAACAATAAGCATAAAACAGTAAAGCTTCTTACTACTAATAATACCATATATGTTATTGATTTATATGCATTATATTTTTTGTCGCCATTTTAGAGTGTGAACAACATATATATCTATTAGTTTACTAGCTGACCCGGCAAACGTTGTTTTGTCATATATATTATTTAAAAAAATAGGGGTGGACTACCTATAACATTTAGGGGGATCAAAAATAAATGTTGTCCGATTCTCAGATCTACCCAATATGCACACAAAATTTCATGAGAATCGGTCTAGCCGTTTCGGAGGAGTTTAACTAACAAACACCGCGACACGAGAATTTTATATATTAGATAATTTATACCATTGGATTTGAAAGGACTTTTTTGTAGGGATTGGAAATTTAAAAGGCACGAAAGTCCCTTACCGTTTATGTAACAAAATCATCTCAACTTATGCTACTCCAGTCGAAACACGCCTTTAGTTAGATTGCATCAAATCGATAAATAATAAATAAATCTACTGTAAAAACATATCATATATTAATACATCTAAAACCCGGCACGTGTCACTACACGGACCGTTACCTTCCATAATCCTTTATTCAAAACTGCTCCTAATTCCACATTCAGCACTCAGCAGTTCACCTAGCACGAACTACTATCGTAATCGCATTGAGAGAACGGACCATTGCGATTGGCCGGCTTCACACACCACAGGTTTACAGGCAGGGGGCCACGGCAACGGCGGCGCGCTTAAAAAACGCACCTCCCCATTCCGGAGGCGAGTCGGGGACACCGTTTTCCCCCCTCCCGAGCGGGGCCAGACCGTAAGGGATGGCCCTGGGTCAGCCGGGGTACGAGGGATACGTCGAAGACAACCTCACCTCCGGTTTAGCACCACGATCCTCAGTCGGCGTGCGGTTTTAGGCCGTTCGAGTCCGACATAACCTCCCCTTTTGTCTCAGGCGGGGGAGTTATCAGTGGGGATTTCCGCACGAAAAAAAAGGCAGGCGGCCAATCCAAACGCTTCATTTTCTCAATACGATTATGATAGTTGTTCGTGCTAGGAGTAAAGTTCCTCACGTTTCCTGGTCTTCAGCTATTCAAATGGAATCGGTTATTTGATGAAGTTGATTTGGATTCATGAAATTCGTGAGCGGCCAGCTAACGAATTTCATGAAACAAAATCAATAATACATTTGAGGAGTCATTACCCTGATATATTTTATTTGTGGAAATTCATACAGTCACCACCGGGTCCTGACAGGGGCTTCATTATACTTACGAAAATCACAAAGTAAGATTAAAATAATACAGTGAGATATGGTGATAGCCCCCAGGACAGCGATTTTAAAACAGTCTTTCACAATATTTAAATAAATTTAACATTTACGTGCGTCAAGCGCACAAAAGAAAATAAACTGCAATAATATTTAAATGAAGCAAAAATTGCTTGTCATTGTCATCAAAAAAGCCAACCAATGGCGTGCGTCCGTTTTGAAATTCAAATTTGGAAGCGATTGAAATGCGACGCCAATAGGTCAGATGGGAATGTATAATAGGTATTTGTAAGCTGTTTGCGCCATTTATGTAAAACGCCCTATGTGAATAAAGTGTAATTATTTCCGTTGAATCCTTTTTAAAAACCCCTACTTTTGTTCCTCTTTTGAAATCTCACATAAGTAGGTATTACAGAACAACGTTCAGTTGTAAATTGACTCTCACAATACTAAGTATTAGCGCTCGAATACATAGGGAAAAATTAATCTTCTCGGGCGGGTCTTTCCCTTACAGGGGGAATGCCTTGACCAACTCGGCTACCAAGACACGCCCGATGTGACTCAAATTTCCCTTCTATTTTAATCCGTCCTTACGGCGACGGTGGAGTCATCTACCGATCTTCTTAATCTATCTTCTATCGGAACCAATGCATGATGTTACAATCATTTTTAATAGGGTATTTGACTAAGTCGTCGATTCTTCCCAATACTGCTTAAAATGATAGCTTGTTCTGAAAAAATATGCCTTGCAAAATAAAATATTGCATATCTAAACTGAAACTATGACTTTTCATTAGTTGAAATTCCCAAAAAAAGTCAAAATATAAATAATCAAATTCAATTCAAATATATAACTTTTTATATTCCTCATTAAATTTTAAATAACTTTTATGAACTATATACGTGTAAACGCAACGTAGACCGAGATAAATGCGATATTCTCTTGCACTCCATTCATTTGCACTACGCGCTACAGAAGCGTGACGTCACAATTTCATACGATTTTGTATGGAGCGTTTTCGGGTGGCGCGACAAATTGAACTTTTCAAAATCAAATATCTTGAAAACTATTTGTCGCACGAAAATTTTACTTTTACAGTTCATTATTATTATAAGAGAGTGGTAATTTTTCGAAAGTAAAATAAAAATAGTCAAGTAGCCTATTGTATAGTGAGCATACTTAATGTTTTAAAATTGGTACCTTTCAACTATTAGAGCTGTCATCTAGAACACAATCTATCCTCTGATCTAGTTATAAATGGAGATTCAGGACTCGTTCTGGACCAACCCATCCTCATTTTAACGGCCGTTCCCAATACTATACTGACAGTTAAAGGCAGATCGCTTCTACGGATAAAGTGCTCGGCTGTTGAAATTCAAAACATAGTAACTCCTATTTCACACTAATTTAGGAAAATAAAATTATACCGCGATGCGCTTTCCCGCAAAAAAATCGGTTACCATGTTTTAAATTTAAACAGCCGATACGTCAAACTTGACTGTAGTATTTTATTTGGAACGGCTGTTAGACGGTATACCTGCTGATTAACGAAGGAGGCGCTCTTTTTTTTTATAGTGCGATAAATCCCCACGGATACCACCCCCACTGAGCCGGTGGAGGCGGCTATGTCGGACTCGAACCGACTAAAACGCACGCCGTCTTGGGCCCTTGGTTGCCGGAGGTGAAATTGCCAAAAGCATATCTCTCGCACCCCGGCAGACCCAGGACCATCTCTTTCGAGATGGTTGTGGGGACCACAGTGTCCCCATCTAGCCCCGGTTACGGGGAGGCGCATTTTTGCGCCGCCGCCGCGGCCTGCTTCTGCTAGGGTGACAGGTGGCTCCACCGGTCACCCCCAGGCCAGCGCTCATGGAGGACGGAGGTCGTTCTGTGACCACCGACGACGTCCGGTTCGCCTTCGCTCTGCGCGGGCTTCCCGTGCCCGGAGTCTAGTCCGGCCCCGACCGGCCGCCTCCTTCTCGAGCATTACTTGCTCGCAGAAGGAGGCGGCCGCACCCCAAGCGTTCGCGCATCGTACCATCGCTAACGAACGAGGCTCTGGTGCGGACTTTACGGATTGGGAGATGGCAGTCTCTCCCGCAAAGAGTGAAGATGATGAATATTTTGAATTATTAAAGTTAGAGTTTTTTTTATAAAGTAAACTGATGGTAAGCTAAAGGCAAAGTCCAAGGAAGAGGGTCACCGTCATGTACCATGTTAACAGTGGTGGCATTCAGGTTAACAGCCTCATCAGATGCCTTTTCACGCCCCGCTTAAGGGACCCGGGACTGTAGGAAGAATGAAACACGTGAGCTGGCAGGGAGCAAAGTTTCTCCCGCAAAGAGTGAAGATGAATAATGCTTTGTATTATTAATAGTAGAGTTAAGTGGGGTTTTGTTTTAGTTGTTTTATTTGTTTTTCTGTTTATTACAGACAGTCTCGCTCAAGAAGCTGGTCGATGAGTTGCGAGCTTCTTTGCAGTCTGAGGTGAGTTCTAAATTATACATAAACTGATAGTACAGGCTCCGGTTTTACCCGGGAAGAAATACATAGGTATAAACCGATTGCACCGACATGTAGAGACCTCTGCCGATTTCTCGTTGTTAGTTGCTTTTGTGATAACTGATAATGCACGAATAAATAGTTGACGTCGCTTGATATTGGTGCTACTACGATTTCGTTGACAAACCATGTTAATTTGGTGACAAATAAGTAACACTCATATAATTTAAAATAAAAAATTATAAAACCCCCGACACTCCCCATCCACACTTTATGCCCATAACTTTCAAATGGCTGAACCAATTTTCATCACACATGTCTAAGAACACTCGCACATAAGTCACTTTTAATATAAAAAGAATTAAATTGAAATCCGTCGAATCGACGTCAAACTCATAACACCCCTCTCTTTGCGTCGGGGGTTAATAAAAACAGCTAAGATCCACCTCTGAAAATAGTTATACGAGTAATTATGTATATTGCATTCTATCAAGATTTTAAGCTCAATCGATGCAGAACTTTTTGAGTTATTGAAGCATTCACAAGTCAACTTATTTAATTTCTTTAATCATACAAACTTTAATATCTACTTACGATATTAGAGCCTAGTTTTCCTACCTTTTCAAAGTAGGTAAATAAAATAAATGTTAATTCTTTTTTTTGCGTCCTGTGCGCTGTCTCGGCGTGCCACATTAAAAAGTCATCAATTGTACCATAGACTGTTATTAGTTCAGAAATCACGGGGGCCGCAGGAAACTATAAATATTTACGTTCGAAAACGAATGTTAATTTATTTATTTTTATATTTACGTAAAGGAAACTATTAAGTATTGTATTATGCATTGGGTCGAAAGGTTGTCTTTGGGTATTATGTTGAAGGTTTCCAGTACAAGTATTTACTATCTATACTATTGGATAATTTGTGAAGTAGCTGTATCTTAAGTACATAAGAGATATAAAAAAAATTATTGTGTTATGTCATATTAACGACATTTAATGAATTTGGTATATGGTAACTTGTATGAAAAAAGATATAGTGACGTCATAAAATTTATTAGTCAAATCAGTTACTATTATAGGTTCTGTGGATGATTAAAAATAAATAAAAACTGTAAAATAAGAACGGACGCAATTTTTACCGCTCTTTTACCATTCTTGATTTAATAAGCTTGATTAGATAATTTATTTGAACTATAGGATAATACCCAATTGTCTATTTGCCCGCGATGGACGCAATAACTACTGGACGGGATTCGATACAGTTTTTGCAGTCTTACGTAAGTAGAAACAGAGATATGACCAGAAATGACATCCACGTGAACAAAGCCACGGGCATAGGCTAGTTTTTAATATTACTAAGATACCCTGAAAGCATTCTGTGTAGGTATAGCAAGTTCAAGATCTTGTGGCATAAGTCACCATCAAATGATTAACAGACGATGCTTTGGCGCATTTCATTGACTCATTCCTATGCCGCACCATTAAGACCTGGAACTTCTCGCCAGCTCACGTGTTTCCTTCTTCCTACAGTCCCGGGTCCTTTAAGCGGGGCGTGAAAAGGCATCTAATGAGGCCGTCAAGCTGAGTGCCACCACTGTTAACATAGTACATGTTTACGATGGTGACCCTCTTTCCGAGACTTTGCCTTCACCTTACCATCAGGCGAGGTGAAATCAAATTGACGTGTCCTTTATAAAAAGAAAAAATGCTTTCTTTTTTATACCATTTATGTGACAGAAAAGCACACGTCCCAACACCAGGGGATTCACGCTCGTACTGCCGACCTAAGCACAGAGTTCCTGTGCCGTCAGTGCAGAAGACAAAGAAGGACAAGCCTTTGGTCTTCTCACTGACAGCACAGCTCTCCAGTGAGCTCTGGCTAGCCTACTCACCGCCGGGAACACAACACGAGGTTATTATAGACGCTGTATTCTGTAGGGCGAGTGTACTTCCATCATCATCCTCCTGCACTTATTTATTGAGGGGCAGACTCGTGGTCACACCAGCTTGTTACACTGGTGTGACCAACAGGAATTTATTTTACTCGTGGTCACACCGCCAATAATAGAACACCGTTTATCGTTAGTTGACATTATCAACTAGTGCTGTTTTATCGATATATTGACAGCCTCTGTGGCGTAGCGGTAGTGACCGATAGTACCGATTTGGCTGAAAATAAGTGGGGATGTAGCGTAGAACTAGGAGACGGTTACAGGATACTTTTCATACTGGGAATAGATTCCCGTGGGTCATGATCGCGGATCGACACGGAATAAATATTTCTGTGAGCCTGGTACTTTTAGCATCGATTACTAGGCTCGCAGAAACGTCGATTGCGGAATTATTGTTTCTGTGAGCCTGGTGCTTCATGCGTTAAGTACTAGGCTTGCAGAAATACTAATCCCACGACCGACGTTTCTGTGAGCCCAGTAGTCCACGTTAACAGTACCAGGCTCACAGAAATACTAATGCCGCAACTAGCATTTCTGTGTACCTTGTACTTCATGTGAAAGTACTTATAATAAACTACGTTTTTATGTCTACGCTGCCACCGCATAAGAAAAGATGAACATTGGATAAAGCGCTATTTCGAATCTTAAAAATTTTCAGGGGAATCGGTAATAAGCCGAAATATCGATAGAGATATGAGGTATGGTGTCACCGCACTAATTATTAAGTGATAAAAGGTGTTGTATTATTAGTGGTGTGACTAACAGGAAAAAAAATCCTGTTAGTGACACTGGTGTGACAAACTGGTGTGACTACGAGTCTGCACCCATTTTATTTGGGGTCGGCGCAACATGTGCGTTTCTTCCATTCATCTCTAGTTGCAGTCATTTCAACATTCTCTCCCTTCTTAACCATATCATCCTTCACACAGTCCATACACCTCCTTTTAGGATTTCCTCGCCCCTTGTAGCCTTCCACTTCCATAGTTAATACCTTCTTTACGACATTACTTTCATCCCTGGGCATTACATGTCCGAACCCGGGCGATTTCCTCGTAGCTTTTCCGTGATTGGTGCAACTTTCAAACTTCCTCTAATAAATTCATTCCTAATCTTATCCATTCTTGTCACACACACATCCATCTCAACATTCGCCTCCTAGCCTCCGAAGGAGGCCAGACTTCCCACTAAACCACCACGGTGTCCGTCGTCACCACATATCGACGATGGCGGGAACAACATCTTCCGCCATCGTCGTGTGGGTCGCCCGCCACTCATCGGCGGCAGGCCCGTCTCTGGTGCGGCAGAAGAGAAGTCCTTCTGCCACCCGCCTAGGCAAGGGCACACGTGACACGACGTGCACCTTCAACCTCGAGCGTTGCCTATGTAAGGGCAGCAGACGCCCCCGCGTCTACTGCCCGGCCCGGTTAGGGGGGAAGGAGTTGGTGGTATCGCCTCCTCCGAACCCCGGTTCTCTTGCGGCGCTGTGGTAGGGAAAGTGGGTCACATTCCCTCTCCCTCTCCGCCGCCTCCTTCTGCGAGATAACCATCTCACAGAAGGTCTGAACCGCTGCCCACGCCTCATCGCCGTCGTCGACCATAGACAGACCTACGGCCGGTCGAGTCACAAGCCTGCCGCTATTTCATCCAACTAACGTTAATCCGGTGCTTTACGGCCCGATCTACTTCCGTACTCCTCTTTTTACGTAGTCGGTTAGCGATGTTCCGCCACCTATCAGTAGATAAAAGTATTGATCGCGGAACCAAAGGGGTTGATAAGGCACTCCATATAAAAGAGCTGATAAGCGGGGAGTAGCTTTGTTTCTAACTGTTCACGGGGGCAAAAGGCGTGGTTCCTGTCAGGTATGTCTATTTTTTTAATTGCATTTTTTATCGCTCCCTTTTTTTTAAATATCCTGTAATACCTTTTTGTCTGAGATGTCAATTTTCGTGTCAGGTATGTTTAGTATTTTTTAAATAGGTTTTTAGTGCGCCTCCCCGTACCCGGGGCTAGATGGGGACACTATGGTCCCCACAACCCGAAAGGTGCCATCTCGAAAGAGATGGTCCTGGTTCTGCCGGGGTGTGAGAGATATGCTTTCGACAATCTCACCTCCAGCAACCAAAGACCCAAGACGGTGTGCGTTTTAGTCGGATCGAGTCCGACATAACCACCTCCACCGGCTCCGTGGGGATGTTTCGCACGATAAAAAAATATTAAAAGAAAAGGGTTTCGTACCTCAAAAAAAAAAACGGAATCCTTATAGGATCCAAATTGATTTATAGGATCACTTCGTTATAAATGTCTATCTGTTTGTCTGTCTGTATGTCTGCCCGTGTGTTTGTCAAGACGTTTTTCCCAGGAATGAGTTGAAGTACCAAGTTGAAATTCATAGCATATACTCATATACTCAAGCTATAACGTCTTGAAATTGTGCAAAAATCATATATTTCGAAGTCAACTCAATTAAAATATATTGCGCTTTATGGAACTCTCGGTGCGCGAGTCCGATTCGCACTTGGCCAACTATTTTTGATTTCACATGTACACTTTTTTGACGGACCTGGCAAACTGTTTTAGGTATGTTCATTATTACATTTTAATTTAAACTTTTCATCATTACCATTGTACTTTTTTTTGGAAATTTTCCGGGAATTCGAGACTTCTCGATCGTAAGTCGACTCCTTAACCACTAAGCTACTAGCTCTGGTAAATGCTTAGTCAGGAATTTTGTTTTTAATCAATGAAACCGTAAGTAATCTTTATTCACTTCAGATAAAAATGTTCTAATCATTTATGAAAAATGGTTTATAGTAATTTGTCCTTCCTCCTTCTAACAAGTCTAACTGGGCCTCACATATAAATTCAATATTTTACTGAACGCTAAATTTACATTTTTTTAATCTGCGCATGGAGTAGGATTCTATTAAACTTTTTAATTCTTTTACTCAAAGTAGTTTCTATAGAAACTTTCTATTATGTCTAGTAAAGGTGATTTTTAACAAAAACAGCAACAGTCATCAATATATTTTACATTAAACATTTTTAACATTAACATAAACTCACGCCTGTATTCCCCGAAGGGGTAGGCAGAGGTGCTAGCACCCACATTTCGCCAGTTTATGTTTAGGTCCCAATGTAATAGGTGGCGAGCCTATTGCCATTAACCGGGCACTTATAAACCTGCGATAAATACACACATAACTTCGAAAAGCATCGAAAAGTCATTGGTGTGTGCCATGGTAAACCTGGGATCGAACCCGAGACCTCGTCTCAGCAGTCCATTACCACTAGGCTACCGCAGATTTTTTTTTATAAATTTTTTTTATTTTTTTTATATATATTACTTTTTTAAAAGTAATCGATAAATCAGTTGATTTATAAGGAATATTTAATGACTGGGCGATCAGCTTCCGTGGCGTCGCGGTGGTTAACGCGGCCGCTACGCAGGAGGCGCGGGTTCCATCCACGCTCAGTGCAGATATTTGTATGGAGAATATGGGTATTTGCATTGGTCTGGTGAGAGCACGTTATGCCGTCGGACACGGTTGCCATACGAACATCTAAGACAGTCGTTACGGGTAGTTCGTACCCTCGAAAGTCCAACAACTTGTTTAACTGCAATGCTTCGGCATCGCCTTTGCGTTGTGGAGGTCAGATGGCAGTCGGTTCACAGAAAATATCGCAGTTCAGCCAAATCCGCAGTTAGACTGGTAAAAGCGGACCCCAGACTCCAAGCTGAAAACTTCAGATGCAACTGGGATTAACACAAAGATGAAGATATTTAATTCCTGGGGGAATATGGGGAATGTAAGGGCCCCACTATTTTTGTCGGAACCCAAACCAATATTATTTTGTTGAAGGCGAACCGGACGTCGGAGATCGCAGAACGACCTCCGTCCTCCATGAGCGCTGGCCTGGGGGTGACCGGTGGAGCCGCCTGTCACCCTAGCAGAAGCAGGCCGCGGCGGCGGTGCAAAAAGCGCCTCCCCGTAACCGGGGCAAGATGGGGACACTGTGGTCCCCACAACCCGAAGGGGGCCATCTCGATAGAGATGGTCCTGGGTCTGCCGGGGTGCGAGAGATATGCTTTTGGCAATCTCACCTCTGGCAACCAAGGACCCAAGACGGCGTGCGTTTTAGTCGGTTCGGGTCCGACATAATCGCCTTCACCGGCTCCGTGGGGATTTTTCGCACGATAAAAAAAAAAAAAGCCGGTAAACATACTGAACCTGCTGATAATCTGCTTACCCCCGTAAGTTATCAGCGTGATAGTCTAAAGGACACATTGTCAAAGGTCTATAAGGTCGTTCGATTGTAAAACTATGCAAATGTGTTGTTGCATAAACTCGCGCCGATCGTTTAATAGACTCAATGCGCCCGCGCATGTCACATTGTACTTCATTAGCATTTAGTTACATTGTCGATGGTTGGGCGCTTAATAATTTGAAGTGTCGGTAGCTTAATGGTTACGGAGTCGGCCTAAAGATCGAGAGGTCCCGAGTTTGAATCCTGGCCATTACAGTACCGACGTGAACCCTCTCCTAGCACAAGCAATTTAGCTTAGTTGGAGGGGTTAGAGGGAATATTAGTAATTTCGGTAGTAATTAAGAATACAATAAACCCGGCGACCGCAAAGTAAAAATACAACTGAAAAGCAAATAAAATACATTAATAAAAGTAATTATGATCAAATATTTGCACTGAGCGGGCATCGAACCCACATACCCTGCGTAGCATTCGAACGCTCTACCGCTTACCGCTACGCCAGAGGAACAGAAGGCAATGGGGTAATCAAGTAACTCTTTTTATGTATACCCAAGTGATAATGGATCGAATCGATTCATTATCACTTATACCAATCGAATACATAGGGAAAAAGAATCTTCTCGGGCGAGACTCGAACCCGCAGTCTTTCCCTTACAGGGGGAATGCCTGACCAATTCGGCTACCGAGACACGCCCGGTATGATTCAAATTTCCCATCTTATACGTCTAAGGCGACGTGGCGTCATCTACCGATTTTCTTACGAACTATTGGAATCAATGAATGATGTTACAATCATTTTTAAACATTGATTTTTGATAACTGCGCCCAAACAATTGAAGGAATTTTTACAGCATTAAGTATGCTAACTATACAAATCGAATACATAGGGAAAAACACGTCGCCTTAAAGACGTATAAGATGGGAAATTTGAATCATATCGGGCGTGTCTCGGTAGCCGAATTGGTCAGGCATTCCCCCTGTAAGGGAAAGACTGCGGGTTCGAGTCTCGCCCGAGAAGATTCTTTTTCCCTATGTATTCGATTTTTATACCATTAAGGTGGTAGTGCCTACTGTACTCTATGGGCCTGTGCTAAACCAGGAGTGTTACAGTCGTGCTGCTGACTCTGTAAATACAGAGCTTCTGTGCCGTCAATGCAGAAGGCAAGCAGGACAAGCCTTTGGTCCTCCCACTGACAGCACAAAAACTCTTGAGTGAGCTCTGGCAACCCTACTCACTGCCGGGATAAAATAGATCTTGATTTTTTTACAAGTTTTTAGACTAGTTCTCTACTTATCTATTTGCTGATGACTCTGGTGTATAGCAGTACCTGTTGTCTACATATGACTGCTTTTTTTTCGTGCGGAAATCCCTTCGGATACCTCCCCCGCCGGAACCGTAAGGGGAGGTTATGTCGGACTCCAACCGACTAAAACCGCACGCCGACTTCTCGGGTCGTGGTGCTAGGCTCGAGGTGAGGTTGTCTTTGACATATCACTCGCACCCCGGCAGACTCAGGGCCATCGTAAGGGATGCACCCAGTCCCATTAAAATACGAAGCAATGAACACAATATGTTAGTCAAAATGGTGTACTTTATTACTCGAATACAAGCGGCTTTAACAAACTAGGACAATACTTGGTGTATTTGTACAAGTGTTGTTTGACAAACAGACACCACTACTATGTGTATAATGCTTGTATATCAATATTTTTTGTTCATACATAGCTGCATGACATCCCTGAATGAGTAGTGTTTATCGTCATATATAGTGTTGTTCTGCTGATCCCGGTCAAAAAAATTCAAAAGTCAAAAATCTACTTACAAAACGTCAATATAAAATAAATAATAAATACTACATGATATTTTCTGAAGTTTACGCGAATGTCACTCATTGAAATAAAACCACTTTTTACGGATTCTATCGCGATATATTTGTTATTATTACTTTTAAACCCGACTGCAAAGCTGCAAAGCAGCCGAAACGTCGGGTTTAAAAGTAATAATAACAAATATATCGCGATAGAATCCGTAAAAAGTGGTTTTATTTCAATAATAAATACTAGTTTAGCAAACGGATCACCGGTTCGAAACGCGGCCCAGACCTGGGAAGACTCCGGCAAGAAACTCAGCGGGCATTTTTTTGGTCTATTTACAAACTGCGGTGCAGAGTATACCTGCTAAAACCAAGCGTTTCAGTGATTCATTCCTATGCCGCACCACTAAGACCTGGAACTCCCTGCCAGCTCACGTGTTTCCTTCTTCCTACAGTCCCGAGTCCTTTAAGCGGGGCGTGAAAAGGCATCTAACGAGGCCGTCAAGCTGAGTGCCACCACTGTTAACATGGTACATGTTTCCGATGGTGACCCTCTTTCCGAGACTTTGCCTTTAGCTTAACATCAGGCGAGGTGAAGTCAAATT